>JAMPIT010000566.1:8405000-9005000 GCA_026261815.1 Monarcha castaneiventris obscurior | reverse complement strand
ACCCACATTCAGCCATTAACTGGCATCTCCTGCAGAAGGCAAGAATGAAACACTGAAAGGGATCAGCTTCTGGCAGAAGAGCAACATCTTTCATTGGCAATAAATGCACTTTTCAAAAGTTTCCATACAAAACACCTTTAACTTGCAACTAACTCCTGTTGCCTTCTCTCCTTTTAGGTGGCTATGGCATGGCAAGTTAGAGGAATGGAAACCCACGGACACATGGAAGTGTTCAGTTGAAGAAACATTAAATAGTACTAAATTGAAAAATCACTTATGGTTTTTTTTTCTCAATTACAAAACCCATTCATAATATGTCTACAAAAAAAAAAAAAAGCAGAAAAAGGAAGGACAAGTATTGGTCAACAGAGTCCAGAAGAGATTTAATAAGCTGTCATGTAAGTTCCATCAGCTACTTCATTCGTGCAACAACAATTCAGAGAGACGCCTTAAATAATAATTTATTTAAAGGACAAATTTAACTAATTACTCAAAGTAAAAATACTTGTAATTACTAAAAAAATATTTTATATATAGGGCTGCCTATAGTTTTTGCCTATACTACTGCCTGTAGTTTGTTCCTGAAGTTAGTAACAAGTTCTTTTGGTGTCACCAGAGAATTTTAGAGACACAAGACAATTTCACTGTTCCTTAACAACCTGTATCAACTCAGTTCTACTTTGCAACTTTACTTCCTTTTCATGTGGCAATAAATCATCTGAGTTGACTTGCACCCCACACCCTCCTTTTTTTCTCCCGTTGTTGTTGTTAAATAAAACCCACACCGTTTCCAAACTTGATTTTGAGCTCACTGACTACATACCCACCAAAAGATACTAGTAGATCTACAAGCAGAACCAAAGCCTTGGACTATCACACTTCAGGCACAAACCAGCAAACAGCACGTGCTGTTCATCTTCCTTCAGGCTAACTTGATCACAGAATGGGTCACACTGGAAGGGACCACATTGATACCTCTTCGGTTTTTAATGTCAAGAGCTAAGACTTCCTTATGCTTTCAATCCAGATTCTTCTAGTGAAACACATTCTGTAGATAGGTCTAACAGAGCAGGCCCAGGGCTCCTCTCAAATTAGAGTCAATTCAAAACCACGCTTTTCTCTTTCTGTTCCAATAACATCGGGCAAGTTTCATCTACATAAAATCCGAATGAACTTTCTTTCATAGTAGTAATGAATATCATCATAGCTACTTCTCTACTGCATGAATTTCACTTGGAATTTTTAGTACAGCAATTAGAGTCACAGGAAGTGAATTATCCCAGTATCTATCATTTCAGACATGATGGCTTTAGTTACAATAGAAATTACATATTTCAGTGGGATATTACAGTAAACACAACCCACTAGATTTTCTGTTTCAGGGTGTTCTTGATATGATTGAACTGTTGTAATCTTTTATCAAAATGAAGTGACTGCCATTTCATCCCCTCCCATACAAAGCAGCATCTCTGTCAGACAAATTTGAACTTCTATTAATCTCATATATACTCATAACAACCCTGCCTATTGTCCACAACCTTTGCAACATCAGGGATGGGCCCATAATCCTAGTCTGCAAGTAAGGTAAAATATTAACTAGAGATGTGTATCAGGACTTACTAATAAAAGAAAGATCTAGTACCATGCTGGCATTCTTGCTAACTCAGGTTTTAGTGGGCAGTGCTTATTTTGACAGGCCACTACTTGACAGGCCTCTACCCACTCCTTAAATTGTTACCTGGGAGAAGAGACCAACCCCCACCTTGTTACAACCTCCATTCAGGTAGTTTTAGAGAGAAGTAAGGTCTCCTCTGAGCCTCCTTTTCTCCAGGCCAAACAACTCCAGCTCCCTCAGCTGTTCCTCATAGGACTTCTGCTCTAGATCCTTCACCAGCTTTGCTGCCCTTCTCTGCTTATGCTCCAGTAATTGATACAAGGGACACTTCAGCCACTAAATGAGAAAAGAGCACAACAAAGGGCTAAGCTTCTCTATAATAGAGCAGAAACAGTTGGTAAACAAGACATCAGTGCAGAAAAATTATCAACAGAGCAATTCAGTAAGTGATGTGAGTGCAATAGAAAAGTCTCTTCTGATGGTTTTGTTGCAGATTCGTGCATTGATGGAATGGGCCAAACAAGCAGCATGGATATTGCTTCTTTTAATAGTTTGCTAGACTGAAGTGGTATTTTGCTAGAGGCAAAAGGAACTGAAGAAAAAGAATTAAAAATAAATAGGCCAGAACAAAGCGTATTTTCAATTTCAGTTGCAAAACCAATGTAGCAACAACTTTCTCTTCTTTTAGTATGAAAAATAATTACGACATATTGCAATGTCACCAACGTAAAACAAAGACTGAACATGAGCGTATTTGGTGCTTGCTTTTTTCATCATTTCAAGAGAAAACTGTTTGCTCTACTGAGAAGCTTCTTTATGTGTCATAACATGAAAGTAGAAAACCAGCATGTAAATCTGATCTGCTCAATCTCTATATTTGAGATTCCACTGACATAAATGAAATCAATCTTCATGACTAATTGAAAACTTAAAGATGTCAAAAACAAGGTTGCTTGCTCCTCTTGAGTATGATTTTATTTACACGTGGTTTAGCACTTGTTCCAAAGTGACTGTGCGTACGCCCCAAAAAGCAGTAGCCTAGGTCATGAAGGTCAAATAAAATTCAAGTATCAGACAAATAGATCTACTGACCATAATAAATGCATTTTCTATTTTGTTCCTGAAGCCCCCAGACACTAGAAACAAACCTTTGGGCAAGACAACCCAGGGGTTGACTTCTATGGCTGTTAAGGGTCTGCCAAAGCTTAAAACAAAAAGAAAAAACAAGTTTTACTGCCATATCCTGGTTTTACTTCTTGCCAGGTCTATTAAAGACAACTGGAGTTTTTTTCCTCTCTCCACTGCAATATTAACACATCAGTTCTCAGTTCTATTTTTACAGGCTGGAATGAACTACCTCTAGTCTTCACTTCTCCTCTGGAAGTCACATACTTTACACATTTTTCTGAATAACATTTCCTCTTTAAAGATGAGGGGTTCAGTGATATGAAAGAGTCGATTTCAGAGGTGGGACTTGAGAATCATAACTTTTCTTTACCAATGTCATCAACATCAGCTCTGTAAGCTCTTGAAATGAGATACTCACCAGCTAAGCATTAAAAAAATGGCTTAGGGAAAAAAGGAGTATAAAAGTAGGTACTAAAGTTTATACAAACATACAAATTACTATAGGATAAATTCTTATTTCTTTCTTCTGTACTGTGTTTACCTGGTTCCTCTCTCTTACAGGGCCCAAAATGGGGCAGAATAATTCAGAGGGTTTAGCAAGGCTGAACAGAGCAAAAACTTAACCACTCGTGCCACATGGCTGCAGATGATGATCCTTTTTATACAGACCAATATAACTTGACTTTCATCAAAAGAGCTTGACATCATCGAATAGTGATCAGCTGTAGCTTGTGCTGGTTGCAGCTGGGGTAGAGTTAATTTTCCTCACAGTGGCTGGTAAGGGGCTGTGTTTTGCATTTGTGCAGAACACAGAGCTGGTAATACAGAGATGTTTTTGTTCTTGCTGAGCTGGGCTAACACAGAGCCAAGGCCTTTTCTGCTTTTTGTACTGCCACGCGGGCATGGAAATTGGGGGTGCACAGGACAACTTCTCCAAACTATCAAGCTCCCTTGAAATTCTGAAACCACCCCTTCTCCATCCCAGCAGATGCTCTCACAAACATCCATGTAATTAACAAACTTAACTACTGATGTCTTCAGACAGATGAGCCTCGGGACTACCCAGTAATTCCCTGCAAAAGTGGAATAATGAAAACTGTTCTGTGTGTGGTTTGCAAACAAATATTGGACCCAACTTCCATTCCTCTACTCTGAGACATTCTTCCCCTGTCTAACTCATGAATATCCCATTTCAAGAGCTCACTAGAGGTCATGTGGATGGCACCTAATATTTCTTTCCATACCTTCACCAAAACTTGATATGCAAAAGTCAGGTGACTCAATCCCACCTCTGAACTTCTAATTTTTAAAGAGAAAAAATTATGTTACTCAGAATAGCAATGTTCTGCTTTCTCTGAGTTTTTCTTGGATTTACTTAAACACTCAGATTCCCCCAGCTGATCCTATCCACTTTTTACAGTTCAAATTCAGAGTTATCAAGGGAACTGGAGGGTTGGTAAGGTCAGTCCAACTTTGTAACCTTAAACATACAAGCCAAATTATATGTAAGTCAGGTCACAGATGGTGTCAGATGATACCACTGATAAGGTTTTGAGCACAGAGCTCAAACTTGATGACATTAGAACATCTAGAAGAGGATCCAAACAGAATTCCATTTCAAGAAACGTATCTACTAAGTACAGCCTTCATTAAAACTCTAGAAAAGTGCCTTGTTGTAAAATAAATTAGCATTTTAGCTCTTTGAATTGTAAATGGCTTAGGGTTTTGAGTAGCACTTTCCCAAAACATGAAATACTTTAGTTTGACTTCAGTTGATCTTCAGGTCACTTTAAACCAGAAACCTGGAAGATAAATATATACTTATCTCCTGGTCTCATCAAAAGCCTTTAAGGTGAGTAAACACATTTTGAAGTCTGAGCCTCAGTGCCTCTGATACTCAAATCCCCATCTATAAAATTGTGGCAACTTTTCCTCGCTATTCCCCGTTGTATGAGGGCAAACTATTCAGAGAAGATGATCACAAAGACTAAGCAACTGCATCGGTTTGATTTTTGTGTTTTCTTTTATAGATTTCAATACTCTTAAAATGTTCTTCCTCTAGTACTCTTACTCTAGTAGTATACCTTTCCATGCAATGCAAGATATTTATTTGTACACCTTTGTTTCTGAAAGTCTTGCTCTTAACGCTGGCACAAGCGCAGCAGAAACAACAGTAATCAATTTGATTTGGCCTTATGAAACATGTGTCATTTTGATAAATGATCCTAATTAAGTTGATATTTCAGGTAGAAAGTGTATTGAGTTAATGTGTTGGCATCTCTCTAGTTATAGTCAGACAAGTACAGATGTTGCAATAAAGCAGCAGTAGTACATTATTAACTTTGCAAGTCAGTCTGCATTCACAAAGTTTGATCAAAGCCACACAACTCAGCAATTGAAAGAAAATGCTGATTTCAAGTTTTAATTATTCAGCAACATACAGAAGTAGTAGTCCCAGGAAGTTTCAAAGCTATAGGTCATTTCTTGATGATCCCTCTCCAGCATGGAAATGATTAATTAGTATACTGGCAGCACAGTTGTTTAGAAAACCTTGCTCAAACACCAAAAGACAAAACCTGTGTTTCTTCTCTTTTACATAAATCTAATTACTGAGTGTCCTGTTAAGGCTAAAAGACATCATACATTTACATAAACCTAATTACCAAATGTCCTGTTAAGGCTAAAAGACATCATACATTTACATAAATCTAATTACAAGATGTCTTGTTAAAGCTAAAAGACATCATATGTTTATGCATTACTTTCTTATGCTGTGCAAGTCTTTGATATGTGGTTCATGGTTGGCAAATACAAGTTTAGTTTCCATTTAGCAATTGTAACAGATAAAACAAACACTAATCATCTGCTCTGAAGTCAAAGCAGTCTTACATTTTCCCCATTTTTCTACCAAGTCCTCTGTAGCTCTAAACCAATTTATTGTGCTTACCAATTTGTACAGGCTTGCAGCTACACTTCCTAGCAAAACCGAACTCTCTTGCAGTAAGGGAGCATCTCAGCTACCTAGCTAGGACAAGCAGGTATGATGTAGCCAGGCAGGTAACCACAAGCACAACCACAAGCACAAGGATGCCATGCAATTCTGTCACTGTGGGTTTGTGGCACACTACACAGGCTGGAGCTCACTTCTGAGGTCACAGCTTCCTCCTCAGACACTGCGGGGCTACACATCCACTTCTGGAACCAACAGGGAGCTGCCGGCCTGCTGAGCAGCAAGCAGCAGCTGAACTCGAAGGTTCCTTCCCACTCTCAAACACATCTTCTTTGAAACACTTCCAGAAGCATCGAGACTGAAAGGGACAAAGTGCTTCCTACCTGCGGCAGGTTTCAAAGGAGTTTGAAGAACCATGCCACAGCTCCACAGCTACTCAAACCCTCGACCCCTCAGAAATTGTCATCCCTTCTTTTTATCAAGTTTGGCCTGCTAAAAACAAGCATGTGAGGCTGCAAATACCTTCTGAGGTTTCTTATATACAATTACCCATCTCCTCAGGGGTTTCCTCTAGCAAGACAGCTGAAAGAAGTGGTTTCTCATATTTTTTTCAGATCCACAGAAAGGTTCCCTCTGGAGAAAATGATTCTGTTCCTGATATCTACCTGTCAAAAATCAGAATAGCCTCCACAGGTGTTTAGCCCAAAGAAATAACCTTGATATTAGATCAGTCTACTTTCATGTTGTAGACCATGAGGCAGGGGGGGATCAGTCACCATGGTTGTAACATCTCTCAGGCTGACACATCAACTAAGACAGTCTAAAAATGGATGTACCATGGGTATGACAACAGACAAAAATTACTTCAGGCAACCATGCCTCTGTCAAACTCAGATACCTCAATATAAACACAAAAAATAATAAAAAACTGCACACCATAGAAAAATACATACTTCTATACCTCAATGAAAACAGCCAGGAAAAAAAGGTAAAACAAGAACAGCAAATTCAGTCTTCAACAGTAGAATACTCTTCTCTGGTCACAACAAAATGGAATATTTAGGCATCATTATAGAAAACAGGGCAAATTATACATTATTTCCTTGAGAAAACCATATAATTAGTAATATTGCCGGTCGTAAATAAAAAAATAATTATTTATACCTACAAAAAACCCAAGAGAATACCAAGAAAACATCACTTTTAAGCATTATTTAAAAAAAAAAAAGCCAGTATTAATTTTCTTCAAATTTTGCCATAAAGGTATCTAACACCATCATAAGATCTTGCTGGATTGATGAGGAATACTAGGAGTTAATAATTTCTCTTACTTCACAAGAATTGTTCCAATGTGGACAGATCATGTAAGGCAGTCAAACAAGTTTTAATGCTTTAAGATCACTAGAGCCAAAGAGATTAACTCTCACAAGAATATAAGCAGTCCTAGCAAATGACTGAGTGCTCTGTGGATTCATATTCCACTCTTCAGAGATCAGCTCAAGCTCACTCTTTCTATGAGATAGGGAACTGCAAAGAAAAACAATAGGGGAAGCTTTGTTCAACAGCACCAAAGCTTTGCAGGTGGTGCCCCATAAAGTTACCTACAGTGTTGGTATAATAACGCTAGGTAAAAGGATTTCCAAGAGTCTCATTTACAAAGGTGACTCTACCTGTCAACATCTCTTCTCTGTGAAAAAATAAAAAACTACTTTGAGATAGCTGGTGCTTCCTAGGCATCAAAGATATTTCTTGGAGCTTTTCTTAGAGGGACTGATGAGGTTTGTAGGGCTGCTTCCTGTAAGAAGGAACAACCAGGTTCTTCCAGTGGTAAGACTCCACTGCTGATGCAGAGAATTAAAGGATTATCACCATGAACCACAGCACCCAGCTGGTCAGCAAACCAGCTTGAGTGTGCAAACACAGCTTGAGGGGAGCATGTCATGCAGGAGCTGATCTGGAGACTGCACCAATTCTGCCAACCACTCTTACAAGAAGAGACCTCTAACTGTTCTCAGGATAAACACCTTCACTTCTTCCCCCACCAAAATCAGGCTCCACAGTCACCTGACACACACCTTTGCCTGGCTCTGATACAGAGACAGTGCCAGTCTGCAGTGCTGGAGTGGGAGTCTGGCAGGAAGCAAGAGTTCTTCATCTCTGCTCAGTGCCAAGGATATTTTACTGGCATAGTTGCCCTGAGTTTTGCAGATACCAGTTGGCTAAAACTTCAGATGAAGAGTATTCTTCCCCGAACTGACCCACCCAAGCTAGAGTCAGAATCTCTCTTGTGAACTATGCAAAAATACAGGTGCTGACATCTCTGAACTTCCCTGTCTTCACTGAGAATGCCCAAGAGAGACACAGAGCCCAATAAAGAAAATGCATGCAGCCTTCTGTGGCTATCTGTAAAGGAGTTAAAACAGTGTCTAAGACATCAATAGCATTGAAGGATACTAGGGATACTTCCTAACATTATTCTAGTAGTAAAACTACTGAAGACTACATGGGATCATGCACTACCATGCATTCATCCTCAGGTGGTACTGCAAGGGGGTACCCTGAATCTCACCCAGAATTAGCTGTTTTGATTTCAGGGTGGCATATATCCATTTATAATAAAGTGAAAATCATGAGGGAAATACACAGTAAACAACTGTTTTGTTTATTACAAAAAAAAATTACCAAGCCCATAAGATCCAGAAGAAAAAAGTTTCTGTTATCACAACCACATCTTAATCATGGATAAATCTTTCTAATTTTAATCTTAAATATCCCTTTGCACACATTACATATATTAAAGGAACAGAGTTCAGTACCAATAACATTCAATGTTTAAATAATCCACTATTTAGTTTAGTAATTTTGCTATTCTGTTTAATCACTTTGCAATGAAAGAAGTATCTCTGCACTAAGCACCGCTCAGAAAAATTTTAAAAATAGCATATTACTCCCTCTAGACTAAACTTTCTTTTGAATTTTTTTTCCACACCACAGACAGATAAATATCCCTGCATTACTGACTCAGAAGCAAGAATATGTAAAAGTTGCAATTCATTTTACTGCACCATCTTGTGGTTAATAGTAGCAGCCACAACAAGAATGATCCACAGCAGTATTGTCAGGTGTTGACAAGACCTCTGCACTGCCTCACACTTTTAGGATTTAAACTGACTCCTTCAAAGCATGCCATGGAAAGCTATCTGTCTCATTCCCTCAGCCAGGTTACAACAGAGGGCAGAAAATTATGAAATTTCATAGTTTTTGAGTATTTATTTGGCTATGCAACAAGTTTTAAACATCCACAATCACACAGCCTTGTTATCTCGCTTCCTTAACTTTGGATTTTACCCTTCCCTTGACCATGTCCCATGGCAGACAGCTCTACATTACAAATGCAACAAAACCCTGATAAAGTCCAGGCAGACAAGATGACAATCTTGTGGCATGTAGCATTGGAATGTGGTGTCCACCTTACACCTTTGCCTCTCAGGTCTGAGAGGGCAAAGCAGAGGTAGCAGTATAAAAAACTTAACGCACAACAGCTCCTTTTATATTCACTTCATAGAGGAATCCAGGAGGCATTTGCAAATAGCCACAGGTGCTGCCTAAGACTGCCTGCAGTGGTTACAACCCATTCTAGAAACGCCTGTATTTGTAGAGGAGGCAAGGACAATTTTCATAGAGGTATTATGAGCATGAACACATTTTAAAAACCACTCCTGCATTTTTTACTGTTTTCCAGTATTCTTAGGCCCAGCTGAAAAAACGAGACAAGCAGAAGTCTTACAGCTGCATTTATAAACACCTTAATGCTGCTCTTGAAAGTAAATAGAATGTAAAGTACATGGAGTTGTTAAAGTGAATACAGCTATCTTACTATATAGGGCAGTGAAGCAACGAAAACCAGTGAACACTTCACTAGATCACTCAATACAAAGATGAGGTTTTGATGACAATTAATGAATATTCAAATAGTTAATATTTGAAAGGCATTAAGGCTTTGCAACTAAATGACAAAAAGCTACATTGTTTAGTGTTGTTCAATAAAACCACTTTTAAAAACTTTACAAAATATCAATAAAGTATTAACTTCCCAAGGGTAGAGAGCTATTAGCTCATTCCTAGCAGTGAATTTAAAACATTCTCATTTCCTTGAAAACCATTAGCCATCAAAATATTTATGCTCAAGCTGTTATAAAGGCCCCTTTACTAAAACAAGACAGTTTTTCTATTCAACAGTGACAAATGAAGTAGCTACTGGTATAAATGCAGAAAAGTACTTACAAAATCACAAAAGGGAAAAGGAGGGAGTACTACCCTCACTACTGGTGATATGAAAGAAGACCCCTTAATAGGCTGGTTTAAATAGCATAGTTATTCTTTGAGAAGTTACTAACAGAGTAAATCTGTATAAATAACTTTAAGTGTACTAATACTGATTCAGCAACACTTAAAGCCATCAAAGCAATTACTGGCTGTAGTGGTTTGATGCTGGCCAGATGCCAAGCATCCACCAGAGCCACTTTCTCCCCTACACAGCTGGACAGGGGAGAGAAATACAGTGAAGGGTTCATGGGTTGAGATAAGGATGGGGAGAGATCACTCAGTGATTATTGTCCTGGGCAAAACAGGCATGAATTTGAGATGTTAATTGAATTTATTGCTAACAAAATCAAAGTAAGATAATGAAAAGTAAAATAAATCTTAAAAAACACCTCTCCCCCATCCCTCCATCCTTCCCATGCTCTACCTCCTCCCCGCAGTGGTTCAGCGAGATGAGGAATGGGGGTCATGGTCAGTTCATCACATGTTGTTTCTGCTGCTGCTCAGGGAGAGGAGTCGCACCCCTGCTCCAGCTCCCACGGGAGACAGCTCTCCATGAACTTCTCCAATGTGAGTCCATCCCATGGGCAACAGCATTCCCTAAACTGCTGCAATGTGGGTCACTCTTCCAGGGGGTAGAGTCATAGAGGAACAGCCTGCTCCAGTGTGGGTCCCCCACAGGGTCACAAGTTCCACCAGCAAACCTGCCCCAGTGTGGGCTCCTTTGCCCACAGGTCTGCAGGTCCCTGCCAGGACCCTGCTCCAGCATGGGACTCCCACTGGTTTGCAGCCTCCTCTTAGGCATCCACCTGCTCCAGCGTGTGCTCCTCCATGGGGTGCAGCTGGATCTTTGCATCCCCATGGACCTCCATGGACTGCAGGGGCACAGCTGCCTCACCATGATCTGCAGAGGAATCCCAGCTCCACCGACTGGAACATCTCTGCCTCCTTCTGCACTGACCTTGGTGTCTGCAGAGCTCTTCCTCTCACATATTCTCACCCTGCTCTTCTCTGGCTGCAATTACAACTGCAGAACAAAACTTTTTTTTTCCTTCTTTTCCTCCTTTTTCTTCCACAGAGGCATTACTATAATTTCTGATTGGCCCAGCCTTGGCTAGCAGAGTGTCTGCTCTGGAGCCAGCTGGCATTGACTCTGCTGGACATGGAGGAAGTTTCTGGCAGCTTCTCCCTGTAGCATCCCCACTATGAAAACCTGAATGCAAATGGCATTACAGACATCATACAAGAAAGCAGATTTTTAAAATCAAAGGTTTACCAAGCATGAATACAGAGCAGAGGAAAACAGAAGTCTAACTTTCTTTTGAAAAACATATGCAGCTTAATATGAGGCAAAAAAAAAGAGAAAACAGGTTTATGTGGGAGGAATGATATATGACATACCTTAGTAAGATGGATAGAAATGCACTTCTAACAAATGAGGGCTTGGTTTCATTCACTAATAAAAAGCATATGTACAGTTTTATATCTTAACATATTTCTATTTAGGTTCACACCACCACTTAGCTCTGATGAGCACTGCATATATTCCATATCCAAGTGAACAGCACAATTAATAAGACAAAGTAATTTTACAGAAGCTTCTCAATTTAATAAATCCATATTAGGGTCCAATATGGATATAAAGACAAGATCTGTTACTTTGACTGCTATCTGAAAAATACAATTAAAGCCTAATTCATTGAAAAGCACTTTCAGGTACACATACAGGATGTGATGGGCATGCAATTAAATAAATTATACTTTCAGAATAGTACAATAACTCCAAATATTAGGTAATGTATTTAACGTACAAACAGCCTTCTAGGAATATCAAATCATGTGCAGGTATTTTCCAACATCATAAAAAACATCTAAATGTCATTTTACTTGCATCAGTTAAAAGCCTTTTGATCAGCTAAGTGGCAACATTATGTCCCTTGCTGGTTCACTTTTGCCATCTGGTTGCAAATTATTTTTAAACAATACCTGACAAGTATGTTGCCTTATTCTTCCAGAATATGGATCAGGGTGAAGAACATTTCCAAACATCTTAGAAGTAAGAGGGGGGGAAAAAGTGGAGCCCAATATCTAGAATAAGCCATTAGCATTATCCTACATCATGGCCCATTATCTGGTTGGATTTATTATATTTGCTCTTTTTTTGAAATAAATACTGTATTCTATTTTTGGTATTCCAAGTCCTACTTAAGCAAAATCCCTAAACAAAACCCAAGAAATGAATGTTCAAGACTACTGAACAAAAAGTCCAGAGTTATGATGATAAAAGAAGTCTGTGCTTTCTTATTACCACATATAGATGCACAAACTTGTTCCTGCCTCTTTCAGTCCTCCCCCTACAGTGATTAGCATATCTGGAAAGGAGCAAGGGATCCGTGTGGGAGAGGAGAGAGTCTAGATTCCAAGTAGTAACTATACTGAATTAAAAGTCAAACTACTTCAGAATTGTCATGCTTTATGACATAAAGCTTTCATTATCAAAGAATCCAATGTGGATCTCTTCTTTGCTATGAATTTCATGCTTCCCCTTTCCCGAGTTTTGTTTGCTTATGCTATATACAGGGCATACTATGAAAGCCAACAATAAACACATGGTAATGTATTTAGGAGAATCACTGTCCAGAAATGAATTATGAAAATAGAAGTATATGCACACTCTATCAGAATTCATATTAATCTTAACTATCTCCAGAAAGCGACTATCAAGACAAATGACATTCAAATGGGCAAGACATTCCTATTCCTTAATTATTTCTGACAGTACTGAAGCCTTCTTGGAGTGAAAATTTAAGCTTTTTATAGCCTATTAAAGATTATAAATTCACAGTTATCAAATAAGGAAAGGGTCTTCAGTTGCCATATGAATGGCTCAATGAAACTGAAATTGGAATTGTTTTTTAAAACAAACTTGATCTAGGCAAACAAAAATAAGGGACTGCAGAAAAACAGGGGAAGTATATATATCATTATATAATTCATCACTTTGGCCTCCTTTATAATACAGCATACTGCAAAGCTCTAAAGTCCTGGCATCACAATGAACTTAAATGCCACACAGAAGATCTAATTCATAGAGACTTAAAGGAATTAGAATGGTTTCCATAAAAGATAAATAATAGGTTGCTGTTGTTGTTTGCTTTTATATTATTAAAAAATTGTAAGTTGCTGTGGCATGTCTGTGGATAGTTAGATATTCATCTATCCTCCATGCTGAAGAGGGCAGTCAGTAAAATAAGCTCATAAAAAGTCAACAAAATAAGTGGCAAACAGTAAAAAACATTACATTCTGTGTAAGTCTTCAGCAATGATAGCCAGAGTTAGCCTACACCAAAACACAGAAGGGACTGATGTTAATGGACTTGTGACAACAAATGAAATAGAGATGCCCAAAAGAGTTGAGGAAAACAGAGAGAGAATATAATATTATTGCACACTGACCCTGCAGAATCCTTTGGGTGTTTGTTTTGTTTTGTTTTCCTGGCTTTGCTGCTTGGTTGTTTGGGTTTTGTTTCTTTTGAAGGCTTGGTAGTGAAGACATCTAGACAGACCAGAGAATTTCATCCAGCATGGCAAATCTTATTTTTTCTGAATGCTTTTCTCCATGCTAGTGTGCATCTTGCCAACAATGACAATTTGCAAACATCCATAAACCAAGCTGCACAGGGGATATTAGAAGGCTTCAAATTAGAAAAGGGCCACTAAAACTATAAGCTATCCAACAAGTCTGCTTTGTACATCACCAAATCAGAAAATACTTTTGGTTGGACAGGACTCTGGAAGTCTCCTATATCCAAACACCTGCCCACAGCCAGTCTGATCAGATGGCACTGGGCAGTGTCCACTCATGAACATTTCCAAGCACAGAGACTCCAACGCTGAAGGAGACATCCCAGTCCAGTATTTTGACCATCCATGTGGTTAAAAAAAACCCCAAACCCTAGGATTCCTACTTCCCAGACATACCATTTCATATGCTTCCCTAGCTGCCAAGCTCTTCCAGAGGTTGCCACGGCATAGGGAGGCATCCCAGCTGGTCATGGACAAGATGACCTCACCAGCAGGCAGCATCATGGCTGTGGCTGTCCTGGAACCACACTGCTGCCCTAGAGGCCTCTCAACTCCTGCTTCCCCATCTTGCCAACCTGAGCCCCCTTCCCTTCTTGCCAGCCTATGGGCCCACCCAAAGATTGGCCACTTGACTTGCCCCCACTCAGGCACTTGTATCCCCTCCCAGGCCAAGCCAGCACCTCACACCCACTGCTTGGCACACCCAACTGCTTCATACAAGTCCTGGGAATATTTTCTTTTTCTCTGAGTTAGCAATCTTGAAATACAAAAAATGTACACAGTAATAACAGCAACATCTGTGTAATACAGCTGAGAAGCATCTCCCATCTTCAGAGCTCTGCTGGCAGAAAGGAAACCCACAGAAAACCTCAAGTTGTCTAGAAAAGTTGATGGAGAAAACAAAATGTATTCACTAACAATGGCCCAGGCAGGAACATAAAGGAGATGAACATCTCAGGAATATGAGCCAACACTCTGTGGAAAGCCAACAAAAATGAAAAGCACCTCTTGCTTACAAGAGATATATTACTTACAAGCATATATTTCATCAGACCATTTACTAGCCAGGAGAGTCCAAAAGTCCACAGGATCATCCTTTTCTGATAGCTATGAGAAGAAGACTAGGGTTTTTTTGGTGTCTCACTCAGGCATTGCCTCTAGACAGCACAGCTTTCTATTTCAAATATCAACTACCAGCCTTCAGTCTGGTATGCTTTTCAAATCCCATGATTGGGTGGTGGGATTGATGCTTGGGTGGGTGGGAGATATATGGAAACAGAAGGAACACAGAAGTAACTGAACTAAAACAGGAAACAAGAGTGAGGTAGGAACATGACACAGAACAACAGGGGGGAAAAACCAGTAAAAATAGCAAAATAGGAGCACAGAAAACTAGGGAAGGTGTTCTACAAATCACAACCAGGAATAAAAAAAAAGAGATGGAAAAAATGTAGGGAAAAAATCCTGCAAAACAACAAAGAAGAAACAGCAAAAAATCTTTGGGTATGAAGTAAATTAGACATTTTTCTGGTTCCAAAGTTGATTTATACTGCCACCTATTAAACTTAATGCTCCAAAGCCAACACAGGCTTTATATTCTGAGAGAATATAAAGAATAAAGAATATAAGAGAGTGTGAGCTTTCTTTTTTTTGCCATTGGTATTTTGAGTCTGTTCCTTCCTGGTGAAGGAAAAGATTAGTCAAAAATTTTCAAGGATGGGTGATTTCTCTAATGATTTTTGACTCCTAAGGACTGTATGCCTGGTGTTCCCATATGCATCCTTCTTCCCTGCTGGAAAACATCACCTGTGAAACCTGGTGAATCCTAACTGCAGCTTGTGACAGCAAATGGGAAACCATGACAGAGGCAAAATTTCACATCAAATATGATCTGAGCATGATCTAAAGCTGCAACTGTGTGTGGTATTTCTACAGCTGCTAAGCTCAGCTGATTGATTGTAACCCACAGCACTAATCAAGCTGGCAGAAGAATCAACAGTCTCAGCCCTCCTAGCCCCAGTTGCTATCCTCAAGCTGTCTTCCTTCCCTTATATGCAGCTGCACAAACGTAAATATAGTTCATTTTAATTGAGACAGATTTTCAAAACAATTCAATTTACTGCCACATGAGCTTTGGGGTTGAGGGAGGCTGGGGAAGGAGAAACAAGCACTGGCACAGTAACTGAGACAAGAAGTGACTTTTTTTGAGGAAGTGCCAGTTTATCCTGGCTGGAAGTCTTCAGCTGTAGTTTAATACCCGTTTTAAAGCAGCTCACAGAACTACCACCCATGTGAATGCCTACAAGATCTCCTTGAAAACAGTAAAGATAAAATGTGCTTAACCACAGCACAACTACTTTTTAGAGATAAAATAGACATCTTGTACCATGTACCTAGTTCCATAATACCCCCCCCCCAATCAGTTTCCTTAATTTTAGACATTTTATAAACAGAGAAAGAACCTATCTTTTGCAAGACCACATTTCCACCAATGGCTGTATTGGTCCTGCACCCCAGTCACTTGCAAACTCACCTTGAAGTCAGTCATTCCCCCACAGCTGTGTGACTAAGGGGTTTGGACAAAGCAGCAAGCATTAGCTTTTCCTTTCCACATTTACCAGTGTCTTGAACTTATGCTAAGTTTTATTTGATCTAGCATCCCACTGTATGAAGACACTGCAGGATAAAACCAGAAAAGCTTCTCCTGTGATGGATATTTTATTATAGAACAGGCCACTCAATGAGATCTTTCTAGAGACTCTAACAGCATCCTTAACATTTCAAGGATCTGAATTAACACCTTGTAGGACTAAAGTATTAATTAGACAACAGTTTGAGAGACATTGACTACTATAATAAATTGCTGTGGGCATGAAGGGCTTTGATTAATCTTATTCTCCATATGCTTATACATAACATTAATTTATAATATCCTTCAAATAAAAGCCTGCCACATTTCAATAATCTTCCAAATAAAAATTTTTAAATGGCACATAATTTTTTTCAGAAGCTATACGTGGCAGATTCACAGCAGATATTAAACCATTTTATCACAAAGAATAAGCTTTACAGTTCTGCTATACATAAGGAATTCTTACTATATGATTCAAACAAATCTTTGATATTCTAAAATGTACTTTTTTTTACTACTCTGCCTTAAGAAAGCAATCCTGTGATTCACATGCAAAAAATACTTCATTATTCTGGGGGCTAAACATGTTTTAATTTTTTATCAATAAGGTAGAGAGGAGGTTTGGGTTCATTTGTGGGTTGTTTTGTTTTATTATGTTTTAGAAGGTAATTCTTACCACTTTCTTACCATTTTTTACCATTTTTCAAGATATAATACTAAACTGGACACAGAAGCACAGAGGCTAGTACATTCACACAAATAAGCATATGTATCACACATGACTAGATATGAAAAATCCCCATGGAATTCATCTTTGTACATAAGTGAATGTTATAAAAATCATTCACTGCACACCAAAAAGGTTCAGAGGACATGAGCACCAAAACAACCCAAAGGAACTGGTTACTCTCAAGAAATACAATAAAATCTAAACTTGTAACAAGAAGGTTCCTGACAGGGACCTCTTGGGCTGATGATCTAAAGACGACCCTCCCAACCTAGACCACAGAATCATTGAATGGTTTGGGCTGGAAGGGACCCTTGAGGATCAGCTAATCCACCCTCCCTGCCACTTCTTTTCCTAGATAGGGTTGCTCAGAGCCCAAGATCATTCTGTGATACAATCAAACACACATATGATAAGGTCTCAAAAAGCAAACTACACAATGAAGAAACGTAAGAAAATTACACTTCTGTAGAGCAGACAGAATTGCAGAGTACAGTCACATGTTTATGAATGCTTAAACATTCATATATGCAAAATGAAAATCAAAATTTTAAGCTAACAGAGACAGTGGAGAGGTCAATGTGAAGGTTCCATTTACAACTTTCTTTCTCCATTAGTTACAGTGTACATAGGTCACTTAAAAGTCTAGGTAACATTTTAACAATGGATTCACACACTTTATATAATATTTTCAGTGATTTATGTGCTTTAAGCTGTAAGAAAAGGCACTGACCAACCATTCACAACACTGGCAACCAGAATCTGCTTTTTGTACTGGTAACATCTAGAGAGTTGCCAAGTCATTTTGATTAATGTTATACTGAATCAAAAGCATTCAAAAAAACCATTAGCTCCAATTTTGTTTCAGCCTTCAGCAGGCTACCCAAGTGACAGAAATACAACAGCTACATAAAACAGATAAAGCAGACAGAACATTTGGAATACCTTCTAAGCTTTAATTCCAAAAGCATTTCTTAAATATTAAACTGTCCTCACTTTATTGCCCACTGAATCAATTCACTTCCCACCAAGACTTTTTTTAAAAAAACTATTCCATTCAGTAATGTCAATTCCACCAGAAATGGACTTCAATATTGATACAAAGCTGACTGTTAATACAATAATCTCCTATTTTCATTTTAATTTATAACATAGCATTGTCTAAAATGTACTAAAGGCAAAAGCCGTACCAGAAGATTATTTTATCAAATTGCCTTCCCATGCATTTTATGTAAAGAAAGTCCCTCTTAAATAGTTTTATATGTTTAAATTCAATTTAATTTAAATCAAATTTTCAAAATAACTATGATGACAATATAAGAATTGGTGGTCTTGTTGGAGACTCAATAATTGGAGACACAGCTTGGGCTACACAGGTGTGTAGAAAAACAAGGCAAATGTGGGCTGTGGATAACAATGCCTTCCCTGAAAAGTCAGCATTCAATGATTCTGACAGACAAGTGCCTTAAGTACTTCTGGCACCTTTGAATGGCTCTGGATGAATTTTCTTTCAATGACTTTGTCTAGCCATGTTTCAGAGGCTGGTTTCAAAAGGAAAAAAGCTTAAGGTAAATAATTTACTCCTTCTCTTTTTCTCACAATAGCGAGTAATATTTTTAAGCCACAGAAAGCATACTAAGAGCACTGAAAGAGATATTTCCTTCTTTTTAAGTTACACTGAAGTCTCCATGCAAATTCCAGGTAAGTTTGCAGCTGAATAATTTGTTTTCAAGAAGCTAGGGGTTAGTTCTCTGTCAGATGTACTTGTAGAATATACACAACTTGAAGTGTTTTGATAACATTTAAAGTATTTTCTGCAATACAAATTTGAAAATGTTTTTATGTCTGAATAAGCCTTTCCATAATAATTACATATTCTCATGGGAATAATAAAAAGTTACAAATACAAGATAACAATGTTGTAAGTGATTACTAACAACATTTCCATCAGACAAGAAACAAACTGTATGATGTTATTCACACAACTTCTAATCAAAGACAAGAATCTCTTAAGAACTGCCAAAAAGCAAACACTCTCACTGGTGAAGTATAAAACTAAGAAATACAACATAACTCTTTAAAATGCAAAAAAGCCAGGAGATGAAGATTTTCTATTCATTATATATGACAACATGTTATCTTTCAAGCACAACAAAGCCCTCCAAAGAGACATACCATACCAGCTCGGAAAAGGCTATGGAGAGCGTACTGATTTTTGTAATTTTCTTCACTCCTTCAAACAGCATACTCTCAGCACCTCTGCACCACAACAGGCAACAAGGGGCTAGAACATTAAGAGTAGCAAGAGAACTAACTGCTATGTAGCACAGTATGGCGAAAAGCAAGGTAACAGAACAAATTCTTGAAAACATAAATAAAATTTTGAAGTAGTAATTTGAACAGGACAAGGACTCATTACATTCAGCTCAGTCTGACCCAGAGAAAATGGCTTAACCTAGTATTTGGAAGAAAAGAACCACCATAAAATTTAATTTAAAAGTGTTAAACTGGCCTATTTCAAAACCTACACTTTTAACAGATTCACACATCTAAGAAATATTTTTCTTACTTTTCAGAACACTAAGGCTATCAGCTTCTCTTTTTTTGCATATTTCCTAGTTGTGCATGAGGTAAAGTAAAAGACATTTTGGTTAAACTTGTATAAACAACTTGCTTCAGCTGCTGACAGCACACAAACATAAGACTTCTAACAATTTTTGAAAGAACACCTACTTTTCTTCAATGTTACCTTGAGAAGAACACCCCAACTAGAGTTAAACCCATCACAAAGGATGTAATATACACAGAGAGGTCTTTCATGCAAGATACAGATTAGATATTTACCAAATGCCATGGTTACTTACTTACCATATGCAATGGTTACTTAATACCAACACTGATTATTTTCCTTCCTTTAAGTAGTTAGTACCAGTATTTTTAATACTATACAATAAAACCTGGCAAGGAACATACAAGTTAAGTCTGGAGCAAGAGGTTCACAATTCTGATTTGAAGATGAAACATGGATAGGAACCTCTTTTAACTCCAGGTTATAATAATTTGGACCCAAACAGCTTGAAGTCAAGTTTCTTCAAACCACTGCATTTCTTTCAGTATTTTATTATTAGAGGACAAATGGGTTATACAGTATGGCTAAATGACTCCTATCATGCTCCTTTATAATTTGCTAATAAGTTTTGTCAAGCTCTCACCAATAAGGCTAAAACTTATCTTGTTTACTGTCTGTACAAGGCTTAGGAGATATTCTGAAGAAGAACAACAGTAGATCAACAAAACGAGACACAGATGTATAAGAAGTAGTGTAAGGGAAAAATTTCTGTGAAATCCCTTGGGTGTTATTCCAAGAGAAAGATTAATTTAAAAAATTCTGCTTGTACTTGAAATGCTTGAAATCTTTAAGATATTAAATGGGACCTTTCATAGAAGATCACTTGGATGTCAGGAATTTGCCTATTAGAACTCATGCAAACATGATAAAGTTTGAAAAATCAGAGCTGATAGATGTTAACAGTCCCCTAAGGCATCTAGAATTTAGCAGCATCTTTAATTTCCAATTATAGAAAAGATGTATTGAAACAAAGTACCCATGAGTATACTCTGGCTTGACAGGACTCTGGATTTTTTTGGGGTTTTTTTTTGTGGCTGTCACACCAGCTCCCCCTGCAGAGCTGTCGATACAGCATCACCCACTACCACAGAAACACAGACTGCACTGCTTACAGTGCTGGACTTGTGACCAGTGCAACCACAAAGTCACAGAACTCGACCTATCAAAGGTTTCTCACCCTCCTGATAGGAGAGGGGAATGCCAACATATAATTCCTCTTCACGTCTTCTCCACTGTAGCTGTAGCTCCAGGACCTACCGAGGCCAAAGCACATTCACGCATTGTGCTCACGACTTTTTCCAGCTGGCTGCTGGAAGAAGTGCTCTGACTAGGGATGAAAACTGGACAAAGGAAGTTTGTTTAAATAAAAAATTAACGAGAAACTTTATTAAGGTTATTAAGATTTTATTTCTGCCAGTAAGTTTTCTAGTACACACCTAAATCTGAGTCACTGTGCACCCACACTTTAGGAACATCTTCCACGATTTTCAAAGAGCTCTTGCCCTAGTTGTTGATTAGGAAAGATCTGCCCTAGGGATAAATCAGTTGAACTAGGTCAGAGATCCTGAACGTGGAATGTGGTGCTGTTTATTTCTCTTGCCTTCCTGTTCCTAAGTTCTTCTCCTTACCCACCTTTTCTTCTTTTACGTCTGTCTGTGATTTAATTGGAGTAAAGGACTAAATCTTCTCCTGTGGATCTGCAACTACAGAGGCAATCAGAAACAGCATCTTAAAAAGACAGATGCTGCGATAAGTTTGGCAGCTCTCCAGGTGGCTAATAAAACAGTTTTCTATGCCAGCCTAAGCCAGAAGCTGCGAAGTAAGGGGTCAAATACTAAAACATAGGATTTTTTTCCTTTTAATCTTGCAATTGGATTGTAAGCAGCCCTGCAGAGAAGGACTTGGGATATTGGTAGATTAAAAACTGGAAAAGAGCCAACACTGTGCGCTTGCAGCCCAAAAAGGCAGCTGTCTCTTGGCCTGCATAAAAAGAAATCTGCCCAACAGGCCCAGGGAAGTGATTCTCTTCCTCTGCTCTTGTGAGACCCCACCTGGGTACTGCATCCAGCTTGGGGGCTCTCAACATAAGGACATGGACCTGTTGGAGTGACTCCAGAGGAGTGCCATGAAAGTGATCAGAGGGCTGGAGCACCTCTCCTGTGAGGAAAGGCTGAGAGAACTGGGGTTATTCAGCCTGGAGAAGGTTCCAAAGCGACCTTATGGAAGGCCTTCAAACTTAAACAGGGGCTTATAGGGAAGGTGAGGAGAGCTTTTTCACCAGTAGTAGTGACACAGTAGTAACAGAGCAAGAGGTAATAGTTTTAAACTAAAAGAGGGTAGATTTAGTTTGGATTTCAAGTAATGAGGGTGGTGAGACACCACGAGTGTCACAAGAGAACAGGCTGCCCAGAGAGGTGGAAGGTCCATCCCTTGAAATATTCAAGGTCAGGTTGGATAGGGCTTTAAGCAACCTCATCTAATAGAAGGTGATCCTGTCCATGGCAGGGGGTTGGACTCGGTGATCTCTGAAAATCTATTCCAACCCAAAACATTTCATGGTTCTGTGATTCTATATTCTTACACTTGCCAGATCACCTCTTGACCTCAAAAGGGTGTTGAATTTTTTTTGTGAGGTACACAAACATTACAGCAATGAGAACCACAGAAAAATCCACACAGAAATTAATAGCCTCCAGTAAACAGAGCCTGGGGCTCAAAATGAACAACCAGGCTGAGACAAAATATTGATTAATGTCTTAGGAAGTGAATATCATCTATCCTCTTCACTGAATGAGGCAAGACTCTGGGGGGGTGGTGAGGGGGTGGAAAGAAATGCACAAGTGATTATGCAGCCAGAGGTTGCATCATGCTGCCCATGCACAAGGGGACAAAGAGGTAAATTAAAAACATAACACCTAAATAATGGTATTTCTTAAGTGTGTAATGGCAATTTTAAAAATGTTTATAATTAACACTGAGGTCTTTCCACCATCAAAATAGATTAACAATGAATTTAGAAACATCTTTAATCATCTCATATAACTCATTATGTTACTATTCAAGCAGGGAGAAGACATCAAAATACTGATCATTGTATTAGTCCACTTTATTTTATCAACATTCTATTCTTTCATTTTAAAAATCCTCAAATGTTACCCATAAAAAACAGCATTTTATTAAGAGTTCTTGTTTGAATGCATTAGGCTTCAATTAACCCATATATGCAAACACTCACACTACTGTAATGATGCAGCATTAAAGGAAAACAAGCATTTTGCCTGAGGAACATTTATGCACTTACAGATGTGTACAAAACTAAACTCAATGTGCCTGTGTTTCTCCACAGAGACAGATGCAGCCTCCACTGGTAAGGCACTTAGGGTATAAACAGAAACTGATTTCAAAATGTTGAAACACACAGTGTTGCTTCTTAGGCAGTTTCTTTCCTTCTGGCCATATTTCAACTTTTCCAAAATACATCAAAGCTATTTAAGTTATTAACATTTTTTTAAAAGATCAAATTAACTACGGATCCCACAAAAGATACGGAATTCTGAATTCTACATCTGTACTTAAATCACACATCTGGGATGTGCAATGTGACCTTGAAATCATGAGGCATCAATAATATACACCTTGTAGAAACAGAAGTGAATACAGTCCTAGAAAATCCACCAAGTAGAATTTCTGAGGATGGAACTGAAGAACAATCATTTCTCTGCCTACATGTATACTACCATTAATATTTAAGACCACTTCAAAAGTGTAACTGGGCATGTAAAGTCATTTTTTCTCAATCCAGTGATTCTTAGAAGACATTCAGGGTCAAATAAGATACGGCAGTTTAAATGCAGACAACCAGTTCTACTTCAGGCATCCTAAGGTAACATCCCTCTCTTCCTCTGTCTCCAGGTTTTGTGTGGAAGAACAGCAATTCTAAACAAATCTGCATCTTCATCTCACCTACCAGCCAGTTCCAAGGGCCTAGTGCACCATAAGGGAACCAGAACAATCAGCTAGTGAACTAGGGGAATATCTTAAACAAAAAGCCTCTCCACAACGTTTATACAGCTCTGAAAATGGAGTCCCTCCTTCAAGTTAGGCACCCACAACTTTTGGTCACTTTGAAAGAATGCCAGTTTAAAAAGTTAGTAATTCCAGTAGTATCCTCACTTATTCTTCAAGCTATTTGGTTTTCATTTCATACAGCCAGGTTTTCTTCCTTGCTTGGTGCTCCTGCCATTCAGTTTATTCTCTTCTGCTTTTTCCCTGAAGTACATTCTGCTGTCCCCTCTCAATCCCTCAACTGCCTTTATACTTATAAAAAGCTATGCATAGTAGACCATTATCAGTGAGCAAGTACACCTGATTAATTCCACATACAAAATACATAACACCTTTTAAACCTACAAATTCAAAGCATAATTGCTGCTTACAGTCATCAAAGCACATGTATATTATAAAGCTGGCTTTCTTAGTAATGTAAAACAATGACAAATAAGTAATTTTTTAAAAGGCTAAACATTATAGCAACTGTGAAAATCATTACTGATTTCAAGGGCAATAACTATTCGCTCTCACTTCCAATCTTCAACAAAATAATCTTCCTGACCTTTAATGCAAATGTGAAGATGTCTGTTCATTTCCATAAACATTTGTACTGAAAATTATTAGCTCTTGAAATCATAATGCTATTCTTTCTCGTCGAAAGAGTAGATCGCCATGAACATTAGTTCATCCTGCATTTAAAAAAAAAAAAAACCAACAAACTACTGTTCAATACTTTGCTTTTTATAATCCTTAAAATTTCAGAAGAGCTATCTCATTAGCTAGTAGCTCAACAGTGATTTATTTCCTGCTCTATTCCATTAATAATGTCCAGCCACATAGAACAGAAAGTGATCTGACAGGTAGTTTACAAAATAGATCAAACACATTTTATACAATTATCTACAGCAAGAAAATAATTACTACTATTATAAATCAACTAGACCTTTGAATAGTAGATGCAAACCTTAATCTGAAAAATTAGTGATTCTCATAAAGTAAATTTTGTGAAACATTTCATGTGGATTTGCAGCTACGTCATTCTAGCAGAATACCATTCCATGTTTTACAATTATCAGATAAAAAAAAAAAATTAACCTGGAGTGTTATAGTAAATATTGGAAAAAAACCTATTTGAAATCTGTAGCACTCAAACAGAATACCATTATCCTTGCTTTCCAATGCAAATAAAAGATTGACTAAGCTCCAGGCTCCCTGTTTACCCTGTTTGTCACCTATGGAAATTACTGTACCAGGGGAGGGCGGAGGATTTTGGTGCAAATGTTAATAAAAACTTCATTCTGGGTAGATTTTGAAGTGCTCATAATTTCAGATAAGGAAGAAGCTTAACAGATTTCAAACAGTGGCATTGAGGCCATAGGTCCCTCATATGCCACACCCTCATTTGATAAAGATTATCTTGCTCTTAATACCACCTACAAGTCAGAGATATCTGAGCCACTACCTATTTTAGTGAAATGCTGAAAGCAGTTTTACACTGCCAGTTGCCTCTTAGCAACTCAACAAAACATCTTAAAACATATATTTGTGTAAATCTGTAATTTCAGCACTACCTCAAAAACTGTAAATATCAAATTAGCTGGTCACTTTAGATCCTACTTGAAAGAACAAAGTTCTGAAAGATTTATCAAATAATCTGAAGCCTGTGGTTCTGTGATATCTCTGAAGTAGTTAGCTGAGTTTTTTAAGAAGGGAGGGATAAACAGATCTTGTCTTAAAAGTAAGCAAGTCACTTTAATTAATTGGCAAATTATTTCTGGATCACTCTATGAATATTTCTACTAGAAAGTGAGTGTACCACATCATGTATTAAGGAAACATCTGCATTTCTTTATTTGAGAAAAATTTTCTTTCACTGGTATCACTTGTGGGGATCTCAGGGTGGCCTCTGAATCTTCATAGCACAAATTTTAAGTTTAGTTAGTGAGATTTGTTCCAGAGGAAGCATTTGAGTCAAGCAGTCTGAAATACTGAGATCAGTGGAAACAAGCAATTACCTATTTAAGATTACTCAGTGAGCCAACCTCCCTATTTATTACCATTTCTCAACAGCAGCACAGAAATGTGGGAAGCTATAGGTAACCATTCATTCCATCTTCTGAACTAAGGATGCTGCTGACACCACGACTTTAAATCTTATCCAAGTGTAGAAGTTAGCATTCTCTGTTAAGAAGTGCCTAAAATAAAAACAAACAAACCAACCAATAAAACCACTCTCTTTTGAGGAAACCAGTTTTCTTCTTCCCTTTCATCCAACAGCCAGAAGATGCAAATGCAGGATATATTATTTGATAGGACTGCCCAACATATGTGACTGAATTGCCAAAGCATGCACCAGGGACACTTCTGCAATTGTAAATAAAACACTGTGTGCACTGGGGGAACAGTTTGCCTACAGGCTAGGCAATAACAAAAAGACACATTTAGCATTTCCTAAATTAGAACAGATGAACTTCAGAGTTTCATTTACCCATGTCTATAAACATAAAAGGCTCTTGAATCCATATAAATCAGAATTCTTGTTTTTCTTAACTTGTCAGCATTGAAAACCTATTCTCTGAACAGCAAGTAACTGTGTTAAGATAGTTATGCTAAAATACCTTGGTAATTGCAGTCCTCTTTCCACCAAGATGATATGCCTAGGTGTGTCTTCAAAGCTGAACATCAAATAACCTATAGCAAGGCTAATCTGCAAGAACATAATCATTCTCAAGCTTAAACAAAATGAAGTCTCAAGTCCCACAATAACGTGTGCATGTAGTTTTTGCATAAGTAGAGTATGATGTAATTAAATTTACACCCACTAAGCTTATCAGTTAATTGCACATTTTATCAATTCCTCAAGAAATTTAAGAGAAAAGCAGTTGTTGAAGAAGCATTAGACATTCACACCATCAGCTGCAGGTACAAAGTCTGCTTCTATTAATGTCAAATAAAAAGGTTTTATAGCGTCATTATGCCACTGTTATTTACATCCAAAGCAGTCATTAATGATGGCAGTACACACACTGCAGTGGAGAGAAGGAAACAAAGCAAGGGATTCCTCACCTGAGTTCCTAGGAAACACAAGGAAGCCCCGTACTATCACTGCAGCTCTGAAGCCACTTGTCCACCTGCCCCTCCTTTGCTGTTCTCTCCACAGGCAGCTCAGCTTGAGGGGCACCCAGTACCAAATAATACTTGAGCAATACTATTAACTCCTGTGTCTAGAGAGGGGGGGTAAAGAATCTTGGCCCTTTTGCCCCACTCTCTTCTTTACACTCGGCAGCCAGTCACTGTTAAATAAGAAAATAATAATCTACTCTGATTTTAATAGGGCCAAAATCAGTCTTAACCTACTTTCAACACAAAAAAACCTGAATGAGGTGTCATTTGCTTAAAATTTCTTCCTACACACTTCCAAAATATTAAGGACATTTTTTGTAGCAAGTTCTTCTCCACAATAAACTTCTTACCTCTTCTCTCTAAAACACATCCACACATATATAGAAAACAACATAGGGGATGCAAAGGAATATGAGCTGACATAATTGGAATAAAAGACCACCTTGACTGCTCAGAGTTACAAAGGTAAAAAAAAGGTTACTTAATAGCTGTAAAGGATGTGAAGTCACTGTCATTGGGGGAATACTGAGAGAAAACAAACACTATTTTCCTGTGTGTAACTGATTAAATGGTTGAGTACAAGCCTCTGTGGGAGCATTCAGGAAAGCAGAAGCATGGCAAATCCATACTTAATATTATGCTAAAAAGATACAAATTCATGTTCATCCTTTACAGAATTTGATGTTTTCACTATTTCATGAGGTTACATTTTACAGAATACCATAAAACTCTCTGCAATTCATAAAATGGCATGCGACAAGGACTAAACCAGCAATTTTCAGGAATGAGATGGTAGATAAGAAAGGAGATATCTTCCCTAAACACTGAGCAGTCAGCCATTAAAAATATAGTAAAGAAGCACACATGTGACAGATATGGACAGATGGCAAGTAGGGAAGCTACAGGGCAGCTAAGACTGACAGTGTTCTTGACAGCTTCAGAAAGCAGAACCACCGTCAAGCATCA
This sequence comes from Monarcha castaneiventris obscurior, assembly GCA_026261815.1. Lineage (NCBI taxonomy): Eukaryota > Metazoa > Chordata > Aves > Passeriformes > Monarchidae > Monarcha > Monarcha castaneiventris. The sequence continues at coordinate 8,977,272 of JAMPIT010000566.1, read as the reverse complement.
AAAGGGGACTGAGTAAGGATATTTTCTCAGGGACAATGAGGAAAAATCTCAATATGGAAAATGCAGATTGTCTCAAGCTGGGCAACCACTGAGAGGGAAGAATGAACAGGGTTTGAAAGAAGGACTAAGGAAAAGCCAACACACTTGAACGACATGTGAAGCAGGCAGTAATTTGTTTTCCAGCCTTGTAACTGACTCTCCTTCACCCTGAGGTTTTTCTGGGTTTACCTGGTCAGACTTTTTATTTGTTTTAATAAAGTCTTTAGAGTCAGGGATTGAAAAGTTCAGCGTCTATGCTCAATATAAAAATGGAGATGTGGATGCATATAGGAAGTATTTCCAACTAAATGCACTGTCTGATTCAGGGTCCTAAGCTGTATTTCTGAAGAAAAAAAAAAAAAAAACTGTCATTTTTTAAAAAGCCTTGTAGTCAAAGATTTAAAATTACATTTTCAAGAGCCAGTGTGGTTTATCTTAAAAATGCCAAACGAAGGTAAAGGATTTCTTTGCTTTATACATATTTAAGAACTCACAGGTAGTATTTCTAAGCAATGCTACCATATGTACCTGTGCTAACAGCTGTACCACTAAATAAAAAGCTGTCAGAATTTGCAGATTCAGAACTTCAGCTGAAAGGGATTTACCACAGCAGATGTATCTAAGCACATCTTTTTATGTGCAAGTACTTTTCATACCGACATCTCATCAAGCCAAAAATGCCTTTTCATTATGGAAAGGATTAAAAGGTGCATATACATGCAGCTCACAGAAACTTCACACAAAGTTTACTGTACTCCATGATGACTATTTTGATTCAATGGATTTATAATCCATCTACTGCAGTGCAAATGTCTGCATGAGTTTGAGTTTGAATGCTATATGGGTAATTATGACCAAGAAACTTGAAGCTGATGTGACAAATCAAGTACCTGTAAAGGCACAAAAAAATTGGGGTATGCAGAAACTTCTTGTCTCCTTCCCTCAAGAGTTTGTCTTTTATTCAGGAAAGTCACATAGATTTCACTTCTATTATTTGTAAACTGTTACATTACCATTGATAAATGGTTCTCAGAATGAGCACTACAAGGAGTCCTTCAATGTACAAGTTTTGGATAGGCAGCTGCTAAGAGTTCAAGGATTGGAGTTATTTCCAAGACTGGGAAAAATATACTAGGCTTTCCTATTGTGAGTTTTAAAAGCTGGCAAGAGCAGTTCCAATAGTCTCCATTCCACTACACTGCCAAGCTAGAGGTATCCTTCTGTTTCTCCTCTCCACTCTCAGTTCTGAAAGGCCCCAGTCTCACAGAAATACCCACAGCTTTTTCTCCATTTGATCAGATTCCACCACTGCAATCCACTTAAGGTTACAACACAGTGCATCCCACATCCTTTTTTTTCCCTCCAACCAGCCCTCCCTCACACAATCCTAAAATAAAAGGACGTCTCCTCTGTGCTTTCCAAATCCTTTACTTCCCACATCAAATTCAGAACTCCTGTCTTGAAGTTTCCCATATTTCTAACCACGCCATTATCTTTAACTGCTTTTTCTCCCAACTTCTCCTAAATTAGGTATGTCTGATGATCAACTTCTTCAACTTTGTCACCTTTTTCTACATCTTCCAAGTCATAATAAAGAAATATGGCAATAAACAAACCAACCATTTGTCAGCCCAGGGTTCAATTTTCTATGACTGAATTCCACTTAAGTTTTGGACAATCAAGTCTAATATCCTGGTATCAGTATACAATACAAATACTTAAAGCCTCATTGCCAGCAACACCAAAAAAAAACCCCAAAAACAAACCAAAAAAGCCCCAAACAACAACAAAAGACTTAAAGTTACAGCAGCAGGACAAGGAACACTCAGCTCAGATATGAAACTTTTTTTCTTTACAACCAGCCTAAGCTCCCCATTGAAAAGCCCCAATGAGACCCGTGGCTTACTACCATTGCTGCACAAGCAGAGATATCAACTAGTTAGTTTACAGCATGAATTTCTGCACAACCTTGTTACATCTTTGCAACACAGTGTCTTAAAGCATGAACAGTAACTGAGAGCACTTTGTTGTTGGAGAAGCGCTTAGGCCACTATGGACAAAAAAGGCTAAGCCTGCTCTAATAGTTATCCAGTAACAAGATACTGTTGCTGAACTTCTCATTTAAGAGATTCTTCGCGCAACAGCACTTCAGATCCAGAAGACTAATCTTAAACGTTGTAAAAAAAAAGTGAATCATAAGATCTAAGAATAAATTTTTAGTTCTTCATTTGGAATCTTTTCCTAAGATTGTGACCAGAAAAATATCTGAGAGCAGAAAAAACCCACACAAAGATAAACATCTTTGGTTACCACTTTCATCTGAAGCGTACTACAACCACTCAACTTCCCTTGCAGACATGTTTTCTGTCCCCTTCCCAGTTCCTACAACACTATTCAGGCATGATTTTTTGTTGCAAAAGCCATGTGGGCCTCCCACTGTGACGTACTAGGCACCTATCTGCTAATTCTAGTTCCTGTAATAGTTTCTCCTAGTTTTCCCACTGCAGAGGCTAAGCTTATTGTTAAGTAGTGGTGTCTTTAAAAATTACTTTCAAATTGTTCAAATACTAAGTCTTAAGCATCTACATTTACTAGTTTGGTTGCTTAATTCCTGAGCTCCTTTCAATACTATCTAGTTCTGGAAACTGGCACCTTTAAATACCATCTGGTTTATGTCTTTTTTTTTCATCCCTCCTTTTTCTTTTTAAGCTTGTTTCATAATTGCTCCTACCAACACTTCAATTTGAAGAGAGATCCTTTGATACATCCTTCATAATGAAAGGTTCCAGTTCAGAACTTCTTCAAGCTCAAAAATGAACTTGGATACAAGAGGTAAGACAACAGCTTCTTTTTTGATAGAGCTTTATTTCCAGAGGATAGAAGGAGGGATCATCTATTAGCCCTGTGCATTCTCCAGTGGGCTTCTTGTTCACAGTGTGTTTCAAAAAGATTAATTTTATACCTCCTGCAAATCGTTCCTCAAACATCTTTCTTAGCTGAATGTATGCATTCTGTCAGAATTTATGAACCTTTGTATTTTGCTCTTGCAGACAAAACTTTACTTTTAAAAAATGGTGAAAACTGCTTTGTATAACCACGTGTTATCCTGCTGTTTAACTATGTCATGCCAGTTCCTTTTTGGACTTACTATCTTTGATGGGCACATGCATTTCCTCCAACATGGCATCTTCAAGTAGTTCTCATGCCACTTACAAGGATTTTAATTTTATAAATTGTCTTTAATATGCTTTTTAAGTAATTTTCTTCAAAAAACAAAACCCCCAAAGCAGGGGATTTTTAGAGATGGAAGTAGATGATCCTGCAAGAGATGTAAATACATTTTACAGAATGACAGTAACACTTTGAACCAGATCCTGCAAACAATGGTCAGAAGGACATATGAAACTGCTTTTCCCTCTTCTGGTTTGCAGACTAACTGCTCCATGAAGTGCTCACTAACTGTGTCTAGCAATTTAGTCTCCACATCAGTCATTGCCACAGCCACTGCCACTGCCATGCAGGCTGGCCAGGGAGCAGCACAGCTAGGAGGTTAGAAAAGAATGATAGGGTTCCAAAGAGAACAAAGGGGAAGAGAACAACCACATAATAAAGTCAGCTTGTGTACATTTACACACCACATTGCTCATGGGGCTCCAGGACTTGGAATAACGTTTATGATTTTTCATGAGCTGCTGTTTCTCTTAATTTCTAACCCATGACTATAGAAAAAAGAAATTAGAATTCAGATACAAGATGTGAATTCAAGAAGTTGAAGGCAAACAAATCTCTATTAAAAGATAACGAGAAAGCATAAGCTAACTGCTTAAAATTAGCTCTCAAAAATTTGAAACTAAAATTTGACTACTGAGATTGAACAAGCCACTGCAGAGCCAATACTGTCGTGGTTTAGAGTAGCTGGGAATTATAGTTGAAGAAGGCTGCACCGGCCAGGAAGTGATTCCTTGCAAAGAGGTGCTTTCAGCTCCCTCTAGACCCAATCAACTGGCCAGGTTGAATATTGACAACTTTCTAAACCACTTAGAGAGCTTGACACGCCTCTGTGAAATCACATTTTAAGAACCAGAAAGCCCGGAAAGTTCTCTCTTGCTTCCGGTGGCCGAACAGGTAACTGGTGGGGGGTGGCCGGGCCAGGCCGGGCTCTGCCGGCCGGGCCTGGCCCGGGTCGGCCGGGGGGTGGCTTGGCTGAGATTGCAGTCACTTCAACTCGCCAGACACACCCCAGAGGCCAGGATGGCCCTCACCTCAGCCCCAAAACAGCTGAAATCCCCTGAGACGGCCGTCGGCAAGATCACGTGGCCAAGAGATAAGTGAGTTCCACACTCCAGCTGCAAGACCCAGGAGAGATTAACTCTTTTAGTGCTGTTAAGACTTTTTTTCCAGACCAGATGAAGCCTGCAGAGACTAATCATCTCCCCGATCAGATGGAGAGAGGAAAGTGAAAGCTTGTGAAGGAAACACTATAAAGATGCCCAAGTCAGTGAGGAGGAAAAACTTGAGACCTTGAAAGAGAGGATTTGAGGAGATGCTTTAATCCTAAAAGCTGAAATTCTGTTGGAAAAAACCATGGTGATAGACTGTGATATATTAGACTACCCATTGTAATTTCTTGAAAGCATAAGGGGGGGGGAGCGTTCAAACTGTAACTGTGAGCAAAGGTGCTTATACTAGAACAAGCAAACGCTGAAGTAGCTGTAACTTGCTGTTAGCAACTGTACTGGTGCTGCAATGCTGAAGTAGCTGTGATTTAATGAGGACCTTGAGCAGAGATCGCACAAGAGAGAAAGACCTCTGTTCCCAGACCATGAGGCTGCTCCCAGAGAGGGTCCTTACGCCTTTCAGGCACTTCGATAAGTGAAGAAAGCTCCTGTTTCTGAACTGCTCATCCTTAAAAATAGTACCCCCTTAGCTAAAGAAACCCTCGAAGCAGCTGTGGGGAAAGCTGTAATCGGGGGATGGGACTTTCACATACAAGCAGAAAAGCATTCCGGGCGGCTGCTTTTTGCTGTGATACTGAAGTTGCACGAGATTGTTTTATGTGGAGATGCTCCATGGTTTGACCAAGAGAGACTCCTCTCTCTAAGTGAACTGAAAAACCAGAAATTATTATATAGGTGGCGAACTGACTAGAATTCTCAAGGGTTGTGTTTCCTTTTACATTGGTGATAGAAGGGAGCAGAGGTGGGGGGAGAGAGGTGTTCTGGAGGTTTAGTCTGACTTTCTGTCTCCTTCTTTTAACTCTGTTAATAAACTTGTTTATATTCTTTAAGTTTTTTGTGCCTGCTTTGTTTTCCTCCTAATGCTTATCTCACAGAAGAGACATCAGGGGGCTACTGCCCGAGTTAACCCTTAAACCACTACAAATACACTTGCTGAAAATTGGCTTGAGAGAGCTGTGTGCATTCCTGTGTCTTGCTGCAAACAGATGTTCTATTTGGATTTCCTTGCATATTGCTTCTCTCATGAAATCCCTTTTTCCCCTGTTTAATCCAGGGGTATCTCACCCTCTACTTTTACCTAAGTTCTCCTCTTTCCTTCATACATTTCTAGCCCCATCAAACCATCACCTTTTCTCCCCAGGTTACAGAAGCATTAACACCTTCCTCCTTTGCCTCTGTGGCAGGGGGACAAACCCAGGACCTATCTGCCTTCCTTCACCCGCTGGGAAGGATTCCCCTGCTCCTCCCTCAGGATGAGACTGGTGTCTTGCACTGCAGAGCTGGGTTTCAGTACTGCCATCAGACAGTTAATGGTAAAACACAGTATTTTTCTGCCAACACCATCAACACTAATCTTAAATACCTTCTTCTCCAAGCCATTGTGAAAATAAAAGACTGAGCCATGTGCTAACAACTTGCAATTGTTTAATATTTTTTCCTAGGACAAACTGAACACAAATCAAAGGGAAGCAATTATAAAAGCCCTCTGAGAAGCAGCTTAAGGGAAAAGACAGAAACACAAGAGTTACACAAAAATGCATCTTTTTTGTCTCCAGTCTTTTCAGGTAGGGGGGAAAAGACAGTTATTTTTCCTTATCTGTTTCTGTGTACTGCTAGGAACAGAGAGAACAAAAACCCTAAGAATTTAGGATAGATTAAATTGGTCAGTTCTGGTAGCTCTTGCAAAGCCAAACAGCTAAAAGCCCCTTTGAACTTCGACAGGGCAGACAAGCTTAAGAGCTGATTCAAGCCTGCAGCTTGCCAAACATGCTGAGCAGAGAGGAGCACTACTCCAACCAGCTCATTCAGTATGCAAAGGCAGCAGGTACAATGCAAAGGGAATGTGAGTCACGCCAGAAAAACATATAAAACAAAGGCAAAAGAGCTGGCAAGATAGGACAGCAATGTGGGAGAGTGGGCACATCCGGCTGCCAAGAAGGTAAATCAGGATTGTAGAATGTAACCTGAATAATACAAGAAATAGTACGTGCCTTTACAGAAAGAAAAGACAAAAACAAAATAGTCATTGTGAAAAAGAAGTCTTTCATCTTCTACACGTCCTTTTAAGCTCTTCTGTTATCCATATATACAGTACAAAATGAAAATCCTCTAGGCATATAGTAATAAATTTACCTCCCAAAAGGATACACAACTTGCAATTTGGCTTCAAATATCAATGCAACTCCAATGACCTTCTTGCTAGGACTACTTCCCAATTGTTTGGGAATTTTGTTTGGGTTTATGTTTAATATTTTCACTGAAACTACCTGATAATGGTCTGGAATACAAGTAGCAGAGCATGAAACAAGAATGATAAACTTCTAGCATCCCCACGGCTCTCCTAATCAAAGCCACAGTTCTGTGTGGCCACACTTAAGCTTCCCAATCAACCTGTAAGTCAGATGCAGTCCATCAGTTTTCCTATTACTCAATTGCAAGGCCCAGCAGCAATTTAGATGGCTGGTACTGACCCATATCACAGTGGGATTCTTTATCCCATTTTCAGGTATTTGGCAATTTAATCAAACTGAAAAGAGGTATAGCCTGATAAAAGATAATCTGCATGAGTCAGAGGCAGTGCTGCAAAACTCAACATACATTTACATGGTCCTGGAGAGCAAAACAAAGATTTGCTGAAGAAGGAAACGTGTTAGAGAGGGCCTGAGCTGTTTAGGAAAAGGAATTTCAGTTACTCTTTTCATTTAGGCAGCTAAATTCTCTGTTTGGAGGAAATAATCTCAATGGGTGTTTTCAAGCTTTAAAAGCTTGACAAAAAGGCATGACCACTTTAACACAGTTGTGCTGAAGCTCGTGACACAGGTCTGTCTTGAAAATGGGGACCTTAAAAATTCACTTCATAGAAACAAAATGTTAAGCAGTAAAAAATAAAGATGCACACACAAACTAATTATTTGAGATCACATTTCTGATTTTTTTTCTGCTTGGCACTTTAAAGCTTTCATAAACCACTTTAAATAAATTTGTAAAATTCTTTGTCTGTATATTTGTTGCCTTTTTTCTGGATTCTGTGTCTGCCTACAGAAACTTTGAAACTTGCACAATAAAATTTTACATCTATTTAAAGTTCAATCCAATAATTCGGGGGAAAAAAGGCAAAACAGTTACGTTCTTTCATTACCAACTCTGGGAAGTTATCTCATGTTAATACATGAGAAAGTTTTACACTATCTTTTAACTGTGAACAGTTTAATAACATTAGCACTGTAGAGTTAGAGCTCTGAAGAACACCATCTGCAATATGAATATGGAAACTATAAAAATGTTAGCTTTCTGGATAAAAATAATTCGAATAGAAATGGTTGACTCAACATACCTTGAAATTAAAAAAAAAATTAAAAAGATAAATATGTGACTGCCTCTTATTTACTGAACTGCTACTCAAGTTCTATTTTACATACTAAGCTCAATTTAATAAGAAAATGTTCTCTTATTTTTATAAGGCACAGAGAAACATACCATCCCATTCTTACAAGAAATGTACAAAGGAACATATTTTTGTAATACATGCTCAAGGCCAGCTTTACACTGGATGTCACAGAAGGATCACAGCCCATTTAAAAAGTTATTGCTGTAATAAGTTGTTTCTTTCAACAAACTAATGTAATGTTCACAGTGGAAAAAATATCATTGCACATGTCCTTCATTTATTTAATAATTATAGCTTCTGAGCCTGTTCCAGGAATTCTCAAATAGAGGAATAAGGAGCAGTTAAAATACTTACTTCAACATCTTCTGATGGTGCGGCATCTTCTCCATTTGTAATATTTCTTCCCAAATTCCATAAATAAAAACCAAACCACATACTTGGCTTCAAGAAGGATTAAAGAAGTTACAGGCTGGTGAGTCTCACCTCCATCCCTGGAAAGGTGATTGAGCAAACTTCCCTGGAGCAGTGGGTGTTCTTCGGATTGACATCAGCATGGATTTTGCCATGGTCTCCCACTGGGTTATTTGAGACGTGCTGGGTACTATACAAAATCCAACTGGTGGCTGATAACTTGTGGTGTCACTCAAGAACTGGCAGCAAAGCCAATGCTATTTAAAACTCTATTAATGACCTGGATGGTGGGACAGAGTCTGGTCTCAGCAGGTTCAGGGGTAACCCCACACTGGTGAAAGAGATCAACACTCCAGAGAGCAGTGCTTCTATTTCGAACAACTTCAAGAGGCAAGAGAGCTGTGTTGATGGGAAACTCATGAAGATCAACCATGGTAAGTGGTTTACTGTGAGGGTGGTGGGACAGAGAAGCTGTGGACACCCTATCTCTGAAAGTGTTCAGGATGGGGCTTTGAACAACCTGCTCTGCTGGAAGGTGTCCCTGCCCGTGGCAGGCAGATTGGAGCTAGGTGATCTTTGATATCCCTTCCAACCCAAACCATTCAATGACTCCATGACTCTAAGCAAAAGAAAAAACTTGTTCCTGAGGTGAAGTAACACACAGAACAGGCTGGGCATGCAGTGGCTAGAACACAGCTCTGCAGAAATAGACATGGGGCTCCTGGTAGACACTGCTGAGTAACAGCCAACAAGGCACCCTTTGGAAGTGAAGCAGGCTAACCAAGTATCGAGCTCTGCTGGCAGGAGCTACTAAGCTAGGGGAAGTGATTTCCCCTCACTCCACCTTTCAGCACTGGTAAAACAGCATCTGGATTGATGTGTCTGATTTTGAGCTCACCAATAAAAGGCTGACCTTGGTACAGTGGGAACAAGATGATCAAGGGGCTGGGACATACGATACATAAAGAGTGGCCAAATGAGGCTAGTTCAGTCTGGGGACAAGGCAGCAACCAGGCAGACCTCATTACTCTGTTCAATCTTCATGTGGGAGTAAATAGAAAAGTCGTAACCTGACTCCTTTTAGATGCACACAGCAATAAGACAGGAAGAAACAAACACAATCTGGAAAATGGAACATTTCTGCTGGCTGAGAAAAAAGGCTCTTTTCCCACAAGGGTGGCCAAACACTGCAAGATGTTGCTCAGAGACCCTGTGGCACCACCATCCCTGAGTAACTCAAAATTTCCAGGCATAGCCTAGAACAACCTACACCAGTTAGACCAACTTTTAAGCAGGGGTCTGAGCTAAACGACTGCCAGAGGTCCCTTCCTACATAATACTATAATAAATCCAAATGACTTGTGGTAGAAAACAACATAAAATATTTCATTAAGTTACTCTTCTCATCTGAACCTTGTTAAGTCAGCAACAGAAATTATATAGCTTTAGCCTGACAGAGGCGTTTCTGGCATGAAAACAAAGGTTTTGCAGTTATAGAGGTTATTCATCACTCACATTGGGAACTTCTTGGAAAATTGTGGTCCTACTCCTATCACTAAAAATTAAAGTCTAGTTAAAAGATGAAACAACACCTGACAACTCTGCTATTAGGGATTTACACTGCTGGAGCTGAAGATGCTTAATTTACTATGTGGCTCTCTTACTACAACACTTACCTAACTTGAGAAAAACCTAGACCAGAAAAATAAAATACCTATATAGAACAGGAGCTCAAACTAGCTAGTACTTGAAATTTTTCATTGGCTCTGTATCCTTCTCTTCCAACAAGTATAAAAGGAACATATGGAAAGTTTTAAACCCTAAAACATTCGTATTTGGAAAAAAAATAACTTTCAAATTGCATAATTTTGATCCTTCCTTGACCTCGCAAGACTGCAGAGTTATTGCTGCTCCCTGCTCTCTTCCAGACTTCGCTCTCACTTGAGGCTCATAGCTCGTACCTACACTGCTTCTTCTCTTTCTCTTGTTCCTCAAAGGAGTTCAAGCAATCATCAGTTGCTATGCCATCTACCCTCACATTCTCAGACACTGTGTGCAAAGATACATGGAACTAAAGTCAAAAATTGCAAGTAGACACTTTTAAGTGTGGAAATACACAAACACTGAGAGACAAATGTATTTGCTACTTAAACAAAAGCCAGTTCACAAATCAAATGTAAATCTGTAAGTCAGCAAGTTCTTTACATTGATATTATTAGAATTTAGATGAGAAATTTTTTAAAATTGTATTTTTTATTAGTGTTTTGTGAGGCACTTTATTTCACTGACCTCACCTTCAAGTTAATTTATTTGCAGAAAGTAAGTGGTCTCAGAGATGTCAGCTCCTCCACATACATCCTGAAGGGACCATTTCTTTCAGTATCAAAGAGCAGCACGTGGCAAGACTTCTCATCAAGTTTCTTCACAGAATGGGAAGTATACTCTCAAGTCAATTATGAATATCATGGTTTGTTCCACCCTTTGGAAACTGAAGTTGCATCTGCTCATTGCTTTCCCCATCCCAACATTACTCTTCATATGGCATCCAAAGTTTATCCACGACTATGCCAGTTTGTTTGGCATCTCTATCAGTTTGTAAACACTCAGAGCCACAGTCCACCCTGCATGACCCTGTCACTTTCACAACGGACATATAACTGCATTAATGAAACACTTGTAATGTATCTGAAAACCGCATTTATATCAACCATTTTCTAACAGATTACCAATTATTAAAGAAAAAAATGGGGGTTAAGACATTAAGTTTAAACACAGTTTTTTCTAAGATGACTTTAAGCTGTGGACCACACTCCAGATCTTTGTACAAGTATATATATGACCACTTAAGTGTAAGTTTCATAGTAGAATCAGAATCCTAATAGGTCCTATCCTTACAACAACCCATTTTATACCTTTTCAGACAATACATACTGAGATCTCAAGCACTGATTATGTAACAGACCATAAGTACTTCGAGAGTTACTGATTTTGCTACTCTAGCATTTTCTCTGAAAGAAGATTCATTTTGTTCATCTTGAACAAAATCCCAAAATACTTCTGTTAAGTTTTTCTCCTTAAAATAGTAGTTGTTTCAGGGCTGAATAATTGGAACCTAGCAGCTGTTCAAATGAGACTCTTAATTCATGCAATTAGCCTCCTACACAGTGTTTAAAACCTTGCTCAGCAATAATAGAACTTTTAAGGGACTTAAAGTTACCTTCTGAGGCAACTGGGAACATTAAGACATCCAGTGTAGCACAGAAATTTGGGTTATAAGTACTTCCAGAGAACAGGCAGCAAGCTGAATGCAATACTAAAAATATTAAAGAATACAGGCTTTCCCTTGCTCTCATTGGGTCTCATTCTGCACTAACAGCAGCAGCCTTTACATTATATGTAAGCCCAATTCACTGCCATGGCTTCACCAAACTCTGGGAGGAGATGTTCTACTCTTGCTGATTTAGAATTTAAGTCATCGAAAACTGTCAACATACCCGAAGGGAGAAAGCATTCTCTTCAACCAGATCTTTACTTTCCATTCAGCTTCTCTGTGATCACTAGAGCTGAGCTGGTGGAGATTTTTTCTTCTCCTCAAAGAGCTCTCAAAAAAACCTCCACCTACAAGCTTACCATTTTATCCCTGTTTTTGCCACTGGCTGGGTCTACAGATCTAATCTCTCTCAGTGTAATGGCATTACACAGCAACTTTTCCCACTCACTAAGTGGGAAGTATGTGGTTTGGTTTTTATTTATGGAATTTGGGAAGAAAGATTACAATGGAGAAGATGCTACAACATCAGAAGATGTTGAAGTATTTTAACTGCTCCTTATTCCTCTATTTGAGAATTCCTGGAACAGGCTCAGAAGCTATAATTATTAAATAAATGAAGGACATGTGCAATGATTTTTTTTCACTGTGAACATTACATTCGCTTCCCATTCTGCCTCAAACCTACACATATCCTAACGCTGTGTAAGAATTTAAGCAATATCCTAGTGAAGAGGATTGGAAATTATTCTAAATTAGGCATCTGGTTAACAGAAATTAAAAAGCATCATAACATGAGAAAGTTAAAACAACTGCTATGTCTTGCAATACTGTACAGCCCTAGGGGATACTCCTGACACTTCCACTCTTTTCTTCTCCCACAGGACTTCTCTGCCTGGCTCCTGCACAAAAAAAGAGACTAGCTCCTGCATTGTACAGGAGACCTTATTAGACAGCCTATTTTCCAGAAAGAAATACCAGAAAAAACCAAATTTGTTTGGATAAATCACTAAATTCTCTTCCAGACAACTAGAATTGCAGTTCAGGTGATCCTTTTCGTAACATGCACCTTCCTGGTTCAAAACTTACTCAGCTCCAGCTCTCCATAAATTACAATGATGGATGGATAAGAACTGTCTGTTCCCATTTGAAATAGTGCTGACCACTCTTTTATCATTGCTGGCAATTAACAGTAAACATGAGTTCTAGTCATTTTTTGTAGGCAACCTGCTGAGATTTATAGCAGTAGCTTCAAAATTCTGAAGAAAAGACTTATCTTTGGGTGAAAGACTTTTCAGGGTTGTGACAACCTTGATGCAGAAAAGTTCTGGTACATCAGTCATTTGTCTGCTATTCTGACAGGGGAAACCTCATAGGTGACACATACAGGGGAAAATGTAGCTAAGGATAGTTGCTAGTTGTCGCCAGAAGTTCTAGTCAAGTTATCTTTAAACAAATATAAGAAAAGATTAGCAGACAGTATTACTATCTCAATCAATTTGGATCAAATCAGCCTAATTTCCCTCTAAAATACAGTAATTGACTTCAAATAGGAACATTAGAAAAGAAACGCTTTTCAAAAAAAAAACAGGATGACTTTAGGCAACATGTCCAATTCGTCCCATGAGCCAAAAAAACCACAGTCTAGAAAAAAAAATATGATGTGGCAAGGGCAGAACTCCCTGGAAAGCAATTCTGAGAGATATCAAACAAAAGATTTATTACAAAAGGATTTCATGCTATTCAATGTTGGCATCAACAATATGGATGCTGAATATAAAACCATTTTTACTAATATGCCAATGATGAAAAGCTAAGAAGGACAAAAAACTTAAATCAATTTTGCAAATGAAAGAAATTGACAGAAGGGGAATGAAATCCACTAGGGATGAGCACAAAACTCCTACAAAAAGACAATGGAAAATATAAGTAATAATCTTCAAGAAAATTAAAAATGTCTAAATCCCAAGCTGACAGTCAATGTCAGGCAACTACAAAATGGTAAATAATCAGTGAAGTGTACAACCACAAGCACAACTTTCAGAATAAGCCAAGTAATCTTTTCTGGTCCATTTTGTACTACACTCAAGAGACGAAATACTGTACTCCCACTGAAACACCACTTTTCAAGGAAACAACTGACAAACCCATAGAGTAGGCCATTCTCCGTGTTCCTCCAATAAAGACAGAGTGAATTGGATTTGGTTAGTATTTAAGCAGGGAAGGTTGAAAGAGGGCTTCCTAAGAACCAAAGTACCCAGAAGGCTATTGCAGAGAAAACGGGATCGATTTGTTCTCAGGCTCTCAAAAGACAGGAGATGCAATGGGCTTAAAATTGAAGTTAACGAGATTCACACTAAGCACTTGGGGAAGACAACACCACTTTTCAATTTTAGGGACAATGAAACCCTTGAGCAGATTACACTGGAGACAGTTAAGGAAGTAAAAAACCCACAGTCAGTAGCAGGACCACAGGAAATTGTTTAGCCCTTGCTGTTCCTTATATTTATTTAAAAAACTATATAGAGTTTACTGGCTCCAACACTCATTTCAGTAGAAGATACTAAGGTATAAAAGAACTTGTGCTTTTTTTTCAGTTTAAACATTTGTGACTTTTTATTCTCTTCTCTCCACTATCTTCAGCATAGCCTTATTTTTCAATTAACACTCCTACATTTTTGTGATGATCAGTTACCACGGCTGCAAAGATCAGAGTCTGTCTTACGTTCTGTTATTGCTAGAGCCTAAAAAACACACAATAGTCAAATAAAGGAATGCAAAAGAAGGAAAAGGAATCCTACTAATATTTTCTATTCAACTCTCCCCATTCAACATTCAACTCATGGGTTTATTGTTGACTTACACTTCCAAAGAAAAACGTAGCACACGGTAAGTTGAACAGGATGAGGAAATCGAGAATATAATGGAAGCAAATTAATGAAAATCAATAGTTTAGAAGACTAAACTGCATTGACAATAAAGCTTATGGGGTTTACATAACTCGAATGACTTCACAGTTTCACATTAGAAAATCAGACAACACCTTCAATACAGTGTTCTTTCAAGCGTGTAGTCTAAAAGAGAACCTTCCTAGTTTAATCAAACTTCAAATAAACAATAATGAATAATTATAAATAATATTTCAGGCACCATCAGCAAGGGATAAAATGTGCCTTGATCAGGACTTCTCAGGTTCTCTCAAGCCCTCCTCCATAGACCAGAGAGGCAAAGCAAACCCTACCTCACACACCAAGAATTATCTGGTAACCTAACAGAGGCAGACAATCAGTTTGGACAATGCCTCTGCAATATTAGATGTGGAACTCATCTTCTCTTGTTCTAGAGACAAAGTCCCAATTCACAATTCTAGTCTTCCCTTGGAAGACCTGTCCCTCCAGAAGACAATTCAGCAGGTCTCAGATGTGTCTGAGACCCTTCAAAGGGCTGCCTGTGTTACTCTGTTTCCCCCACTGTCTACAGAGTGCCTAACGTCACTCAGACTTCACACCAACTCTTCCCTGGCATCCCAGGTTATGTATTTCTCTTCCCGTTCTTTCCTCAAGCAGTGTTGGGCTAAGGTTCCACAGTTTCAGCTTCCTGGGACCTCTGAAGGAAAGCCAAGTTCCAGAGATGGAGCTGAACACAAGCATCACCAACTTCAGTGGCTTCCAGAGAGGGCAATGCAGACGCTTAAAAGACTGTTCCTTTAAAAAAAAAAAAATTGTTTTCATTTTTAAAAAAATTAAAAAGCCACTATCTAGATAGCAACCTCTGTAAAAGTGAAAGCTACAAATCAGTATAAAAAACTAATAAACTGGCTCTGTAAACACTTAAACAGATATTTTAGCAGAAAATCTCACGTCCCGAAAATTAAAATGTAGCAAATGTTTGAAGAAATAAAGTCTACAGTTTTTGTCTTGGTTTGGTTGTTTTCTAAAGTAATGTAATTCAAAAGAGTTACTTTGCTTTCTAACAAAAGAGTAGTCCCACAACTTCACAGTAGCATCCTATACGTTAATAATAAACAACTTTTCACACTGAAGTACCTAAGGTGGAACAAGGCAGTCCATACCATTAAGTCACACAGAGGTAAAAGTCCATGCTGGCACTTGGGCTTAAAGAAGCTCAGATTTCTGGAGCACAGCATCAGTTTATGCCCCATGTTCCTTCTTGGGTCCTGAGACTTCTAAACTCCAACATTTGAACGAGGGAAAACTAAGACAATTTGTCTTTAAAACCCTAATGTGATCTAAAAACACTGTCCGTGAAAGACAAAGACTGAGGAGAGGCTTCACAGACCTTCTAGGACCTTTAGCACCATCATCCACTCCCTCCTCTCCCTACCAGCTAGCCCCTTCCCCCATGAATTCCAATTATAGTTTCTTCATGAAATCTTCTGAAGATTTGTGCTGAGGTAGGACTTAATCTAACTTACATGATTACTAGCCCTCTAAGAAACAAATTTT
Source organism: Monarcha castaneiventris obscurior (assembly GCA_026261815.1). Taxonomy (NCBI): domain Eukaryota; kingdom Metazoa; phylum Chordata; class Aves; order Passeriformes; family Monarchidae; genus Monarcha; species Monarcha castaneiventris. The sequence continues at coordinate 8,961,243 of JAMPIT010000566.1, read as the reverse complement.
CATAATGTGGAGATATACACTATAAATCCTTTATTCCCTCTATGTAATAAAAGATAGACCATGTATACAGGGATCCAAAAGAATGTATTATAGTAACACCTACTACATGGACAAATCAAAAAAAAATAAAGAAATACAATTAGCATCTTCACTGCATCAAATATATGGCACAGGAGATCAAACACCTTAGTACCAAATTCATAAGAGAGTTTGTCCTGCTGGCCACAAAGAAAATCCATTGTCAGATATTTAACCAATTTAGCCTAATTTTCTGACACCATAGCTGGAAGGCAGAAGAGAAATGTTGAGCTATTCAAGGAAGTCTAGTGCTTCAAATACATTCAGAAGCTTTAAAGGAAGACGTAAAAATATTCAGTACACTTTATGTTAGACTCTTATCCTAGTTTCTTGCCTATTTTAGGCATACGGTCTCCTCAATTCTCCATTCAGACATTAAAAAAAGACTTAGATGCATGCCTCTAATAATACAGCAAAGTAGTTTGGGCTTGATTCCAATTTCACCAGGAGCAAAGACATTCACAGCAGAGATAATCCATACTTCAGGATTATTTGATTTTTTTTACAGCTCCTTGAGAAGCAGAAGTCAAACTACATGATTACAATGACAAAACAAAGAGAAAAATGTAAAGGTGTCTCCTAGCACGGGATAAAATACAAGAACGAACAAGTATTAAAATGATGCAATAAATAATTACTCAGAGAGTTTTCCTCATTTATGTAAAGACAAATCAAGAAGTGCAACGTTACACTAGCCAAATCACTCACTAATTAAACAAAAAGCAGCAACCAAAAAAATTCAGAAAACGGTACTCAGCTATCGTGGCGAAGTATCACATCTTTCTTCAATCAAAGTAATTACTAACTGTGCACTGAATAATCACAATGACTGGCTGTGTAGTTCAACTTGAAGTTTTAAATTTACCTAATACCATAATGGTTTTATGTAATAGTACTGAAGCCACTACTCCAATTTTCTTGCCCATTAGTAATCTTTGAATTGAATTTAGCACTCAGTTGTTTACTTACTAATATTCTTCATGAGAGACAAAAAGTGGACTCCACTAGCAGACTATGTATTTTCAGACATTTTTACAAGTATTACTCTTCTTCCTCTCCTCCCTTTTACATTACAAATTTCTTGAATATTCCCTAAAGTTCTATAGCTCCACCAAGTTATTTTGTCCTTAAAGACATTCACAGCTTTTCTCTTCCATCAGCAAATATACACATTTCACCTTCAGCTAAATATTTTTCACCAAACTGTATGAATTACCTTAACAGTATTCTGCAGTACAGTCCAAGTCCACAACCATCCACAATAAATTCAAATTATCTGGAGTCTTTCCAGATGCAACTAGCTTTGCTGTATGGGAGGGCCTTTGATGTTCACATCAAATAACCTTCAAATTGTTCAACAACAACAAAAATCAACTCTATTGTCTTGATGAATAAACCCTGTGAAAATGTGCCCATGAATGTCAAGGACTATACGTGTTTTTAAGTGACAAGATACAAACCACAATGTAGGAGGGATTCTACTGAAAATTTAAAGTCTGTGGACTCACAAAATCAAGATGGATACTAAAATGAAAGAACGTAAGGTATGTGCCAAACTATATCACTTTTAGAAAAGGTATTCTTCCTATATTTTCCTTAATATTTTACAGATGTTGAAGTTACAACAGGCTCTAACACTAGCCTGAATAGTCTTACTGAACAGTAAGTAGAACAAAGCCCAAAACTTACTGAATCACCTAGAGGTATCTCTTATCGAGAGAGATCACCCATCTGATAATTTTTTCCATGTTTAGAACAGACAAGACCTTTCACAAGACCCAACAAAACCGCACTATGACAAGCAGAGAGGCAGCATGCACAGAGAATTCCCTTTTCCACTGTCATCAGATCATCAGAGGGACATTTACAGTGCGATTTTGGCCAGTACTGTGTTCCCCGCACAGAGCCTGGCACGCAAGGTCTCCCTACTTCCAGCCTGCACAGAGAGCGAGCGGTCAGCGCAGCACGGGAAGCACAGAACCTGCCTATCTGCCAACAAGGAATGCGGGTGGAAGAGAGTTTAAGGGCTTCTGGATACTTCCAACTCCACTAGTTACAACATTCAGCAGCTGCAACGATCCATCAGATTCTGCAGAGGCACCCTTCTTACTGCAGAAGAGCGTAGTGATTTGTTAGAAACAAGTTTCGAAAGGACAAATAGATAGGAGAAACTTGCGGGAACACGAGCGGAGTTTCTCCCGCGCTACCCTGTACAAAAGGCAGCTGCACGCGCGCTACGTGGAATCAGCACAAATCTGAGGCAAAGCGAGAGCATCACAGGTAACACACCGAGAAGAGCCCAAACCTCCCCCGGAACACAAGCCTTGCCCCGCCGCTTGTTTCTTATTGAGGACGGCAGCGGACAAGTCTCGCCCGGGTGCCGCGGAGCGGGACCCGCTGCCAGGGCGCCTTCCCACGGCGCCGGGAAAAGCGGGATGCGATTTCGAGCACCGGGAAAGCAGGCACTGACCTGAGGGTGCGGTTGCCGGCGCAGCCGCGGCGCTCCATGGCGGCGGGCACGCAGCTGGTGAGCTCGGTCCAGTCGGCGTGCAGCCCGCAGCTCCAGCCCGTGGAGAAGCGGGAGAAGAGCCAGGTGTCCTTGTCGCCGCCCGGGCGGTGGCAGGCGCACTTCTTCTGCCCGGCCCGGCAGTAGCAGGGCTGCTCCAGGTGGATGTTGCGCACCAGGTGCCGCCCGAAGGTGGTGCCGCCCGTCTTCTGGATGTGGAGGAAGACGATCACGTCGCGGCCCCGCATGTCGAACCGCACCCGCCGGCACAGCTCCCCCCGGGCGAACGGGAACTTGGCCGCCAGCCGTGGCATCGCCGCCGCCTCCTCCTCCTCCTCCCGCTCCTCCGGGCCCCCCCCGCGGCGGGCGGCGGAGGCCGGCGGGCGGCGGGGGCAGGCGGCGCCGGGGCAGGCGGGCGACACGTACTGGTAGACGATGAGCAGGAAGAGCAGCGCCAGCAGCGGCGGCAGCAGCCACCTGTTGAAGCGCTCGTCCATGGCGGTGCGCGGATGCAGCGCGGCGCGGGATCAAGCGCTGCCGGCCGCTGCCGGGGCGGCCGCCCCGCTCGGATCCCGCAGCCGAGGGGCGCCGGGCTCCCTCCCCGACGGCATGGTCCTGGCGGGCGGGCGGCGGCGGCTGGCTCCGCTCAGCCCAGCGCGCCGCGCCGCTCCCCGCCGGAGGCGGCCATCCCGCGCTGGCTCCCGCGGCCGGGGCTGGGCGCCGAGCGCCGTGCCCGGAAGGCGCTGCCCGGCGGCGGCCGCTCCGCACGGCTCCGCTCCGCTCCCAATCCCGCTGCCGCTCCCGCTCCGCCGCAACTCCAGCCCAAACACAGCGCCCGGCTCCCGGCGGGGCGCGCCCCGCCCCCGCCCGCCGGCCAATCGCGGCCCGGCCGGCCGCCCCAGCAGCCAATGGGCGGGCCCAGCACGCCGGCGCTGCCGCCAATGGGAGAGCGCGGCGGCCCCGCGGGGGCGGGGGGAGCCGCCCCGCGCTCCCCTCCAGGTGTCGGACGGGGACGGGCGGCGCGCGGGGCGGGGCGGGGGCGGGAGCGGCCAATGAGGAGGCGGGGGCGGGGCGCGGCGCAGCCAATGGGGCGGGGCGGGGCGGGGCGGGGCGCGGCGCGGCCAGGTGAGCGCGGCTCGGGAAACGCCGCCGGTCCCGTCTCTTCCCGCAGGGAGCGGGGGCTCCGTACCGGCACCGGCCCCGGGATCGTAACCCCGCGTGTTTCATACCAGAAGGTCGGATAGCACCGACCACCCCACAGATTAACTAATTGTAAATTAACCGGTCGGCGGCGCTGCTGGCCCTTGCGCTCCCCAAAGCTCCACGTCCCAGACGATGAACCCGCCTTGCAGAACACTTTTGCCTCCCCGAGGTGATAACATCGGTTACCCAGCAGCTGCTCCACTAAAACTTCAAAAGGTTTGCTTTTCAATCCCTCTCATGTATTTACAACAGTCCACATCCTGAAACTCTGTGTTTTTCCCGATTGAAAATTAGACTTTTTTTTTTTTTTAACAGGCATTCAAATCTTTAGCCCGCAGATCGCACTTAGCTAAGTTTTGCCAAAAAAAAAACCAACCCGCTGTTTTGCCTGCAGTGTGTTTCCCATAAGGTTCAAAGCCTGTTACAAACACTTCATTTCCAAAACCAAGCCTCATATGGCTCCTGGATTACAATATATTAATATGCAAAGCATTTTGTGTTAGAACTGATTGCACATCTCGCTTATTTAATTACAGAATGCCTTTATTTACTGGGGGATTAATTAGATATCTGACAGTGCTAAAGCAACTTTTCTACTCAACTCTAAAGACAACTTCACCTCTGCAAAGCTGATAACAGAAGAGCAGTGCCTTCCCATGGGACCACTTAACTATGGAACTTATAAAAATAGAAAAATGTATTTTAAACTGAATATTTTTATATAGAAACCAAGAGTACTTGGACTTCTTAGGGTAGAGTATCTGCTCCCATTAAAGCTTGCCAGAAATCATAGAAATTACCAGAAAATGGGCTAAACAGAAGGAGCTACAGCTGTAAATGTTGTGAGGTGTCCACAAGAACAACAGCCTACACCACCCACCTTCAAACATCTTCCACACACACATGCACACTTCCAGCACCCCATAGTAGTGTTATGGTATTACACCAGTAATTCTGAGAGTGGCAAATTTTGGGTCTTGCCAAAACATGAACAGAGATGATGCACTGCTACCTTTACTGAAATCTTCTAAGGAAAATGCCATGGGTTACCTGGTGAAATTCACCCTTGTACAGCCATGCACCATGGCACTGGAAATCCTTTCATCCTTTGGAAGAATTCAGAGTCTGGTGTCAAACAAGCCTGTTTAGTCTTCTTCCTCTAATGACAAGAGGTGTGCACTCACTGACTCTTACCGAAGTAGAAAACAGCATTTTTGCCTTGAAAAGTCATGGTGTTCTTTGCCCACACAAGCAGCAGAGCACCCAGCTTCTCTCTGGAGAGACCAGACTCCCTTCTCTGCTGTGGCCACCACTGTGCTCACCTGCCTTCAGACTCCCTGTGCCTCCAGAGTGTGGACTCAGTGAGGTGGCCTTTGAACCTCTCTCTTTCACTAGGTAACACAAAGCTGGTCTCAGAGAAGTTTAAATATTTCTGTGAAAGATACAGAAGCATTTTGTTCTCATCTCAGCCTATTCACTACTTAACAAGCAATATGGCTAAATCCATTTGAAATAAAATTGCTGCTAAAGGCTCATGCATCTCTTATTATGCTTTTAGCCTGATACAGAAATGTTATTATAATTTAAGATTTTCTCATTAAATACAAGATCGTTAACACTGTACCTTCATCTCCATGAAAAGGAGCTCAAAACTAAAGTTGCTAAACAGAGAAACCCTCAATTTCAGTAGAATTTTAAATTCTTATTTATTTAAATTTACTCAAGACAGTTACTGATTCATGAAGACTGGTAAAAAAAAACTTAATGGAATGGATGTACAAGAGACGTAAAAGTATTTATAATGAAGTTTAGCTGAAAAACTTCCCTTTTAAAGGGTTCTCCTTTTTCTGAAACTAGAAGTTACTTGCAGTGCCACATGAATCAATGTGTTTATGCAGCTTTCAAAGGCAGGCTTTTACTTACGAATTTGAATGCTCTTAAATGAAGGCCTGTGGACCACACTTTATGTAGAGTCACATCCCATGGCACAACCAACAACGTAGAGTTTTCATTTGGTAGTATTTTATGTTCTCTTTATAGAGGCCCGCGTTACTGTGCAAGTCCTTGTGGGATTAAGTTCTAATAAAATCATTTAGCTTCCTTGCAAGTCCGTGGCTGTAACCCCTTAGCATCAATGAAGCAATGAAAAGGCTCATTTTGAAAACAGTTGTGTTCCCATTGATTTAATGGGATCATGACTGGGTTCAAAATGAAGCCCTAAAAGTCACAAACACTGCTCAATCACAACATTTTCCTTTTCAAACATAACTCATCTCTAAATCTCCAATGAGGCTTTAACTACAAGGAAAATCCAAAGTCAGTTACAAGCTAGTTTTGAGATACGCTTACAAAATCAGTGTAGTTTCTGTGGGTTTCACAGTAAAACAGTCACATGTAAAACTTACGATTTTCTTATTTTTTACATAATAATTATCCAAGATCCTATACTGTCAGCAGATATCTCAAAATTCACCAAGGATTCAAACGAAATAATCTTGAAATGGCCTATTTCTCGTGACAATTTCAGGCAGAATACCTTCACCTGTTAAAATTTACATACCAAATCCACCATTTCTACCAGAAACATGCTGACAAGTAAAAGTGTGCACAGAAAAATATGTTAGAATTCCAACACAGTATGTTCCTTCTCCATGCAAATTCCCAGGTAACACTCAATACATTTTCCAAGTTGCTAAAAATAAAAATTGGCATACTTACAATTTATTTAAAAGAATAATACAGTATTGGCTAGTTTGAAGCAATGGGCACGTGAAACAATGTCAGTGCCAACATCAAGGTTTGTACAAAATGCATGAGTAAACAAGTGATATTATAAAGCACAGGAACAAAAACATGATTTCATTTAGCATTTACCTGTCCAACAAGGTTAACATCTAATAGATCTGTTAATGTAAAACTAAAGTGACACCAACCTCACACTGGTTCCTTTAAATTATTTATCACTGCTTGACCTGAGATGTTTCAATACTTGTAACCAGTTGAGATTTCCAATAAACCAATTTTTCATCATGCAGCAAGTCCCAGGTGTTTCCTTTGTCACAAGGATAGAAATTGTTAAATTAATAAATGCATGCTAACTTCAGTCATTTTTCTGGGATTAATTTGTTTCAATGTTTAAAGTATAAACCTCCCTTATTTTTTGTCAGATTAAATTCTAGTACATGCACTAATCAAATCTTCATTTCAAAGGCACACTGAGAGCCATATTCTTCCTTTTAAAACAATTTATGCATCATAATGCCACAAGTCCTTCTTTTTGTAAAGTTGCAATTCAGCATAAGGCTTGTTACTTTACACTTCTGCTTGCCATTCTTTTTCTGGATGTAATAATTTTATTAAACCTATGACCACCTTTAATTTCCTTTACTCAGATGCAACCACGACAGGAACAATGTTTTCAATAAATGTCTCATATGTGCCAGTCCATATGCAGGAGCTTCTGCAAGTCATTCCTTATGCCCCATTGCTTCATGTTTTCCTTATGAGAGAAAGGATCAGCTATATTATGCTTTGAGTACTCATAATTCCACCTCTGTAAGACATTGACCTTGGACAACTGGAATGTCATAAACTGCTTCCAATATTCTAGTACTTTTCTTTTTTTGTTTGTGTACAACCATATAATGTGGAGGGCTGTGAGCCTTTGACTCAGAAGTCCTCCACACTCCCTTGGAGGAGAGAAGCTGCACAGCAAAAGGACTCAGAGATAAGAAACCTCTCTCTAGGTTACGGCGAGACTGAACCACCCCCAGCATGCCTTGTTTCTCTATGGTAATACCTTGTATCCAGTTGGTAAATTGGGTTCTACCCCACCCCCTGCCTTTCCCATAAAAAGGCCCTGGCTCTGCCCTAAATCAGGGAGCTGCTGTCCCTGGCCTCCCCTTCCCAGGGACTGCTGGACAATAAAGCTGCCTCTGTGGCACTGCCACACACGGCTCCTGTCTCTCTGTCCCCGAGTTTGCCTCGGGTGATCTCACACAAAGCTGAATCACAAGAGCTGGGATCACTCGTAGCTGAGAAATGGCTACACTTGCTGAGATCGCCGCTGTGCAGGGAGGCTGCCTTGGCCCCTAGACGAGTTGTTCTTTGCAGGACACTCTTGCTAGGAAGGTCCTGACTTACTGGTGCTTGACCAGCATCAAACCTCCTTGTGATAACATAACTCATCATAGAACTAATACAACATCTTTCAATACCTTTCTTAAAGTTACAATTGTTGGGAAGGTAGTTTCCCAATAAAGAAACATATCTGAAAACTTTGAGCTACATTTTTTAGATAACGCCAAAACAAGATATTGAAAGCAGATCTCCCTTCTACCAGGTAAACTTGATCATCTTCTTTTCTTTTACTCCTGGTGTTTGCAACGGGGACATCTAGCAGAATAAAGAATGACCAAATGTTCTAACCGTGTTTGGGCATGTGCCAACTAGCATTCTCCCAAACAACTAACTCCTGGAGATAATCTGGGAGACAAGCCATTCCAGAAAGCATTTCCAGCCAGCACTAAGTGTCCAGGATTACAGCTTCAGTGTACGTCAGACCATGTTATGGTATTTGGCCTCTGTACCCAAGACAGTTCCTGAACATGTTTAATTTACTAATGGAGACAACACTGCTGAGCATTTTCAGGTTTCCATTGGAGCATGAAAAAATTTGTTCACTCTCTTGCCTTTTGTACTGTGGCATAACAAAGTTACACTTACAAAATTCAGGCTGAAGATATAGGGTGTTAGCTAGCAAGGAAAATCTCTGGCATGTAAGGCTGCATGTGGGCTCACTGGAGTCCAGATAATGGGGCAGCACTTGGGGACCCTTGCTGGTATCCAGCAATAATCCCAACTGAAACAAGGATGATGCAAAGCAAAGTAGCCAAAGGGCCTCTGGCTGCTGTTGCCATTCAAAAGATGTGTGTGGCTTCATGACGTGGCCTGATAGAGTTGGTGAGGGGGAAGATACTTTGAGTGAAGTTAGAAATTATTGAAAGATGCAATATCAAATGACTAGCAGCAAATTCTGGTCCTGTGCCAAAGGCAGAAAGCAAAGAGTATCAAATGCAGGGTGGTTTTTTTGTAATCCCAAACCCTAAACACAAGGTGTTTGTGTACGCTATCTGCAACCAGAATCTGCAACATGAAGACAGCATGAGGAAAGCATTTCGCAGGACACAGGAAATTGCTCTCCCATTCTGCCCTGTGCATAGACAAACTTAAGTGTACTCACACATACTCCTTCCAGCCCTCAGCCTTCTGAATCCTGCAATATTTATGATGCAAACTCTAGAGTGTAGAGAAGCTTTTGGGTACTTACTACAGATCAAAGGCATATCACCTGCACCACATCCGCATATTTTTCCAAATTTGGGTCCAAATGGAGATGCTTCACAGTCAGTCACTCTGATAATCAAAATGTGAAAGACATCACTACGGCATTTTCATGTGGCATTTTGGTTTTCCTAGTAAAGAACAGTCTAACAGCACGTTTGTTTAAAGATTAAGGTGTCTGAGAAGTCAACACCCAAGATTTCATATTGCAGCTTCCTCTCTGATCAGAGAGATCAATGCACAGAAAGATATGGCTCTTCTGAAATTGTTGCATGTTTTCTCCTGCCTAACAAAAACTAATAAATATCCCCACCATAATATCCCCACCATAATAAATATTCCCACCAAGACCCCAAAAGGGCTCGCACAGTAACGTACAGGAAATGTAAGACTGTGTAATACTGCCACCTGGTGATAGGCGTCACAGGAGCATTTTCTTGCTTCTAGCCTCACACAAAAGCCTTTTGCTTCCTTTCAGATGCTCTTAATCTGCAAGTTCCCATCAAACGTCACTTATCCAACTATCAGTTTATCTTGAGCATCTCTGCTTGTGCCTGAAAGTCAAATTAATAAGGTTTTCAAAGTTTTGCAGGCCATATCTTGCCTTTTCCTTCAAGACGGAAGTTTAGATATGCCATGGACAGACATAGCCTATCTTGATCCAAATCTCCATCACGATTTTATATGAAGTCTAGGAACTTTAGTGTCTTCAGAGAAATAAATCTGAAGTAATACTAGAAATGATCCACTAGACCTTCCCTCTGTCTCTCTCTCTTTTTTTTTTTTTTAAATCTTTTCAGTCTTTGGGATGTGATGTAAAAATAAAAAATAAATAAACGCAAACAAACACAAACAAATAAACACAAACAAAAGGCAAAACCAAAAAGCCCCAATAGAGACAATAAAAAAATCTTCCAAGAAATTTCCATCTCCAAGATGGAAAAAAAAGTATTTCTGTAGTACATGATCTCTGAGTCCTTCATCTGATCTCTGTGGGATACAGGTGAAAAATGAAGAAAAAACATGGCAAATGGTACATCATGCTCAACTTCCAGAACCCCTATCTGGCTTTCACAGTTGTCTGCAAGTCTGAACCTTTCTTTTATAACTGACTTCCAACTCCTTAGTGAAAATCACAGCAAGCTGAGAACTGCTATCGCTTTCTGCGTTGCTGCTATTTCATAGAAGACCTTTCTTGGAGTCTTTTCAGAAAGCCAACCTGGACACTTTGAAGTTTAAATTCAAGAACTGCACTTTCTTAATGTGCTGCTATGAGAATTTTTGGAACAATTCAGTCCTCTTCTTTGGGGATTTTTCTTAACTCTTTCTTGTTCAACTATCATTCTGTAAGCACCTAAAGGCATGTAATCAGTGGTTCTTCCCTAACACACAGCCATACAAAGATTTAATGTTTTCTCTATGTGTATTCATAATATATAGGAATGACAATATTTATTCTTTAAATTATCCTCCCAAGATCCGTGGAATACTGGTCCCATCATCAGTTAAATGTCAGCTGGACTTCTGGAAAAGGCTGAGAGGAACTCAGGTTTAATGCTGAAGGGATCTAAGTTATTTCACAGCTGAGGCTGCAGCAGAATTACTCCTATTACCTCAAATCTGGCCAACCTACAACAGTCACAGCGCAGAAAAGTCGCTAGCACTGAAGGTGACAGGTGAGAAACTCACACTCAGTTTGAAGTATTGGTATGAGACATCCATCTCTGGCACTAATTCATCTTATGATCTTGGATTAAAGTATGTTGGGAACTGTCCTTACCATGAGAACTGGGAATTTTAACCTATAATGGCAATCTGTGGCAGCAAATGTCAAGACAAAAATAGTTCTCCTCAGCCTCAGCAGAAGGAAGGATCTGTTGGCCTTGCAGACCGTTTGCAACAGACCAGTGACTACGTAAGAAATATGAGAGGGAAGAAAAATTGTTCAACACTGTGACAGGTTTCAGATGAATAAACTGTAAATTTAGAGGGAGAGTCGAGGTGAAGATTGCTGGAGTGTTCAGATTAAGAATTGGCAAAAAATAAGGGAATAATTCTTTGGCTGTCAGAAAAAGGAGATCAAAATACAGATTGGTCAAAGCAGCTTGTTTGACCAAGGGATCTAAGGGCACCTCACACTGAAGTGGTTTAGTGAGAAACATGTACCTACAAACTACCAACACTGTATGTCATCTTGTGGCAAAAGAAAAACTGGGATAGAATAAGAATTGCACTGCTAAGAGAAGACAGAGATGGTCCACAGCAGTGTAGTCACACTATGGCTTGCAGACCATTGATGGTGAGTGAAATACCAGAATCTGATCTGTAAAATAATTAGCAACCTTGTACCCTTATCCATGCATTTGTGCAAGCATAACTGAGCATTAACAAGCATTAAAATATCTGAATTTATGCTTATAACATAAAAATTCTTATGCTATAAATGTATTTTATTTAAATAGAGATGTTTTTAGCACAATTACCACCATCTCTCCCAACTGCTAAGAAATAGTAGGATGCAAGTTGTCCAGATATTTTATAATTGCATTCCTTTAATAAAGTGGTTGGGAACCCCAAGTTTACAGCAAAACTGTGGGGAAAATAGGAGCTTATACTTTCTTTTAGAAAGAAGATTCTTCAAAAGATTCTCTTGAAAAAATTTGCTGGGGCCTCTCACTTTTCATTCTTTAGTATCACAGAGTAGACCTATCATTTAACCTTAATCCTTTCAGAAGGCCCAAGTTTATCAGCCTAATATACTATAGTAAATTCTTTTTGACAACTGCCAGTTATGAAAATTATAGTATGAACAGCAGTATATCAAATGTGAGTAACCAGTACAAGCAGTATATTTCTGATTTAACTTCATTTAATCTAGGAAATCAGGATCAAAGAATAACAGGAAACCAAAATAAAGCCACGGTTTCCAGACAGAAACCTATCTTTATTACAATTTAATACCCAAACATAACTTTCCCTTAGTTTGAGGTGTTAATTCTGTGTGATTACCATATATATATGGTAATCCCATACAATTGTGACCATTTTATTTTCTTTATAATGACCATTTTATTTTAGACACAAAGTTATTCAAAAGAGGATGCATCAAGATAGCATGCATCCAGCACTAATCCAGTTGCCTTCTCTTTTTCTTCCTTTCTGTGTCTTCAGTGTCCCATAATTTGGAGCTGCACCTTGCTCCTTCAGCAGCGCTAGGGAGGGGGGGAAAAGCTCATCCCCCCACTCTTACCAGCGGAAGGATAAAGGAGATAGAGGTAGCAGCAGCCGGCACATCAGGGGTTAAACAATTTGCTTTTCTTTAACAACACTTCATTTTTGCCCTCAAAGTTTATCTACATTAAAATATTCTAAATGTAGTGTGTTTCTGTTAAGTCTAATTATATGCGGCATGCGAAAACATATTTGATAATCACACTGCTAATTATGTGCAATCACTTCAATACACAGGTGCACAGCTCCAGAAATATGCATATTTTAATCACCTCGTATATGGGTATAAAGCACAACTTTTCACTTAAGTGTTCAGTGACTCCTTATTTCTCTGGGACTACACTTCCTTGGATTTTTGATTGGCTAGTGCCAGAGAAAGAAATAGACTAGGCTAATACAAATCTAGAATTTCATTTATAGTTGTATGTTCCAGTGCTAAAAAACCTGTAATTCCTTACTTTTCAATGGTTTATGAACATTTTAGAGCACGCATTTTATAATTTATTGATGGATACAGCATGCTGACTTCAGAGATATGGGAATCATAATTTTTATTTTCCTTCTGGGAGCTTTAATTCTCAGTGTTCCTTTTGTATATATTTGCCTGGAAAATCATGTATATGTGCATGGAAATGTGCCTTATCCAATTTGGATTAAACCTGAAGGACTTTCTTAATGGTTTAGAAACAGAGGGTCCTAAAAATCTTGAGCAATAAATTAATTTTCATTATATTTGTAATAGCTTGTGGCTGCACTTTTTGCTTCTCTTTCATTTACATGTAACTGTAATTTTTTTACATTGATTTTTAAAGCTGTCTTCACAAAATGGATTGCAATTATCTTTGTGTGTAAATCATAAAAATTGAAAATTTTATATACTCAGATTAACTGAAAAAGACATAAAATATTAATTTGTGTAATTCAAAAGTAATATTTCTATTTTCCCTCTAAAGATATTCAGCATAAATTACTGGAAGGAATAGCTTTATATTACTCATCCATACATATACTTTTTCACTTTGGGAAGTGAGCTGAAATGACCCCTGACAGACAAGAAACTCATCTACTAGTCTGCTTCTAACATTAACAAAAGGACAGACTGATAGAAGGGACACAGCAAAATCTGAAAAGCAGCATTGAAATTTGTTCCACTGGCAAAAAATCCGTCATATTTCACACACTAAAGCAGCACGGCTTGTTCTGTTTTGCTTTAGCTACACAAATTTTTAATTAAAATAAATTACCCTTAGGAGTCACAGAATAGTTGTTATGAGTATTACACATGCCAGCCACTGTAACAGCGTTCAACAAGGTTTTCACTGAATCAATAAGCCAAAAAGATACTCTTCTATGAAGTCCTTTTCATAAATAGTGCTGCAGCTCACACTGGGTGCCCCAAAAAAAAGGACCCTGAACAAAGCAATCACTGGGCAATTACACCCTTATGAGTTTCCCACCCCTCATGCAACTGATTGGACCAGTAGCAATATTAAGGTCATCATGGGCACAACACAAAGGACAGGGACATCCATCTAAAGAGAAGGAAAACTTCTTTACTCTGGGGATGACAGAGCACTGACACTGGCTGCACAGAGAGGTTGTGGAGGTACTCAAATCCCCCCCTCGACATGACCCTGTGCACCTGCTCTAGGTGAACCTGCTCTAGCAGGGGTTTGGACTAGATGATCTCCAGAGGTCTCTTCCAACTCAAATCATTCCATGATTCTGTGATTCTGACTAGGGTCTTCCCATTCTTCATTGGGTCCCTTCGCTGTCTCTAGATGGGCAATTTCTCTTCTCTCTAAAGTTGCAGCTTCTGATGATGATTGAAATTTCCTTATCTTCTGGCTTGAATTGGCTCTGGGGCCTTCTTTTACTTGACCACAACATATGTCCAAAATATCTAGCTGAAAGTTCACAGCTTGCAGCCTACAACTTCAGCAACTGTAGCTAAAAATGCTAAGCAAGTTGTGCAAAGCAAGTTCTGTGTAAGTAGCACACCAAATCGCACCACCTAGTTTAGGTTGGATGAGTGCACTGGAGGCCAGCTTGCTCTGCTTGTGCAGAAAGCAGGACCCGCTTCAAAGCCACCTCAGGCTGCTCAGCACCTTGTCCAGTCGCGAGTCACAGCACCATAAAAGACAGGTGTAATTCTGCGTCACCATTCTGAAATCAGACCAGCACAACGCGCAAGGGTTTGGAGTCGTTTTCCTTTGGCGAAACATTGGAACAGGTTTGGCCAATAGGTGGCGGTTGCCCCATTTCGGGAAATGTCCAAGGTCTGCAGGGATGGGATCTGAATAACGGCCAGTGGAAGGCGGTCCTGCCCACGGCAGAGGGAATTGAACTAGATGATCTTTGGTGGTCCCTCCGAACCAAACTATTCTATGATTCTTTTAAGAAGTGCATTATAGCTTTCGTTCTTGCATTAGAGGTGCGCTAGCAAGACATTCGGTGGGAAGTGAGGAATAAACACGAGATTTCTCCTTCCAGCTGCTCAGTCACACAGAGCCTGCAAGCCAGCTGCTCCTGGCACCCAGCTCTGCTGCAACCCAAATGCTGCTCCATGCAGAACCAGGAACAGGGAGTTACTGCACAAGTCACTTCTTGTGCCTCCTTGGAAGGCAGTGGTTTGTGCTGAGTCTGTCATTCAGCCTGAGCCAGGAGCTGCTGTCAAACAGCCCTGCCTCCAGCATATGCCATCGCTGGAGCACGCTGGATGGTGCACTCTGCACCCCGCACAGGTGGAAATACAATTGCAGTTCTGACCCAGTTTAAAAAGGACAGAAGAGTCCGTTCAAAGAAAAACTGCACTTGGCTCTAAGGAGACAGTACATTATTGTTCTGCAGTCCTGGCTTCTGTCAAAGGTGACTTGGTTGAGTGCACATTCAGGACTCACTGGCTAATTTCCCAACTGAGGTTTTTTTAGGCATTCTGGAAAGGATTCAGAACTCTGCTCACTGATCTGACTAAAAAGGAAAAATCACTGATACACTTCGTGGTACAGGTATTTTATCTTTATGTTTTCCACCTTGCATGTAGCAATAGCACCTTTTGATCCCAACATAATAGGCCTGCAGTTCAAATCCTACTACCCTGTTCTGGGAAATAGTGTATTTTCTCAGTGAATACACCTGTACCTTCACACTAAACTCTCTTTTGGTGCTGTTGTGGCACTATGTGGCCAGAATTGTCCTAAGGCACTTCATTGCACATAACAGCTTGTCAACTAATGTAAAAATACTCAATTTTGTGCATTTTATTTACAAATATTCTACCTTCTGAAGTTATAATTCCCCAAACAGTTGCATGTGACAAATCATGTCTAAAATACAAGTATGCGGCTATTATTTGAACCATCAACAATGGTGATTTAATAACCTCATTGTACATTTTAGGCTAAATTATGTATCATCAGCATATCACCTGTGTTCCTTTCACTGAGTACATAGACAGATTCACAACTTACAACTAGACCAAGAAGGAAAAACGTTCTTTTTTTCAACACCCAAGAACCTCACAGGGTGTTGTAAATAAGAGATAAATTATGAGCATAGGCCAGTGAACAACCAAGATTGTTAGCCATCATCAGAAATGCCAACTCAAGCTACATGATGAGCTTGACCCAGGAATAACAAGCTAAGATTTAGCATAGACAAACCCAGAAAAACCCTGCAACATTATAAATAAGCCCTGCTTTTATCCACTGGTGCCGTTAGTTAGTCAGATTTGGCATGGTAGGAGCCAGAGCAATACAAAAATCAATAGAACCACACTACTTTTTGGCACAGCAGAGCAGTGGCATTGCTCATGAACTTGAGCTGGTGTATCCAAATGGAGCTGCATTCCCCACTATGACCACATTTTACTGTTCTCCACTACACAGTACTGACATGCCCAGAGTTTTGTAGGAAGTTTTTGACCTGGTCCAGGAAGTATATTCTCCAGATCTCTGAGGCTGATAATTTTAAATAAGAGGCTGTAACTCCTATGTTTATTTCACAAGGCAAAATGTTGCTTCAGCTGCCTTTTTTTCTTTTCAGTGAAAGTTGGGAAAGAGAAGCATTCTGGCAGCAGGCCATTTGCTATCACTGCAGCTGTATGAGTAGGCATGGCAAAGCAGCATAAATTCTCATTGCTAGAAAGTTGCCACTGAGCAGATTCTGTGAGCTGTTGAAGCCAGGCTTATGTTACTTCTGCATCAATTTTTCTTGCACTGACTCATCCCTGTAAATCAAAATGAAAAGTTAACAGACTATGAAACATATTTTGCATGGTCTGGTCTAGAATACCACTATAATGAGATACGCTAATCAAATAACCATGGCTGGTCTATAATGGAATGGAAAAAAAGCAATGCAGTACAGCATCCTTAGTCTTTTCAGGGAAACACCTCAAATGCCTGTCATAGTAGTGACATTGATAAATTCTAAAGAGATTGGCCTCTGATCTCACACAAGATAAAAGGATGCCAGCAGCTACTGCTCAGGAGGCCACCAATTAATAACCACATAACAGGAGTACCTTTTGATTAGTGTTTAACATTTACATTACCTCCAAGTTAGGGAGAAAGGGAGCCTTTCGCCATGAAAATGGTTTTCAATCTGTTAAGAAAATAAAGTTTTATTTTCACCTAACTGAATATGCTGATGAAGCTCAACTTATTTTCACTTATTGCTACCGTTTCTATAAAATAGACATAGCTTACTGTGACTTATAAAACATTTGCATCTTACTGAGAAGCGTTCATTAATCACTCCCTCTATTCACACTGGAACCACTATGATAATCAATTCCTATTTGCACAGCTGCGATATGAATAATTTTAAATTTTGACTCTAATTGTTTTTCTGTTCTGCTGAAAAATGGTTTCAGAGAACTAAGGGTTTTCTCACACACACACACACACACATATATATATGTGGAATGTATGTACAAGAATGGCCAAGTGTTATTTGAAATATTTAATTACATAAAATTCTGCTGTAGAAATTAAGTCTGCACTCCATCTTCTAGGTTTGCATTCTGCTTAGCAGATTAATATCTGTCTTTGTCAAATATACAGAAACAGATTTTTTTAAGTGTGTATTGCCTCTTCATGGCTAGAATGTAGTTGAAGTACCAAAGTAGAGGAAAAACTGATAAATATGCAAAATATAATTCCTTTTATAAGGAATGCAATGTTCTCTTACAACACTGTATTTCTTTCCAAGGAGCAATCCAAACTGCATCTTAAGCAATGGATTAGGTTGCCCAGAAAAGTTGTGCAGGTGCCAGCCTTGGATTTTTTTTCAACACTTGACTGCACCTCAGACCTAACCTTGTTCTGAGCTTCAGGCTGGACTAGAGACCTCCTGAGGTCCCTTCTAACTTCATTTTTCCTATCTATAATCATAAATTTGAGGCCCCTAATAAAACAATAACCCTAAATGGGAGAGAGAGATACCTCAGCAGAGAGACTCTTTCTTTCTAACAGAGATCTCTGAATTTAAGCAGAAAGGATCTTTTCTCAAGAAAACTACTGGACTAGCTATTTTCTGTGGTTCATCACAGACTAATGATCTGACCTTTGATTCAGAGCTACCACTTTATCTTGCCACTGAATTCAAAGCTAGTTATATTTCCATAGCCAGTGCCAACAGATTTTATTTATCTTCTTGTATGGCAAATCATAAATTGTCACAGCTCAAGATGAAACAAGTACAAGCTTAGAAGTTCACATTTAAGGAACAATAGCAGCCTCTTCAATATCAATATAAAACAGAACAACTTTATATAGAAAAGCAATTGA
The DNA here is from genome assembly GCA_026261815.1 of Monarcha castaneiventris obscurior. Lineage (NCBI taxonomy): Eukaryota > Metazoa > Chordata > Aves > Passeriformes > Monarchidae > Monarcha > Monarcha castaneiventris. The sequence continues at coordinate 8,943,090 of JAMPIT010000566.1, read as the reverse complement.
TGGATTAGGGGAAGGTGGGTGCATCCATCACATCCACCACACATGGAGATAGGAAAAATGTGTGGTAAATGTATATACATGGGGAACAGACTATGTACAACTCAGCTTTGCTTGAAGAAACATCAAAAAAGCAACTTGTAACTCCTTTAAACGCAGCATTACTTGGGCTGGGATGTTTTTTGGTGGATGATCAATATAAACCAGCTATGGCCTATTCTGTGCAAGACAAGTGTAGTGTCAGTTCTACTAAGTTCATCAAAAGCATTTTGAACTTTGCTAGGGAGTGGTGGAAGTGTGTTTTGTCAGTTCATCACACGTGTATTTACTTTCTGTGGTGGAAGAGTTTGGCCCCATACCTGGGTTATGAGCATAGAAAGACAAGGGGACCAAACGTACTCATCCATACTGGAGGAGTACTGGATCAGTACTCTGGCCATGCCATCCCTGTTAGCAGCAGCAATGATGCCTTCTCCAGCCACCTAGAAACAGACTAGACAAGAGTAAGGGAATAAAGATAGGTATTTATTTGAAGGGCCTTCAAGGTACACCCTGGGGGAGCCAGAGGCTGCCTCCATAAAATGGACCCCAAGATGGACAACAGGTCACGAGTTCTTCACACTTTTATAGGTTTGGTTCATTTGCATACCACGGTTAATTCTCCAATTAAAGCCCCAGTTTAATGATGTAATTCCCCTCAGCTTGCTCCCCCCTTAGAGGCTTTGGTTTACACATTTTGGGCCTAGAACAGCCTGGCTGTCCTTGAAGGCAAAGCCTGGAAAGGCTTTGTTATGTCTGCCCAGCACGAGAGAGCAGAAATTACAGGCTACAAGGAACTTCAGAGTTACACTCTAAGCAGTACAGAATTTGAAAAACATAAAAGTTAAAACCTAAGGCATCAGCAACAACTTCTGAACTGTCAAAATGAAAGAAATGAAGCTGCTTAGACAGTGTATCACAGCCTTTCTCCATAGAAAAGATGCTGAATTTTGTAATTTCTAATGGCCTTACACATAAACCAAGAGAAATACTCCCGTGGTTTTCATTATTTCTGCAGGGGTTGTATGAAGGCTGCACTACCAGTTTTAGGTAAGCTTTACTTAACCTATTTACATTAAAGTTGGCATCACTGATGTGACACAGTGGTAGCTGGAAATTATCTGAGGTCTTGTAACAGCACAAATTTGTGTGACTAAATCCAAAAAAGATCAGCCACGAAGACCTCAGTCTGAATTTACATATTAATGACCCTCAGGATGTATTTTTCGTACTTTCACATTATAAGCATGTTAAGTACAGGCATTATGTTCCTGTACCATAGTTTGAGATGAGCACTAACCATCCAAACTATACAATCCATAGCCTGCTCCCTGGAGTTCTGCCCTCACTGGCTCCCACCACCCACAGAGCAACTTTGAGCAGTCATGAGATGACTGTGTGCAAAAGAAATAAAAGTGTATGCAGCAGTAATATATGCCAGGTTTCAGCTTCGATTTCTGTGAGTCACATTTTGGAAAAGGCAATATCCCCTATTTTTAATACAGCTGGGGGATTCTTTCTCCAATGAACGACTATGCAGAGCTGCTCTGTGTTAGCATCCCACAACACAGCTCCAGCAGCATCAGCCTCTCTTAGGTCTGAAAAACTGAGGGAGGGTAGCAGCTTTCTTCAGGAAATGGAATTAACTACGGAGATTTTTAGCACCGAAAAAAATTAGTAAATTAGAGAACGCGAGTCTGCAAATTCCAAGGTAAGTTAGGCAGAAGGTAGAGGCAGGGTTCTTTTGAAGCTAATGCTTATTGAGGAAAAAAACCCATGCAGATAGGAAACAAAACACACCTCAAAATGGAAGTAGGTTTGGAAAACTTGGAGGAAGAGGAAATTAAATACCTCCCTCTCAGAGGAACAACTGTACGTGTGTATTATGCATGAAGCCGCTCTCCCAGAGTAAGACTTTTACTGCTGTTCGTAGGCTGGTGAAGGCCGAGGGAGAAGAGCCCGCCAGGACACGGCCAGCGGGAGGCTGGGGAGAGCCAGGGCGGGCGGCTGCTGTCCTTGGACACAGCCATGTCCCTGCTCAGCCTCCTGCAGCCACCGCCACCCAAGCCTAAGGGCACACTACGTAAACCATACTTGCACAAAACAACCCGAAACCCAAAAAACGAAAAGGAAAAATAACGGGAATGCCGCGACGCCGGCGGAGGGGGCGGGGCCGGGCGTGCCTCAGGGCGGGCAGGCCAGTCCCGCCTCTGCGCATGCGCACTGCTGGCGCCGCGTGTCACGGCGCCGGCCGCCCCGCTATTTATGGGCCGTCCGCCTCCGCTCGGCCTCCGGGCTGACCAATAGCGCGGTGCCGGGGCCGCGGCGCAGCCAATAGGAGCGCGGCACGGCCGTGGGGGCGGGGCGTGTGCCGGGCCGCGGGGCCGTGCGGGGCTGGGCGTCCCCGGGCGCCGCCGCTCCTCATGGCGGGCCGGGAGCTGCTGCTGCCGCTGGCGCTGCCGCTTGCCCTGCTGTGCACCCGGCCGTGCTCCTGCGGCACCGCCCCGGCCTCCTCCTCGCAGCCCGTCACCGCCCGGCTGGCGGCGAAGTGGCCGGCGACCCCGCTGCTGCTGGAGGCGAGGTGCGTGCAGCCTCCTCCTCTTCCTTCTCCTCCTCCTGCCAGCGGCCGCCCTGTCCCGTCTGTCTCCTGGGGGACAGGAGGGTGGAGGGACCCCCTTTTCCCTCCGCTGAGCGGGAAGGAGGGCTGTCAGAAGGGGATGTCCGCGTTTTCCCTGTCGGAGGGTGTGTTAAAGTACTCCTTGGACGTGAGGCTGAGCTGCTTTCTCTCCTCGAAGAGTGTTGCGGACACTTTGTGTGGCCAGGCTCTCCCACGCTTTGGCGGAGCGGCTCCGTGTTTAACCTGCTCAGGCGTTTTGCAGGTCGCTGTGTTGAGGACATGTAATGGGCCAATTACACAATCCTTGCCTTCCACTGAGTAACAGCATCTTCGTCTGCCCCCAAGTAGTTTGCACGATAATTAAGTGATTATAAAGGTACTGGTGAAGATGTGAACCTGTAAGAGTGAAAACACGGTGGTGTTTTAAAAGGTATTGTTAACTTGCAATCAAAGCTTCAGCCTGGAGAAGAGAAGGCTTTGGGGTGACCTAATTTCAGCCTCCCAGTACCTGAAGGGACTCTACAAGAAAGATGGGGAGGGACCATTTCCACAAGGGCATGCAGTGAGAGGACAAGGAGGAATGGCTTCAAACTGAGAGTAGGTTTAGGCTAGATGTATGGAAGAAATTCTTTACTGTGAGGGTGGTGAGGCACTGGAACAGGTTGTCCGGAGAAGCTGTGGGTTCTCCATCACTAACAATGTTCAAGGCCAGGCTGGATGGGACTCTGTGCAAACTGGTCGAGTGGGAGGTGTCCCTGCCCATAGCAGGGTATTGGAACCAGATGATCTCTAAGCTCCTTTCCAACCCAACCCACTCTGTGATTCATATTTGGAAGGGAAAATGTTTTCCAGTTTTAGGTGCTTGTGGTTCCCCTGTCCACTTGGCTTAAATTTGTTTTGCATTTAAACTTACTTGCTGCTGTTTGGAGAACACCCGTGAAGGGGAGAACTGCAAGCTTCTGTAATCAAAGGCGAGGCAAACTTCCAAAGTAAAGATTAGAAAACAATATAGTCATACTAGCAAATGAAAGTTTTTGGTAGACATGAGCAGAGGGAGGGAAAGCAACTGGCATTCCTTGAAGGAAAACCACAAACCTTAGAAATGTTACCTGTAAATCATAGAATTACAGAATGGTTTGGGTTGGAAGGGACTTTAAATACCATATAGTTCCAACCCCCCTACCATGGGCAGGGACACTTTCCACTAGACCAGGCTGCTCAGAGCCCTATCCAGCCTGGCCTTGAATACTGCCAGGGATAGAGCATCCATAACTTCTCTGGGAAACCTGTTCCAGTGCCCCACCACCCTTACAGTAAAGAATTTCTTCTGTATATCTAAACTAAATTTTGCTTCTTTCAGTTTGAAAAAAAAAAAAAGTGGAAGGATGGTATTTGGAATAAAGTAAACTGCACCTTTTATGCTTTGTAAGGATTAACCCATGTTTGAAAGTGTTTCAGAGACTGGCACAGCAGTCTCCCTCCCTGCACAGCAAAGTAGATGTCATTGATGAAAGCCTGTAATTTAATGAGAAACTATAACCTAACAGAGTGTGTGTTCTTATTTGTATATTTAGCTACTATTAAATAAAAGGGGTTTACTGAAGTGATTTAATTTATGAGTGTATATCGTAATATCTGTGGAAAAATAAAGTGAATATTTTGGGGGTTTCTGTATCAAGAGAATAGTTTGCATGCTTTACAGCTCTGATTGTTGAGTTTGGATGATTGTACTTTGTTCAAAATATCTTTTGACCAAAATACAGCTCAGTTCAGTGTTTATGCTACGGAGATGGTTGTTAGGTGTTGAATATCTAACATTTGGTTGCTGATGGGTATTTATTATTTTAAACAACTGAAGGTTTTTACTGTGGTACATCTTTGAACAAAGTCAATTTATGGACAATTAATTTTTATTTTTAAACAGTGAATTTATTGCAGAAGATGGTAATGAGAAGTTTTGGCAGTTCTTGGAAACTGTGCGGGAGTTAACAGTTTACAAGCAAGGAGGTAAGTTAAACAGCATGCTGGTGTTTAATATATTATCTTGTGCTGTGTTTAATTTAAACATAACACATTCATTAGTTCCAGACAGGTCAAGCCTGACTCTTCCAGTATTGCTTACTCGGTAGGTTTCTTTCAGAAAGTTGTAGCATATTTTCCCCTAAGAGCAATACTCATAGAGGAGTTTAGGAAAAAAAAAGGGAAGATGACATGGACTGAACTGCTCTTGCAATATGGAGCAGAAGTGTAAAGATTAAAGATGCCTACCTGCTTACATGACTTGCCAAGAGCTTATAGGATATTGAGACTTCATGTTTTCTGTAAGATGGATACTTGCAGGGCATAAAATCACACAAATAGCTAAAATGAGAATGCTAGCTAAAGGAAAAATTTAAAGAATTACCAGAAAAGGTTTAAAGCTTGTACATGGCATGGAGACCGTTATCTAGCATCAGTACTGCTGATAATAAAGAATAAAGGTTTATCACTGACAAAATAGGACTAAAAAAGCCTTGCATGAATAGGCAGAAGAATATTAAATTGTTAGAAATTTGGAGAGAAGACCAAAGCATAAAATCCAGCAAAAGAAACATAAAAAGCCACCCCAGAAGAAACCTTGGAGAGCAGTTTACTAGAAATGTCCATGGTAATGAAAAATTTGGAACCCTACAGGGCTTTACACCAGGTTGGTCAGTATTAGACCTGCTTGGTAGGTCAGCTGATGAACAAGGTGGAAAAGGCTTCAAAACAAGGTAAGGCTGCTTCATTTTGCTCTTTACTTACAGAATAGTACAACTCTTTAGGCATGAGTGTGAGCACCTAACACTGTCACTGGAAGACACTTGAGGGAGATTGAATGGTAAATTAGTAGTCAAAAGCTAACAAATTGTAGAAAGATCCTGCAGAAAATGACAGAAGTGCAGGTACATGAAAAATGCTGTATAGGGGAGAGAAGACTAGGAAACAGCATTTCAACAGTTGTGACTAACTGAATACAGCTTAAAAAAAGGGTTCTGGTGTGCATGTGATGATGTTATTTGAGTGCTCAGCAGTGCCCAAAGCAGGCAATAGACTTAAACTATTACTAGGGAGGGAACAGGGACACGTGTGGTAAACATAATTTTGCTGCTTTTGATTCCATGATGTGCTTTTGTCAAGTACAGTGTGATGTTTGACTTAACTGTCTCCCTGTGTTTTCCTCATAATTTCTTTAGAATGGAGGAAGTACAAGCAGAAAATGTATAAAGAACTGTGATTTTAGTTGTATAATATCAACTGGAAAAATTAAAAAAACCACCCCAAATTACTGTGAGATGATGATCTCACAGTCAGAAGTATATACCAGTGTATACCAGTATAAAACCAGAGAGTAACTGAGAACAGAATGCCCAGGTGGTGAATGCTGCTAAAATACATTGTGTATAAGGCATGAGGACATGGACAATGGAAGTAGGTGCAGAATTTGACCTGTGGTCAGCTGCTAGTAGCATTTGTTGAGGCGAGTGCTGTTGACCAATGCTGTTTAAGGTCTTTGTCAGCACACAGGACAGTGCTATATGTTACACCCTCCACAAGGTTCTGAATGACACAAAGCTGGAGGAGAAGCTGGAAGGTAAGGCTATGATTTGAGGGACCTTGGCAGGCTGGAGAGACAGGCCAACACAAACATTGGGAAATTGAGCAAAGGCACTTTACAGACTCCCTGCATATCGGCTGAAATAATCTCAGCAACAGCATAATCTTGGTGCTGACTGACTAGAAGGTGGTTTTTTGAGAGACAGAATGGGGATCCTTGCAAACAGTGAGAAGGCCAACTACATGCCAGGCTACAGCAGCAAGAGTATAGCCGAGAGGTCAAAGAAAGTGTTTATTCTGCTGTATGTGGCACTTGTAAGACTGAATCTGGAGTACTGGGGCTCCCTGTGAAAAGAAAGACCAGAGTCCATCATTGGAGCAAGAAAGGATCTCTGCAATGGTTAGGGAGCTGGAACAGACTTCAGAGGAAAGGCTGAGAGAACTGTGAACCTGAGAAAGACAGGAGTAAGGAGAGACATCGTATCTTCAGCTTCCTGCTAGAGAAATGTGCAGAGAAAGTGGAACCTTCCTGAAGGTACACAGCCATATGAAAAAAAGCAAAGGGCAGAAGTTGAAACATGGAGACTGTGGTTAGATACCAGAGAAAATGTTTTTGCTGTGGGATTGGGTAAACACTGAAACTGACAGCAGGCTCTGGAATCTCTATTCATTGAGATAATTCAAAATTCTACTGCTTGAGGTCTTGAGCAGCCTAGTCAAGCCTTGAAATTATATCTCTAAGTAACAGTTTGGATGAGGTGTCCTCCAGAAGTCACTTTTAACTTACTCTTTTTTTTTCTATGAGTGGTTTAGATGCAGTTGGTATTACCTTGAGATAAGACTGTTGTATGAGATGATGTGTTTTTTTTAATCAGCCATCTATTTTCTGCTTGCTTGGACATGCTTTCCAAGGAATTTGAAGCTTTAATGATGTTTATTATTAGTGACACAGATGTCTGTTGAAATTAGCTGTTAGTTAAATACCAACTTCACCTGGATAAACTCTGTGATTGAGAATAAATAAATTGCAGTAGGATGATTTCCGTGACCTATCATGCCAATGAACTGTTAGATGCTGGCAGTTGGGAACCTTGACACTGTACTAAAATACTACTTTAATTAAGCATATTGAGCAGTTGATGTGTATGTTTATCTTTATGGCCAACACATACCTATGACAAGAATGCAGGAAAATCTGAAGTTCTGGCAGCAAGTGGCTTTCCTAAAAGTGAAGTCATAGTTGGGGTAGTCTTAATCTAAGGAAGTGGATGCTCTTAATGATCAGGAAGTCTGCATTAGATGTTTACAATAAACTGGTCAGCTTGAGTGAAGAATCTGGTGCTTCAAAACTACGGTGGCACAGTTTACTGCAAGGTGTGCCATAGTTTACCTCGGAGGAGAAGTTGGCTCTCTATATGGTGTGGAATGGGTTCTGTCTTAGGTGCTGCCTGTCACGGCACATTGACATAGAAGGATGTTCATGATGTGTTAAAACTGATGTAGCAACAACTACTTGTGTAATTAAAGGATCTGGCTGAAAAAGGGTTGGTTGGGGCAATTGTCTTCTCAGTTGTTTGAGTGATGCCAAGAGCAGACAGGATGAATAAGAAGGAATTGAAAGCTTTGTTTGTTAAATAGAAGCATTTTCATAAGAGATAAACAATTCCTAGATTTGAAGCTAAAAATCTGGGTTTATGAAGGAATTGGATGATAGATTTGTATCCCAATGTACTGTTGAATGTTTTAGAAGAGTCGTAAAGTGTTAAAGCTAGAAGGCAACTTAAATCAAATAGGGTAGCTTGCTTTTTTTCTTCTAAATCCTCACTTGGATGATTTTCAATCTGTTTTTTTTAATCAGTTCTCAGAACTTGTTGTTTTAAATTTAGAATAATCAACATCTCTTGTTAATTTGCTAATTTAAAATATTTAGCATTACTGAATTAGGTTTATTAATGGTCTGTTTAGCTGTGATATTTGTAGCAATTTAATGGATTTTGTAGGAATTATGTACATGGATTTGGTAAAATATTTAGTCTGGTTATGTATTTGGTGGTTTTAACTTTTTTTTTTTTTTAATATGAACGCAAATCAACTTGGGCAGTATCTTGATTGTACCACGTGGAAAACTTGAACGGGTTAGTGATGGGATACACTGTATTAAATTCATGTGAGGTCTTCAAGTAACATGGGCAACATTGTTTATATCTCCTTAATGTGCAACATATTTTCTGCCAGGCTTGTGAAATGCTTGGAAAGGCAGGTGATACTATTTTGAGCTGCAGGTATGTTATAAAGAAATCAAAGCTGCAAAAATTTCATACTAAAACCAGCACTTACAAACCACTGAAGATGGCATTTTAAACTTGCTGCTGCTTTTATATCTCTAAAGGTTAATTTATGATCACTGAGGGAAGGTAAGTAGCCAGTTCCCTGCCGACTAATTATCGCGTGAGTGTTTACTGTCTTCCCAAGTGCTTCAGTTTATATACTGAATTTTCAGCAGCTTCATAAATATATATTAAAAACCAAAACAAAACCAACACGCAAACATTTCTCTATGAAACAATTTTCTCTGAAAAAAATGTGATGGTGTATTTCATATAAACAACAATCATGCGAATTATTTGTTGCAATCTAGAAGACTACACGTTATTCAGAACTAAATTAGACAAGTATTTTTTATGTGTATATAAACCTTAAAGATTCAAGAAGAATCAGTTTCACAAACATGGCATTTCTATGCGAATAATGCAATAAAATAAAGTATTCCCTCTTTACTGGCATCCCTCTTGCATGGCATAGAGATTTGACTGGCCAGTGATTGCCTGAACTGCTGTTACCTGGGATCTCTAATTCCCTAGCTGATCTGTGGATCCAGACATATGTATCTATGCAGTTGGAACAATCCTCATACTTCCATTCCACAAAATAATTATTCCAGCACACTGTGTTCTTCTGATTAATTATGTCCCTTATATTTATTCTCCCTAGCCTCCTGTGCCTCAGTACTTTGAATTCTCTTGTGGGTTACCAGCATATATTCAGATTAATTTTGTGCTGTGTGTGCATGGGGTCTGAGGAGCTGTGCTATAATGCTCTCTTATCTTTTGTGACTGCCATGGTTGTCTCTTTTAATTATTTTAACTTACATGTAATAAAAGATACTGCTGTAAATTGTGGATAGTAAATGTCAACATTTAAATGTGAGTCCGCTTAGCTGGCTGTTCAGTTCTTGCTGTAGTCAATCTGATCAATTTGGCCACAGGAGCTGAGAGAGCTTTTCAGCTGACAAATTAAGGCATCTTCAGAGTGAGCTTTTCAGGTTTTGTTGGCTGCTAGGCTGTATTTCTCATGGCTGGGATGGAAGCTCACAGATACGAAGCTCATACATATGCATTCAGATATCTGGAGCTGTATCCTGTTAATGTGCTCTCTTTTATTTACTTTTAAATCAACCTTTTTAATGATTTAGTGGTAATATGCTGTCATGCAGGATTTTATAAGCAGAAAAATCTGGTTCTTCATGATTCCCTGTAATGTCCTACGAAACTTATTATGACTTCTGCTCTTTTTGCAAGGTTAAAATGAACTTGGAGGGCAAGTAGTTACCAAATCTCAAGAATTCTATACTATGTTAAAAAATTTTGCAAAGCTCAAACCATAGTTCTGATTAATTGATACTAGCTCAGTTGGTTGGAGCATGGTGTGTTAATAACACCAAGGTCACAAGTTCAATCCCATGTACAGGGCTTAAGAGTTCACTTAAGTCCACTGTAGTGTTGAACTTGAGGATCCTTGTGGGTTCCTTCCATCTCAGAATATTCTGTGTATGTAATAAACTCTAAAAATTGGTTTTGCATTAGGTGGCTCATATAGCATTTGACATGGATTCATGTATCTTGGTGAAGTTTAAAGCACAGTTGTATTCAAAGTAAAGCCAACAGTGTTAACAGAAGTTGAAGTAGTAGGAGTGAATGTGTGATTTGGTAAATATATCCTTGTCAATATTGTACAGTCATTTTTGAAGGCAGATAAAAAACTTTTTTTTTTTTTTTAACTTCTTAAAATCATCATAATCATAATCATCTTCCAGGAAAAAATGTCAGCTGTTTTAAATACAGCAGTGAAAGCACAGATGAAATTTGTAAGCCAAAAAATTTAAAGACTTGTGGTAAAAGCATTTTATTGAGGCAGAATTTTTAAAATCATATATTTAATGGCTCTTCATTGTCTTCAATAGGATGTTATTTGGGGCTGAGTGGAGAGGCAGAAATTTCAGATTTAGTTTTATTTCTGTGAAGATAATTTAAAGAAAATTTTAAAATACAGTTATTAAAAAAAATTTCAATCTGGAAGGATTTGTTGCTTCCAAATTTTTATATTCACTGTTTTCAACATGTGAAGCCAAATTTATCTCATTTAGAATCACCAAATCATTTAGGTTGGAAAAAACCTCCAAGGCTGAGTACAACCTTAGACCAATTGCCACTCTGCCAATTAGACCATAGCACCAAGTGCCACTTCTTGGACAGCTCCAAGGATGGTGACTGCACCACCTCCCTGGGCAGCCCATTCTAATACTCCACCACCCTTTCAGTGAAAGAATTCTTCCCAATGTCCAACCTGAACCTCCCCTGGCACAGCTTAAGGCCGATTCCTCTTGCCCTGTCAATACTTGGCCGGGAGAAGAGGCCGACCCCCACCTGGCTACAGCCTCCTTTTTTCAGGTGGTTGCAGAGAGCAATAAGGTCTGTGTTGAGCCTCCTCTTCTGCAGGCTGAACACCCCCAGCTCCCTCAGCTGCTCCTCACAGGACGTGCCCCACAGCCTTCACCAGCTTCGTTGCCATTTGGGTTCTGCCAGGGCTACGTGTGGGTGTAGAGAACATAGATAGATTTTTTATCCATTGAATTTAATGTAAGACAGTAACAATTAGATGTCATGGATTAACCCCAGCTGGAAACTAAGTAGCACATGTCTACTCTCTGTCCTCCCCAGTGGGGTGAGGAAGAGCATTAGGAAAAGGTAAAAAGCTGTGGGTTGAGATAAAAACCATTAATAATTGAAATAAAGTGAAATATAATCATAGTAACAACAGGAAAAAGAGAGAGCGGAATAAAACTTCTCTCAAGTGATGCACAATGTATTTGCTCATCACCCACTGACTGATGGCCAGCCTGTCCCCAAGCAGAGATTGACAACTCCCAGCCAACTCCCCAGTTTATATACTGAGTGTGGCATTCCATGGTATGGAATGGCCCTTTGGCCAGTTCAGGTCAGCTTCTCCTGGCCTTGCTCCCTCCCTGCTTCTTGTGCACCTCCTCACTGGCAGAGCGTGGGAAACTGAAAAGTCCTTGACTCAGGGTAAACACTACCTAGGCACAACTTAAACTTCAGTGTGTTATCACATTATTCTCTCATTGAATCCAAAACACAGCACTGTACCAGCTACCAGGAAGAAAATTAACTCTACCCCTGCTGAAATGAGGACATAATGTAGAACTCATGAGAAGGAGCTTTTATACACTTATACACTTTCCTAATATTAGGGGTTTTTTCTAGTGAATTACAGCAAACTCAGCCTTTCTAAATAATAAGTTTTAAGGAAGAGAAGGCAGAAAAGAGATACTGGAGGCTTTAAGAGCAAAAGAAGTTTTTTTTTCTTACAACCACAACAGGGTTGTAAAGAGGAAAATGAGAGGATAGGAGCTGCTTACTTATGAAAATTAAATATGCCTCTAGAATGAGAATTGAAGGTTAATTATTTCCAACCAATGTTCTGTATTATCACTTCTGTCATTCCCAGACACCGTCCACCTACCTTCTTACTCAGAGTCCTAATTTTGACCTTGAAAATACAGGATATGCAGGGAGGGGGGAAGCTACTTCACGTGTTGCATCCATCTCATGCTCTTGTTTATCATGTATTTTTAAGGAAGAAATTGAATATGTGAGAGTAACCCAAAGAACGACACCTTTAGAAGATTTTTATTTATGTAAATTTCATGGTTGGAGGGTTTCAAAGCTAAATGTGAGGAAATTATTTGTAAAATAATGCTCTATTCAGGAATTTCCATATGAGTTTTTCAAGAGACATTATCGTTGAGTGGGTTTTTATGTTGCTGAAAATAATTTAGATACTAACTAGTGCTATTGAGCTCTCTTTTGTTGTTTTTCTGTTATATTAGGTCTCTGGATTGATAGGAAAGGAAACAGTTATTGGTGGACAACACTGAAGACTTCTGAATGGAAAGCAGCACTGGCATTAATGCTTGCCTATTATGTAGTGCAGATAGATATGCCACATCATTTAGGGCTAAATACTAAAAGTTTGTCTTTTCTTTTGTTTTTTCTCTCTTCAACAGATTCAGAGTACTCCTATTACAATTTAATCTTGAAGAAAGCAGGACAATTTTTATCCAATTTGCAAATCAATCTATTGAAGTTTGCGCTTTCCATACGGGCTTATTCTCCAACTGTTCAGATGTTTCAGCAGGTGACAGTATTGCCTGATATATTTGGTACATGATTGAACGAGGTATTTTGCCTAAACGATGTTCATTGTTACAGTTCAATAAAATATATGCCAATATTATTTGGAAGCAAACATGATCAAGGTGATGCTTTGTAAGCTGGTTATATTGACAGGAACAAATATTCATGTTCAGTTGTATGGATAGAACTCCTTTCAGGGTAGAATTTTTTTGCAGTTGTTCATTTTTTAAAACTCAGGTCGTGGAGATTTTTTTGCATTGCTTCAAATAATCCTGTGGGAATTCAGACATTCTCAGAGTAGGACATTTCCTGTAGCTTCAAGTAATTTATATTTGTTATTTAATGGATTTCTCATCTTTCTAATTGTTTTTGTATTTGAAAAGTTGAAAAATAGAAAAATCTGCTTTATTAATGAAAAAGTGAGTGGACATAAACTCACTGTGCCTGTAAACAGTGCCACCTTTAAGATAAAGTGAGAAATCCATGTTTCTGAAACGTAATAAGCTGTAATAAAGTCAGGGAGTTTTGCAGATGTTCTCTGGAGGAGTATCATAATCTCAGACTCATGTCTTTTTGTTTTTACCTTACAGCTGGTGAATCCAGAGTCACTGACATGCAGTCACATGATTCCCACTTCATATTGGAATAGCTGAGTAGAGTTTAAATAAAAAGGCAGGAGATAGGAAAGAGAGAGAATCAAAAATTGACGTTATTTGTTTGGGATTTATTGGTTTAGAAGTCTAATCTTTGTATGTTAACATGATTGCTGATAGCAACTAAAGTTAAAAGTATCTCAGATTACAGGCTGTGATTTCAGCTTGTGGAGGAGATTTCTCAGTCCTATCTTTACAGTGCATAAATGTACTTTCAGTTTCTGGAGTGTGACTGCATTTAATAGACTACATCTCACAAAGGGTACAGGGTCTTAATCTTTTAATATTTTTCCTCTTCCCCCCCCCACCATGTACCCAGTTTTGAATGGGCTTAATTAGAAACACAACTTAATGGCAGCTGTTGAGTTATTTTAATCAAAGGGATGTGAGTTTAAGTTGAAGTGCAATCAAAGCATTCTGGTTGAGTGTAATTGTTGAAATATTAGATTGCAGCTGATGAACCTCCACCAGAAGGCTGCAGTGCATTTGTGGTTATCCATGAGAAGCACACCTGTAAGACTAATGAAATAAAAAAGCTGCTGAAGAAGGCTACTAAGAGGTAACTATAATGATCTGGTTTAAGAGGGAAAGTAGATTACTAAAGAGCTTAATGTTATGAGAGTTCATCAATTATGAATCAAAGTAGGTTTCAAAATAAAGTCATAGAGCTTTGGTCCTCTCATCACATGGACAATTTTGTACTTTTTCCTGGTTTTTTGGTGTTGGTTATTTTTTAAACATGGGGTAGTCAAGTTTAAGTTACAGTGTACTTCCTATACAAGGTTTCAGTTTCACGTGTCTGATCCAGTACTCTGCTGACAGACCTTTCTCTGCAGTCAGTGTCACTGCACTTGAATTTTTCTGGGTTGCAAGGGCTTGGCACATGAGTAGAAGAGGAGTCTACCTCAGCTGGCATAACCTTCCTTCACCTTGTGTTAGACTTTGTACCTATCAACTCTTTCTACAGGTTTTGTCCTGTGGTAACTCACATCAGGCCAGAATTCATTTGAGCTCTGAAGTAAAATACATAGAACCTATCAAAACAACAGTAACAAAATAATAAAAGCATAATGTTTAATCTCTATTTTTAAAAATTATATTATTTTGTGGTTTTTTAAGACCTCTGTGTAATGTTTGTTTTCTTTTTTTCCCCCCACCGTGGTCACCATAATATACATTAGAGTCCATACCCTCAGGCACTTCATGGAGATATGCAGGGTGGAAAGATGATTTAGTGGGGTATATTTCTTTGTTTTTGCTTTCTGTCAAATATAAATTGTGGGGAAAAACCCTGAAAACCTGTCAATTTATCTCTTTGGGGTTGATTGCTCCTGAAAATAATTTTGTGTTCTACATGTATGATTTGTGATCATGGACTTTCTAAGTCCATTGACACAATTACCTACTAAATAATTTTCTTTTGCTTATTCAATAGCCAAGGTTTCTGTAAAAGCATCTCACTGTCTGGTTTACAATGTCCCATTTTAAACTATTATATTTTTCTAACAAATGTCTCTTATTTTCTTAGATAAAAGCCAAAGTATAGTACAAATAATTAAAAATGTTGTTGAATTCTTGTGGCCATATATTAAGGCATCATGAAACCGTAACATTTTATTGCAATGTCTGCATACAGTAGTCTTTTAAAGCAGTTAACTAGACTCAACACATTCTCCTTTCTGGAGATATTATTCCCAAATGTACAAGATTCTGGAAGATCACAATACTAAACAATAGAATTCTGAATTATTCAGATTTGAGAGAGTTAGACTTCTAGAAATCATTAAGAACTTGCAACAAAACAGAAGTTTCTTTTATTTGATTTGTCTTCTATTTTCAATAGCTTTGCATGCACCAGTCATATCACAACCTTCAGAGTTGCAGGGACAAAATCTTGATAAATTTTCCCTCCTTCTCCCCACCCCAAAAGTAGTTGTATCACTCAAATACTTAGAGTACCTGGAGCTAGACTAGGAGAAAACATGTTCAGCTCCACATGTTCAGGGAGTATTTTCCACTGTTAGTTCCATTTGTACTCTGGGTAACAGATGCTTTTCACCTATGCTGGTGATATTTAGGCTAGGTGATAAAGATAGGGTTGTGCTCCTGTTCCTTTTTTTCTGCAAGGTGAACAAATGATTTATGGGACAGTGTGCCATCTTGCAGCTGATTGCTCTAAACCAGTCATTCTTCTGTCTTTTCATAGAAGAGATCTTTTTGATTGATTGATTCTTTTTTTTTATTTCAAAGTATTTTCCTTTGTGTTCCATTCTCTGTCTTCTGTCTCTCATGACTCTTCCAATTAAGCTGGGCCAATTTAAGCTATGCTTTCAGTTGTTCACCATATTTGGATGAGGATGCTAGAAATGTTCTGATTTTAGGGACTGATAGTTTCAAATCTCACTGGAAGAAGAAGAAGAGGCTGCAGCATTCTTTTGTGTAGATTCATCATCTCAACCCCAGATTCGGGAAGTCTCAGGCTCTTTGGACTAAGGAGAGCCCAAATATTCTGCATCTCAAGGTTAAAGTTTTGCGGTTTTTTTCCAGCCCTTCATGCAGCAGTGACTGTGATTTTGTCCTTGTTGCAATGGACTGTGTGGTTCTAATTGGAAGTGTTTTGCTTGGAGCTGCAATGGCTCCAGAACTCAAGGGCTCTGGATGTGTCAAAGTACACGTGGTTAAATGGTTGGGGTTGCTTATCTTGCTAACTGTCCAAAACACAGCACTAAAATTTCTGGGGCTATTGGTGTGAAGAGCAGAAGCATTGATTGGAGTCACATTTTGCTCAAAACAATCAGTGTCTTACATTTGTCAGTACATGTTTGCTGTCTTTTATCACATTGCTTCTGCATCCTATCCTGGCAACTATCTAGACAAGCATATAGTTGTCTGTACTACCCTAGTAACTGATTAGCAAGTGCTGAACTCCACATCTGTGTCATTTTTTTATCTTTTTCTTTTTGTCTGCCCAGCTGTTCTTCCTTGTCTTTCAGGCAGCTTTCTTATGAGCATCTCTTATGGCAGGAAATTAATTAGCTTTCAGTTCTAAGAGCAGGAGAATCAATTCCTTGTCACTACTATTCAGTGTTGAAGAGAAACAGAGAACAGAGGCTTATCTTGGATTTACAAGGGCTGAACACTTTAATTCTCAACTCAAGGTCATTAGAAGAGCTCTATGCAGTGTTATTTCACTGCAGCATTCAATATTTTCATGCAGCATGTTCATTGTGATTTGAAATTCTTCCTTTGAGACTGTCACTGTTCAATCATAGCAGTACTCAGTAACCACCTTGGTTGGTAGAAGTAGGTGGTTAAAATTATTTAGGAAGAGAGGAGATCCCTTGATTTAGGTTTTCTATTCTCTACATGACTGTGGCAGCTCTTGTCTCTCTGGCTATGAGAAGGAAGTTGCACAAGTCGCATCCCACACGTATGCTTTCACTGGGGCAAATCCGGATCAGTTCTTCCACAGAGCTTACTCATTCAAGAGTGGTTTCAGATTCCCAGATCTCACCTATTTGGTCTGCCTTGCCCTGTGATAGCAGTGGGACAGCTTGCCTGATTATTTCTGTGACACCTGGCTACATGCACCCAAGTTAATTCTTAAACTGGGCCCCTCCTTTTATTCCACCTTACAAATGAGGTCCTTGATTGCATACCTACCAAACTTACACAGGACATTGATGTTAAAACTCCAAATAACCTCATACAAATTGCTGCTGCTTGAAGTGAGGGTTTGCAGCACATTACCTCCAAAAGTTACCTTTGAAGGGTAAATTATTCTATTTTTTACATTGAAGATATTCCTAAGGTTTGCATCACAGAAACTGTGGAGTTCTGCTCACGCCTTTCCAGTATGGCTCTTCAGTGAGTGTCTACTCCACAGTTCTGTACTGTGTGCTGTATTAGTTTCCTAACTTGTCTTGGGAATGCTTGGAGAGAGTTTGCTGGTCTTTTGACTGTCTGTGCAAAGGCAGCTTTGAAAAAGTGTGCTCACCGATAATTAGTACCTTGAGTGTATTACCCAATCATATCCTCTATTACTTCTCCATCTTTCCCAGGTTTTATTCAAAAGATGTTTTTAGTCATCTAAGAAATTATTGCAGTGTAGCTTTTCTAGTCATGATTTTCAATTAGGAGGGTAGGTAGGCAGTCAAAATTTGCAAAATTAGTTAAATTAACAGGGCTTGATGGTGTCAAAGTAGTGCAACCTCACTTAGTTTCCAGGTGTGTTACCAGCTTTCTCAAACTTCACAGAATCTCCCTCTGCTACTCTGTTCCTCACTGATTGCTCTGTGCATCTCTAATAGATGTAACGTATTGTTCAAATTAAAAGCTTCAAGCTGTTACTGATGCACAAAATCTCCAAGTGCTACGCTTTTTATATGCTTTGTGTTGTGATTTGATAAAATATATTACAATTATTTATAGTTGATGCTGATTTTTCAGTTTCTTGTACTTGAATTTGTGAATTTGTTGTTCTGGGTTTGTTTGTGAGCAATCATGATGTCTTGTGATGATTTTAACATGGCTTGTATATTTTTAGCATATAAACATTTACTAGTTTTTTCAATTGTGAAGTAGAAAGACTGCCACGGTTTTAATTAATTCTCTGTCTTTATACTATCACAATTATTTTTTTTTTAAACCAGACCCAGGCCATATCTTTTCAAGGTAGACCATAAATTCCCAACTCTCAAAGAGGATGGCCCAGTGGTTATTCTATATGCAGAAATGGGTACAAAAGACTTCGTCAAATTCCACAAGATTTTATCTGAGAAGGCACAAAAGGAGGAAATTGTTTATGTGCTCCGGCATTATGTTCAGGTATGCAATTCAAATCAACATTGTTTCTGTAAACTGTTAGTATTATGTCTTTGCTTTGCTTGCTTTTTGACAAAACACATTTTCTACATTAATTTTTGCATTTGCCCTAATTATGTGCAATACATTTTCTAATATTAAGACTTTTTGGGTAAGTAATTCATCTAATACAAACTTTGAAGCCGGGAAAGCATGATAATGTTACCAATCCTGCATGCAAGCACTGATTGCATCACTGATCTTTAAATACCTCTTTTTTGGTTATATGTCTGGATTTTGTACAGTGTACGAAGATCTTGGGTGAATCTTGGTGCAGCAGACTGAACATATTAGTAACTAGAATTAGAAAAATGGAAAGTAGAATAGAGAATCAAACTGAGAAATTACCAATTATATTTTTACATATTCTCAGTGTAATCTCGTGTGTTCATTGAGATACAGCAGTGTGGGCTATCACGGCCAGCATCACTGACCAGTTTTAAAATGTTTGTGGTCCATAGTGTCACTATTTGAAACATAATGTTTCTGAATTCTTTTCTTAACTTACTCTTCTCCATGAAACAAAACAAGAAAAGTACCAGTACATGGAACTGTATTGTCCCTGGTTTTGGTTATTGGAAGGCTTTTGTGATTTATATTCAAAGTACAGCTCTTAAACAGTGTGACTAATCTGAGAATAATCTGATGGTATGAGAGGTTGCTGCAATTTATGTAGGCCAGGCATTTCAGGGAGATGAGATATGTAGTTTGCAGATGACTTTGAGTTGTTTGCTCATGGTAATGAAATAGAGAATTTGAGGAAACCAGTCTTGAATTCTAAGTTGTATGGGATATAGTTTTTATTGAACTTTGTTCTTTTACGCTCTTTTGTTTCAATTAAATACCTACTTGCATATTAAATGTCTCACTGCTCTGCTTGCTTATGCATCGTGGTCCCTCCAAATGCATGTTGTCTTCTTGCCTGCACCTTTTCTCTCTTCAGACCTCTCTTCCCTTTTCTTCCTTCCTCACAACCTCCATTTTTGTTCTCTGGTTCCCACTGAGATGGATTCTCCCTCCTTTTTTACATTAAATGCCAGAAGAGGGAGCATTGATAACAGAAGAGGTACGGTCGTTCTGCTGTCTCTTTTTTTTTTGCCAATGTCACAGAGACTACTTATAGAGTGCTCTCTGCTCCCTCTGTCTTGAGATTTGCTTAGAGGATGGACAGAGAAGCCCCCCAGCCCTGCTGGGTTTTCACTCATGAGGATTCTTAGTGCATAATGATTCTTAGAATTTGCGAGCTAAAGCTCAAAGGCTTTCTAGAAATTGCTGCTGTGCATGTGCAAATTTCATTTTGGAAAGGGGATTTTAATACATTTGGGGAAAATTAGGGCATGTATACAGAAATAAGTATGCTTTGTGTAATTATACTATTGTATGTCAAACTTCCACTTCAAAGTTAGAAGTAGTTGTTTGTTTTTAGTAAGTGGCAACCTGTTTGTAGCAGTGATACTTTAATACATTTTCTTAATACTCCTTGCAGAAAGTGATTAATTGTTTTATCAAAATTTTTTTAAAGAATAAGTCTGATGCAAGAATAGAGAATTTCCTCTTAACATCCTGGAAGTCTGGCAAGATTAAAAAGAAATGAGTAACAGTTTAAAATGTGAGTTGTGAGGCATCAATAATTGTATAGGGTGCTATGAGCTCTGCCTGTTCTAGTCCCTCTTCTAGTATTGTGTAAAGGGACTACAATTTTGACCAGCCTTTCTGTGATTTGCAGGAGATAAAGGACATCAGCACATTTTGTTCCATGCCTTCTCAGTGGACTGTCAATATGCCTTGCACTTTGCATTGAGAGATGAATTTAAGTAATGGCTTAAATGTCATAACATTTTAAAGTTGCAATATTAGATATTGTTAATCTCCTTTAAATACATTTATTAAGTTATGTTTTTTCTTCTGTTAAAATAATATCATCAAGCAGAAACCAAAATCCCGGAAAATGTATTTATCTGGATATGGTGTGGAACTTGCAATAAAGAGTACAGAATATAAAGCAGTAGATGACACACAGATTAAAGGTATGTGGATTTTTAAATTGATTTGATATCTCATTGGAAATGCCATTAAAATGTGTTAAAATCTTCAGCTTGTAGAATCTTCAGTCATTAGTGTTTTGAAAGCTATACTTAATTTCTTTCTACAGAAGGAAATCTCAGGTATTAGGAAATAAGAAAGCAAAATACATGCGAACATTTGTAAAGATCTGTGCTTAGGATACAGTCCACTTTCTAACCTTTAATTGTTGTTTTCTGTGGGTCTTCAAAACACAGCCCAGTCTTCCTCCTTTCAGTAATTTTAAGATCAACCTTTGTACTTCAATTACTTTATGATTGTTGGCATCTCTCATATACTAATGACTACAGTATCTACACATTAGTGTTTCAGAGCTAAGAGGTTTTTTTTCTGGATTTCTGTGGAAATCCTTTCACAGTTTTCTGTAGGAAAGATGTGATGTACCATAGAATTTGGACTGGTGCATGTTACAAGGTATTGAAATGAGACATTTACTACAGAAAGTGGTAACTACAGCATGGTGACACAAAGAAATTACTTTGCAGGGGCATTTACAAGATAAAAGGAAAGTTAACTCTCTTTGCTAAGACTAAGCTTTAATGACCTTTGAGTCATGTCAAAAAATAGTTTCGTTTTTTTAAAGGGGAAGAAACTGATCTCTGACTTACATCAAATGCCAGCTGGAGATCCAAGTGCTTTAAGGTCATCAGGCTTTTCAAGTGTAAATTTGGTAGTAGTTGACTGGTAAGAGTTATACCTTGTCACTTAATCAAACTGAGAAATTGCTATTTTGGGAAGTGAACTGTTTAACCACATCTATTTAATTTTACAAAAAATTTGTTACCACTCAATTAATTATATTAAAAAACTAATGTTGCAAAGTTCTGTAGAGTAATTAATTCTGATGGCAAAATATGTAAGTATAAATCTAATTAAAACTACATCTGGAAATGACAACTTTGTGATTGTATGTTTCTAGTAACTGTTTTGTAATTCATAAAAACATAATAAAACAATAATTTTCTTATATTGTGTTCATGCATTATGTGTTCAGGAGCAAATGAGACAAAAGAAGAGGAAGATGAGGAAGAGGAGGAGGACAGTGATGTCCAAGGATTTCTCTTTGGCAAATTAAAGTGAGTTGATACAAGTTATAGTTAATCTTTTACATTTGTTTCTGGAACTTGAACCAGTTGGGTTTTTTTCATAGAAAAATTGAGATTTATGTTGGAAATCACTTTATTTGGTGAAAATTATGATTTTTTTTTTTGAGTGTCATGCAAATGTAAAGATGCAATGGTTGTTTATTCTGTTAATTTCAATTTATTGCTATTAGTTTTCTAATTATCCTAGAATGTATACAGTAAACTTTTTAAATTAAAAATGTCTGGGTAGCACAAAACTTAGAACATTATAATTTCACATTTGTTAGATAATTAGAATCCAAATGTTGGTTTTCAAAATGCAAGAGTAGCACAAGAAATCCAAACCCTTGTGCTATGTCTCCATAAGGTGTTTTTCAGAAGGCTAGTAATGCATTTCACAGAGTTAAAGAGTGATATTTCTAGGAAGATGGGCTCATTATAGGTACCACCTTATTTTGGAGTTTGTGTTCTCTTCCAGCAGGAACTCTTATCTCCAAGTTGCAATCTGTTAAATTAAATTGAATGGTACACTATTGAGCACCCCTTACAGCCCTCTGTTGGTGGGTTCATTTTGTGGTTGCAGTCATCCTGAGTGCTTCCCTTTTCCTATAACAGATCCATGCAGTGAATCGTAAATTTTTTTCTTCAGCAAAAAACCCTTGGGTCTTCTCTTGATATCATTCTCTCTTTTATTCTTTAAAACAAAAAATAAACTTATTGGTAGGTATTGTCACTAAACTGTAAGTCTCAAAGTTCAGAGCTGCTAATTCTGTCTAAACTCTTGAGAGCCCATTCCCTTCCTGCCTTTTTGTTCTCAAACATACGGAGGTAGAACTGCACTCACATCTTGAGGCTTCCCTGTTGTTTCACCGATGTGTTTGAGACCCTGCACAGCAGGTAATACCAAATGCTTATGCCATATCTTTATCTGAGCTTTATTCTTCTTATATTCTGCTAGGTCTACCTATACTTAGTCTCTTTGATTCTCCACTGTGACTGATTTGTGCAGCTGTCAGATAATTATTCAGACTTTTTGACATTGTTTCTGGTTTCACTGCTTTTTCTCTTCCCCTTTTCATACAGGAGGTGAAAGAGATGTTTCAGTAGTCTGCAAATTGTCCCTCTGTTACAGCTATGTCAAAAGTTTTACTTTTCTCAGCTGTGAAATAATTCTGAATGTAAGCAGAAGACATAAAATGTTTAGAAATCTAATGGAGATTTTTTTTTCCAAGGATATCTCGTAGCAGGCCGAAGTATTTGCTCACAAAACTTCTTTACCTACCAATTATGTCTTCAAAACAAATAGCTAAGCTTTTGTGCACCATGTTCTTCAGGTCTGACTGGTGATTTGTGTGCTCAGTAGATTGATTTTGTCAGTGGTATCAATTTATAAAAGATGTTCTCAACACTGTCTCGCCTACAGCTTTTGTAGCTAATGCCACAAAGAGTGCATTCAGTTACAGTCAATGCATAGCACTGTTGATACACTGTTAGGTATACATCATCCTATAGAAAGCTAACTAAACAGCTAATAACACACCTGTATGCTTGTTAATACTGTCTAATCTTTGGGTTCATTTATTCCATATAAATTTGTGTGGCAGGTTTTGAGGCAGATCACTACAAAATCATTTAATTCCTGGTATTTAGTAAGAATTTCCTCACAGGGAATCCTGTCAAGGATTGAGACAGGCTGCTGGGGAAAGTGGTTGAGTTGCCATCCTTGGGTAGATGTGGCACTCTAGGGACATGGTTTAGTGGTGGACTTGACACTGCTGGGCTAATGGTTGGACTTAAGGACCTTAAAGATCATTTCTCACCTAAATGATTCTATGATTCTATGATTAACTGGGGTTTAGCCCTCAGAAATCCCCTTCTCCAAATCCATATTTTTGTTTCAAGAATGAGTTAAAATTTTTTGGTTTTGGTTGTTATCCTAAGAATACAGTATTAGCTGTGAGCAGTACTGTGGATGAAAGAAGACATTGTTGGATGTAATTGATTCTTTTTTGAAATAAAATGTTTTATTTTAGACGGATGCACCCTGATCTGAAAAATAATCTGATAGAGTTTAAAAAGCATCTAATTGAAACTACTAACAACATGGAACCACTGAAGGTTTGGGAGCTACAGGGTATGTATTGCATTTCTTTTTTTGAATTAACACAATACTCTGTTTAATAGTCCTTTGTTATTTTAATGTATTGACATTATGATAAAAGCTTCTTTTAAAAAGAGACACCGTTTCATAAAAAGGCCGTAATACCTCAAGTATTTAAAAGGCATGTGCTGATACCTTGTATTGTATGCTAGAAATGAAAGGAACGTTGAAGTAATTTTGTAAGATGGAGAGATATATTGCCTGGTTTTTTGCCTGGTGTGTCATCTCAGGTATAA
Source organism: Monarcha castaneiventris obscurior (assembly GCA_026261815.1). Classification (NCBI taxonomy): domain Eukaryota; kingdom Metazoa; phylum Chordata; class Aves; order Passeriformes; family Monarchidae; genus Monarcha; species Monarcha castaneiventris. Next base: position 8,919,287 of record JAMPIT010000566.1, on the reverse strand, counting down.
AAGCTTGTTTTCGATATTTTTTTTTTTAGAGGACAGGCAAAAGATATAATTTTGGCATAACTATTGGGTTGGGATGAAATACATGTTAGGACAGCTTGTTTTCTTTAATTTATAAATTCTATTAATGTACTGGAGTTCACATTGATGCATTTTCTTTAATACAGTATCAAGTGAAAGAGCATGCTTTTAAAAGCTTTCCTGTAGAAAGGGAAAACAAATATGTTGATTGTGAAAGCTTTTGTGCTGATGACTTGCAGGACATTCTGTACCTTGAATGAAACTGTAAATTGCTCTAAAATATAAATCTCTCATAAAATGTCACGACAGTTAAGTTTACACAACTAAATTTTCCCCCTTACATTCTTCAGTTTTAGAGGACAACCCGATCAAAATGAGTTTTTCATATATATTAGTGCAGTGACGGTGACTGAGCAATCATCTGAGCTTCAGTTTCTTTTGGGACCCTGATGTTACAGAGCCTGCTGGCAATGTCCAGTCTGATACTAGCTATGTGAGATAATTGTAGTTCACTTGCAGTCTTTTATCAATGAAGTTCAGCTGCAGGATTTATCTTTGTCCAAAATTAAAAACAATTGAAAAACATTGTTTTAAAGTTCTGCTGAGAAATCTACTTTGCAAATAAAAAGAAAATAGTGGTTTTGACTATTTTTCTTTTTGTGTGTGGTTGAATACCACTTGGCTGATATTAAAGCAGAAGCAGCCATGAAACCTCAATCCTTTAATGTCTACCTTCAAAAGCCAGTACAAGGTCTCTGTTTAGTGGTGGTCTTTTCTGTGGTGTTATGGCTATATATTTAAAAAAGGAAACTGGTGCTGCTCCCCAAGAAACCAGTTCTTAGTGGTGGAAGTAATTAAGCATTGGCTTGCTGATAATTTATGTCAGGAGGACTTGTAGGGGCTTATGGTTCAGGATCTTCAGTCTTCAGCCCCCACATTTTTTGGTGCAGTTGTTTTGATACCCTTACTGCTGACATGACAGGGTGCTTTCTCTAGTTCATTCTTAATGACTAATTACAGTGGCTGAATTAATGGCACAGCTTCTCTCTGATTTCCTTTAATTAGCTTCAAAGTAAAAATCTAACTAAATTTAAGCAAAACTACTTTAGCTATAGGGCATACTTCTATTTATAAATGAACCTAAACACCATTCAAGAGCTGTCTTTCAAGAGCTTTTATATTTTAGGTAAGTAATTAATAAGTACTTTTTTCCTCAAGGTGCCTTACAGTGTGCTTTCAGCTATGTTAGGGTGCTGCAAGGGGAGGTCTGTAAGTGACAGCCCTGACCAGAGATAACCAAGGTAAAAAGATGTCAGTTGGCCTCAGTGGTATTTGAATATTTGTATCCTAGCTGATCAGCATCAAATGGAAACAATTTATGAAGGGTTTTAAGCGTGTGACCCAAGTTCACAGCGTCCTCACTCTCTGTACTAACAGCAGCAACTGGGTGTTGTTGCTTCAAATGATCACAACTTTTGTGTCTGTTGAAAGGGTTCTGAAACCTACTTTTAAGAGTTATTTTTTTTTATACTTCTTGTTAGAAGTATTAAGAAATAGAAGTTAGCATTCCACCTCTTACTCACCTATTTTTTTCAGCCAAGGAGTACTTGGCTGAACTATGAATTTCTTACTCACTTTGAATCAGCCTTCTTTGTTTTTTAATTTGTAGTTGCTTCAAGAAGATGTTGCAAAGTTTTACTAGGAAGCATCCTCTATGACTTTCTGACCAGCATATTTTACTATATGCAGCATCAGCTTTTCTTAAACTGAATAACCTGAGACTTCCAGTTTTTGCTTAAATGTTTTGACTAGAAAATTATGAGGAAAAACCATCAGTGCTTGAGTTAGTTATGCAGATCTATACAAGGTATATGGAAGCATCTACCTGCCTGTCTTGGGCAGTACCCCATGGGTACCAAAATTGGATTTGTCCTAGTCTTACATGTCAAAATTTGTCATGCTCAAGTTAGGCTCCAGAGATAGCGAACTGAATTCCATCATTGTTTTTTCAGTGGATAGATAGACAAATTAATTTTAAACTGTCCTATTATCTGAAAATTTACTTAGTTCTGAAAATGAGATCCCTTTAAAAATTGTGCTAGGTGTTTAAGAGAATTGAAATTTGACAGTAGTTTGACTTTTCATTCACGAGTCTCCATTTGCCCTGTGAAATTGCTGCTCCTTTTGAAAATTGTACAATTCACATGCTCAATGCAGCCTTCTACATGAAATATATCTGTTATCTGAAAAACTTGTGAAGTCCTGGATCTGGAAAGGTCTTGCTCTTTCCTGCAGTTATGGGTGTCTGTGGATTGGTGTGTATCTAGGTTTGAGTGTGGTGTTACCCTTTTGATGATGGCATAATACCTCATGATGAATGGTCTGGGTTTTTTCAGTGTGTTTCTGTAAATTTCAAAATGACATATACAAGGTGTATATTCAAGAAAGTCAAGCAGAATTCTGTAGAAAAGCCTGAATTTAGTATTTCCAGCTTTCATGTGATCAGTTTTTCAACCTTAATAATGTCACTTCATAATTGTTGACTCAATAATTGAAGCATAAAATATGTTAATAGTGAGAATGTGTATATGGAACACTTTTCTGATTGTAGGCAGTAATGACTGAGTGATACTTCCAGTGGTCTTTTTTTAATTTATTTTTCTCCCCCTGCTCTAGATCTTAGTTTTCAAGCAGCTACTCGAATTATGTCTACCCCTGTTTATGATGCCTTAAAGGTAATGAAAGACATTGCTCAGAACTTCCCAATAAGAGCCAGGTATGATACTTAAGCTTTTTTTTCCCCCAAATGCTATTTTTATGTTTGATTTTGACTGTAATGACAGTAATACAGATTTATATCAAAATCCTGCAGTCAGATACTCATGTTTGACAGCTTGCTAGATGGATTCCAGGCAATATCATTGAGTAGAAGATAACTCCAGGGAGAGCTCATGATCAGTCTCTTAAATGTTTCCTGTCTGATGAAGGAGATGCCATGAAAACATGCTAATCCTTCAGGCACTTAGTCCTCATGGATTTTATTGGACTGATATTTTCCCAGGTGAAAACTTCTGTTGAATTAGTAGCAGAACTAGTCACAGTGGGAATGAGGCAAAATACTATTAATAAATTTCGTGGGGATCCACACACATTAGTTCTAAGCACAACATTGCTGTTGAGATTGGCTATTGTATATTAGTGTTCTTACTGGGGAAGATCTGTCTTCCATAACAGACTACTTAATAAAAGATCAAGATAAATATTAAATAAATGGACATGTCCTGATTTTAGCTGTCCTAATATGAAAAATTGTTCTTCCTGTAAGCCAATAGTATTGTAATTGAGAAATGCTTTTCTTCATACTTAATAAGTTCTTCATGTAATCCTATCAGCAATATTTGCTTAAATTACTGAATTAAATGTGATGCTAAATAAAGTTCTTAACTCAGCGTGCATTCACATTTTGCCACTCTTGTTTAATTATCACAGTATTTCATTGTCACTACTGATTGTCTGTTAGAGAAAATCTACACTGTAATGGAAAAACTACCATTGTAACATCTTGTGTCAAGGAAGCAAAATGCCTTTTAAAATGCCTGAAGCATAATTATTATGAAATAGTATGGCATAAGTTTGCACTTAGATTAGCAATCAGAAAATTCAGCTTTCCAGTAGGGTAGAGTGGAAGTGTACAAAATGTTGAACTTCACGTCCAGTTCTGTTCTTTAAAGGACAGGAAAAAGTAATTTTGAAGTGTGTCAGGTGGCATTTAAATAATTGATTTTAAAAGTCATTAAATTGTTACATTCCACTCCAACTCTTGTCGTGTATTTGTGGCATTAGAGAGCTCAATTTACCTACTCTTCAAATATTTTATGGGTAGAAGTATAAGAAGACTTTAAAATTATTAAAAGGGGAATCACTGTTTCTGTCCTGCATGTTTTATTCTAACATGTTAATCTAACACGTTATTTCTAACATGAGAGATTACAAATATTTAAATAATTTAAATTTAGTAGGTCTGCGTTGACAGCTTAAATCAAAGGGCCATTGTGTAAAAATAGGGCACAGAATATAGATCATTAATAGTCTAATCATGCTTAACCTGATGAGTCAAAATAGTAGTTTGGGAAAAAAAGCTAGAATAAACAGGAAGGTAAGAGATATTGCCTAGGCACTTTAGACAAATAGCTGATCATTATAATAATAGTGTTTTTAAACTGTGTAAGTTTCAGAAGTTTATATATGAAAACAACCATTTTTATTAGGCAAAATTTGGTTTTAAAAGGCTGTATACAAATTTTAGAACTGTAGTTAGGAAAATAAAGTAAAATACTGTATGTTCCTTAAAAATGGGGTCCCCTTAGACCATAAGAAAAATTAATACACCATTCCTCTGAAATTTTCTTTCACTTTCTAATTTACCACCTGTATTTTTGTGTCTCAGTATTTCCAGTTGAAAAGGTTAGTCTGAGGTAGATTTTACAAAATGTCATCAGATGTAGACAGTGTACCAACTGATATATGTCATGGAAACATTTTGATAATTCATTTTATAGGGTATTTTTCATCTTTGCTTTGTTGTATACTTGTCATATTATTGCATTCTTAAGGAGTAGATAATTAAGTATTGTAATGCTCTATTACTTGCTACTTATTAATCATTCACAAATCTCAACATGATGACCATGGGAAAGGTTTTCTTTTTTCCCCTCATCATTCAGTACTACATGGTTACACGTTCTTCCAGGTAAGAATAAAGATGAGTAAAATTATATTGTAAAGACTGTTTCAACCTTAAGGTCATTCAAGAACATTTTTACATGAATGTGCCTTCTTTTTCCTACATGAATTCCTTCTTTGTAGAAAGATAAATAGTATCCATTTACTTTCAGTCAGTAAAGTATTTTTCTTTAGTTAGAGTCTGTAGCACTTGACAATTACAAAAACATTCATTAAAACTTTGTGAAGTTCTGAGCAAATGACAGAACTCAAAGTGAGCAGATGTCTTTCACGGGTATTCTTAGACTTGTTACCTCAGGTTGGAAGGGTGTCCTTTTCAAGGCTCAACCATCACACTTTCTCCATAAAATTATGCTAGAATCCTGCATCATCAACTGCCATGCATGAACAAGGAGCTATTTAATGATTCCTTGAATTGCTTTCCTATTACTAGAACAGCTATCAGTAAAGCTTACCTTTTGCTGATGGATATTTTACTTCCTTGCTAATGTTGGACCAGCTTTGTATTTTCCTTTCCATGGTTTTATTATTTTCACATTTATGTTTTATTTTTCTGCCTAACTACTCACAGTAGGAGCCATTTGGAAATATATAGGTTGTCCTTTTTATCTGTGCATTTTTTATCAACTTTGAGCAGAATGAAGCATTGCTTCTGAGAGTTACAGGCCCTACTATTTGTGTTGAGTTCAGCATAATAAAATTCAGATTTTTAAAGTATTTTTGGAACTATTTTTTACTTCAGACCTTCCTAAACTAACTTGGAAATCATACTGTTTGCTCCTGCAGTATGTCTCTTTGGTCACCTGGAAAGCTTGAATAGTTATTTAAAGTAAACTGATTTTATGTCTTATTTCTGACCTATTGTGAGAAATGTGGAGTATACTAGAATAACTGATCTATTCTAAATCAGTTTCTTTGGTGGGGGGAGGTGAGGACTTATATTATTAAATGCTTTATTATCCAAAAGTTTGGAACTGGCTTAGAAGGATCATTCTCAGTTTGCTTAGTTAACTTTCAGGTTTAAGGAAAAACTCCAGTTTTTCTTGAAGCCCCACACAAATTCACTAAAAAATGTACAGCCCTGTTTTGAAAAAAATGTTCATATAGGCAACTAGAATATTTATTTTGGTGTTTATCAGGACAGTCAGATTTAGGTTAATATGTTTTAGGTTTTTTTAAAACATGGAGAGTTTAATTTTCCTCTGGAAGTATTTTATGATAAGCCTCATAATTATAAATTTCACTGTGGCAGAGGAAGATAAAAGTCTTCCAGAATATTCATGAAAGGTAAAAAAGACAAATCAATGTATTATCTTCAAAAAGTGGAATGACTAAGGAAACTAAAACTTTGTCTGTCTATGAGTGCCTAACATTTTCAAGGGTCTCAATCTGCAAATCTTTTTTCTAAGATGCTGCTAATTTTAGAGTGGTCATTCTTTGCATGTTTTCCTTGCCTTTGTCCAGACAAATCCATGGCTCTCCCTGCTGTGAAGTTAAGTGCCATGGAGATAGTAATATTAACTTAAAATATACAAATCTGGCATGTATTCAGGTAATAATTTAGATGACCAAACAACTTACTTTTTTGTAATATATATGTCCAGAAAAAAACAAACCATGAGGAAGGACTGAGAGTGGTAAAAAATATATTGATGATATTACTGCAAAAAAAACCTAGCCTGAATTTGAAACCTGGGTTTACTGGAGTAAAACAGAACAATATTTGTTTTGAAAACTCAGCATTTATGATACTGCATTACTCTTCTTTTTAAGACTTAATTACAGCATTCTTCAGTTACAGTGCATTGGACGTTTAATTAAAATACCAATTAGACATAAAATAATGCTTTTTTAGAAATATAGCAGTTGAGTGACGCAATTATTTTATTTTAACAGGTCACTGACAAGAGTACCTGTAGACAAGAAAATGAAAAATGAAATAGAAGAAAATCAGAAGGTTTGTTTTTATTTCTTCAGGTGGACATTTGAACAACTATTGTATTGCTACTTTTGGTGATTTTTTTAGTGTAGCAACTTTCACATTTTTTGTTAGAGAAAAAGAGCTGATTGTTCTAAAAATATGTTATGAGACAGGTTGATGCCTTAGGTTTTAACTTTTATATTTTCAAATCCTGTACTGCTTAGAGTGTAACTCTGAAGTTCCTTGTAGCCTGTAATTTCTGCTCTCTTGTGCTAGGTAGACATAACAGAGCTTCTCCAGGCTTTGCCTTCAAGGGCAGCCAGGCTCTTCTAGGCCCAAAATGTGTAAACCAAAGACTCTAAAGGGGGGGCAAGCTGAAGGGAATTACATCATTGAACTGGGGCTTTAATTGGAGAATTAACCATGATATGAAAATGAACCAAACCTATAAAAGTGTGAAGAACTCGTGACTTGTTGTCCATCTTGGGGTCCATCTTGGCAATAGCCTCTGGTTCCCCAGGGTGTACCTTGAAGGCCCTTCAAATAAATACCTACCTTTATTCCCTTATCCTGTCTAGTCTGTGTGTCTGGGAGGCCTCTCAAGGCATCAAGGTAACATTTAAATATGCAATTCAAGTACTTCACTTTCTGCTATTCATGAAACTTTTTCCATTCTCCCTTTTGGTTTTACAAAATTAGGCAAGGCCGAACAATTTTCACAGCGTGTTGAGTTGAGTCACAAATTGCGTGCTGGGAAAGCAAAATAGGTATCAGTTACTTTTTTTATAGCTTTGGTGTTGAATCTAGGCCTGCTGCTTATATTATGGTCAGCACATGCTAACTTTGGGCTATCCACACTCAGAATCACACAGGCAACTATTCTGCAAGGTGTTTTGAACAGTAGATGGTGGTTTTGTTTTCATCCTTGATTCACTGCATCTTTTGTTCCTCGTACCACATGAGTCCTTGTTCCTGTGATTTTGACTGCTCTGAGATTTATTCTGAGACACCATTTAATATTTGTTGAATTCATGGTGTCTTTCTGTTTCTGTTCAGTTTGGCTTTTTTCTTTCGAGTGTTGCAGTCAAATGTTAGGCCCCATGCTTGTAGGACTGGTCATGTGAAATGACATCCATAGCACTGTCCTTAGTCTTGATCTTCAGAACATGTATTTCCATATGGTGTTAAGACTGACCAGCCACTGTAGTGAAAGGGATTTATACCTTACTTATGTTACTCCTGTACTTTTGCAACATTCCCATGTATCATTTTGCTTTGTATCCCTTTAGGCCTTTTCCTCTTGCCTTGCCAAGACTAGTATCTCCAGGGGAATACCTTTTCCAGTTTCTTTCACTTTCCAAAACAGTGAAAGTGAGCAATGTCCCTCTTACAGTGGTGAAGCCTTCTCATAAAGAGCTTCTAATCTCTATGGTAGCAAAAATACCACATAAATGCTTTAGAATTCTATTCTATGCAGGACTTATGTAAGGCTTTCCAGTCTTGAGGATTTCTTGCCCAAATAGTGACAGGCTCGAGTGTTAAATCCCTGTAAATGGTTATGCAAACAATTGTGTCAGCCTTTTTTTGTCCATAGGTGGGGCTGGTATATTGATGAGACATTTCATGTATTTCAGCAGTTCATCTCCTTGAGCTGTTCAGCTTTCTTGTGTGCAGGGTACATGTTTGATCCTTGGGTTTTCACAGAGATCTTAGAGTTGGCTCAAGATTATGGAGGCCTCTTGTTTCTTGCAGTAGTGAGAAGTCCTATAGTTTTTGCTGAAGGGCGGAAATCAGTGTTTGCCCTTCATTGCTTTCTGTACATAGCCAAGATACACTTTTTCCTATGACTCGTTGTTGTTAGGATTATAGTCAGGATAAAGCGCGAGGCATCCCAGATGATCAGAGTTCCTCCAGAGTATGAGTGTTGGTATCAGGACTTTTCCTGTTTCTTGATGAAGTCTTTACAATGACCTTCCTTAATTGCAGCTGTGTTAACACAAAAATCAAAACTAACTGCTTAATCAAAAACTACTCCTCCACTACAAAATGCAAAAAACAAAAAAAAATGTAAAGGTCTGTCTGGAATTAAACTGCCAATTGCTAAATATAAGGATTGGGAGAAGTAACATAAAATTTGGATTGAAATGAAGTACTATGCGCTTAGGCAAAGCTGTTTATATGTAAGCAGTTACGACTTTGGTTAATGGATGTAAACAATTTGGCTCACTCAATGTCTTGTTGGGTTTTTTTATGGGGCAAAATTGAGTTGCCTAAACTGGAATTTTTGATGTCATTTGAGATGCTACAAGCCATCTGAGATAGGCACACAGGTCTGGCAGATGCATCCACTGGGACATCCGTCCCCTTCTGCCTCACCTGTATATTCCAGTCCAAGATACCTTATCTGAAACAAATTACTGTAGATATCTGGGGGGGTTGGTTGGCTGAATCACTCTTATGATTCCATTAATGTATTAACTACATTAAGAGGATTTTATGCACCTATCACACTAAGTTTTAATTTCATGTGAGGTCACATCCTTCCTGTAGTCTGAAGGCCTTTAGACAGCTAAAAGCTAAAATTTGTTGAATAAAAGTGAGGAAACTTTCTGAACACTGCTGCTTGAGCACAATAAATTGTCATGTGCATTCTTGAACTGCAGTACATCCATCTAGCAGCAGGAGAGATATGATCCCATGCTGTGTGTAACTGGATGATTCCCTCTCAAGATAATGAAAGTTGAATAGGAAATGCAACGAGAGGAAATAAAGTTATTAAAAGTTGAAAGACATGTGATGATTTAGGTGTAATGAGTTGATACCTAACCAAGAAATAGACAAGCAACAGCTATAGATAAAAGGGAAAAATAAAATCTCATTAAACAGAACTCACAACTTGCAGTGCAATAATCTGATGACAGTTTAGCAAGAAAATACTACATGAATATTACCAGCCTTCAATTCTAGTGTTGGATGCCTAAATATTCCTTCCATCAACATTTTTATGACAAAGTGGATGCACTTCCAAACAATCAAATATCTGGCATCAAAATCGTATTAAGAATCTCACCTCTGATTTATCAGTGTCTATAAGTATCTGAATGGAGGGTGTCAAGATGGAGCCGGGCTCTTTCCTGTGGTGCTGGGCAATAAGACAAGAGGTAACAGGGCAGAAACTGATGGATGGGGAAGTTCCACCTGAGCATGAGTCAGAACTTCTTTACTGTGCAAGTGACTTTGCACTGGAACAGACTGACCAGAGAGGTTGTGGAGTCTCCCTCACTGGAGATACTCAAGAATGCAATTCTGAACACAATCCTGTGCAATGTGCTTTAGGAAGACCTTGGCTGGGGAGGGCGATTGGACCAAATGACCCACTGTGATCCCTTCCAATCTTAACCATTCTACAGTTCAGCTCAGTTCTTTTCCTATTTACATTTCCTACTTATATTAAACTGTGTGAATGTAACACCCCCCTTCTTTAAAGAAATAATGTTTTCAATGTTTTCTCATTTTTGCTCTCATTTGTCTAGTGACAGGTTTATAACAGGAGTGATATACTCAGCCTGAGTTGCTTGCTGTAGGCATGCTTTTCTTAAAGTACATTTTTTGTTCACACTTACTCTGTTTAGCAAGTGGGAGCTAAATTGGAAAAAAAATACATCTTTCTCAGTTCGTTTTTTTTGTGCTTTCCATTTCTCTGCTGGGAATTAAGGCAGATCCAGAAATCTGATTGCTCCTCCTGGCATGAGTTAGGATACACTACTGTTGTTGCTCCTGTCACTTATCTTGCTACAATATAGTGTTGTGCCTCAGAGCTTTCTGAAGGAAAATGATAAGACATGCTTTACATCCTAAATACTTCCTTCTTCTTGTATTTGTTTATTGTGGATCTTTTTTCTCCTTTGCCAAGCAAAGGTGTGCTGTGCTATCCCTTTCTCATCTGTGTTTTTTCCATGGTCCCTTTGTTAGATGAGTTTTTAAGTTTCTAGTCTGTTTTCCCTAATTCCCTGAAACAATTCAACTGCACATTTTTCAGAATTGAGAGATGTTAATTTTTTGAGAAAGCTGGTTTCAAGTGGAGGTCTGAGGAACATACATAAGGTATGGTCATATATGTGGTCAATATTTTTTCCTACACTCGGATAAAAGAAGAAACTGTGTGGAAGAGAGTCGATGTGTATATTTTGCAGAATTATTTAAGTGTGTTTATATGTGTTAGTGTAGACATATACCTAAATAAGTAAGCAGTACTTTTTACTTTTTAGCATTTTCATGAAACACTTGGAATTCAACCTGGAGAAGCACGTTTATTTCTAAATGGCCTTCATATTGACCTGGATTTTCATGATCCCTTTAGGTAAGATGGTACATTTTGTTTGAAGGTCACAGAATTACTAATAATACTGGAGAGTTGTGTTCATGGTCCTAATCTCATCTGTTGCATTTTAGGGGCAAGGAAGTGTTCCAGTAGGAGGAATACTGATTTACAGTTGTTTTGCTTTGAGTATGGACATTGTATAAGTAGTTGAGAATAGCGTTTTGTCTTGGAATATGTTTTCTAATTTGCTTATGATTTTACAACTCAGCATGGAAAATTAATTTGGAAATGGAAGGAATCTAACGTATGCTTGTAAAAAGGTGTGAAAAGCACTTTATAAAAAAGAAAGTTTATGCTTTCATATTCCTGTTACTTAAAAATCAGGAAAATATAGACAGGAAGGTGGTCGCAAAATCTTGCCAGCTGTGTTCTTCTGTGGGGTACTTCAGGGTTTTTTTCATTCTCAAAGTTGAACTTTCAGGTTGCAGCAGATGTTCCAGAGTCCCGTTGGGTCTTCTGGGAGGTTTTAGATGGTGGCTGTGTTTCCTCCATCCTGTTTTCTGAGTTCTGCCATGATAGAGGCTTAGAGCTCATCTGTGTCTCCATCACTTGCTGCTTGCTTCTCGACTCTCATGCAAAGCTGCTTCTTAGGGTACTCCAGCTTGGATTTCTGCCTCAGGCAGGAGAGTGCAGCAAGAAACCTTTCACTCTGCTGTCCTGCCACTTCTTAATAAAGGTGGATAAAATTGCTTCATATAGAATAGATCTGAATGAATAAAAGAATTGAATAATCTGTTGTAATTATGTTTTGAAATAAGTTAGAGACATACAGTGTTATTAACTGATATTGTTTTAAACTTCAGGCTGTAGGAGAATATAAGGGGAAAAATATTTCTAAGACTATTGACATGAAGATAGTTTTTTGTTTTAAAGTTTATTTTTATGTCATGAAAAGAGTTCTATGTAGACATTATGTATTTTATCTTCCTGAAAAAGTATCTTAGAGACTCTTAAACTGGAAGGAAAAGTGATGCATGGCCTTCATGAACTTGGCATCAAAGGGGAGATCCTGAGTAAATTTATGAGGTTGCATATACATCCTACAGATAATAATTATGCACTAGATATTCGTCACTCTTCAATAATAGTAAGTAATTAAACAATTATTTATTTAGAGATTGCATCTTTGATAATTCTCTGTATGAGACAGTTTATATTTTTTTGTATTGCAATTGAAATACTAGGCAGAAGGCCATATATCAATTAGCAGTTTAAAATATTTTCAAGGGTAATATCCCTTCAATATTTTTAATGAATAATTTTCTCTAGTTCATACCTTATTAAAATTTTAAGATCTAGGGTGTTAAAAAGAAAATAAAAATATATCTAGAGTAGTCGCACAGTCCAAACTATAGAATTTGTCTTTTATAGCAATTAATGTAGCTACATAATACTACATAAGATCTCGTATTATGCAAGACTTCTAAGTGTACTTTACAAGTATGATAAGTGAATTGTGGGCCACTTAAATACATTATTTCTAACTGTCCAATGACTGTGTTTTTTGCCCTTCTTCAAAATTTACACAGGTTTCATTACAAAGGCTGTATGCCTGGGGAAAAGGCACTAAAACATGATTTTTTTGCACCTGAAAGAGCCAGATTTCACTCTTCTGTTTGCCATGGCTTGCACAGAAAGGACTAGAAGAACAAATCAGCCATGTGTCAATTGGCTATTTTGATCTATCTGAAGTGCTGTTGCTGCAGGTTGCAGATAAATGCTGTATTTGGATTGCAAGATGGTTATGCTGTGTTACACACATCTGTGTGATACATTGTTATGATGTTTACATTGTGAAAGTAATTTCCACACTTGAAAAAAAATGGTTTTATTCACATCCTTATGCACAATACAAATGGTCCTTTTTCCTTTTCCATCCAGTTTTATTGTGTACTGCAGATAAAAACAGTTTGATTAAAAAGAAAAAAAAAAAAATTTAGAAGCTATTTTCTGTTACTATTTAACAAAAAAAGGGAGACCATTTATATTGCCATTATGCCTACATATTTTTCTCAATGTTTGATACATGGACCATTTTCTAAATGGCTGCCTTTTTTGTTTTAGTGGGTTAATAATATAGAACAAGATCACAGCTATAGCACATGGCCTGCAAGCTATCAGGAACTGCTAAAACCCACATTTCCTGGATTTTTACAGGAGATTAGACGCAATTTATATAATTTGGTAAGTTTGGAGAACTTCATTTTTTTTGCATAGGGTATATATTAATATGTGGGCAGAGAGTTTATTAAAAAATACACATGCTGAATTTATTGTTAAGTTTTCTATGTGGATCTGCTAACAGTAGTGAATATTGCTTTATCTAGTCAGTCATATGTGATTGTTAGTTTGATTTGCTGATGGATTTAGGCACAGTTTTGTCAAGAGTTTTGTCAGAGTAAGAGTTTTTATGTTCCTTCCCATGCTACGTGTAGAAAATTCACTACTGTCAAAGAATGGGGGAAGCTAATATTAGCTGTCCGTGGTTTAGAGATGGTGAACTGAGGTACAAAAATATTTAAGTTATAAAGCATACTAATTATGAATGTCTTGTAGCTTAATTTTTCTTCTGTAAATAGGAGTCTGCATCAGTTAGTAAGCTAAGGAAGCAGATATTGCTGATTTAAATTAAAATTGCAAAAGGTGATCTTATGAACCACAGAATCATAAAATGGTTTGGGTTGTAAAGGACCATTAAAGGTGTCTAGTCCAGCCCTCCTACAATGACCAGGGACCAAAACTTCATCCATCCTGTCCTTTAACAATTTAAATAGTGGTCCATCCACCCACAGCTTCTCTGGGCAGCCAGTTCCCCTGTGACACCTTTGGTGTCTCACCACCCTCATTTCTTCACATTCAGTCTAACTCTGTCCTCTTTTAGTTTAAAACTGCTACCTCTTATTCTGTCACTACAGTGTCTCTACGACTGGTAAAAAACCTCTCTTCTTCTTGAAAGTCTCCCTATATTCTTAGGAGAGGTGCTCCAGCCCTCTGGTTTTGTGGCCTTCCTTTGAGGTCCATGTCTTTCCAGTGCTGAGGACCCCAGAGCTGGATGCAGCGCTCCAAGTGGGGTCTCCCACCATGGGGTGTCCACCGTGGCACAGGGACAGAATCCCCTCCCTCACCCTGCTGGCCACGCTGCTCTGGATGCAGCCCAGGATGTGTTTGGTTTCTGGGTTGTGAGTGTACATTTCCAGCTCATGTTCAGCCTCTCATCCACCAGCATCCCCCAGGCCCTTCTTGGCAGGGCTGCTCTTGGTCTGTTCATCCCTCAGCCTGTATTGATAAACTGGGAGTTGCCCTGGCCTGGATGCAGCACTTTGCCCTTGGCGTTGTTGAAACTCGTGAGGTTTCCATGGACTCACTTCTTGAGCTTATCCAGGTCCCTCTGGGTGGCTTCCCATCCTTCAGGTGTGTGAGCTGCACCACTCAGCTTGGTGTTCTCTGCAAAGCCACTGAGGGTGCACTTGATCCCTTTGTCTCTGATGTAGCTGCTTGAAGTGATGCAAAGTTTGTGTATAAATGACAGTGAAAATACAAGCAGTAGGTAATTAAAAAATGTATGTTTATAATGAAGCATAAGATGTGTAATATGAAGTAGATTGTCTTACGTATTCACAGTTAAATACAAAAGCTATATTATAGAGATCTACAACACATCATTTAACTATAATCTGAAGGGGGGGTGTTCAAAATTTTAAAAGTTACTCTGCTTCCTTTCAGCTACTCTAGCAAATACGATAAATTGTAAGGGGAGTTTGCAGTGCAAAGTTGAATAAATGAGCCACAGATGTCACAATTAAATCTACATAAGGATAATTTGCCTATGGAAACACATCCCAGTTTTAGATTCTGTGCATGCCTGAAAGATCTGATTTTATACTTCAAGCTACACTGAGTGAAAGAGTGACTACAAAGATATGTGAGACAGGAAGGAAGAATTCTTTCCCAAAGCTCCATTTTTACTTAAAGATTTTAGCCAAAATATTCTGTTTATTTTTGTTTGGTTTTCACATCAGAAGAGAGTTTGTTAGAGGAAGTAACAGAAATATCAGCATTATATCTTTCTAAAATAAATATGGAGTTTTTAATAAAGTAATGACACAGAGCCTTTCAAAGGAGAAAAGCAGGATAAGTTGAAGTTCAGTAAATGGTTAAATCCTATTTTCACCATTTGTTCCAAATTCATTAATTCAGTTGTTATTTTCATTTATACTCTTAATGTTTTCTTTCAATGAATGCTCTAAAAATTGAAAACAGCTGGGGCGTACAGCTCCTTTGGAAATTAATGGTCTTGTCTTAGATTTTATGTCTGAAGAAAAAATAAAAACAGACATAAAGAAAAAATATTGGATGCCTGATATGTTTTCTCTTCTTAGATACTTCTTGTTGACCCTGTCCAGGAAGATACTGGTGATTATATGAAGCTGGCAGAATTGTTCTATCATCATGAGGTACCACTTAGGTAAGGAAAACTAAAAGTCTTGGGGAAAAATCTTTGAATAAGGATGCTTTCCTTTTTTCTTCTTCATTTTCTATTCTGCTAGACAAGGATGTGAGTTCAAATTAAGTCCAATGCAACAACATTCTAATAAGGCGCAGTGGTTACCCATTTGTGTCAGGCTTACTCAGGTATTAAGTATTCTTAAGGAAACAGATTGCAAGGGATTTTACACACCTGAATGTGTGTAAAATGAACTGCAAAAGTCTGATAAAAATTTATCTTCTCAAACAGTCCCACTGTGTATCCTTGTGAATTCCATTCTAATCAAAATATTCTGTAAGTAAAACATGCTTTCAAGGAATTTTTAGAACTCAATTCTTTCAATTGTGCTTGCTTTTTCTAATGTTGTTTTGATATACGCACTTAAAAGACCAAAGTGAGATTATCCTCCTCGAGTTTTGAATTTCTAGAAGTGAGTTGCCTGAGTCTGAACTATCATTTGAGACAGACACTTTTGAGGAACAGTCTGGTTGATCTGAGATACCTAGTTACAAGAAAAAAATGAATTGCTCTCAGAAATGCCTGTTTATTGCCACAATTTATAAAAGAAGGATATCCAAAGTTCAGCAAGATGAATTGCATGTTAAATATTTAAAATCTTCCTGTGAAATGGCATTTTGTGTCCTCAATAAATAACAGCTCTTTCATTTTCCTTTAAAATTTTACTAGTTCTGATCTTCTCTTTTTCCTATTTTTTATTATTCAATTACAAAAACGTAATGGAGGACAGATTGCAGTGTTCTGTGTGTTTTCACAGAAAGGCTTGGGTTGAAAGGGGCCATAAAGGTATTATGGCCTAGTCTCAGTCCATGTTTTTTACATGAAAATGGTATCAAAGCATCACCTCCGATAGGCCTTTTTACCTCTCAAGCCTCATATTTCTTTGGGGTTTCTTTCAATTAATGGAAATTTAGGGATTAGTAGTGGATGTGTTTTAAACTGTTGTGAATGGAAAAAGAATGGCAATGTCAGGGTGGTGGAAGCCCCAAAAGGTTCAAAAGGCAAGAGAAGGGCTACACTGGCACACGTTGATGATGGGGCCTCAGCACCCACAGCATGTCTTCATGCATCTACTCAAGATACCCCTTTCAGGAAAAACAAAAGACAAACAATGCCCAGACTGAAACAAGGACTCCAGCCATTAAGAGATAAGGGCAGGAATGTAAAGAATCAAAACCTTCATACAGGTAAGGAGAGAAAATGCTGTGATTAAACCCTCTTGACTCACAGAATCTTAGTTACTGCCAGCTTTAAAAGGCATATGTAAAGTCAGTACATAGTTGGAAACCTAAGCATACTGTAGAGCTGATGGAGGATGCATGGCTGGTGTCCTGTGACACCACACACAGTCATGGAAACACCACCCAGGTACAGGGTTTTCATCTCTCTGTGCCAAGCAGATCACTTGAATGCAAACATTTTGTTCTTCTATGTTTGTAGTAGAATGTGTGTGAAGCAGATATTGTGTAAAAATGTATGATCTCTTTTTGTTTCTTTATAGAATTGGAATTGTTTTCATTTTAAATACAAAAGAAGAAATTGATGGAAAGGAAGATGCTGGAGTAGCTCTTTGGAGAACTTTTAATTACATTGCAGAGGAATCTGACATCTCTCAGGCCTTTATGTCAATAATTAATGTTAGTTCTTTCACAAGAAATTAGCTATTTACTTCTGGTTTATAATTTATATAAATTATATAAATTTTTATAATTTATATTCTGATTTATAATTTTTATATAGGTGGGGTCTTGGTATCTTGTGATAACGTAAGATGTATGCATTTACTTTATGCAGAAGTGAAGTATTAAAAACAAGTACAACATTAATATACTATAGAATTATTTGCAGAAATACTTTCCTCTTCCAGAAACCAATTTGCTTTTGTAATTTTGTCTATCAACAGGCTTTCTTCAATAATATAAAAAAGTAGATGCATGCCTTGCAGCTTTTAGTATTTTCTTATGAAACTGTATTATTTGTGTTAATGTAACGGGCCTGTCTTTGTGTTTTGTCTTTTGGAGTACAGGGATTTTAATGTCACTTTGGCAGCTCTATAAGCTTTGAAAAACCCTTTCTTTTTGTGCAGTGTAGGCAGTGAAACAGTAAGACACAATTTTTTTGGGGTTTTTTTGGTCATGGTTGAGCTGTCTATGGGTGTAGAAAACAGAAATATTCCAGGCTTGCAGCTTAATGAAACAGGATGTCTTTGTGAGAGAATGCAGGTTCTAATAAGACTGGAATTTCAGAGGTGAGAGATGAATGGAGGAGAAATAAAGTAAGCCATCTGTGTAAAGGCTCTGCAGGTAAAAGTTATGTCAGAGAATATGGTATTTATGCATAACAAATTTTCTTCCACTTGTTTTCTGTTTTTATGTTTAGTGCCCTAGAAAATGTCATGGTGTCATGGACAAACTTAGAGAGGTTAAGATGAAAGGAATTGACATAACTAGGAATACCTTGGAAGAGAAATCCACAAATGTTAGGGAGCTGACATGCATGGGTGATGATTATTCATGACTAGATCAAAAAATATAATTTACAGTGTGCTTTTTAAAATGTTGTGTTTCTCTCTTTACTTTGTTCCATAGTAAAAAAGGAGGGGATGATAAATATAATTGAAAGATAACAAAAATTGAAGCAATAAAATAAAGGTTTGAGATAATCAGAGCTAGAGGAAAATATTGTTCCTCATTTGAAGAGAAATGGATTGAATAATTTTCTCTTCAAATTCTTATTTTATATATGATGAAAGTAATGAAATATTATTCTATGAAATAAGATAATGTTGGTAAGGAAAAATTGTCACTGTAGACAAAAATATTACTGACTAGTTTAGGCTTGGATTAATATGAATTCAGGTAACTACCCATATTAGGTAGTTTATAGAGAGAATTTAGATTGCTTCTCTAATTAGTGGAGAGAAATAACCTTTCACATTCAGCTCACATAGGTGCTGCTTCAGATTTAGACTAAAGGTAAAATAATAGATCAATCAGAACAGTGCTCTGATAAAAAAACTGTGCATATGTGCAATGGTGATAATTACTAAAGCAGTATGAAAACTGCAATATAGCAATAAAAGCAATATAAAATTATACCAATATAAAATTTGCTAGAGCTCTAAAAAAATATTATATTTACTTATTGTTTATTTACTTCTATTAATTTTATCAAGTTAAGTTTGACGACTTACTACATTTTTAAATTTCTTTCTGTTAAAATTTTTGCAGATGTATCATGAAGTGAAAGATGGAAATGTTCTGACAGTAGATGATGTGAAGGATGTTCTTAGAAGTGAGTACCCCCATGCTGATGTTCAGAGTATCCTGGATGTTCATTCTGAATACGATGAAGGGAGGCAGGTATGTTGAGACCTATGTTGAGTAACAAATGCTGCAGTGTACAACTCAGTGCAGTTACTAAGCTGAAGGATTGCTAAGTGTTAAAGCAAGTAAATATAGAATTTTTGAGTCAAAGTTTTCTTCAGCCACCATGCAGTCATTAATGGAAATGTTGTAAAAGTTTCTGCATTACTAGTCTCACTATGAAAATTTACTCTTGCCTGCTCCTTTCAGGAGCCACAAGTATTTTTCTAGTAGGCATGTCAAGGGGTCTCCCTCATGCTGTAGAAATTGTTTACCTATGTCTCTGGATAAGGAGCTTAAGCCTGTTTTCTAGGTGGATCATTGTTTTCTTTAATTGTGCTTTCTGCTTATAATTTCCTTTGGGAAAGACAGCTATGGATTTTAATTTAAAGGCTGTAGAGATGACATTTTTGTCTCTATTTGAGTAATTGGTTTTCTGCTAAAACATATATAAAATACCTTCTTCATATATGCATCTTCAGCCATGCTATCTATACAGCCTTGTGTTTCTGACTCCATTTTATTTATTTCCTTTTAGGATTTGTCATAAAATGTGTATTATGTTTCCTTAAAAAGATGCTTTGAGGCAGCCAGAAAAAAAAGTGCTGTGTGCCTTACGCTGTTTGTTCCTCACTGGAATGAAGCCTGGAGGCTTCATATAGAAGGGCAGTTTGAATGTGCCCTGGAAACAGCTGGATACAGTTGGGAGAAGAAAGTATCCCATAGGCATTATTAAGGGAAGAAAATTAGTTGGCCACCAGGAGGAAATCCCCCATACAAGCAGGGACAGTGGGACTGTGATGAAGACCAGGGAGGAGACAGCAGGGTGACAGAAAGATGGAAGTGTAGATACTGCCACAGAGTTTGTAGCCATTCAGAAGGTGACACCAAAAGCAAACATGAAAGGATGCAGAATAAGAAAGGGGAGTTACTTACAGTACATCTTTATTTCTGTTTGTCTCATGGATTTTTTCATTTTTGGGGAAAAATTAGCCTCCTCTGCTTTCTTATCAAGTAAAACTTGACTTGCAAACATAAAATGCTTTTGAGGTTTTTTTGGGGTGCTTTATTTGGTAAAAGCAGCTCTGACTGTCCCAGGGTTCTTCTCCAATGTTACTTGCTTCATTTTTATTTGCTAGGAATGTTAAGCAGAATAAAAGAATATTTCTCAGCAAGATGATAAAGCAAAAGTCTACAACAATGTGTATGGATCTATAATTTCTTTTGTCATTTTGTTTGACAAATGAGTCCCATCTGTCCTGGTTGGTTTCCAAGCACTTTCTGTTTTGTCTCTGCTACTCGTGACAAGGTGTGACAGTGAAGAGTGCTTGGAGATTAGAGTTCATCCTCTCTTGATATTAGTTTCATTTTTTTACTACAGTCAGCCACAGTCTGTTTAATCCTGTGATATTTCTGATTTGATCAGGCAGGAGCAACCTTTTATAAGAAGAGTGGCCTGGGCCCGCTGCCTCAAGCGCTGTTTAATGGCGTGCCCTTTACCAGGGAGGAGATGGATGCAGCAGAGTTGGAGACACTTATTCTTCAGAGGATTTTTGATGCCACCGGCGTCTTCCAGCGGGCGGTGTTCATGGTATGTTTAACATTTCTGAGCGAGTGCAGGATGAAATATTTGACAGTGAATTGTTTCAGTCATGTTTATATATCAAGTTCTTTATAATGAGATGGTTTGAAATTAATAATATCACACCTGCGATTACATTGTTACATTAATTTCTGGTCATGGTTTTGAAACAGTGTATTTGAATTATTCTGGGCTGAAGGATCAGCTGAGCATGTAGTCATTATATGGAATTTTTCAACCTGAAATTGAGAATGTACTGCAGTTGTTTATTGAAAAAGTTGTATCTAATATTTTGAAATACTATCTCTGTGACATTTATATGGATTTGACCTGACATTGTCCATAACTTGGTGTGTATAGAAACTTTAAGCTCAGTTGAAAGATTGTATGAATCTTTGTCATACAATCTTTGTTTGTTTTGAAAATCTGTCTTAATAGTACAGATTTTACATTTTTCTCTTACTCCAGGGTTTGTTAGATGATCATGTAAATGCAGTGGATTTTCTTATGGATCAGAACAATGTAGTTTCCCGTATAAACCCCAGTATTCTTGGAGCAGAAAGAAGATACATACATTTCAGATCCACCTCTGGTAACTCCTTTTCTTGGATATTGTTATGATATGTGGGTTGTTTTTCGGTTTTGTTTTCATTTTTATAAATGTAACACTTTGTGTTTTACATGATGCAGTTCCATTTAATGTAGAAGACTTCTCTACTTTCTCCTTTTTGGACTCACAAGATAAAAGTGCTGTAATCTCACATAACATGAAGTATTTAACAAAAAAAGGTAATTAATTTTCTTCATAAGTTATCTATCTGTCTTTCTATGGCTATTACAAATTGTTGAAATTTACCAGTAAGATATCCCAAGTAAGTCAATATCCCAAGGATTCCATGTAAATTAAACATTTCTCAGTATCCCAGTATCTTCTTTTGGCAAGCAGAGCATATCTGAATATTGTGAATTACAATTAACAGGGTAGTTATTCTAGTTTTTGTAGCTTTGAAATGGGATGGATGTTGTGGCTAGTTGTTTTTGTTTTACAGACAAGGAGTTGAAAGGCTTTACAAGATTTTTGCAGCTTTGAAGATAGACTCAGCTTCCATACTAATATGGTTTTACTTGAGGATATTGGAATGTGTTCGGTTTTCAAGTGACTCTTACTTGCAGCATTATCAAGTGCAGAATGAATAGAGTTTGTATGTCTATACCAACATTAGGTATTTCTAAATTTAAGGATAATTTATTATGTTTCTAATTTATTAACATTAAGTATTTCCTTATTCTTCCTCTAGCTGGATGGTTTAATTTTGCTATATGAGCCTTTAGCTTTCTATAGAAAAGAAATATATAATCTGATGGATTATAACTCATTTATACATTTTGTCTTTATTAAACCTCCGGTGTTTTTATACATTTCAAATACTTTTTGATGTAAAATATTCTTATTGCATATGCAAGCACCTTTCCTTGAGAGAGAAGATATTACAGCAGTGAGGGCATAATTCTGCATGGAGTTTTACAATAGTCTTGCTTTATTAAATTCTAGAAGTAGACAGTTAACAGCTGCTCATTTACATCAGTCCATCAAGGGACACAATAACCCTGTTAACAAGGTGCTGTTCATTCAGTGATTTTTATGTGGTATTTACAGAGTTTTACTTAATTCATTATCAGAAAGAAATGCCAAACACTTAAATTTCTTTAAAATAAAGTTCTTTGGCTCTTATTTGATTCTGTGTCTACAACCACAGGGACATCCCAGTGAGCTGTCAAATGAGTGGCTTTCAATCTGTAGGCTTGTTTCTAAGATGGAGATCTCTTGTGTAAAACCTATAACCTTTAAGCTGCAATCTACATTTCAAATCTCTCTCCCCAGTGTGTTTCTCTAGACCATAGCAACAGTTAATAATAACCTTTTCCTAGCATCTCACCAGAACCTTGGAAAATTTCAGGCTATATGCATTATTTTTGGGGGATGTATGATAGATCTGAGTAGACTGATACTCTTCTACAGATAATTCTGCAGAATTTTTCACCTACCATTGCTCTTCTATGACAAGTAAAGAACAGGAGACCATAGAGCAAGAAAAACAGAAATTTTCTGCATGTACACTTACATAGTAGTTGACTTTCCTTGGACTGTATTTAGTATATTCCCATTTGTGTCCAGAAATTATAAGTTTTTTCCTGCCTTTAGTTGAAGGACTCTCCCTTTGCTGCCAGGGAAAGTAACTGGCCTAGTTTATTCATTCCTGTGACTACTTAATTCTTTTCATTTCTGGCTATATGCTCAGCCTCCATCAAATGTTCACAAGTAACCTCTGGTAAAGCAGGTTTTGTTAATTGGAGCTAATTATTTAGGGCCTTCTTGTTTAAGTGCTGCAACAATGGATCGGCTCTTTTAGTGACTCCCTCCTATTAAAATGGTAAATTCCCTTCTAAGAATCTTATTTCAATTCAGAGGGCAAAGGATTCTGATGTGGCAAAGATTATTCTTAGAGTGGAAGTCAGCAGTCAAATATACACATACATTTTGAAATTACAAACAGAATTAATTTGTTTTTCATTAGTTGTGAGAAGATTCTCCAGAATGTAAAACAGGATTATCTTTAATTTTCAGATGAAGATGCATTATATGCTGTTACTATCTGGATTGTTGCTGATTTTGATAAACCAGCTGGTAGACAACTGCTTTCTAATGCCTTGAAAAGCCTGGTGAGTTTCTAGCAGGTTTTATTAAAATAGTTATTATCAGTATGTTCTTAACAACTCTCTCTGCACACTCGAAAATCATACTCTTAAATAAAAGTGAAACAATTTTTTTTTTTTTTGGTCAGGTGCAGACTTAAGAGACTGTGCTTTTGTTTTACTCAATTCCTGCATGGAAATTACCATTTTGTTCATGGACTCGTGAGGCAGGAGACAAACTGTGACAGTGTGTATTAAAAGGGTGACTTTCTTCCCAGTTAGACTTTCTCCATCAGAGTGTTACCTGGAAGGAATTTAGGATACTGCCTGTTGATGTGAACCATTAAGCACTGTTCTCCTGTGCTACAGCTGTGGCTGGGAAGCAGCCATTTCTCCCTGTACTGTTTATGTTCTTTCTAAGACAGATCAATTTTTGTGTGTGTTTTAATATGCTAGGAGGATCATCCACATTTATGAGTTTGCTTATTTTTAAGTTCTTCTGTGTTAATAGGATTTAAAGTATGAATGTGTATATATGAAAATATAAATATACTTTAGAAAGTATAAACATCACGTCAATATAAATGACAAAAAGACCCTCTGTTTGGGGCAGGTTAAAAGAGTACTTAAACTGAAATTGGGAAAGCATCTAGATTTTCTAATCAGGAATGAAATAGGAACCACCCTAAAGGAATTAGAGAATTGGTATGTTTCAGAAAGTATGTGATAACTATGTCTTAGAGGCTTTTAAAAAGGTTAAGAACAATATGTAGTACAAGTCCTTGTTGCAGAAAAACGTTGAATTTCTTGGACTCTTTGATTTGTGTCCCAGGCTCGACAGATTTATTCTCTCTGTAGCTTCATTTTTGAACCTTCTTCAGAAGGGGACATGTGCCATAGTTCCCAACTAAGAGATCCAAGTCCCCTTGTGTTGGTGGAGAATCTAGGAAAAAACCCCAAAACATTAGATGTTTTGCTTAGTCTATGTATGGCTTAGTCCAGTGGCTTTTGAGTTTCATGAGGAAAAAAACCGAAACAGTATTTTTAGAAGTCCATTGATTTGTATTGAGGTTCTCTACTCCTCTCTAGACCCTTTTATTTCTCAAGTCAGGGTATAGTATAATTTCTGATAGTAGCAGAATTGGCAGTCACCACTTGCTCATGACTTGCCATCAACATTTGAAGAAAAGCATGCAAAAATCTGGGTGGAAAAGTGGCTGAACGAAATTCACTTTTAGCTATTCCATCTAACACATGTTGTTTTGAAAACTACTGATAGATTTTTTAACTTCATTTGGAAAAAAGCTGGAGCTGTCTTAGCTGGAAGAGACCTCTCGAGGTCATCCAGTTCAGCCTCCCACTCAAAGTGGAATTAATGCCTTTGTTACATTAGGTCAGCTGTAGGTGTGTTTGAAGGCTTTCTGAAAATCTCCAAGGAAATGACTCTGTCCCTTCCCTTTTCATTTTGCTCTGGGGTTGCACAGCCTTCATATTACAGTTCTTTTCTGCAAGGCCAAAATTTGTGAGCATTACCCCTTGTTACACTCTGTGCTGCTACCAGGAAAGGGTTTAGCCCTGTCACATTTTTCACTCTCCCATAGTAGCTATTCAGGTTCTCCAGATGGAGTGAGCCCAGATTCCTCAGTGCTTCCTCATCGTTTTCTGACCATCTTGGAAGTACTTAGTGGAAGCCTCTCCAGTGCTGAATACCAGTGATTGCATTCCTTGTCTTTTTATTCCTTCCTGCAGTGGAGTTCATTTACCTTTTCTTCAGTTAGTGATGTTACTTGATCTTACCTTAGAGTGATCCCATTCTCTGGCAAAATTTGAGTGGCATCACTGCACTAGCAAGTGAAAGATTTTTCTGCTGATGAAGATTAAAGTGATAAGTGGATAAATTCTCTTGCATTTGTTTTATGCTTAGTTCAATAATTTTTGATAAGTAGAAAGACATCTATAAAACTAGTTCTGAAGTCTGTAAATGAACACTTGTGTGTGTCCTTTGTTAAAAACATGCTTCTGCAAAATGCTCAAAGGCAATTGTTCTATTAAAAAAACACTTCTATTTAAAATATTTATCACAAAATAGGTAAATCCTTACTAATCACATTTTTACTCACAGTTGTTCTGAATTAGTCATTGATGTATCTTTTCTAAAGACAAATAGCTGCAAAAAATTAAATACTTAAGGGCATTTCACATAGTTATAATTGATATGAATACATTAGGTAACAGCAGATGGAACTGTAAAATTACTTATTGTTTTGTGTTTTTCTTTGCAGAAAACAAGCAGTCATACACGACTTGGGATTTTGAACAATCCTTCATCAAAAATAAAGGAAGATAACACAGCCATTGCAAGAGGAATTTTGGCTGCTTTTCTAACCCAAAACAACAGCAACTTAAAAAGTTTCCTAAGTAAACTCAGTAAGGAGGAGACAGCAAAATCCCTTGCTGCTGGAACTAAAATTGTTAAATTCCTCATCCCAGTGAGTGCAAACTAAATCAGATTACTTTCTTTTTCATTTTATATATATTTTAATGTAAGGAGATGTTGAGAATAACAGTATTTGGCCAAATGCCAGTGAAGTTTATAATCCATATACAATTTCTGCTCAGGCAGATTTGGATTTTTGACAACTATTATGTGATTGAAGAACCGGAGAAAATATAAGAGCACTGAAAAATTCAGAGTATGGGTACCAAATAATTGAGACCAAAATAGTTTAGTTGTTGATTTTTTTCAATAGCTCTCTTGTTTAGTTAAAATTGCAGTATTAATGTTTTTCAAGAATTTAGACTTCAGAGAAGATTAAGACTGCATGAGAGTGAAGCTGAGTTATGAAATAATAGCTGCTAACTACTGTTTTTCTCTCAGAAAGAGAGATATTTTAGTCTTTTTAAACAGAAGAGTTGGAAGACTAAGAGAACTCTCTGGAACCATGTTAGAAAATTAATATTTTTGACTCATGCTTTAATTTCATTGTTTAATAAATTTTGAAAGATATAAAGGTCTCTAATGAAGCTGTGTATTCTGAGTATGTTACTAGTTTATGTCATTGTATTAATTGTATCTGAATGAATCTGTTTGCTTGGTCTGTATATTACTAATGCAGAGATACATATCAGAATAATTTTGACAGGTGAGGCACAGTCCCAATATAAGTTTTGGTCGTGTTTTTCCCCACTTTGAACATGGATTTGTTATGTGTCTTTCTGGATGACGTTGGCTTCCCCAAAACATGTTCAGGTTGTATCCAATGACCATATTAGAATAACTGTTAGGTTTTTAGAGTATTAGGAATTCTGTTATATCTTTTTCCTGGAAGTGAGAATACAGTTGAGTTGTTAACAGAGAATGTTACTTTTCATGCAGCTGTTGTGCTGGATCATCAAAAAATTGCTCCACCTCAGGCTCAGCTTTGCTCTCGTGGTTATTCACAGTTGCCCCAGGGTACAGACTGCACTCTGGATGGTTGTGAGGCCGTGGCTCTACACCAGCAGTCATGTGCTTACACTGAAGCTGAAGTGCATGTTTTACTTTGATTTCTGGTTGCCACATAACTTGAAGAAAACCTTTGATTTCCTCATCTGTTACAAAATTTATTTTTTGCTGAATCATTCCAGCATCTCGTGCTTTACCTTTGCTTTAGGGAATGGATGGTGATACTTTTGAGAAGAAGTACAACACTTTAGGACTGGATGTAATTAAAACTCACCAGATGTTCTGCCAGGAGGTTCTGACGCTGCTTCCTGGGCAAATGGCTGTTATTAGCAATGGCAGGGTAAGAAAGAAATTAAGTCTCTCAATTTTTTGTAGGATTTTTTTTTACTTCTGGAACTTCTGTTTCAAACTAAAGAAAATGCATTATATTGATTTCCCATTTATTCAGCCAGTTGTTAGAGAATGGTATGAATGTTTGTATTGCTTTTTAATTTTGTTTTACTCCTAATTTGTTCATTAGCTCCATTCCATTGAAGCTACTCTGTGTGTATGTCATTCCTACAGCTATTTTAGAGTTTATCTGACTAAATTCTCAAAATAGGTTAATATCTGGGTTATTATTTGTGATGTTTAAGAATAACTTTTGATTCTGAAGTTACCTTTATTTTACCATGTGAATAAATATGTATAAATTACATTGACTGGGTTAGTATTTCAAGGTCTAAAACACCACATTTTTATAAATATTGTTTTATAGTCTTAATTCTTAATATGCAGATAAAATTATAGCAGCTTTGTTGTTTCAATTTCTTGTATGTACATGCTGAAACCAGTAGCCTTTATTGCAGTTTGTAAATAGATGGTGTGTGATCAAAAAATATAATGTTGCATTCAATACTTAGTGCTCGTTAAATGACAGTCAATGCCTTACGTTACAAACACAATTTACAAACTACTCTTTAATTCTTCTATTTTCAATTTACTCCTACACCATTAGAAATAGAAGGAAAACCATGCTGGCATCTCGTTACTGGAAACTCTTTAAATTGTGAGTTTGGTTACTCTTAGGCATCCTAAATGCTTCTGAGATGCAACTGAAATGCCACTAAGAAATACATGGAAAGCATTTTTGTTGATGAAGCCTTAAGGAATTGTTGGCTTTTTTGTGTCAGCTCCCTCATAACTAAATTGTATCTAAATTATTATTTATTGTGTATAAATTTATTGTTTAATTATTATTATAAATAATTAATATAAATTTATTATTTATATTGTATATAAATTATTATTACTATTCTCCATGCCTAAAAAAATCTCAAATAAGATAATATTTTAAGTTTTGGGCAAAAAAAGTTTCATTAAAATACTTGGATAAATTTAATAATGTGTATTCATATCTCAGAAAGTGTGTTTTCACTCTAAAGGATGACTTTTAAAAAGACATGGGATATCCTCCTTTTCTGTCCTTGCTATTTCATCACATAAGTTTTGCTTTTATGAGCAAATTAATTTTTTCTAATTATGACTTCTACTAAATTACCATAGTATGTCATCATTACACAATGGTTTCATCTATCTCATGCATCATTAATAAAAATCAGAAGTGGAATTTTATTATATAGCCTCTCATTTATAGGAAACAGTTGAATTTTGGGAGAGAGGCATTCAGCACCAAATTTATATCATGACATTCTACATCCTGGGAGCCCTGCAGGCTATTGAAGCTGTCTTGGGTCAATTTAGCCTGATAGACTGAGTAGGAAATCCAAATAACATCCTCAAAGCTATTTTCTGGGACTCCAAGGCACTTTCTTTTCCTTCAGACACCAAAAAATGTAGTAATCCTGTATGTTCTCTTATTATGCATTTTGTATCCTTTCCTATTCTTCCTTTCTATCCATTCTGCTTCATTTTACAAGTCTTAGAAGAAGATTGTGTTCATAGAATTAATCAACCAAAGAGTGTGGTAGACGAGTAGTAATTTGAGTTTAAAATATTTTACTTAAGAGAGCTTTTTCTTAAACTTAGAGTTGTTATTTCTAAATAGTATATTCCTTAACAGAAGGATGTCTAATGAAAAATAGCATGGGTATTTCCATTGCAGTTATTCTTTGTGGTTGATGATTAACTGTAATCACATAAGTATAAAAACCCAATTCTGCATAGTTACTATAAAGTTTAGTTAGTCTTATAATTCATAGTGTTGATGTCTATGGGGATTGGGGTTTCATATTGAATATTGTGCACTGATTTAAAATATTAGTTTATTTTTACTTACAAACAGCATTTTTGAGACATTCTACACTTAACATTTTTTTCTCTATCTAAGGTACTGGGTCCTTTAGATGAAAATGAATTCTATCCAGAAGACTTTAATTTGTTGGAAAAGATAACATACAGTACCTCAGCAGAGAAGATTAAAGCTATTGTCAAGGAGATGGGAAACAGTAGTAAAAGGTAAAATTCTTTTGCCCCATAACATGTGTGCAGCTCTGCTGAATTACTCCAAATACTTTCCCTACTTTGTACTTACAACCAAGAGTACAGCTGACAGTAAACTGTTTCTACTAGGTTTTGTTTACATAAGAGTAATTGTAAAGAATAATAATAAGCTTGATAAAATACAGTGCCTCTTAAGCCCAATCTGACTATTAATATATGAAGTCATTGCCTTTGGGAATTGTTAGTAAGGGAGCCTGTAAAGGCATAGGCAGATGTTGTGTCCTGATACCAGGCTAGACAACATTCACACATCTGTTCATTGTAAAAGTGTGAAGATGAGATGGGTTCTAGCCATCTTCTAGTCTAAGGATACAGCTTGTGTACAAAGACCAGAGCAAAATTATATTCTTTTTACAGTATCTATCGACTTTGAGTATCACTTCTGATATCTAGAAGGACTGGCACAACTGAAAGAATCATTACCAGAAAAACAAAATCAGCAAGAGATAGAACTCAAGGAGATAAGTAGTGAGAGACAAACTGTACTTAGACAAATATTATGACTTAACAACATTGAAATAGAACTTAGACTTCTAAAATTCCAATAGACATGGCCAACTTGAAACATGGTCATTTATGTCTGTTTCTAGATCTTGTCATAAATGAGAAAAAAAAAAAAAAAGAAGAGGAATAAAGAGCTATAAATGTCATCAGATTTTGACATCATATACTCAATTCCTTGATTCCGAATCAGATCTCTTTGGCAAACTTGTGACTAATAAAAACTTGTTAATTCAGGTTTAATTCACCTTGTGGACCAAGCCGTAAAATTTCATCAAATTACAAAGATTTGAAGACTCAACAATTGAAAAAAATAATTGTTGTGAGGCTGAATGGTAACTCTGTGAATTCTGCATCTCTTAAAATTAAGAAGTGTACATTTCAAAAGCTCTAAGGCTGTAGTGGTTCTTGGGCATGGCCATACTAAAGGTTTAACTCAAAGCTACAAGTCCCAAGGTGTTAATCACCTTAGAGTCCAGGTCTCAGATGTGGGCTTTCCAAATATCCCTTATACAAAGAGACAGACATTAAAATGTTAATGTTTTACTCCTTCTCTAATGAAAACCAAACTGTATGTGTCTTATTTAATACAGTGGCAGTGATTTGATTATGAAAATAGATGCTCTGCTGTCTTCGTTGCCTAAAACAGAGAGGAGACAAGATGTTGAGTTGCTCAAAGAACAGCACAGGTCAGTTTTGTCATGATAATGCACTTAGAGTATTTTTTTAATTAACATTTGAATGTACTGATGATTACATAGAGTCTTTGGAAACTTGAGTAAGCATTTTGATTTTAAAACTGTTGTGTGAACAGCCTGCTCATCTGCCATAGCATAATGCATCTTTACCTTTTTCTTGTCATTAGTAATACCTATTGATTTTCCAACCTTACCCTTTGCTGAAAAGGAGCAGATGGGTACATGTTTTAAAAGGACATATGATAGTACAAGAACTGTGATCAAATTACAGATTTTTATAAAAATTTTTGTCATGCTGTTTGTGATTCCCTACTTGTTTTTGTTGGCAAAGGTGCTCCCGTATGCTGTGCTGAAGGGCTGTCCCTGTTGTTGTAAGCAGGAATGAAATCTTTTCTAAGACGTAGGTTTTCTAAGAGGCTGACACCTTTTTCAAAATTACACTAGTAACAGTCAGTACTGTGCTGCTACCATTTGTTTTGTGGAAAACAAATTCAGATTTTTCTGTACTTACAGCATATGACTTTTTTTGTTCTTTTTTAAAATGAAGTTTCCTGACATTTCCTTCCTGTAGATCCAGAGTGCTTTAACTAGGGTCTACTTGACTTAGTTTACAAGTTTATCAAACTGAATTATTTTCTGGAGTGCCAAAAAAGGTAGTCCAGCCTATCAAGTTTCACACTTCTCAAATGCCATTTTTCCCTTTTTTTTTTTCTTTTTAAATTGTGTCACTACCACTACTTGTCTGATCCAATGATTCCAGGTCTCTGTGAAGGGGACTGAAGACAAGTGACAAAAAGGCTCTTTTTTAAGTCTTACTGTGTTTTATTTTAATAATTTTGTTTTGGAGAATGTATCTAATCAATAACCGGTATAGACATATGTAGATTAATGCTATATTTTTTTATTCCTGTTTACACTTAGCTTTCCTAATTGTATCATAGGGAGCAATCGTGATTATTGCTTGAAATTAAGGAGATATTTTCTTGAGCAGTAAAATCTTAAGTGCCTCTGATATTACAAATTCATGTCTAAAGTTTGTCATTTCAACAAATTCAGTTTAGAGTTTCATGTCACTTGTTTTTAATACTTTTTTAACAGCGTAGTGAAAGTTGAGCCCCAAGAGAATGACCCATTCTATGATGTCATTGCTATTGTGGATCCTTTGACAAGAGAAGCACAGAAGATGACTCATTTCTTGATTGTAAGATGGTGGTCATTTCTTTTAATCTGCATATTTGTAGTTCAGTTGTTACTAAACTTGTTCTGATTTCCACATACAGTTTAGTAAAGGGTAAACAAAATTTGGTTTGTTTCCTTTTCCTTTAAAATACGTGTTTAGTTATTTTAATTCGTGAAAGAAGTTGAGGATGACCTAATTCATCATTATGAATACCTTATTTGCAAGTAAAATTCAGATGCCCCATGCCCTGGTCCTCTTAAAGTGAGTCTGTAAGTGCTCTCTACAGTCAATAGAAGGAAAGGAGGAGATGGTGTACATAATTTTTTGCATCTTAAAGTCTTAGGAGGTATGTGCTTCTTTCCATTAAACCAGATCACCATCCAAGGCATCTAAATGAGGTGGTCTAAATCTGACCTGTAGTATCATGATAAGAAGATTGGGCTATAAACCTTTCAGTTCTTGGAGGGATATTTCTCAGTTGATTAATGCTACCAAGTATATCTAGATAGGCTTCCATTGTGTGTTGCTATTGATCTTCTAAAGAGAAACTGTCCTAAAAACTCAGCTGCTAAAATTATTTTCTTCTTTCACCTACTGCAGAATACCACTCTGTCTCAGGTTCCTTTATCGTTTCCCATAAAAATGTAAATTTTTTCTTCACTTTATGGTCTTCCACAATTCTCAAGCCTCCAACTTGATTTTTGCTGCATCCTATTTTATCTTATTTTTCTCCCTGCAGTAATTATGCAAGTTTCATAAATTCTTAAATTGATGTTTCACACCCCCCCACCCAATTTTCATAACCTTTTATCTCAAATGTTGAAGCATCCACTCACTCTTCATATAGTGGAGCAACATAAAACATTTTTTAAAATGCATAAAAAATGTTGCTATTTCGAGACTCCAGAATGCTAGCTTTTCTCTAGAACCAGATTTTTCATTTCACCATTCTCAGTTAAAATGAAAGCTTGATATTACCAAATGAAAATATTTTCATGTTGAAATGGACTGGAAACTCTCCATTTAGCCAGAAGTTCATTTTATGAGTATAAATCACATCAAGGGCCTTGTAGCTCAGAGCAGAAACCTCCATTCGTCTGAGCTCAACAGGCTCCCTCATGGATGCTTGGGCAAATGACTCCCATGGTGTCCCAAGCTGTTCAGCTATTGCAGATCCTGCTTGATTCATAGGAGCTCTAGTTTTATGCAGGAAGCCAACCCTTAGGAGAGAATAATGAAATGCTGTTGAAAGTAAACAAACCAGAAATATTTTAATGTAAATTAAACTTTTTGATAATACCTTTTAAATAAGGAAAATCGCCTGAAAATATTATATATATGTATATATAAAATATTATTATTGTTGTTGTTATTGTTATTATTAGCTGGAAAGCCACCATCTCTTGCTGTAGAAACAAAACAGACATACAAATACAGCAAGCCCCAAACTCAAAGTTCTTAAATGAATGCCTTTCTGATTAGCTTACTTTATATATAGATGACTTAAATCCTACGAACTTGAATCACTGGAATATATTTATATTTAAAAGCTCTTTTTTTTTTCAGTTACATAATTGAATTAGAGCCAAGTATATTGGGTTGGTAACTATTCATGGTACAAAATTTGTGGAGTAACTACCATGGCAGAACACATGATTCTTGCCCCATTCTGTGTTGAATATGTCCATATCATGATTGGGTTTTTTCACTCTGGTGAGACTGCTCTATTATATTACTTTGTGTCACTTAATAGTCACTTCAAATAAATCTTTTGGTACTTTTTATTAAAAATACGTACAAAAAGTTACTCTTATTAAGTGGGACTGAAATTGAGAGATGTATAAATAGCTTTAGGTTGGCTGTAATCTAAACTTTACTGCTTAGTGTGAGAGACTGGCAATTTAAGGATAGAGGCAAGGTATGAATCAGAGCACAAATGAGAGCTCAGTCAAAGCTGCTGTCTGTTTTTAAAATATGTACTGGATTGTATCATAAGCACTGCTCCAGTCCTCACCAGTGTGAGGCAGGTAGATAGCACCTTCCATATAACCTGTGTTTTCCTTTTTTCAAAAGGTTTTGTTACTGACTTCAGCATCAAGTATTTCCAGACGAGGCAGAGTCACAGTCTACTGTAAATACTTAAATGCCAGCCATAACTTTACCATGGTTGGACCACCTAAGTTCTCAGCAGAATATATGGAAAAGCTAACTAGTCCTGAAGTTATGAAGGGTGGTCTCTAAGTTGATATGAGAAAAGTAGAAATTCTTTCTGCTAAAATGGAGGACAAAATTGAAGAGTTGTGGGGCTTTTTTCCTTATGTTTCACGAAAAACATGAGGAAAAATTATTCTAAATACTTGTAGGATCATCCACCTTGTTTTCTTGTTCCAGTAAGTATCCAGTAATTCAAAAGTGTGGAGAGAAAAATCAAGCCTTTTATTTCTTTCCTGTCAGTTATCTTTTGCCTTTTGTCCTTTGTTCATTCTGTCTTCAGAGAGAAATTCTTATTCCATCCCTAAAGTAACAGGAATCCCTGAAGGAGCCCCTTTTGATAATCTAGTCTGATTTTCTATATAGCACAGGCCACAGGACTTCTTTTTAACAATTAGTATTTGAAGTAGAAATAAATTTTTAATTAATTCCAAATTTAAATATTACCAAGCAGTTGAGTACAGATCAGAGCTCCTACTGAGCTTTTTCAGTGGCTAATTAACCTGACTGTTAAACTCAGAATTACAGATTTTTGTTTAGATCCATGCTGTAAGCATTGATGGTCATTTTGCCAGTTCTGCTGAAGATTTTATTTTAAGTTTGTTTTCAGTGCAGATGCTTTGTATTATGCTGAAGTTCACAAACAATTCCAAGTGACTGGTTGAATAATCATGGTTTACTGAGTTAATGTTCTTCAGATGAGTTGAGGTAACTCAAGTAAGTGTTCTGCAAATGACTTTTTATTGTGAACGTTCACAATAAAACTAGCCCTTGAATACTTTTCAGGCCTCCTGAAATAATTCAGCCATGTTTTACAGTGTTCCCCGAACTAAATTTCCATGCTCTTTGAATTTTCTTATTTAAAGTAAGCAGACTGAACTCTTCAAGTATCCTGTATGAGTCTTCCTAATTTTGTCACCATTTTCATGTGTTGACTCGAATGCCCTGGTTTTTGGTGTCCTCAGAAGCCCTAAATAATAGAATCAAGTTCAGTATTTCAGAAGTTGCATTGTTGAAAAACACGGAGAAAAGGAATTACTGTCTTATTTGTCATTTCCTATTTAAATTCCTTTGAAATGTTAATTAAGAAATGGCTTTTTTTTTTGGCTACTGTACTAAATTTCATGGTCAGCTGATGAATTGGGATGATACGTCAGCCTTCTGCAAGATAATTTAATTCTACACAAAAGATTATCAATGCAGATTGCTGAAGAATCATTCTTGCTAATAGGATGAGGGTTTTGTTTTGTTTGAAGGTAAAGTCCAATACAGGTTTTTATCATTCTCTTTATTCTGAATGATAGATAGATAGATATTCAGGTAATTTTGAAATCTATTTTGACTTTGGTGGTCTTAAACTTACATCATGTGATGCTTTTCCTACTTACGCTTCCAGTGCTGTTGGGTTCTCATTTCCTACTTCTTCACTTGTTCACACAAATATGCTATTCCCTAGTCTTTATTTTTTATTCAGTAGTTTTTTCAGTGATGGTATTCAAGTGGCACAAAGGATGAGAATAAGAAACTAGGAATAGAACAGGTCCCTAGGGCTAAGTAAAGTTACTGCATTGTAGTAAAGAATGTGTGTAAGCCATGGGTTGAATTGAGGAAAGAAAAATTACAGGTATAATAAAAGAGAGATTTAATGATGGCTGTTGTCTTGCTTTGTTCCCTATTTATTTGCCATTGTAGTAATTTTAGATATTAGCCTTACTACTATTGGTATTGTAACTTAGCTTTTATATCTTACTGGCTTTTCTAATACCTATAAATGTAGGCACAGCTGCTTTATGCTTTCAGATAAGCACTTTGTATCAGAAACCACAGAAATGATGGTAATTTGATAAAGGTTTTTATGAGTGCTTTAAAGAAATTAATAACTTCGTTAGCTTTAAGCAAAACAGTTTGCTCTCAAAAATATTAAAAAATACTGTCCTAATATTATGGTTCCTCTATAACAACATCCAGAACATTAGTATTTTAGAAATGAACAGATAAAGAAACTGAGAGAAAAAGAATAGAAATGTTAACTTAACAAAATGTTTTGAAGTTAATTGAATGGTTTAATACGCTGTTAATATATTGTTGACATTTAAAATTATTAAGTAGTATTAAAATAGTTCTCTGAACTTCACTATATTTAACAATTTTCCATATACAACTGTTTTAATAAGAGTGAAAGTTAATTGTTTTAAGATTGGTTGTTGAATAAAAGGCATGTGTTGTACTTAGAGACCTTCAAGTGCCTTAAAATCACAGTGTAACAAGGGTGGTAATATCATTTACTCAAGCATTGGAAAATGGGGATAGCTGCTCTTTGAAAAACTGCATCAGTAGGAGAAGACATTAATATTTTGACTATCAAGAATATCATGTGCTAAATCATGCAGTTTTAGGAAAGGTCATATCTTTATTTAGAGTATCTGACAATATCCTTTAATATACAGATATATTTACATCTTTTCAAAGTTTGAGATTTCTGCTGAAACTTGAGAAATGGCAGGATGTCACAAGGGTGACTTTGGCTTATTTTCAAAGTTTGGTGATTACCAAGGACTATTTTTTACAGAGATTTTTTTTCTGTAGGTACTCAAGGACATTATCAATATGAAACTCAGGTTATTTTTGAACTGCAAATCTAAGCTGTCCGAAGTGCCACTGAAGAGGTGAGTAGTTCATAGCTTTCCATGCTTAGTTTGAAAAAAACAGCCTTAATGGTGTATATTCTCTTAAAAAGTAAACTTTGCTTTGTGTTTCTGGGTTCTTTTTGTTGACTCGTTTTTCATTGAATGTTACCTAAGCAGTTTGCACTTGTTTAGAGAAGTTCTTGTTTTAAGGCATCAAGCATGGTATCACAGGGAAGTGATCCAGTCCATCAAATGCACCTCTCATTACCAGGCCTTAAAGGAATCAGTGAGGATTCTTTTATGCCTGTGAAAAGTTGCAGAGGGAGATTGTCTTCCTAGGTTGTTCCCTTCTTTACAGCCCACTGTTTGTGTAATGAATTTTACAGATTCACTACTCTTAAGAATTAAGTTCATCTGAATAAATGTACAGTCTCCATTTGAGATGTCATTGTATTTCATTGAGAATATGATAGACTGAATGTATCTGCCATAAATGGAAGTTTCCTTTTATCTGTGTGTAAAAAAACAGGGTTCACTAATTCAGTGAGACATTTACACTGCAATTAATTCCCCAGAGAGGATTCCTTTCCCTCTAAGACAAATTTCCATTTCCTTGGCAGGCGTTCTACCTATAATCCTAACACCTATATTACTAATTACCTATGAGAGAGGCTGGTGGTAGTGCCTGTCCTTTAGCCAATGGGTTGGAGAATTAATCACTTGCCCACAAAACAGAAGTCCTTAGTTTCTATTCGTTTTGAGATGAATTACTCACATCTCTTATTCCACAAGAGGGTTTTAATCATCAGTCTTCTGAGTGTCTTGTGTGATCATCATTATGATTGCTTCTGAAGCTGGGCACTTTGCAGGTTTTAGTACCTGGTTCTTTCCTTGTCCTTGGGAGAACTTTTACATGTGGAATAAATGGGGTAAGAGCTGGAGAGGAACAGAGAAACCTTACCTTGCCTCTGGTCTGTCTTTCTTGCTGCTAGTGACAGGAGCCATCCAATAGAGATTAATCCTTCTGCTTAGTTCAGTGATACAAGTTCTGGGAATTCAAGGCTGCTCACAGTTGAGATGTCTAGATGCACCTCTTGGGTATTCACTTTCACAGCCTTTAGAGTGTTGATGGAGAAGAGCAAAATTGTCCACAGCAAAATTACCAAAAGTGAATAGGTCTGTGTTCATCTACCAGCCCATTTGATATGCTGTAGGGATTGTCTGATGGTATTCTAAAAGAATATAGAGCTATTTGCCTCCAAACACCATCATACTTGGTAAATATTCACCATATTTGGACATATTTTAGAAGAGCTTCATGTTTGAACTTTGTATTTCAATAAAAATTGGGGGTTTGTCACACTTCTTTTTCAACAGCTTCTATCGTTTTGTTCTGGAGCCAGAATTAACTTATGGGATCAACAAGCACCTTCCTTCTGAACCTGTAGCAAAATTCCTAGAATTGCCAGAATCACCTCTTTTGACCTTAAACATGATCACTCCTGAAAGCTGGTTGGTTGAAGCAGTGAACAGTTCCTGTGATCTTGATAACATTCATTTGCAGGAAGTAAGTAATTGTTTGCAAACACTGTAAAACTTGTGTTGGCCCTTCTACTTCAAGAGGCAAGTGGAAATGTTGTGAGATTTGCCTTGTGTCTGTTCTCTGGAAATATTTTCTTTGGTAATTGATTATTTAGTCAATATTTTACCATTTCTATTGTCATCATCGTTTTTTCATTTTCTCTCTTAAAAAAAAAGACAAGTCTTAAAGGAAGGCAGTGGAATAGAAAAACATCAGTATGCAAAGTACAAGTTAAAGCAATTTACCCGCTATATTGAGCTTTGTGTTTAGAGAAATACTACATTTCTGATAAAAGTAAAGCAATTAAAGGATTCTTTGTGTTTCCTAGTTCTTGTAACCTAGGTAAATCCTCATATAAACTGAAATTTATTACTGTTTATTAATGTAGTTTAAAATGTATGTCACCCTCTTTTAGTTCACAGTGCTTTCAATTATTATTTAATTACATTTTAATCCCTCTTCTCCAAAGTAATTAGATTTATTTGAGTCAATGAGCTTATGCAAAATGTTGAGGTTGTTTGATTGACCAAAGCTGAGCATTTGGAAAGTGTGTTGTGAAAGTAAAGTTGGGATTTACCTTACCAAAGCAGAAGTGCATCAGCTTCCTCAACAGTCAGTGGAGAGGAAGTACCTCCAGGGAGTGATCCTTCCTCTTTGTCTTGGATACCTGTTTTATAATTGAGTGAAGTTCCTTCTGGATGGACTTTTCTTGGGATTTTTTTGACTGTGGAAGTTACCTTGAGGCAAACCCCACACAACATGTTTGTGACTGTGATATATTGCTTTTCCCACATAGCTGAGTGACATAATTTATTGATGAAGTGTTCCTTCCATAGATAAAAGGGGCAGTTATAGCAGAGTATGAACTGGAATATATATTGCTGGAAGGACATTGCTTTGATGTGACAACTGGACAACCTCCTCGAGGGTTACAGTTCACTCTGGGCACCAAGAAGAAGCCTGTCATGGTTGATACTATTGTGATGGCCAACCTCGTAAGTACTAAGTACAGGAATAGTCACTGCAATTGCACACTTCTTGTGAGAATTCTTCATGAGCATCTTGTTCTTAAAATCCATTTCTGTGTTGCAAGCTTAGTAATGCTAAAAGTAACAGGCATAACCTGGAGCTGAGCTCATCTCCAGTTTGCTGAGTTTTCCCCCTGCTCCTCTCCTGTGACCCAGTATAGGTTTGAATATAGCCTAATTTTAGACTCTTGCCTGAAGTGCCTAAACTGATAGCCTAATTGCCTCTAGTAGGTGGTAGAAGGTAGTTATATTCAGGCTGAGATTCCCTGACAAATGTAAGGTATGATTCACATTGTGATTAAAATAACCCTTTTTGTTACACAATGATCCAGGCAAAAGATAACTCCTATTTTAGATGCTTCAGGTAAGTGCTTAGAGCCTCTGTGGGACATACCCACACCTGAGAATTCTTCTCATCATGCAGAGTAATAATTTTTCATGTTGGCAGTCTGCAGAGCAGAAGACCATGTGACTTCTGAAGTGAAAGATTTTTTTTCTATTGGCTAAGGGAATTTGATAGGGAAGGATTTTGATGAATAAGAGCTCTTACCTATCTGCTGTTCTCTATTCTCTGTAAATACTGTATCATAAGGAATGACATGCTTAATAAATTGTGAATCTTTGATTTTTGCACAAGTACTGAATATGGTCTCAACAGTAGCTGATGTTTGGCATTGATGAAACTTCTAACAATTCTTCACATTTCAAAGCTTGCTCTGTCTGACTTCAGCACAGCAATAGCTGTCTGCAGTGTTCCTAAAATGAGAAGAAACTGTGTTGACTTGGAAAGTTGTTCCAGACAAAAATTTTGAGTTTCAAAGAAGCTTTTCAATTTAGGGTCAGTTCAATAATTTATTTCTGTGCTGCCCACTTACTTGCTGTCCTTGGTAGAGTTTTTGTACACAACTGAAATTCAGCTAGAAATAAACAGATCACGGAAAGATATTAAAATTGACATGCAGGAAAGATGATAGTTGGTTGCATCACTGACACTTCTTTCAGGGCTAGTATAAATTCTGGGTAGTTGATTTTTGTATGTGTAGATGGTTGAGTCTGAAATGCAGCCAGAACAAGTGCCTGTCTTTTTTGCTTAGGGGTATTTTCAGCTGAAAGCAAATCCAGGTGCTTGGATGCTGAGATTGCGTAAAGGAAGATCTGAAGAGATTTATCAGGTTTTTTCGTAAGTATGAATCCATTGTTTGGAAATAAAAATGATTCTGAAAGTGCAACATAGTTTGAGAAGATCTGACAATACTGAAGGAAAATAAGCAAAGTTCTTCATTAAGTTCTTCAATAAGCAAAGTACTTAATTAAAATATAAGATACAAATGATGATTTGAAGTTTTTTAAGGGATACCTTGTTTCCTTATATTGTTGTTTGATGGCTTCATGTGTTTTTGAAGGCATTGCAGTATGTTAATGCATAATAAACCTAAGCTGCTCAGCTAGACTAGATGCCAGCTAAGTCTCTTTCTAAACAGTTACACAGCTACCAGACACTTGCCCTGTCAGTTCCATGCATGGTTAGCATTATCACACAATTGCTTGCACAAAATTCTGTAGAAATGTCACTCATGGTTTTGTTGATTAATATTTTGGCATTCCCAACATACTTAACATGTCATTTCAAGAGTGTGTCCAATGGAGCTTTGCTCTCCAAAAGCATTTTGATCAGCTGGAGGAAGTACCACAAATTTCCCTCTCAAATTTTTTTTCAGCCCTGAAGGTGCCTCTGAATGCAGTATATTTATAGGTGGCATCTTTTTTTAACAGGAGAGTTATATTCATTTCAGTTCTAGACTTTTTTCTTCAATTAATTCTGAGTGTTTCTTACTTGTCTAAGTCATCTAAGAATCACTGTGGTTACACCTCCACCTTAGGATGTAAAAGCACCCTTCATTTCGAAACCTCTGTACATGGAAGAGAAGTTGTTCTCCCATAAAGGGTATTTACTTGACACCTCTATGGCTTCTAGATGTGTGATTTCCATGGTTGATTTTCATATAAAGGAATATATATGCTTACCATTATTCCAACTATTCCTTAGAAGAATCACCTTTTCCCCATGTTTTATGGAACAGCATAGATTTGTAACATATGAGAGCTTTCTCTTGAAGCTTTAGATCTAATCCCTTCTAGAGGACCAGGATTGCTCATTTAATTTCAGCTTCAGTTCTTCCTTTTTTTTTTTTTCCTTTTTCCTGTTATCTCTCTTCCCCCTCGAAGTAATTGTGTGGCTTGAAATAGGTCTATTTCTTATAAAATATTTATTATTACTTGAAGCCTAGGAATGCATAGTTCTATATGTTGTTATTCATCAGCTGCTATTAAAAAGTAAAAAACTCGATGAATCTCTTTGTGGTTTTGAACATTTAGTTAATACATTAATATCAGTGTTACTGGGAGAAATGTTAATGGGATGCTAGATTCATTCTATTTGTTTGCAATTTTCAATTTATTTTTTTCCAAAAATCACTTACAATCTGTTGAAAAAGCAGAAAAACATAGTCCTTACCCTGAGAGGTTCACCTAATCTCTGCCAACTGTAGCTGTACCATTTGTCTAATTTAGCATTTAATTCTTAAGAAATATAAAGTGATTTATATAAGATAGCATGGTTTTAAAAATGAATGCAGTGAGGTGTAGTTGAGTTAAATAATGAAACAAAATGAAACAAAACCACTCTATATTCTAGGCTGGATCAAAGGAAATCTAAATGATCTGCTGGGGTTTTGCCCATTTTCCCTATGTAACACAAATTGGCTTAATTGAACTCAGCTAAGTCAGAAAAACTAATACCTCATGAGGAATCTAAACAATAAAATTTATTTCATTTCATTATTACAGGCTATAGACTTAAAGTACAACAGGGAAAGTATGTTTAGGGGGCTGCACCAGGATCTTTGATATTTCTTTTACAGTATTAATTGCAGTATTACGAAGTTGCTATCAGAAATCAGGCAACTGTTTGATAGGGTGGAATTTTGCCAAAAGCTATTGCAGTATATTCTCCATCCTTATATATGAGTCATACCCTCTTCTGCTGAACTGTGAGGTGAACCTCTTTTCTTTGAGGCAAAGTCCTCTACTTATAAATAGGGTTTTAGGAGAAATACAGGACTGTGAAGTTACAGCATGTTCTGCATCACAGTAATTACCTTATTTGCTTCTCTCGTAGTTGCAAGTAATTTATTTTTACTTTATGTAAATACACAACATTTGAAATAAGCTGCCTCTTTCTTCTTGAAGACTGCTTCTAACAAGGATCATTATTTTGATGCAGTCACGCTTTTAAACCAATTTGTTAGTAATAAATTACTATGAATATTAGGAAAATGGAAATTGTTATACTCAGCAATAATCTGAGCACTGCTTATTATTGGAACTTTGATGTTGGTAGGAAAACAAGTAGGTATTGCAAGATAAGATTGCAGAAAATAATTTATAGCTAAAGATACATATAAAATCCTGATGAATATTTTATTTTGTAAAAGGTCAGGTAGATATAATTTATTATATTTTGATGTCATGCAGACTGCTTAGCTGAAAGTTATGTATTTTATAATTTGGGCAAGGAGTTGTATGTTTGTTTCTTGGACTTGAGGTTTTGAAGGATCTCCATTTGTTGAACCTAAATTCTTTTGTTCCCCATATGGAAAATTACAATTTGTATTATATTGACACTTACTTGTATTAAAAGTGTTCTGAAACATGTTAAAGTTATGACATAAACAGTCTGCTAGACACATTTAGCTTTTGACAACAATTACATTACAATAAGGGAGCTATTATTACATATGTAATGGTGCTGTCAGTATGCAAGATGTTTTTCTTGGATTTAAAAAG
The DNA here is from genome assembly GCA_026261815.1 of Monarcha castaneiventris obscurior. Taxonomy (NCBI): domain Eukaryota; kingdom Metazoa; phylum Chordata; class Aves; order Passeriformes; family Monarchidae; genus Monarcha; species Monarcha castaneiventris. The sequence goes on along the minus strand of JAMPIT010000566.1, from coordinate 8,876,459 downwards.
GTTTTTCATGGTAGGACAGAAATTCATCAAGCTGAGTTCTGCACAGAGTAAAACAGTTGGCTCTCAGTAAAGATGGAGCCCACAGGGAGGCATCCGTGAAGGAGATTTAGGGAGACAAAGCAATGGTCTTGAATTTACATCCAAACCAAACGCTCTGAGAATATTGTAAAGAGTTTGGAAAATCCTCTTTATCAGCAGAATCCTCTTTATCTAACCTGCAAAATTCATAGCATAGGGATTTTGAGGTAACTGAGTGAATAACAGAAAATTTTGATTGTGTAAACACCAGGGGCAAAAATGGGAACAGCAGGTTGGCTGCTGCTATCAGCAGTTTGTGCTTGGAGCTAATTTTACTATTTTAGAAATTTTTAGTGACACACTTCATTTAAAATGGAATTCAAATTTGAGGACTATACATCCCTGTGATAAAAAGACTATTGGGTTGTCTGGGTGTGCATATTTATGATATTTTAGAGGTGTGAAAATAAAACTACAATAGAGAGTAGAATAGTTCAGATAATCCTGAACATTGTTTTGTACAAGGATAGGCCATCTCTATGAGACCTAGTGATTACAGGAACATTTTGCAAAAAATTTATTAAATAGAAAATTCAAATGAGTGTGTAAAATCCTGCAGGTAAGTGGTATGATAAACATTGAAACCAGTTTTAAATATTTCTGGTTTCTAGGGGGAGAAAAATGAAGCCTAAGGGGTAGCAGATGACTTTCTTAAACCCATTTTTTGTATGGGTAGCTTTAGCAAGAGGGATAATAATACTGATACCCACATAATACTGATAAAAGACATAAGGGATTGAAGGGGAAGTATATGGGCTATTGTGGTGTAAAAGCTAGAAAATTTGAAAATTATGTTGCTATTATACTGTATCACAGTAACAGCAACAGGGACAGTAACATTTTTCATATTAGCTACTCTGTGGACTGCAGTACAGTTTGGAAACACCTGAATGGCTTTAAACTGATGTTCAGTAGGGCAGAGGTTCGTGTGGTGCTTGCACAGCTGTGTCTTCAAGGGGTGCATTTTCCAAAGCTTGCCAGTTCCAAAGACGGTTCATCACAGTCTTCACTGTGATGAAGCCTTCCCTATACTTTTTTAAGCAGATCTATTTTAAAAGCACATTTAATGCCATCACACAGCAATTTCTAAGATGTTTTCCATATTTGAAAAAAAATTGTTGTTTAATATATCTCTATAATACATAATAATATGTTTGGCTCTAAGTTACTGCTTTTTTTCATTGATTGGTAAATTTCCTGTGAAAATTCAAACTGAAAAGTAAGGGCTACCACTGTGGACAATTTCCAGTGATGAATAAAACTCAAAAAGTTTTTGAGTATAAAAATGGATGCTTTTTAAAATATAATTAGAATAAAAGATAATAAAATATTTTTATTAAATATAATATAATTACGTGCAAGTGAAGTAGTTTTTTTTCTATAAAAATCTATATCAGCAATTCTAAACCTTATTCTCTGATTGAACGCAAGTAACAATGCATACTTTAATGAGACAGCATATTTGCATGGGTTTTTTTCTCCTCACAGCCATGAAGGAACAGATTCTGTAGCTGACCTGGCAGACGTTATTGTGGTGTTAAACAACTTCAGAAGCAAAATTATCAAAGTTCAAGTATGTATGCAGTGTCTCTGTATGTGAAATATGACTTATGCTTACGTGTCTCAGGCTATATTTAATTGAAATATGTATACTGAAATATATAATTTAGATTTTGTATAATTAAAGAGAAGGATGTGCAAATTAATGTTGTTAATTTGATCCAATCAGGTTGTACTAATTGTGTGGGAGATTTGTTAAATAGCTGTTAAACATAGATAACATTTATCTTATCTAGCTCGAGGTGCCCAAGTGTGTAGTCTTGGTGACTTCAATTCCCTCTCTGCTTAGCAGGAGAGAGTCCAAAGGACTGCTCATCCCAGCTCATATATGGATTTAAACCAAGAGAATGACCTCTTGAGACATCCATTTCTCTCCAGTGACTGAGGAGAGATTTTACACAGAGTGGAAGTCAAAATTAGGTGTGTTGAATTTTACCCTAAGCTGCCAAATTTATGTAAATGAGATTGTTACTTTTATTAGATGTATCAAAAACATCTAATGAAGCTCCACTTATACTGAGGAGAAAGATCCTCATGATACCATGTATATTTTCCACTATTTTTTAAATATTTTTAAGCACCAGATACGAGTCTCTTCCCCAGTCCTGTAACTGAAACTTTCCGGAACTGAGAGAAAATGTGTAAAACTCTGGAGCATGATGAGCCTGTCTTTAAACCACAGAGAATGGGTAAAAGGGTGCCTAATTTCCCTATTGTGAGCCAAAATGGGAATATTATTCTATGTGAAAGGTGGTATGTATTAAGCTTATAACTAGCATACATAAGCACTGGCATTCAGTTGAATTCTAGAAACACCTCAGTGATCTGTAGGATGGGGCTTCAGGAGCATTGGCTAAAAAGACTCATGATTTAGTGTCAACAGGAATCTGTGTTAGCTTGACAATATAAACATGTGAAATTATTATGATTAGAATCGAGTATGTTCAGACATTCAGGGTGTAAGAAGCTATTTGGTTCTCAAAAGCAATTAGATTTCTTTTAATCAAGGAAATTGAGGTGGTAAATGAAATTAATCTTGAGACTTTATAAGCATCTGGATAAGACTGCAGAAACTGCTTAAGTTGGATGGGAGAGCTTATGTTTCAGTGACAAATTTGTCACTTTCTCCTTGAGAAGGCCTTATGAGAATGACAATTTCCTCTCAGGTAAGTTCCACTGTGAGGTGCTCCACTTCTGCCAGCTAATGGCTGGAACACAAACTCATGAGGGAGGAAAATGAGATAAAATTCACTATACTTGTAGTTATTGTTAGCATAGAAATGTACCGAGGGCTTGAACATGCTGACTACTTTATTAATCACCAGAGTTAGTGGCTCTAGCCAGTTAATACACCGCAGTTAGGTATCACAATGCAAGTAGTAATTACTATCAACTACCTCCCAAGTTGCACAAATGCATTTATTTTACTGACTAGGTACAGAAAAAGCCTGATAAAGTGAATGAAGAGCTTCTTACAGATGAAACAACAGAAAAAAAAGGAAATATGGAATCAGTTACAAGGTAATGCATAATTTGCCTCTAATTCAACTATTCCAGGACATGTTTATTATTACTCATAGCAAGTAAATTTTCTTACTTGATAGTGATACAAATGTGGAAAAAGGCTCTTCAAGGGATTTATAATATAAATAAAAGGGGGGAAAGATAAGCTGTAATGTCTTGTTGATTAAAAAATCTCCTTTTTTATTCCCTTCTTAATCCCTTCTTTGCATTTCCAGTTCCTCTTCATTTTCTCCTTTGGCTGTTATTTTTCATTTTGCTGTGGCAGGGAATCAGTCTCAATGTGAAACTCTCAGCCAGTTATGTCATACTCAGATACATCAAACTGAACATCAAAAAGCAGGCCAGTGCTGCTTGTCTGCTACTAGACATAATTTATGAAATCTCAAGTAGTGTTTTTACCTCTTACTTTAAAGTTTGAGTTTTTTCAGTAGCTGTAATAAGCATCTCAAATGTTACATTTGGGGCTAATAACTTCATAATATTTCTAATTTGCCGTTTTGAACAAGACTCAGGAAAGGTTTTCTTCAGGTTTCAGTGTCTCAGGCAATGAATATCAGTGACATACTGTTAAAGAAAATAAAGAAAAGGCATAGAAGTTCTACTTTATCCAGTAATCAGTTGCCTCCAGTCAGTCCTGTACAGACACATCTCTTGGTAGAGCCAGGAGTGGGTTCTGTTCTAGCTTTAAAATCTCTCATGATAAGGCCTCTTGTGCCAGAAGTACCTACAGACCTAAGATTATACTGAGAGTCTGTTGCTGATTTTATGTTTATCACCATTTATCCACAGATGATTTTAGTGTTAAAATATGATAGAACCACAGAATGTTAAGGGCTGAGAGGGCCCTTAAAGATCATCCAGTCTCAAACCTGCCCACCATGAGCAGGGTCACCTTCCACTAGACCAGGCTGCTCGGAGCCCCATCCAGCCTGGCCTTGAACACTGCCAGGGATGGGGCAGCCACAGCCTCCCAGAGCAACCTGTTCCAGTGTCTAACCTCCCCTATGGTGAAGTATTTCTTCCTAATATCTAACCTAAATTTCCCCACTCTCAGTTTGTACTCATATTGACTAGATTCAGAAACCCTCCCAGGTAACTATGCTACAACTCTCAAAAATCTCTTGCTGTGGACCCACATTGCTGCACAAAGGTGCCTCCTTTGCAGAATGATGTTAGTTGAAGGAATTTTTCATTGACTTCAAGCTTCCCACATCTAATTGGCTGCATCAAGGGATGTATGTGCAGTCATCAAAATCATATCTCCCTCTAAGAAGGTTACAAGGCCAGAGATGTCTCAATCTTCCAGGTCTGGCCTTTTATCGCAGTGGCATTCATCAGGCTCTGAGCTTGGCGGGGCCAAGGAAGCCCCTCACCCAGTGAAGTTTATTTGCTCTTCCTAGTGATTCAAGGTTGAGCCTCAAAGGCATGATTTGAGGCTGTCTGTCAGCCTCTTGCCATCTGGGACCTTGTCAAATACCCTTCTTCTTTGTTATCCCAGAATGAAAGCCATATCCACCAGCACATGGTTCACTACGGGAACCCACGCATGCTCTGACATGGGAGTTGTGCACACCACGTTGCCCAAGGCTTTTCAAAACTGACCTGCTCTTCTCCAACTGACTGCTCTTCCCACGTGACCTTACAGGTCAACCCAGCAGCTTTGGAAGCTTTCTGCTGTCTGTAAAGCTTTGCAGAATCAATATTTTCAAGATCCTTGCATCAAAGCCTGATTGTCTTTTTTCGCGTGTGATGGCTGCATTACAAAGAGCTTGACATTCTTTCAGTCCTGCTATCATTAAATATAAGACAAGGGACAAAAAGTCAGGAAGAAAGGAGACAGACTGCTTGGACCTGTGAACTGCAGTCTGTTCAGCCTGTGAGATTTCAGTGCTGGTTGAGAGGTTGTCTGTCTTCTTTAAAGATGCCACACCATGCAGACAATGCTGCTCCACTGATGTCTCTCTCTTTCACCATGCCTGAGTGAAAAGAGCGTGGGTGTCTCAAAAGATTATTCACACCACTTAAACACATTGCAGCCTCTCAGCTATTTCTGAGGTTTCAGCTTTGTATTAGTGGAGTGATCTGAATTCTTTTGAATACATTGGAGATCTGAGACTTGTCTCATTTGCTCTTAAAGATTATGAGCATACTTATTTTTACACTTTCTAAAGGATACTTTTAAAAGGGATATAACCAGAAGAAAAAGTAATAGGAGTGACTCATGGAATCTGAGTGTGTGAGGAATGACTCACTTCACAAAAAATACTATTGAGGTGAATTTCCAACAGTATCAAGCCATGCTGTAACCAATCTGGCTGTGGAGTTCTGAGATCTGTGAAGCAGTGCCTGAGGGAGGCTGCAGCCACCATCCCCTGGCTATGTGTGCTGGAAGGCAGATTAAAAACCAGTCCTGGTAGACTTTGGTGTTCAAAACAAGCAAAGAAAGCTGTGCAGTGGAAACAGACACCTCTGTACTAGGTGAACCTACCGAATACTAGGTTATCTTATAGGGAGAGGAATTGGATTAATTTGAAGAAGAATTCTGCAAGTGTTACAAGAAACACTTGGGAAATCCCATCACCAGAGACCACTAAATGTTATGGAGTATGCTGGAAAAGGCTACAACTCCTCAGCCTTGTCATTTGCTATTGGGACGGCCCTGGGCTAAATAAGTGATTTGGCCTCGTGTGGCCATCTTTTTCTTATGCTCAGTCTTAGAGGATATATTCAGTTTAACCATTTATGGGGCTGTGCTGACATCCTTCACTTCCAGAATATGCATTGGTTGTTCTGCTGTACAATGCATGTGGATGTAGAATGCGTGTGGGTGAAACTTGGAAAACAACTGTGTCTGATTTTAAAAATTACCCGTTTTCCAGATATTCTGTCTGTGGGTATTTCTGGTTTGATTTTTTTTTTTTTTTCCTTTGGTAAAACATGGAATTCTTGTCAAATTTGGTTTTGTTCAAATTAAAATTTTGGAGACTGCTGTGGTGCCATTGTTTGTCCTGAGTGACTGGGTATGATGTGTTGCTCCCAAAAGATTTTGGTATCATGGGCATGTGCAGTGGAAGTAGAGTGTAAGTGTATTTGTTTACTGTAGGATGTGTATTTCTTTTGTGTATTTTTTTATTTTTGATTCTCTATGAGCTTAATGATAATTTAGTAGGATTTTTCCATGCTGAATGTTTACTTTATATAATTATTTATAACAATTCTTAGATTTTCAGAAGAAATTCCAACAGATGAGAAGGAAAAGAAAAGTGATATTCTTAACATTTTTTCTGTTGCTTCAGGCCATTTATATGAACGTTTTTTAAGGTAAGGAAAGGTAAAAAGGGAAACAAGAATTTCATTGCAATACTCTAAATTTTCTTGGTAAAACTAAGCAATCTAAAGAAACTGACTTTTTAAACAACATCTAAGTGGTATATTTTCAAAACATAGAAAAGTTGTATACAGTGAGGACTAAATTAATCCTTAAGAACAAAGGGATTCAACATATAGATGTTCAAAAATACCATTATTCTTTGAAGACAGAAAATGTCTTTCATGTGTGAAGTACAAATATAAAAGATGAAGTTCAGCCTCTCTGTGTAAAGATAAAACAGAAGTGGCTTCATTAGAGTTGTATCAATTTGTGTTTAGTTCAAACTGTGGATTTACTACATGCACATATGGCCTTACTTATCTCAGGGCTCTTACAATGAGCAGTGATTGCTTTTAAGGAATCCTTTCAGTGTTGCCTAATCTGTTCCCAACCATCTCTGTTACTTTTCTGATTTGAGCACAGGTTTAGTGATTTAATTGCTGAGTCATCCGAAGTTTGAGCATTGTGTTTCTTTCCCACAACCTTCAACCACCTTCATAAAGGGAAAGACACATTTACTCTGAAGGAGGAAAAGGCATCTTAAAACATCCTCCCTGCTGCTTTGTCTTATTTTTGAGTTCACTATGTCTTGATTTTTAAGGCAGACTTGACCTCTTGTGAGGTTGCAAGACATTGCTTATCTGTCCGGTTGCACCAAAGGCCATGATAGTGAAAAATAATTGAACCCAAAATAGTAATTCTTAGTGTAATTCTGATTAAGGATTTTCTGAATGGGATCTGACTTGTACTCTGCTTTTTTCTCTTCAACAACCTCTTAAACTCAACCAATGTATTCTAAAATAATTTCAGGCTATTTCAGTAGCCAAGTTGATATAAGGTACTAACCATTATCCTAATTTTGTCAGGCACCTCTCTCAGAATAAAACATGTTAATAGATCCACTTTTGAAATTGTTCTTTCTACTGTTGCTTGGCCAATCTGGATCAAATAAGGCCATCTCAAAGTGCCCTTGAACACGTGCTCTTTAAAGCCTTTAACTAGAAATAGGTAAAAATTAATACTTAAATTGTGTTAAAGAAATTTATACTTAGAGAGTTCTAGTACTTTCTAAGTGCAGTTGAAATTTAATGACCTGTGTGTATTTGTTTGTTTATTGTAGACTTATGTTTCCACAGAATTATGATGCTTTCTGTCCTACGTCATACAAAAACACCAGTTAAATTTTGGTTTCTGAAAAACTATCTCTCCCCAACATTTAAGGTAGGAGGAAAGTCTTCCTCTTTTTTTTCCTTTAAAAATTTAAGTTATTTTTTTAAAATTACAATTGACTGATTATATAATTCAAATTAAATTTTCACAGTGGAAAATGATCCTTGAATCTATTAAATACCAATAGTTTTAAAAGTGATAGGTATAAGGTTCTTCTCCTCTGGAACACAAAGCCCGGTGATAAATGATAATAATTTATTGTCTTCTGATGAAATGCTTTCTCTATTGATGTAGCTGAGGATACTGCTAAAACTAAGGGAACATTTTAAAATAAGAAATTGTCTAGTCAGTAAGGCCAACACAGCTGCAGCTGCACTGTAGCATTCACTCCTTTTCCTTTTGAGTCCTTGTGTGTCTCCTTTATGTGCACCTGATAGTTTTTTGTTCTTCTTCTAGGATGTAATTCCTCACATGGCTAAAAAGTATGGCTTCAAGTATGAGTTGGTGCAGTACAAGTGGCCCCGCTGGCTTTATCAGCAGACAGAAAAACAAAGAATTATCTGGGGCTACAAAATTCTTTTCTTGGATGTTCTTTTCCCTTTGGCTGTGGATAAAATAATATTTGTCGATGCTGACCAGGTGAGAAAAAATAATGGTATATTACCTGTATGAGGAATTAATTTGGGCTTAAATTGATCCAGTTTCATTCTCTGGGGCCATTTTATTCAGATGTTGGTGTCATAAGACTGTTTCAGTTGTACAAACAGAACCAGTGGTGTTGCAGAACGTAAATGCAAGAATTTCACTTGTCTTCAGTCATGTGGGCATTAAGAGTTTCACTGCACTGACTTGTCCTAAATTGTCTGTGGAGAGAGAAAGGCACTGGGAGAGGTGTGTGTGATCTTAGAGGTGCATTAAAGCTTCACTGTAAGCATATTGGAGTGACTCCATCTCTGGGTTGATTGTGAGAGGAATGCTGCACTATGGCCAGAGTCTGAGGTGATTTGGACCATTTGAATAACTTCTAGATTACTGGAATTCTTCAAGATTAATTCTGTCTCTATTTTAAATTTGTACGCAGTCCTTCACTCAGGAATGAACATTGTATAATATACTGAAAGGCAAAGTGCTGTCTCAGATGAGGCATTGAAGAGTTTATCACAAGGTTATTAAAAACCTTGGGACAAATTCTAATGTATTTTGGTCCTTTTCCAAAGCTCAAGAATAAATTACATTTAGCAATTCAGACTGCAACTTCCTTCACTTTCATCTGGATACACCATCTGGGAACACTGGTTGTCTGTCCTAACTACTGTAAGGACTTCTCTGTGCTCCCAAATAGCTAAATTTTTTTTTACCACTGATAAATTAAGTAAGTGGGGTTTGATGGAAGAAGGGTTGATTAGAAAATAAAGGGCATTTGTAATATGTAATTATAACCTCTTTTTGAAAGCACTTTACCATTAGATACAAGGGTTTTTCAAATGATGCAATAATTTTGGAGTGCCTAAGTTGGGTAACAAATAGGAAGGATTCTTTAGAAGGGACATGATTGGGAGATTTCAAAAGTTGTGTTTCTTAATGAAGGAGTTTAATATTGGGCAACCAGAAACACTGGTCTATGAATTAAAAAAATATCGCCAGTTTTATTTAATGTACTCAATAAATGTGTTGTATAGGTGACCACTGTTAATAATATAATAATAATATAATAATTTTTCCTTGAACAATAATTTAGTGAATATCTCCCAGTGGAATGCTTTATCTGTACCCTGCTGTTGTAGTCTCAGTGAGTTTTTTTAATTAAAATTAAACTTTGTGAAGCCTGCTGCAATACCTATTTTCATACGTATACCTTGGAAACAGTATTAAATGATAAAAATAAATAAAAATAAATAAAAATGAATATATTCTTTTTCAGATTGTGAGAAGTGACCTGAAAGAGCTCAGAGACCTGGACCTCAATGGAGCTCCCTACGGGTACACTCCTTTCTGTGACAGCCGCAGGGAGATGGACGGGTACCGCTTCTGGAAATCGGGGTACTGGGCATCCCACCTCGGCAAAAGGAAATACCACATCAGGTGGGGTAACCCCTAACACCTTCTTGTGCAGTTTGTGAGTTTGATTGAAAGCTGGGTGTTGGTGTTGATCTCTGAGGCATTCAAGAGCCATTCTCAGTACGAGATGAATAAGGCAGGAATTCTGATGACGTATTGATTTCACTATCTTATGGTAGCTTCAAATAAAGAAAAATATCCCTTCAGGGTGGGAACATGTTTTGCTTTCTTGTTACTTTTATTACTGTTACCAAAAAGAAGGTGAAGCCTCAGAAATCTTAGTTCTTTTTTTGTAATCCTTTTAGTGCCTTGTATGTTGTGGATCTGAAGAAGTTCAGGAAGATTGCAGCTGGAGACAGGCTTCGGGGCCAGTACCAGGCTCTTAGTCAAGATCCAAACAGTCTGTCAAATCTAGATCAGGTATATATGGCTTTTAAGCATTTTTGGGTTTATTCTCTTTATCTTTCTCGATATGCATGGAGTACCTTGTATCTCAACATAGATGTTATATAATTCCAAAAGTATTTGCCATTTACTGCTGTTTTAGCCCATTTTCAGGTGTGCATATGAGCACAGTTCAGAAAACTGAACACTGATGATTAATTTTATAAATAAGGAAAAAACCCCAACATACAGGACTTTTCACCTTTATTTATAGTTATGCTGTGTGCATTTGTGTTTTTCTGATGATAACCCTATATTCTGATAATGGTAATTATATTCTTGTTTAGCAAGAGCTTGTTTCCTTGTTCTTCTTTGTTCCCAGTAATGTAAATTTAATCTTCTTTTGTAAGCTAACTGCAAATGCACTCTGGTGGTGGCTGTACATGGTCACCCTGGGGTGGACCATGGAGTTTGTCTCACTTTGGGTGAACTTCAGAAGGCTTCATAAGTGACATTGTCCCTACTTTTGGTGTTTTCCTTGTGGAATTACTAAAGCACAAGAAGATTTTTACCTGCCTCTAGCAGCAGCAGGATCCCATGGTAGCAAAGCCCACATCTCTCAGTGCTTTTCCACACCCCTGCTCTGTGAGCAAGTTTCTCTTACATAAGGACATTATTGCCACTCACATGGCAAAAATTGAAATAAAACTAAAAATTGAAAATAGCAGTTCTTATGATACTGGACAAAGAAAAGGGGAAATACAGCCACACTAAAAACTCAAACTAGACTGGACACCTGGAGCTGGAGCAGCCTTTAGCTGTATGTTGAGAGCAACAGACTGATGTTTGTTTCAGCAACAATCAGAGTTCCCCTCTTTCTGGACAACAGAACGAGTGACTGGCCCTGATCACCCACGCAGAGTCCTGATGTGATAGAGCTGTATGTTCTTTAAACATAGTCCTACCCACAGGTACAAGGTGCCTTTCAGAAACACCTTTTAAGATTCAGAGGTTACAGGGTTTCCACCATAATGCTGGTTTTCAGAAAATTGGTTTTATCTAAGTTCTCAAAATATGAGAACTTCTCATTTTAAGATTCTTATCTTTCCAATTACAGCATTAATACATGATAGCATGTATCTCTTTTAAGACTGCTGGATCAAATCAAAAGCCACTTAAGGACCAGATGTTAAGGTAGCTAAATCTTGGCAGAATGGAATTGGAATCACTTTGGAAAGTGAATATTTCAAAGTCATATTTTCTTAATAATTTGGTTTGGCTGTATTGATAGGAGCTATTTGCTGTCTTTGTTGCCACTTCTTACACAAAATACAGCAATGTTGCTGGAAATACAAACCACAGTGCAATGTATTTGAGACCTGGAGAGCTTTCATCCACTGATAAGGATGCATTATGACTCTTTTATTACTATTTTCATTTTAAAGACCTGTCTGGAGTGCTCACTGCCCTTCTCAAAGAAGCAGCAATCTCAGCTCTCTGCTAATCTGCTGGCAGTGCCATCTTCATGGGTGGTAGTTAAGGTTCTTAAACCACAAAAGAGAAGTAGATAGAAAGGGAAATGGTGATTTTAAATGCCAAGGACAATAAGTATAGAACTCCTAGGGAGAAAAAATTACCCATCATAAAAACTAGACTTCCAGTACAGTAATTTTGTTCAGAGGGTTTTTTGTATTAATTCTTTTTTTTGTTTACTTTAAATCCTGGAACTACTGGCTAACTTTCTACTTTCTACTCTATGTAACAATTTTTAAATTCACATCTTCTAAAATAACTGTAGTAACTCAGGAATTGTGAGTTCATTTAGAATGTCAGAGAGGCACAAAAGAAAACCAGTCTCTCTTCTTTTGGAATTGAAATGGTGATAAACTGTTTTTTGATCTTCCAAAAATTACACGTTTTTCAAAAAATAAAGCATTTCAATTAATGTTGGATGTCTTGGCTCTCTGTATACTTATATTTGATGTAATCTTTCTGTGCTAATGTCTATATTTGAATTAAGTTATACATCTTTCATAATGCAGCAATATGTGCTATTTTATTCTGTCACGTTTAGCAATGTGAATTGGCAAAATGAGATGTGACTGAAACTTTATTATTCTAATGAGACATTTATTCTAAAATATAATGTAAGGGTTGCACATGTGAGGGAGCTTACAAATGAATGTACCAGTTGTTACCCCTGTTGTTTGTAACTCTGGCCAGAGTATGTGCAGGGAGAGACTGCCTGAGGTTTCTCTCATTTATAAATGCTGTTCCCTGCATTCAGCCTCGTCTTGGTTCAGAGGCTTCCTGATGAGACTACCTGACCATGAAACAAAGGTCAAAACAACCCAGAAGTGAAGTAAGTAGCATAGACAGAATAGCAGTTTAGAAGCTTTTCCTTCTCAACTTCATGTTTCTGGAAGCCATTTTCCTAGAAGTCATCTAAATTTAAAGTAGTGGTGTAATCCTGTATTAGATGTTTTCTGAGTTGGGGGTTTTGTTTTGTTTTTTTTTTTTTAATTTAAGGAATGGAAAGACTTGAGTTTTGCTTTTTATTAGTATTTATAGTAGGACAGGCAGCATCTGAACCAGGGGTATCAGACAGAAGTATTGCTAATGTCAAGCTAAGGGAAGACAGACCTAAAGACCAGAAAAAATTGCTTGACAAGTGAGATGTGGAATTGGCCATCAAAATGAGCGTGACCAAGTGTTGAATCTACCTGGAAAAGAACTGGGTGAGCACTTAGAAGGAAATACAAGAACAATTTGCAGAAATGGTAATAGCAAAAATACTTTTAAATAGCAGCTTGATAATCAGTTACATTACATTCAATGTTAATTTTTGGTTTTATGAAATTTGTACAGGATCTTCCCAATAATATGATTCATCAAGTAGCCATTAAGTCTCTCCCTCAGGAGTGGCTTTGGTGTGAAACCTGGTGTGATGATAAGTCCAAGAAAAAGGCTAAAACAATAGACCTGGTGAGTTGATCCTGACTTAAATGAGTTCTATAGATTAACAACTTCGCTGTGATTTCTGGGGCTTTTGAGTTTAAGTGTGTCATGTTATGAAGGCAGCCTTGCTGGAAGGCACTGCAACACTCCATCCCTTCCCCTGAAACATTTCCTCCTCTGAGATCTCTCCCACTTGCTTTGTACAAGTTTTCTTACATTAAAGCTAAAGACTGTACCAAAAAAATAAGTATTGCTGTCTCTTAACTGGACAGGTTTGAGGCTTTTCATGCTCAGACACATATTCTCCTTATAATTTTTCCACAGTCAGCCAAGTTACTGGAACTGTGAGGAAGTGCTGTTACCTGCCTGGGCATTGTGAGCTCTATTGCTCCCCATATAGAAGGTTCCTCCAGAACCCACTGACTTAACATTTTCATGGTTTTCTTAGTCTCTTTCATTGCTATGAACAGGAAATAAAGCAAAGCTTAAAAAGTGTAATGCTCAGGAGACTGTCAGTGTTTAGGAAGAATAAAGTTTCTTTCTTTGGGAATAGAAAGAGAGAGAAAAATCATCTTCCTGTCATTATTAACCCCATCCCATTTTCCCCCATTTTGATTTTTTGACAACACATACACAGAGTTAGTGATGCTTTAGATATAATTTGGAAGAAAAACACAGTTGGAACTCGGTGTGATTTTTCAGTATGTAAATAGTTTTGTTTTCTTTGTGTCTTTACAGTTGTTAAAATGAGCTTTGTTTGTGCTCTAAAGACTGGTGCTCTCTGTTCAAAACCCACATCAGGTTCAGTTTCAATATGCTAATGTCAATCTTGTATCTCCCTGGGTAACTGTGTCTAAATCTTAGTAGTGTTGTGCTACATAGGAAAAAGAAAAGTATTTTTAATTCATTTGAGCTAAATTATCTGAATAGGTGTTATTTTCACATTTGCTTTGTTTACATCTAATATGTTTTAAACTTTCAGTGCAACAACCCCCAAACCAAAGAACCAAAACTAAAGGCTGCTGCCCGGATAGTTCCTGAATGGGTTGATTATGACTCTGAGATCCGAAACTTAATACAGCAAATTGAAAGAGAGAAGAAAAATGTAACATCATTGTTTCAAAAAGGTAATTTACATGCATATTCAGCTGTTAGCTTTTCAAAATTAAATATTAGTATAGTTGAAATTAGGATTGGGGTCAGTAGGCCCAAATCTTGTATTTGTGTAACTTCCCTTGTCCTTAGAGAAATGGTGTGGGGTTTGATAGTTGTGTGATGCTTCTTTACACAGGAGTTACACTGAGAGGACAAAACCTCATTTCATGCCAAAATCTGAGAAAAAGTTCAGTGGTATCCTGTTCCTGGACCTCAAACACAACCAACAGTCACACACCACTTTAGCCACAAATATTAAATAAAGCACAGTAGCTTAGACTTCACTTAGATACTCTAAATGTCGTGTCTATTAAGCAATAGGGAACTGAGTATTAATTTGTCTCTGCATCTCTCAGTGCACACTTATCTATCCAGGCCTTTTTGCACTAGACTAAATTCGATTTGAGTTAGTTTCAGGGGATTTGGTTTTGTTTGTTTGGGGTTTTTTTTAACTAAAATTGTTTTAAAGTGAATTAGTTAAATAGCATGAAAAACCCAGACAAACAAAACCCAAAACCAAAAAAACTAAGCACACTTACAGGACTCCCAATATGACTTGACTTCTTAGAGTGATGTGAAACAAAATGAAAAGATGATCTCAGCTCCCAGGGTTGAAGAAAAAACTTAGCAGATTAACATTTAAAAGTCTTGAGTGGAAGAACGAATTCACTTTTCCTTATAAAGAATTCTTAGTGGGTTTTATTCTTTGTGAAGGCTTATGGTCAGCTTGTAGCAAGGCTCCAGAAATGAAGTTCCTGTTGCTGAACTGACTGATTAACAAAAATTGGAAAGTAAAGGGCTTTCTCCACATTTTACAAATCCAGGCATTGTCTCTATGTAACTCCTTCTGGTGCCTTTCTTTTCCCTTTGGTCACAGGTCTCAAGCACGATGAACTTTAGCACAGCCCATGACCAGCAATGGTGACAGCTCCAGAGTCTTCTGGGAAGGACTGAAGGGAATTTACAGCTGTTACATTGGCACTATTTGCAACATTCTTTAATGTGAAGTCAAACATTTTATAACTTAAAGTGTTATTTAAAACATTTTAAATGCAGTACCAAAATGGGAAATCCACAGGTACTTGGGGGTTTGGGGTTTTTTAATCAGTATGGAGCAGCTTTT
Organism: Monarcha castaneiventris obscurior; assembly: GCA_026261815.1. Lineage (NCBI taxonomy): Eukaryota > Metazoa > Chordata > Aves > Passeriformes > Monarchidae > Monarcha > Monarcha castaneiventris. Next base: position 8,861,079 of record JAMPIT010000566.1, on the reverse strand, counting down.
CCCCATTGCTTTGCTTTTCCTTCTTTTAAGTACAGTTTGCCCAGAGAATTTTGGAATATGAATGAAGAAAGATGTGTTCAGCATTGTCAGTCTGGGGGAGGACACACACATTGGATATGTACTTGAAAACTGTTTTATGCGTATTCCATGCATGTATCAAGAATTTTGGTTATATGCCCATAGTTTTCTCCCAAGAGAAATGCTGTGGTGACAAGAAAGAATTTCATAAAAAATAACGTGTAATTTAGACCACACAAAGATAAGTCCACATGGAAGCTGAAGCAAGGAATGACACTTGCCATTTACTATGCAGGATTGCTGCACTCTTTCAGATTTTAAAAACTAATTTTTCATTCTTAGGCTCCTTTTGGCAACTTCAATAGTGTATGATAAAATTCCATTATCGTTTTGGTTGAGGTGATTTTCCAACCAGCACACATTGCATCAGAAGGTCAGTACCTGAAAGCTGCCTCTTCTCACTTTTGATTATCATCATCCTGTTTATAACTGAAAGTAAAATAATAAAATATGTGAGTATTTTTTTGACTATCAGTGGTGTCTCCTGTAATTTTCTAAACCTGTACTAACAAAACCATTGCTTTAATGGGATACTGACATTTTGACCCCAGAAAAATTGCAGGGAAAAGTTCTTGCAATACACATATTTGAAAATGGGGAATTCATGTCTTAAACTGAAATCTAGTGCCTTAAATGCAGACCCTGTGGTTCAGGCTGGGCTGGTTTCAAACTGGGATTGGATGAGACCACACATTCTTCTGGGAACAACTTAATGAAGTCTTCCAGTTTAAATGCCTGAAATTATAAAAGACCAGGTAATTTGCACTAAGTGGGTGAATCAGCAGTGAGTTGCACGTTATTTCCATACCAGCAAATAATTGAATAAACAATAAGGGAAATGAAGCATATTTTGTATCCACTGTCATTGTCTTCAGGTGTTGGTTATTTACAATTTCTTACTGTAAGAACAAGTATTTCAAATCACACATTGCTGGTATTTTTCAAGCCCTTTTACTAAGTAATATGAGACATACAGGTTTTTTTACAGCTTACTATATTTTTTATTTCACCTTTGTGTATTTTGAACAGTTTTAACATGTCACATCCAGATTTTTAGATGTCTGTTGAGGGATTTCCTTTGTATGAAGTACCCAATGGGGTATTTCCTGTGTAACCCAATAGCAAAAGTCAGCAAAGCCTAATGTCAGCTCTCTTTAGGCAGGAGCTGGTTCATTATGCTTGTTCTCTTAATTACTTCAGGGCATCATGCAGCAAGTCAAATGTATTTGAACATAAACTTTAAGTTGGTATTTTTATACCACAGAGATGGACTTGTAATTGACTTAGCAGATACTTATGCATTACTATGAATTCCATGCATAACAAGGAAATAACCAATTCTCCATATCAGAGGACAAAAACCCCAAACCATTATTCAACTGTTTATTTTCTTTTATTTTCAAAATGTTTTTCTAAGCTTATACTTCCATCCTGCTGCCTGACTCTGCAGCAGCATTTCACATAGATTTGCCTTGGTATTCTGTGCTTGAAGCACACATTGGAAAACTTGCTTTAGGACAGAAGTTAAAGGTTCTTTAAGAAACCTTAATTCTCTTTAATTATGATAATCTGTGTGAGACTGTTATGCAGTATAAAAAGTGGTTAATTCATGCAGTGACTTCATGTTCATTTTCTCTGTAGCATCCTGTTCTTTTTAAAATTGGATTACCTCTACTGGCTTTAAAAAAAGAAATAACTCTTTAAATACTATTTCCTTGAGATTACTTAAATGATTAGAATATAATTTTATAAATGTAATTTTCTGGAGGTATTTTGAAGATGTAAAAGGTTTCATGCAATTTTCTACAGTGTTTTATGTATTTGTAAAAAATGTTCTACAGTATTTCTGCATAAAATACTACTTCCAAAGAAAGCTCTTTTTTTGAGATATACAGTGGTTTATAAAATAAGAAAGGTCCCACAAATATATTCACTACTTTGAGTCATTAGCATATCATTATATTTTTAATACTAAATCCATGGCTTGTATATGTTGTACAAAATATTAAAAGGTACCACTGGAGAAAAAAGATCACTATTTTCTGTTCTCCATTTTTGTGTTACACAATAACCATTCCTGACTTGGTTAACAGATCCAAAGCAAAAAAATGGCAGCAAGTCCTCAAATGTCTTTAATCTGTGAAAAGGTTTTTGCAGGGAAACAACAGCAGCGTTCAGAACAAGGCATCTGCTGTAGGCTGAGGTGTAGAGGTGCAGAGAGAGCTTATTTTATTTATTCCCAGTCTGTCTGCTCTGCCCTGTGAAAGGGAACAAAACACATCCTGGTTTAGAATGTTGCCAAAACATGGGACAAATCAGTAAATAAGCAAAGGAATATCTGAACTATTCCAATGAAGGGTTTTTACAATTTATATTCCTATCACAGTGTCTTTTCTACGCCTTGATCTTTTTGCTATCAGCTGGTAAAGTTTAACAGAAAATGAACAAACCAGGCATTAGTGCAGTATTGCTGATGAGCCAGAGCTTTAGTGTAAAATATTCCTCAGTAAGGTTCCTTTTAACCTGTTCCCTGAATCAAGTTCCTTTCTTCACACTGAGCCTTCATGCAGCCATAGGATCCCAGGTTGGAAGGGACCACAAGGATCACCTGCTCCAGCCTTTTTGGCAAAAACAGAGTCCATACAAGATGGCCCAGCACCCAGTCAGGCAAATCTTAGTGTCCAGCACTGGGGAATCCACCATGTCCTGGGGATACTCCACAGGCTGGATGTTCTCCTGGTGCAATCAGCATTCAATGGGGCTGCTACAGTTGCTGTGCCTGACTTCTGTACATCCAAGGTTTTCTTCCATCCAGAATGTGGCTGCTGCCTCCTCCTCTCCCACCTGCACAGCTCCAACTTCAAACCTGGAGTGCAGGGTGAGGAAAAGAAGGGAAGACAAATACACAGCAGTGCTTTCTTGTCATCATAAATATCTTTATTGTGAAAAATACCATAAAATAATTCCCACAGTTCTAGAAAAAACAGTTCTGCTTTTTAGATTTATGATTCCATATAAAGACATTTTATAATTTGAAACGTTTGATAAATCTCTGGCTAGCTTTACTTATCCTTCTTAAAACATGAAACTGCTACTTAGTGATTTGCTGAGGGCAAAAAAAAATTATTCTCCCATTTATTTTGTTACAGCTTTATGGATAAAAGTGTGTATTACAGAGCAAACAATACCTTACAATAAGGCACTTTTAAATACAACTAACCTGCTATGCTATCCTGGCTAGTTTCCAGCAAAGCTCCTATAAATCACAGCCCTAAACAGAAGAATAATTCTTGTTCCAAACACTGGTCTGAAAACTGAAACAATAACAAGCCTTGTTTTTTTTTTTAAAGTTTAAGCTGACACATTTTCTGCATATGTCACAAGTTTCAGCTCTTCAGTTTGTAATTCACTTTGAATCTCTTTAAACACTGATCAGTTATTATACCAGTATTAAGCGTGTACCAAGTAAAATACGCTCCCCCCCACCTTCATTTTAAAACAAGTCGGAAACTAGTTTATTAAAACTGAAAGAATTTCACAAAGAAAGTTTGCATCTACAGACAGGCCAATTATGGTAATGCTGCTTCATGCACATCTCAGGGTTGACAAACTACCGAGACATTTACTTCAATGTTCAGTTGCTGAACATTATTGCACTACAGACACCCACGAATAAATAAAAAGGCGAGTTCAGCTTCCTCACGTGTCGCCTGCGCCATTAACACTCAGCGGGGGCCCAGCGCTTCATTTTCCAGAGTCACGTCAGGAGACGCAGCGCCGGAGCTGGAGAGCCTTGCAATGGAAATGGTTTAACACAACTTTGTCTCTCTGTTTCCAGAATACTTCAAAGCCCTTCAAAACAGCACTGGGGTGGTAACACTTCTTGTAAACAGCAGCTGCTCAATACTAGGAAAGCCTTGTTCCCCACTGTCGCTTTTTGCTATTGTTTCCAAGAACCTGTCTTCCACAGAAGGAATCTGTGAACAGCAATCATGCATTAATCATCTTCTACTGACTACATTCAAGCCTTTTTGTTCTTAAAATGTAGTTTTCCCATTCCCACTCATTCATTTGCAAAACGCACGTGGTCCTTTTTTGTTCCTGAATGCTCCAGGCCTACAGCAGAACTGCCCTGCTGCCTCTGAGAAACAAACCAGCACTGTTCCAACAGCAGTGCCTTGGATGAAGAATTTACTCATGAGGGAACATCTTATTCCTTCTCTAGAAGAAAAATTAAACCCCAGGAAACAATTCTCTCAGCTTGAGCTCTTAAAGCTGCACAAGGGCAGTCCTTTGAAAGAAGACTGATTCCCAGCAGTGCCCTGGCCCCCAAGCACAGCTGTCCATGGTCTTTACTGGGACTGCCCACAGCCCAGCCACTCCGTCCAAGATCGGACACACTGCTCACGTTGCTCATTCAATACTCATTTAAAAGCAGCCCCTCAGGGGCACAGGGCTGACAAGGGCTGCAGGGGGACGTGGCACAGCCGCCCACTCACAGGTCCCTGCCCAACTTTAGGTACTGCCAGCAAGCAGCAGAGGCCAAGCCCACGGAGCAGCAGGTTCCTTGCTGTGCAGAGTTGCTGTGTCTGAGCCCCGGCCCCTCAGAGCCATGCCAGCCTCTCAACAGCCCTGAGCACCTCCAACAGTTCAAGCAAAAACGTTTCCTACAGGTTGAAAGCACAAGTTGAACTTGTAGAAAGTCATTCAAATTGGGGAACATGCAACACTGGAGGTTAACAGGCTGCTGGGGTGGTTTGGCATCATAAACTGTTAGATACCACCACACAGGCCCCTCAGTTTGAAGATAAATTTGTGAACACTGACCTTTAAACTGCTGTTGAAAAACATTTTACAAAGCCACAGGGCTTGCAATTATGATGATGAAGTACTTGAGGCAGGAGCCAAGGGTTCTGCTTCAACAGCAACTTCACCTACAGTAAGAAAAACCTCCTTTTGGACTGAAGGCCTTATTTGCTAACTGCATTTGTTTTACTGAGGCTGCTTAGGTTTTCAAGTGCCAGGAGTTGAAGCAAGAGAAGAATTCTCTCAACTGATTATTGTTTTCCAGTTAAAATCCAATCAAGAGAACACTGACAAACTCTAATTCCTGCATTCCAAGAAAATGGCTGCTGATGAAACTCAGTAATTATGTCAGGAATTATGACAGATGCAGTTACAGAAGGAGAAGACTCCTCACTCCTACCAGCTCCAGCCCTGATAACACCACACAGCGCATTCACACAGTTCCACCAACTACACCAAACCCCTTTTAAGTACATGCATCTAGAAGAAAAAATAAAAACAGACTTTTGGCTAGTGGAAAGTGAGTCCCTGTTTTTGCACACAGCTGTCTCTGCAGTACTGTGGCTGTTACATGAAACAAAATTACTCCAATTTCATGTAGTACTAACTCCCTGTTGCATCACCCACGAGAAATGTTGTATTACAGGGTAAGGCTGGAGTTAATATCACATTCCTGCAGTACACTCACCTCACAACTTGTCTCAGTTCTGAGTTTCTGTACAGAACTAACAAACTGCTGCAGAGTCAGGGTAATGTCACATCAAAGTTTCTGCTCAAATCGCAAGCAGGTATTTTGTTAAAGTGCAAACTACTCAAAAATCATACCTAAACAAACACCCCAAATCACATTCAGAAAAGAAGTGTTTTGAAAAACAAGTCTTTCCCCCCACCCCCACCTCACGGCTGAGGGTTCCACCAAGGAAATCACCCCAATTAATTTCAGGTTAGTGAACAACAAAGTGAGCAGGTATTTCAGATACAGTTACTCCCAAGCACTTTTTCCAGAGGGATTGTTGGGACTGGTTCAGTGCACAGCCTCTTCCCCACCTCTGTCACTGCCAACACCAATCCAGCAGCAGGTGGGCACTTGGGTTTCCTCTTAAAAATACTGGGAGATGGATCATTCTGCTGAGCACAACCAATAGTTTGTTAACATAGAGACTACTGTAACTACCCTTGCCACATTTATTAGGCCCCAATCCAGAAAAATATTTACATGCATTTTTATCTTTAAGCATATACTTGAGTTCTAAATTTAAGTGTTGTCCTAAGTAGCATCTTACTGGCTTTTCCATCCACAGGAATAAACATGTCCTGCATATCCACAGCAAATACATAGGCAGCACGACCCCCATCAGCATGAGCTTGTCAAGCTCACCACAAAGTAAACCCAATGAAAGAAAAAAGGAGTTTTCTTCTAGTGCAGTAAGACTCTTGGTTAAGGACAACATTATAGAAATTATGATTTTGGGTCTTGAACTGAGAGACTTTTTATTTTTCAATGAATTAAGTAAAAAACAGCAGCGGCCACCAGAAACAGTCTTGGCTCTAACTGAAGTGAAATTTGAATGTAAATGGTCCTCCTCCAGAACCAAAGGGGTTGAATCCTTGCCACGTGTTCCAGTTCCTGTGGAAAGGGTTGTTGCCGCCCTGCTGACTCTCTGCATCCAGTGGGTCCTCTCCCGCATCAAACTTCCGCCTCATTTCTGCAGGAAACGAAACCAAGGTGGAATCACAGCACGGTAATAACAGGGTTTCCCTGGAATACCTCAGCTGCTGTTATAATCTAAATGCAGTTTGCAATAGCACTTGAGGCAGAAGGAGGTGCACATATCCTTTATATAAGCATATCCAGAGTTAGTCAATCCTGGAAATCTCTACAAGATGATATCCCTAGAAGAGACCTTCAAAATATAATTTTTATTTGACTTTTAACAAAAGTCACTGGAACACAGTAATTCCAGATTTACATCTGACTTCATGCAACGGATTGGATACAAGTATTAGTGCACTACTTTCTCAAGATGGGTATGGGCAGAAAGGGAAAAAGGGAAGCTCTGATGCTTCTTATGACTTACACTTGTGTTTTGACCTTGCAAAAAAAGTAATTAAAGAAATGAAGGCACTGCATCATTACCTGGGTCAGTGAGGACTTCTTTAGCAGCTGCGATATCAATGAATTTTTTCTCTGCTTTCTTCTTTTCTTCCTCACTCTGGAAGTTATCAGGATGCCACTGGGATGCCAGCTTTCTGTAAGCTTTTATGATTTCTTGCTTTCGAGCATTTCTGGATGGATAAAATTACAGAGAACTTCATTTTCCGATTGCTCGTATGCCACACTAATGAAGTTTAAAATAAACTCTGAGACACTAATTAAGGGCATCAGGAAAGTTATGAGGTGCTGTTAACCTTCTGCAAGTGGCATTGAAGACTCTACACAAAACAAAGAAAGCAAGTTGCAACCTTAAACAAAGATTCCTCACTCTCTCCTTCACCACCCATTTACTTTCCTTGGAAAGATGCTACTGCCAGTGACTCTGCAGAATAGAATTCTCAGTCTGAGAAATTTACCATCCCATGAACAACAAAAAACAGATCAAATTAGTTCACAACTGGAAGGACAACCAGTACTAGTTCAGAAATCTGTTTGCTCCTCATTAGCAAGGGAAGTTGTTGGTTTCTCAAGGTTAATGGCAGAAAGATTTTTGATACCTTTCAGTCAGTCCTTCCAGACTCTTCCAATCTATCACACTATTTGCCACAATTTTTTGTTACTTTCAGTAATTCTTGCCAGTCTTCATTTCTTCCCCAACTCATTCACATGACTCAGGATCTATACTAATTTCTTCCCAAAGAATTTATTTCCTCTCTTCCTGCTGTTGTTTTTCCATTCTTTCTAAAAGGAATTGTTAACAAATGCTACTTTTACAAGCTGAACACTAAAAACTAGTACAGCAGAAGAGTGACGGTAGCAAGATACAGAACAAAAATTAACACTCAGCAGAACAAATTCAAGTGATCAGCGCTAGAAGTACTGGTTTAAATAACCACCTTTCACACCATCATCTCTGGAATTAATATCTCACCTTTTTACTCCCAGAATTTTATAGTAATCCCTCTTCTGTGATTGCTTCAGCATTCTCTGGGCACGTTCCAGCCCTTCCCGAATCTGCTGGTCATTTTCACTATTGGCTTGAGCAGTCTCATAGTCTTTAATAGCTTTTGTAAAAAAAGTCAATGAAAAAAGGTTACACAACTCTACAAACTTCCATTTAAAAAACTCAACCACTCAACAAAACTGAAGGTTTGTTATTACCATACATAAACAGCAAAACTTTTGTTTCAACTTGACATGTTCTGGGGTTTTTTTCTAAATGAGAAAACCTTGGAATAGAGGAAATTCACATTCACATATGAATTAGGTGACTTTCTTTCTTTAGGTCCATCGCACTCGTGGGAAATGAAAGAGAAGGGTGGGTACCAATGTAGGTCACAACATTCTCTAGATGTTACTACATCCACAAGGATGAACACAATGAGCATCTAGGACTGGGAGGAGGAAACAGAAACCAAGAAGAAAAATTCAGCAATTAGTACTTGAAAAGCCCTCTGCACATTAGTCCCACACTGTTGTTCAACTGAAGGATGAATTAACCAGTCTTTAAATTAATATTCATTCTTCTCCCCCAGTCTGCACTCGATCAACACAATAGAAAGTCTCTTCCTCTTTAACAACTATAAAGACAGATTTCAGACTACCACTAAGTTCATATTGTTAGCAAAAGGCAAATATTGCCTTTTCATTACACCTCTGCAGGCATAATATGCAGACAGTTATATTTTATGCGTTTTTTTCCCAAGGCATGCTCTCACTTTTATTTCAAGAGTTGCATTTCTCAGAAATGAAAGCAATAGAAGAAATTTTTAAGAAATTTGAGGTCTACACTTCTTTAAGTGAATTCTATTAGTATTGCAAGTGCTTAAGACACCAAGTTTATATATTCTTTAATATCAAAATTTATCAAGGGAAGCAAGTTGAAGTCTTTAATGAGACTGCACTTCTTTCACTGTTATAATCCTCAAGGTCTCATTTGCAGATCCAAATCTCTTCGGTTTCTCAAGTTACACAAAGTACTTGCATCAGATTATTTCCAAGCAGATGCTATTTCTCAGCAGGTGCTACATTTGTTTTTCACTGTTTCTGAGCAAGACAGCAGGAAGTGCTAATGAATTTGTATTACCCAGACATCTGATACCACCACAATCTTGTTTCAGTTACTGAAAAAAAAAAAATTATTCCAAAAAGTATTGCCAGAGCCCAAACAACTTCCTAAGCTACTAGAAACCAAATTTCTACTGATTTTCACATCGCAGGACACTGCCTTTGCTGCTTAAAGCATTTTGGCTTCTACTGCTATTTTTAATAATTTGTCCAGTCATTAAAAAAACCCCAAAACAGGAGTGTGCCCTATTATGTGTGCCCAATATATGCCATCAAAACTAACAAAAGCAGTGAAAATACAGGAATTTCATTATGCTGCTTTATTGCTCCAGTACTTCTAAGCATCACTGAACTTCATCTGCTTCAGTAATACTGGGAGGTGCCAGCAACACGTCCTGCCAAATGCAGGTCAGGTTGCTCAGCCTCAGCAGGCACCACATCACCTACAGCACCATTGTGGGGTCAACTACTTGTCATGACAGTATTGGATTTCTCTTCTTTTTTTCTAAATCAGCTTCTTTATTTAAGGACTGCAAGCATTAAGCACAAGGGAAGGTGTTTCAGTGCTGCACACTGCAGAGGGAATGCATCCAGCACACTCAGTAAGTACACATTGCACTTCCCCTCTCTAAGTTTGATTGTACCCTACAGGGTAAGGATTTTCCTCTTTCAGAGAGCTAATTGCTCTCTCCATCTGAGGGGTGAGGGTTGGAAGCAGGGGGAACAGGATGGCAGCTTCAGGACCACAAGAAGTTTGCTATGCAGCCAGGAAACTTATTACTAAATCCTGGTATGTCAAGTGGGATATTTAATCAAATCTTTTGAGTCACTATTTCTAAAAGCAGTGGTACCTCACAAACAAACAGAAGAACCACTGCTGCTTCTTACCAGCCTGCTGTTTCAGAAAGCTTCCTTTCATCCTGCTCTGACACGAAAGGAACAACTACTTCCCAGTGTCATTTTCAATTTAAATACTTAAGTCAAATCTAACTCTCATTACTTCAATACAAGAATCTTCATGATCTCTCAAAAGGTAATCCCATTGTATCTCTAAAAAACTTTACTGGCTTTGGTATCTTGCCTGCATTTTTAAAACAGGAGACAGATTAATTCTGCATGTGGAATGATGGCCAATTTCCCATCAAAAATCCCGATGCAGGCAGCCTACATCCATGCCAAGACTGTTAGAGAAATAACAGAACCAGTTTATGCTCTTACTGAAACCTCTACAGTAGTAGAGGGAGGAGGGGAAAAAAAATGAAAACAGAAAAAAATTAGCATGTTGTGACCAATTTTGAAACAGCATGGCAGTTTTTTTCCTTCTTTGACAAAACTTGTGCTCTAGGCAGATAGACTCCTGTACTTAGGAGGTATGCCAGAAATGGAGTCATTAAACATCTGCCTCTGAAGACAAGCCCTGGATCTCATGTGATTATGAAGTAATTAAAACCATTTGATGAACTCAGCTATACATAGTGAACTGCATCTTGAACACTTAACAATAATCGCCTTCAAAGTTCTGAATTACAAGTACTTTGAAATTTTCCTACCTTTAACAGGAAAATAGGTGCCTCCAGCTTGAAATTTTTTTCAGGGAAGAATGAGAATCAGTTTGCCCCTTTAAATATAAGACTACAGTTTTAACTGCTCTAGTGTTCTCCACAGCAAAGAGAAATCAGCCATCATTTTAGTGCAGTTAAAACTGAAGGATAAATGAAGACACCTTCAGGCAGATGAACGTTAATGGGTTGTAATGCTGCTGATGGGGGCTCTGCTGGAAGGCAGAGTGGAACCACAACCACCTCGCTGCTGTCAAGGGCAGAAGGAAGGCATAGGAGATGCTACAGAACCTGGAGAAGCACAGTTCTGCTCTAGCAGAACTTGGAACCAGGCTAGGTCAAGCCTAGCAGGCTTGGCACAGGAAATAACCTCTCCCAGATCCCAGGCATGACCTCTCTGTTTCCTTATACCGTGTAACAGGGAGGCATTTGCCCCAGCACAAGACCAGGCTGGCTCTCTGCATTTGTGCAGAACCTCATTACAAAACTTTTCTTTCCTCTAATTCACAAGAGCTGAGTCACCCTCCCTGGAGGTATTTAAAAGTGATGCAGATATGGCACTTGGGGACATGGTTTAGTGGTAGACTTGGCAGTGCTGGGTTAGTGGTTGGACTTGATAATCTCACAGGTCATTTCTATCACTCCGTGTAATAGGATGCATTGTACAGAAACTCCATATGGAAAATGCAGCCTCAGGAATAGAATCAGTTTACTCTCTGAGCAACACTACAGAGATCCACAAAGGAGAAGCAATGGCTGTCAACCTCCTCTGCCCTCACCACATGCTAGGGAATAGAACAGTGCTATTTCATGCTGCCATCTCAAGACGTGAAAATGGAGCTCCTAAAATGGATTTACATCACCCTAACTTTAATTACCTTTTTCCTCTAAATGCAATTCTCTGACATTGCTGATTATATAAAAAGTGTCTGAGTTGAGTAAGCTGCACAGTTTCATAATCCTGAACACAGTCCACTGTTGTAAAGACAACTCTGCTGTAGATAAAACAAGTACATTCCACTTACACTAATCAAGACAAAATTACCACCAAGTATTTTTGTAAATCTGCAACTACCAGTGCTAATTAAGGATAACACAGTGTAGAATCAAAGTGCATGTTAAAGAAAAGGCTTTGAAATGCTGACTACATTTTAAACATCCACAAAAAAGTATGTGCCAATGGTGTACAACTGTACCTTCTTCATACATGTCTTCCAGCAAATAAGCTTCTGCTCTGTCTTTCAGGGCATTCACATTGGTTGGTTCCAGCTGTAGAACTTCTGTACAAAGTTTGATGGCTTCTGTAGCCTGCTGATTCTAGAGAGGCAAAAGTAAAATAAAACTCATGTAATTGTGGGGGTTTTGTTTTGTGTCTGTCTTAAGGACATTTACAGAGGGAGATAAGAATTACCTTTGATAAACAGTGACAGATCCTTTCTTTGGCACGAGTAGAATAAACTGTGACTTCTGGTTCAGTTTTCATTACAGAATCATATTTACTGATAGCATCTTCATACCTGTTTAAAAGCATAATATCACTAAATGTAATACACTAAATGTAATCACTATCTCAGGGTGTTGCAATTTATTTAAAAATTCTTAAAATTCACATATATTCCCATCCGTCTAGCAAAGGTCATTCACTTGAATAGCCTTAAATGCAAGGTGTGAAACAAGAGAATGAAGAAAACTTGCAGGCACTTCAAGAATTACAACCCCATTCCCTTTTCTGCACTGTGAGACAGAAGAGCAGGAATTAGGCAAAAGAAAACGACTGCCATCCATCACCGTGCACAGCCAAGAGTTTCCCGATTTGCCTCCTGTCCAGCATGACTCTGAACTTCCAAATATGCATCTCCCCTGATACTCGAGATGGACCCAGACCAGAGCCTTGCTGTGAGCACTGCACTATCTGCACACTACAAAAGGTACCTATTCACAGAGGTACAAAAAAAGCTCCTTATGACAGCTTTACTCAGGCATATGTTTTCTCCCTTTCTTCTTCACAAGTCACACCGTAAAGTGTAATTTTGCTGTGAAGATCTCAAAATGCTACAGTTACATGGTTTGAGCGAGAAACAGAGATTAGAACATTTACCTAAAAATGCAAGAGTGAGATTGAACCCATGGGTTGCTACAAGCTAGAGAAATGCAAGCTCTCAGATGCCTTGAAACTGTGCTGATACTGGCTAAATAAGTGAAAAGAGCCCAGACGGACTTTTGTCTTAATAAAACTGGCATCAGTTGTGCTTATTCACATTCCTGATGTACTTAATTTAAAAAAGCCACCTTGACAAGGTCTAAATGATTTGTTAGGAGTCCTTACAGCTGGATGTCATGTGCTTGGGAACACAAAACTGAAGTAAAGCAAGAACTACAAGAATACAGAGGCATTGTCCATCATTTAACAGGGCGCATAAAAGACAGAAAAGCTTATCAGTCAGAACCACTTCTGCCATCAAGGCACTGCAGAGTTAGTAGGTGGTTTTAGTCTTAAGATACAGTCCTTTGATCACAGAACAGCTACAGTGGGAAGGAATATCTGGGAATCACCCCGTCCAACCCCACTGCCCATGCAGGGCCACCTCTAGACATCGGCCCATAACCATGTCCAAAATGCTTTTGTGTAATACCAAAGTGGGCAGACTTCGTAACCTCCCTAAACAACCCGCACCAGTGGAAATGAGGCAGTGTAAAAAACATTTCCTTATGCTCCAAGGGAATTTCCTGTTTCAGTTTGCACCTATTGGCCTGATCCCATCACCGAACAGAGCGTGGCTCTGCCCTCTGTGCACCCTCCCTTCAGATACATTGATGAAATCATCCTGTAGCAGAGAAGTCTCAGGGCGAATACTCTCAGCCAACCCAGCCTTTCCTTGCAGGAGAGACAGGCTCCAGTCCGTCCATCATCTTAGTGGAACTTCACTGGACTTTCTCAATAGCTTCATCTCTCCTGCACTGGGGAGCCCAGTGCTGAGGCATGGTCTCAACAGTGCTGAGTTAATAATACATGACAGCTGAAAACTCCATCCCTGTGTTAGTCTTACCACCTGCTGCAGAAAGAAGTTAAGTATGCAAAGGGGAGACAGTGGCATCAGAAGGAATCAGAATAGAATTGTTGCTATGCAAGTCAATATTTATTTTAATTGTAATTTAAGAACTGTGCTCAGTTATCCACTTCAACTGACACATGCAAAAAGCATCACTTTAATCAGCTCCTCAATCAGTAAGTTGGTGCCTCAATTGTGGGTTTTTTCTTTTTTTTTTCTTTAATATAGCAGTGAATACTTACCTGCCTTCTCTGATTAATTCCTCTGCTGACTCGATCTGCTTATTGAGTTTCTTTACTTGCTTATAGAGAGAGAAGCACTGCTTATGGTCTTGGTCCAGTTTCAGACATTCCCGGACCTCACTTTTCACAGAGAGGTAAGGAGAAGGGGGAAGAAACAAAGAGTCAAAAAACTAGGTCACCACATACCACGAAATTTCACCTAGAGACACAGTGCAGCATATGTAAGCTGCTCAGAACAACACTGGAGTTCTTTATACAATCTCTCCCTTCATCCAAAAATTAATATACAGTGAGACCAACAAGAGTCTTCCAAAACATATAGGGATATTTATCTGGTTTTGGTTTTAATTCTTTTGTATTGCCAAACACATTAAAGATTAAATGTTACATTAACAACTGACTAAAGAGCAGAAGAAAACAGTACTCTGTGAAAGAAATTATATTCAGCAGTTCTCAGATAAATATATATGAAAATTACCACCAACTGTAACTCAGATATATTACAAAGTTCCTGTGTTGAAGTGTATTTTGTGCTGCTTCAAACAGATAAAGCTCAGCTAAGACTCAAACCTCCTTGATGGAAACTCAGCCAAGCCTGAGCTTGAGGTTTCACTGTGAAGAATGTGTAATCAGGCTCTGATTAGGGCAAATATCTGTCAAAATAGTCAAAAGTCTGAAAAAAACCCAAAACCCTCCAGAATGTAATCATATGAAGGAATAAATGTTTTGGATCCCATAGTCATCATAGCACAATCACACTGTCAATTTCAGGAAGAGATCATAAAATCTTATTTTGTTCCTAAGCACAGACAAAAATATCTTATTATTTCAAAATAATTAGACCTGTAAGAGGAAGAAATTAAGGGAAGGACAAGAGCAAGCATCCAGCAAGTTCAGGAGCTATAGAACTCTTTCATAGTGTATCTCATGATGCCAAAAAATACTGGTATCCGATAGGAATAAAGGAAAGAGGCTTATCCCTTCATTCTGATTCCATTCTGTTCTTCAACAGTGCTCTCAATTGTACTTTTAAATAACAAAAATACCACGTATACTTGAAATCACTGTGCAAAGTGATGGCCAGCTACCTAAAGTCATCACAGAAGTGACCTATGAGCTCACAAGATTAAGTATGCTCTGGAAAGGGGATGCCTAATGCAAACCAATTACTTTCATGTTTACCTTTGGCCAGATATAAAATGAATTTTTGCAATTATAATCACATGCAGCTTCCATCCACCAAGAAAAGAAACTCAGGCTTTTTCAGCTCTCTTCACCTTACTGAAGGGATTCTGTGGCAGAAACCATATTGGAAGGATTCTGGAGATGAAGGCAGCACATCTGAAATTATGATTGGCAGAGAAACCACTTCTGTGCAAAAGGAAGCTGCACCATTTGTGCAGCTAGGCACAGAGTACAAACTGAACAGTCTGGACTGGGCAAGGGCAGTTATCTGTCAGATTAACTAAGGAAATGTGGGAATAAGACCTTAAACTTAACTCAGTAAGAATAAAGGGAGAGGGCATTATCAAAAAGTCATCCAGGACTGTCTGCAAAAATGAAAGGCAAACAGCTCTGCACCCCAAGCGCTTCATACTTGAATGCTCCTGTACTTCTCATTTATACTTAAGTTTGTAACCTTAAAGTATACGTTTTCTGTTTGCATCTTAACTTCAACAGAGGTTTATGATAAAAAAAGGCTACACTAAAGAAAGTTTAGAGACACACTTCCTTCTAGGATGGAGAAATACAATGAAGACAGCACCAGCAAGCAACTCTAATGGACAGGTACTCTGGCTTCTGCTTAAGAAAACAAGATGCCTGGAACCATTGATGGCTGGTCTTGCCAAGAATAAACATGGGTATCTTCACTGCCAATTCTTAGTTTCTAGAAAGGAACTCCCTTTATCAGATCTAGACCACAGTTGCTTCTTCATCCAAACCCCACACAACAGATAATTCACGGTTTATCAAGACCTATATATTTTCTGTCTCAATAATAATGATTACAGCATATAGCAAAATTACCTGAGAGATAATTCATGGTCCCCCAGCTGATAATATATCCTGCTGATTTTATAGAAGGCTTCAGTATTATCGTTCTTTAATTTGGCAGCAGCTTTCAAGTCACTAATGGCTTTGCTTGGCTCCCCTTCCTTTATATAACACTCTGCTCGAAGTTCCCGTAGCTCTGCATCCCAAACACAAACCTTGAGAAATCAAAATTAAAGCTTGTTTTTGGTCCATAACACTTCACTTCTTTTCCTCCCCAAAAGAAAAACCCCATTTAATTTCACTTTGCCAACTGCAATAGCATAAGGTTCAAGCTGCATGCAGAGCTCATGAAATTAGCATCTCTGCTTCCTGGTGGATGCTGTGATGCACCTGCCCAAATAGAAAACAAAGGCCTGAAAATTTTGTAAATGATTCAATGAACTCATGCAGAGAGATGAATTAAATCTACTGGCATTGCTTAAACTAGGACAGTCTGTTGAGCCTCCAGGAAAAGATATCAGAATCATAAGTTATTGTATCTTCCCAAAAGAATAGAGGTAATGAACAGCAAGGACCAAGCTGTCGGTTGTCCTCTAGGAAGAAGCCTGTGGGTAAGATGCAGCTCCACAAAGTTTGACCTTAATATCTGCATTTTATGAATAAAGAAAGGTAAAAATGTAACAGTAAGGCAAAAGTAATTACTCATAAGGAACTGCCTATCAAAATTTGGTTTAGGGAATTAAATGTGTCTTATCAGTTGTTTGGAAACTATCATTTTAGAGGAGACTTTTCTGCTTTTCCACATTGCCTCACCATAAACCAATGCCCACATTGTAGCAGTTTCTTCACCAAAAGCTCCAAGGCTGTAAACTCCAAGTCAACAGCACCAGTTTGTATGTGCAGAGCCATAGCAGTTAACTGTCTTTTAGTACATTTCTATATGACACACAGAATTCCCGCACGATTGAGTTATTTATGCTTATACTATCAGGCTGTCTATACCAATTAAGATTCAACAAATACAAATACCTAAGGAACAAGCTGAAAATTCAGCTAGCTACATACATTTCTAATTTTGTGGGGTTTGTCTTTTGTTACTTCATTTTCTCAAGACAAAAACTGTCTGCATATATGCAATGAAAAATCCAGAAGAAAAGACCTACAACTCCTGTATTTGGCAAAACTTCACTGTTTTCAGAAAACCTTTTTCCCAGCTTCCCCAATACCAAACTGTAAAAAAATAGGCAAGTATAATCAAAAAAGTTATCTGTAACAGAAATTTCACTGGAGTATCTTTAACACAAACTATTATTTTGACTTCTTTTGCAGTTAGTGTTCAGCCCTCTCCACTCTCCAACATCATTACAGACCCACGGTGCTCAGCAAAACTAAACCAGTTACACTGAAGTTATTCTCACATCAGTGAAGAAACTATTAAACAAAAACACACAGATGTCAGACAGAAGCTCTTACTTTCCTTTCACAGTACCATTTGACTTAACACTTACTGCCAAGATTTCATCAAGAAGAGAAATAGCAGCTTCGTAATCCTCTTGCTGGTAGGCAGATAAAGCTTGTGAATGCAGGCGCTGCAGCTCATCAGATTTTGTCAGCTGAGTCTGGGCTTCTTTTTCCTCGTTATTGCTAGGATTGGATTTGAGCTGCAAACATGAACAAGGAGAGAGATTCAAATGCTTGTTCAAGGATCTCTTTTAATAATCACATCACAGAGAACTGACTAAAGCTGCAAATTAAACAAAATTAGTTTCAAAACTCCACTGCAAGCACTTCTACCTCTAAACTTCAGAAGAAAGAAACATTTTGAGATTCAATGCAAGATGTCAGAAGTCAGAGAAATCCAATTCCTTGTGCTTGATCATTCACCACTGGACATGATACACAATAGTCACTCTCCCCGATCACCTGCTGGAAGTTGTGGATGTCTCCTTCATAACCCAATTAACTCACCTCTGCTGACAGTTACTAAACACAGGATTCCTCAGTTGCAGCAGACAGTGTAACCACGTGGCATAACTGCATCTCTCACTTTAAGCACTACACATATTTATAACTTCATGATGGAAATAAATGAAACATGTTCCAGACAGTTATTACTGTGAAGCTGTGTTTCTTACATTTTCCTCACAAAGAGTGACTACAGGAGCAAGGTAAGAGACTACAGCTTAGGGAAAAGGCTCAGCTGGACATTCATGCATTCTGTTTCTTAGGTAGTTTTAAACAAGTCTAAAGTTTTGTCTACGAGGACTCTCTTTTCTCTAACTCCCCTCCCTGAGCAAGCAGAAGTGGTTACATTGTACTTGCATGTTTTCATTTACACAGTTTTATCTCTTCAGAGAAAATTAGCAGATCTTGCAGGCAACTTAACTATCACCCAGGAAGATACATGTGGGCCAGAAAGAATCTCTGCCATTCCCTCGAAAAGCCGGGATGTAATTTGTAGCACTGCTGTAGCTTGAAGCACTGCCTTCACACTTGTTGCTGATCAGAATGACTTTCAGAGTTTTAAAAGGGACAGATCAGCATGACTTTATTTTTTTGTTAGTTTTTAAATGAAAACTTGCATTATGTTGCATCTATACACAGAATGTAAACTAAAGGCACTCAAAGACATCTAATACTTTTTTCTTTCCTCATTTATCTTGAAGTGGCCTCTTCCCTTTTTCTCACCAGTAAGTTCTTGAAATACATGTTATTGTGTGCTTATGTCTCTAATGTAATTCAACTTCAGCCCTCAAAAGTCCTTTACCAGAATTCTCCCTGTTTCTAACACCTGAGCATATGAAAGGAAAGTGTCTAAATGCTACATCAAAATCATGCACAGGTCCCACACTGTGTCTTCAATTCCTCTTTATAAATCTTTTTGAACTTTATGCAGCTTTTTATTTTACCTGGCAAAAATCAAGTTGTACTTAGGCCCGAAAATTCTCCTTTATTCCCTACATTGTCTTTCAGCAAGAGGAGAGGAATGTGATAAAAGAGTTTTCTTCTTTGTAGGCTGAATCCCAATGTAAGTCTCATACAGCTTTTCTTTTGGTTAGAACTCTGCCTATAAACCCTTGATGCTGTGCATCCACTCTCTCCCCAAAATCTGGAGCTTGTAGCAGAGGCAAATTTCTGCACCTGTAATTTTAAAAAGCACCAAGTCTACAAAACTCTCTGAAGTTTCAGCTGACTTGTCTGACTTCTTCCTTAATTTCTCAGCATTTTCTTCTTAAAAATTAAGAGCTTTTGCTATGGATGAGCTTTACACTTCCATTTAAATTTATAATAACACTGCACTCCTTAGACTTATGGTATGTTTCTTGCATTGTATTTGGAGAAGATGTCAGTGGAATATGAAAAGCAATGTAACAATCATGGAGGCAAGTCCAATAGTAATAAAAACCATTTGAGTGAAACATGCTAGGTAATTTTAGGTAGTACAACATGTCCAGTTAAAGAAAGGAAAATATTTCAAGGTATCATTCAAACAAAAGTCATTGAGTGCTTGTGTGCTACAGTATGATGAAAATATACAATCATAAGTTCTTATTAAGTAATTAGTATATTGCTATGATGTTTAAATCAGTAATGTTAACTAAAGCAAAAAGAAGGCTGTTTGCTGAGCTTGTGAAAAAGATCCTGAGGGGAACTGAGGGAAGGGAACCTGCATGGTTTGTGGTATCTAAGATCGAGACATCCATGCACTCAAGGACAATGCACAGAGGAAAGCCCTGCACTGCTAATATATCAGGTAATACAGCTATGGTGACAGATAGATGGGGAAAAAAAAAAACCCTCAAGGAAATATTTAAATATCTTTTCTTCTTTAGATGGGAAGCTACAGATGATCACTGTACCTCAGAGGAGTGTATCTGGAAACATCTAATGTTACTCTGACGTGGTTAAGAGAGCCTCAAATACCCAACCCAAGACTGCCTAGTAACTTAATCAAAACAGGTTAACTTGGAGTGCCATAAGACGGCCTCTCCCACCTACATCCAAAACAGTATTATTAAACACACCAACCGACCATGGAAAGCTGTTATCCAACGCATTTTGCAAGAGGCAAGAGTTTAGATGAGAAAGCAATTTGCAGATGTACAGAGCTCAGTCACTTGGTCTCGGCTGACATCTAGTGGAGCTGGAAGCTGTGCCTTCAGTTTTGAGCTCTGAAGTGTCTGTTCTTCCAAGGCAGAAAGAACTGTGTATTTAGGACACCTCAATTTACAGTAGTTATTGCAGTAAATTGCAACTGTGAGTGTTACAGTCAAGCTTAAAAAAGACTAGAATTTAAAAGAAATATAACAAGTCGGTCCTTTCCTCACTTTCCAAGAGACAAGGCAGAAGTTCTGCTCTAATCTTGTATCTTTTACAGAATTCACCAACTCAAATGCTTGTTATTTTCTCTCTAACATAAGCAGTCACTGACAACACTGTAAAGCATATACACAGGGCTGCCAGGATTTGCATTGCTTTTGTCACCTTTCCAGAAGGCCTTCCATCAACCAAAGGATGCCAATATCCCTTTTATTTTCAGTAAAAATCACATGCTTACAGATAAACATTCCAGGGCTTTCATGGCTTGAGGCCTTAGACACGAGTGTTGATGCACCCACAGATCTGTCCTGCTGACTTCTATTCATTAGAAACTACTAAACCAAACAGAAGGAACTTGATATTAAAGCATATGAACACTCAACCTAAGTTGTAACAGAGAAGTAATTACTATTCATATAGTATAAGCAATGACTTTGTAAAATCACCAAAGGAAGTCTGCTTACTCCTTGTTTCATGTGGAAAACCTGGCCCATGTAAAGATTTCATCAGCTTGATCCATCTGTTAGCCAAAAGGAGAGGTTTCTAGAAATGCAGTATTGCTTAATATGAAGGCCTAAGTCTGAATCACACCCTCTATCCAAACCTCATGATTAATTTCATCCAACAGGAAAATACAGAGTACAAAAAAAAAAAAGAAAATAGCTAAAAATAACACATGAAGGCTGGAATCTCAAGAGGCTCTGCTCCCAAAAAGGAATACTGCATCCTTTGCAGCTAGGCATTCCCACTGCCTGCTCTCTCACACTAGCACTGCCTCATAAGACAGCCAGTACTGATATGCCAGAGAGGGCAGGAATACACAAAGAAACTGCTTAGCAATCATTTAAAGATATTTAGGGTGCTCACCATGAAACTTTTTCCTGATACTATGAAATTATATAGAAAGAATTTGAGGACATGAATATTCTTTTCTTTTCACGAGTATACACTAAAGGATAGGTTTACTGTTATATATGAAGAATAGTTTCAATGGTTTTTTTAAGTTCTATACAAAGCCATTGGTCTTACAAGCTGGGAAAGTTTAAATGTAATCCCTCCCTCCATGTAGATGGGCTGAATTTTTCTTCCTTTCTCTCCCTCAAAAATGACTGCATCTCTTAAACTGTTGGGATCCCTTCTAAGGAACATGACAGGATGGGAAATCTGAAAGACTCAGAAAACAAGGGAAACCTCTTAAAGAAACGGGTATTCTGCTTAAAAGATTTCAAAGATTTTCACAATTTAATCCACTGTCCATATGAGTAAACCAATCTATTACAAATTACTACTTTAATATTGTTTGCTCATTTTGCTTGAATATACTGTACTTAACTGAAAATTATGCTCTTCAAAACAAACCCCTTGACAATTCTCCAAGTACACAGGCAATACTGTTCATAGAACAAAGGAAAATGGAAGTCAGATTGAGGACTAACGTGCTATTTTCCTAAATCAGTTTCTGAGAAGAAACTCTCTTCTACTTCAGATTTAAAGCCTGACTGAGGACTGAAACCATTTGACTGACCAAAGGCAGCAACTAAATTTTTGCAGCAGGTTTGGCAACAGGGAAAGATTCTTGACAGTTGACTGGAGAAGCAATTCCATAAGGCAGCATTAAGCAATACTTAAGAAACAGTAACTGCAAAGAGATGCACACGCAAACTCACAATCAACACTGATGTTGCATAATTGCTACTGCAGCAACTGTGTCCTCAGTTAATCCAAGCTGAATGACTCTCTCCCACACTTGCCAACAGCAGGGCTGTGCTGCTATCAGACCACACACTCCTAGGAAAGTTACTGAGGAAGAAGCAGCCATAGGTGCCATTGCTATGCAAACTCAGAACAAGCTGCTGGAGCTCTGCTACAGACACAAGAACTGCCTGGTGCACTTCTACCTGCAAGAGCCATTCCTCACAGCTGTCCTGCATCTACACTCACTAGTTAAGATTTCCATTAAGCATCTGCATCCACACAACTGCTTTTTCCATCCCTCTCTTCAAAGAGAGCCAACAAGACGGCACCTGTTACATTGCAAATTCTTATATATTGACTTAAGGGACATACCAGCTGTTCAAACTAGCAACTCTTGAAGAGCAAGCAAGAATGAAGAATGAATCTTATTTATATTCATATTTACATGAATTTTGTGCAATACAGAGGAAACCAAGATTCACATTTCTCAGGGCTTTTTTTCTGGGGTTAGATCAGTTTACTTTTGCAGCATAGGGCTGAAATGCACAAAATACTCATGAAAACTAAAAACTGCCCAAGCAAGTTTTAGGTGAGTAATATCCAACTACGTGTATATGGAAACTGCACAATTCCTGACCATGGAGAGAAAATACTGTCAAGACATTCATGAAGAAAGAAAACTCTGCAGATTAGAAGACAGATAGAGGGATGCCATTGAAATGTACTACTTTAACTGCTCAGTGACTAAATTAAGAGCCAACAATTATTTTGCAACTGGTAAAAAGAGACAAGAACCTGCAAAGGTTGATCCGTGATGCCCCTAGTGGTTTCCCAGGGTGACATCAATATAGTGATGTAAACCAGAGTTCAACTACATACTATGAATCCCATGTCACTTATTTCTGAATGAAGGTTGCTCCCTAGTACAGCTGTCAGCAAGCAGAGATCATTAAGTGTCACGCACACACAAAGACGACTTTCCAAAGTGCTACACAGTTTCCGGCAACACCCCATTTCATCTGCATCACTACACTGCAACTTAATCCTCATTTATCCACACAAGGTTGCTTAGCTACTATGCCTACAAAGAACAGGAAAGACAAACTCAGGCCTAGATACCATATACTCTACAAAGCATCAGAATTGAGGTGTGACCTTGGCTCAGAACCCAACTTTAAAAGCAGTGACGTAGTTCAACACCGGTCTCCAACTTACCACATTTTTAAAGTCATCCTCTGCTTCATCAAATTTTCCTTGCTTCAGCAGTAAGTGTCCTCTCTGTAATCTTGCCTGAAATGAAACATAACTTCTTATTTACAAATGGGAATTGAGCAGAGTACGAACACAAGTTTCATTTTAGTATAGCTAACAAGCTGAAACAGAGATCACGACACCCATTGTCTTTTTGACTTAATCATGTTCTTATAACACCTCTTAAATGGTAAAGGATTGCTCTGCACCAGAACTGAGGGACAAAAAGCAGACAGTTTTTATGGAAATAACTAATTTGAAAAGTTTCACAAATCGAAGTGAATGTTGACTTTACACCACTTTCCTGATTATAACTTCTTCCAGATTAAGTAAATAGCAGAAAAAATAAACACTAAACAATTCCCATATTTAAGTATTTCATTAAACTCTCAGAGTAATAGGAGCTACGCAAAAAGACAAATTAATGATTTAGAAGACTTTGATTTATAATAAGAATATTTTCATACAACAGTGTATTTAACAGTTGCTCCTTTACTGTGAACTACACATGACATGCCCACAAGAAAGGGAGGTGACAGAATCAGTTGGAGAGGATTCCAGCATCAGTTTCCAACTAATGAGGCAGTCTCCACATACAGTACATGGAAGCGAGAAAGGGGTAAGCAAATCAGAACTCACAACAATCACACAGGAATTCAGTGAGATTGGGACAGTTCCTGTGGAGAAGAGATACCCCAAATCTAATGCTGATTAAGACAGAAAAAAACCCCAGAGGCATCTGTGTGCTCTCTTCTCCCTGCCCCAACTGGCACAGCCTTGGTGAATGACAGAATAACCACAAGTGAGAGAAAAGTGTTTGCTATAAATCCATTAACTTAATAAAACTATTAGTTGTTCAAATAACTGTCTAGACTGTACCCAGCATAGTTGCAAATTAAGGCACATAACACCATTGCTATTATTTTATCCTCTTTAAAGCCCTCTGAGGGATGATGTATTCTCTATTCCTGTTGAACAAAGTCTGAAAAAACCCCCAAACCTTCCTTGAAGCAGTTTTTTCTTTACACATGAACAATTTTTAATTCCAGTAATACTTACTGATGTGAAGTCCTGCTTTAATTCAACCACTTTACTTAGATCACGAATTGCTGCTTTAGACTTGCCCATGGCTAAATACACTGTGGCTCTTCTGTAATAAGCAATGTAGTTATCAGAGTCTCCCTCTGCAAACGAACAAACAGGAATCAGAATACTATCTCAAAGCTGCTGAAATTTCTGGTACAGTGGATCGCTAATGACTAAAAATATATTATCTGACTTTTAAGCCACTGGAAACAATGGTATACATTAATAAGACATAAAATTTGCAGCATTATGCAAGCAGCATTTTCTATGCAGTTTAATTATATAACAATAAAGATTACAGAAATACTGTAAATGCTAAATAATTAAGAGTGAAGGTCAAATATGTACATGTTCTTCAGCTTTGTACAGAATAGCCACTAAATACTAATGCTTTACAATGTAGCCTGCAGGCCTCCATTTGAAAGCATGTTAATTCATCATTTTCCAGGCCAGGCACTGATCACCATATAGGATAATGCAAATATTCCCAAAATTACTAATATGTTAGTCCAACGTCAACACAAATTCTTTGTATCATTCATTGAAATATAGCAGCAACTTCTTTCTTTAGCAAGGAAGTGGGCACCAACATTCCCTCTCACCAGCAGACAAATGCATGCACACTATCAAAACCTGAAGGCTAACTTCAGGCCCCACCCATTTCATGTTCTCTGCTGGTCAAAATTCCAAGATCCAGCGATTTTAACACTCTCCAAGCTAGCACATACACACATGTCCATACAGGAGGCAAACATCAGTCTCTGAAACCAAGAACAATTTTCTTAACATTCTTCTCTATGCAGTATTTCATAGAAACAGGTGACAGTTACTGTGGGCTCTCAAGGAAAAGTAACTTAAACCACCAAAACAACCCTATGCTGGAAGACAGGAAGCCTTTTACTATGCTATTAAAAACATAATAATCATTCCAGAATTTGAAGACAAGAACATCCATGTTGCCCTGGTTTTCACAGTGTTCTATGTTTTTACTTTTGTAGTAGAAGTTCTCATGCATTTTCTATAAACATAGCTCTTGTTTTCTAACCGGCTGAGAATGTTTACTGAACTCTTAGATTGTTGTTCATTCTTTTCCCCAAGGCGGAGAAAGGTGATAGACTGGGTTCCTATCCTGTAAAATTCTAGAGGTGTTAACCTCATCTACCAATGTATGATTGTTCTAAAAGATGTATAAAAGTGTGAGAATAAAGGTGGGCAGGGCCCTTTCGCTCTGCTCGGTGGTCAGACCTGCTGCTACCTGCTGTTTGAATCTGCGTGTTCGTGTCCGACACTGCGACACATCCATATCTGAGGAACAGAAGTATTTTTCTTCCTCACATCCTTTGAGGCTGAAGTTGAACTTCAAAATAAATGGAAGAAATAGCACTACCAAAAATCTTACGATCAGAAACCAAGTTTCATAGCTGGCCACCTCCATTACCAAAACATTAGCTCAGTTCTCACTGAAAAAGCTATCTGCACTCTTCCTCTATAATGTCTTGGCTTGTATGTCTTGACAATGCTAATCTCCAGAGGTGAAATTTAATAGGAACTCCCATGCTGCATGCCTCCTTTTATGTCAACATTACCAACATCACACAAATGCAAATGTTACTACCCTTAAAAAAAGAAAAAAAAAGCAGCATTGAGTCCTAAAAGCGTAGGCTAGGTACAAATCGACAGCTGAAATTAAGGAACTTTATTAATACACAAAGGATGAAAGGCAGGAAAGAGCTAACACAAAAAGCCCATTCCAGCACCAGATGATCATCTGACAGTTTTGCCTCAGCACTCCAGTAACAGTAGTGAACAGCAACTGACACTTACTCAGACAGAAGGCATAAGCTGGGATTGAAGAAAGAGTTGAAAATTTAACTGAGGAGAGATTAATATGGACAGCAGCTTTCTTCTATTTCAGATGTTTGCAAAAAAAAAAAAAATAGACTGGCTGAGGCAAGACAGAAAGATCTATCTACCTCACAATCTAAAACAATGCAGTACAGCCATAAAAGAATTCTTACCCCCTCACAAGCACAGTTGGCAAATTATGCTTAAAATCTTCTCCAAAAGGCAAAATACAAAGAAGAAGAAGTCTGATGAAAATGAGGCAATCGGGCTAAAGTCAGCATCCAACCAAAAATCCCATAAAGGTCACAACTGAGGAGGTCACATTATAGTTCTACAAGCTGCTCCAGCACAGCTGGCAAAGCGGGGGGTTTCACCCATGCAGGTACCTCACTGTCATTCCACCTCACACCACTGCTGCCTCCACCATCACTAGGAACTGCACAGCCACAGACTGAACTGGTCTCCTCTTCAAATCCAAGTTCAAGTTTGCCAACCAATAATAAAGGAAAAAATCACACTGTAGCACTAACTCCACACAGATCCCACAGAAATGCTTTGGCAGCAACACACAAACCAAGGGAGTAACAGACCGAATGTAGGTGGAACAAGGAGCTTCCATGACAGATAAAAACAGAGGTTGCCTCCTCTACTCCCTTTATATAAGGGAAGCTGTCTTGGACAATGCAAAGAAAATGTTAATAACCCAAAAACAGCCAATGTTTCATTTACATCTCACAAGGCATAAATAAAAAAGTATGCCTTATCAATGTATAACATCTCAGTAATATTCTTTTCACAGAGAAAAAAAACGCAGTTGTACACATTGTACTGAAGTCCAACAACTTAAAAAACCACACCATGAAATTAAGAAACTGTAGTGTTAATGGACACTGCTCTTTACTGGTGCTGTCTCTATGCTTCAATTAAAGGATTTTAATCAGCTAAGTTGCTTTAAAATTCCTAAAAGCAAACATTTAACTTTGCAGTTTGTTGAAAATGCAGAACACCAAACAAGAACGAACTCACTAGCTGACTACAAGAGAGGGACAATTTTGCTCTCTACTACCAATTCAGTATCTCAAACTTGCAGCATCAGTTTCACTGAGATGTCACCCATTACAAGATTTAGTTAAGAAAAAATAAGAGAGAGAGCAACTATTTTAAACATTGAATTTTTAACAGCACTGCATAGGAGAAAGCATGGATAAAGTCAGCCTTTCAAAGACACACTTCGAAAAACATCATAAAGATGAAACCTGATCTTGATGGGATTAGACAGACAGGGAAACATCTCATCAAATAATATCAGAGCCAATTATAATTCCTTTCATACAGCTAGCTTCCAGAACAACAGTGACCTACATGTTTATTTATCATGTAGTTAATTTAACAGTTTTCTTCTATCAAAACCAAAGCATAAATATTCTACTGCATCTCTGCTGGCTTCTGTCCAAACTGCTGTATAAAGATACCCCAACTTCTGTGACTCATGGAATGCAACTTGCAATAAAGCAGGATATTTAATGAAGCAAACAGTGGGAAAAACCCACCCAAAGGTATTTCAATACAAGAGTCACCTCCCTGTGATACGCACCTATAGCTGCATGAAAGTGAGACAAAGCATCCGCCAGCTGTCCAGCAGCCAATAATTTCTTTCCCATTTCAAGTTGTTTTTCTACTTCCGCATTTATTCCACACTCAGCTCCTTAAAGAAAAACAAAAAGATCAAGGTTTTGAATGACCAGTTTGATTATACCAAACACATACAGTGGTAATACAATACACGTAACAAAGCATTATTGATAGAGGCAGAAGTCCCATCTTCCTGCACTTTAGGTAATCTCAGAGGTCTTTTCCAACCTAGTGGATTCTGAGATTCTGTAAATCACCCTGCAGCCTAATAACCTCATAGCACGTCCCAATTAGGAGGTGTCAAAGTACAGAGAACACTGCTTTGCACCCCCTTGTGACAAGGCACCAAATATGCATCTACACATTCAGTAACATACTTTGACTTTCAATTTCAGAAGAATCTGGAAAAGCACTTGTAACACACACATGCAGCAAATACACAAAGACTTGAAGTTAAATGTCATGACCCTGATGCTAACTTAATACTTAACTGAGAACTGTTTGGCTACTTAGAGAGATTGGCTTCTCATCTACCGCACTTGTGTCTCATCCTCATAATTTCCAGGGCAAATTTCTTCAAGATTGCAAGTTTTGACAAACAATTAAAATTCTCACTCCTTTTCCCTTTAACCAGTATCATGAAAAACATACTTAACTGGTAAGTCCTTGAAGTGCCAGTTTGAGTTTAAAGCTAATAAACTGCTGCTGCTCAACCAACAGGGAAAGACTATTGTTGGGAAGAAATAAGCAGTTGAGTGCAAGTACATGCTGCACATACATCAACTCAGCAAGAGCTTTTGCATTTGCCCTGCTTCCAGCAGTCATCAGATCAGGGCAGAATTTGACCACAAATTACCCACCAGCTTATGACTATTAAAAAATTTTCACACTATAAAAATTTTCATTTATTAAGAGGATACCCTATGCCTAAATTTAAGCAAGGTAATACACTGAAATCCTGAATAAGCACATTACGTTAAAACCCAATGATTTATAACTTATTTCGCTCAGGTTTTGCACTGAGCTAATTCAGATCAGCATTTGAATTCATTTTAAATACAAAAATGCAGCAGCACTTTGAAGTTGCTTCTTAGAATCCAAATAAAAATGTTACACTACAAGTGATGAGGGGAAAGCATACCCAAACTTCTCACATGGAAAGGTGGCTAAACAACAATGTATTTGTAATGAAAGAACAGTAATTTCTTATCACCAAATCATCATGATTTTAGACCTAGGAGCCCTCAACATCTGGGATCCTAATTTAATTTTTCTTTTCTACACCATTATACAGCCCATAATTCTTTTAATTCCACATTATAAGAAAATCCTTGAGCTGTCCATACTGAAATGAACAAAATCCTCTCTGTATACACTAGAGAAAGTTCTATCTGCTAAAAGATTGATAATAATTCAGCAAGCTGGATTCAAGGGCTTCAACTCAATTATTTGTTTTAGAACAATGATAGAAAACTAATTTTTTTTTATTTAACGGAAATTACTTCATAGAGTCCCAAATTTCCAGTGAATATTTTTTGTTTAAGTAGGTGGAGTTAAAACTGTCTACATGATAAATAAATATTATTTCAGGATCTTACTAAATGATGCATTCTAGGTATGTAAAAAATGTATTCCCATTTTATGTGAATGTCCAGTTTGCAGGAAAAAAGGACATTCTTCCTTGACCATTTTGCTTCGCTAGCTTAAAGCTTCGATCATCAAGTAGACCAGTGTCCTTTTAAACAACAAAGCAAGCATCAGAAACACAATGAAAAGACTCATAACAGAACTGGAAAAAACCACAAATTTCCCTGGCTTTGGAAGTATGCTAGCAATGAAGCAGGTATCGAACCATAAACAGACTGAATGTTTAAACATGACGTAATACCAACCAAAAACCTTTAAGTTTCATCCCTCCTGCGTTTCCTCACACACAAATACCTGAAATCTTTCAAAACTTGTCAGTTTGGAGTGGTATCCTAGAAGTGGACTGTAAATTACTCTTTGACGAACTTTCCATCTACCCAAATATGACACTCAATTCCCACAGTCTCAAGCATCCTTGTTTTACATTCAGTCTCATCAGGATAGCTCCAAGAATACATTTTTCCACACTAAGATGTACCTACACAATTTGGTGTCTTTCAAACACGTTGTGTTCAGTACAGTTTTAGTTACATAATGCTTTAGGTGGGAGAGCCATCTTTTTCCTTGAAAATAATGAAGACGATTAATAAAGGAAATGAGAAAGGTGCCCACTGATAGCAAACAAGTAACAACAGCAGGAGCAACATGGATAAATAAAGAAGCAAACTGTGAAGTACTGCAGATTCCTTGTAGAATAAGACTAATTATACTTGACATGCTTTAAACCATACATTCTATCTTGCCTCTACAAGTTGCTGGACATCATAAACTGATGCATGAATCTCCAGAAGCAGCCTGTATCATCAGCCTAACCATGATGAAAAGCAACATTTACCATAACTACTCAGGAACACTCTGCACTGACCTGATAGTTGGGCTGCTTATTCACAGAAAAGTATTGCTTATTCATTTTCTGGCTGTAGGCAAACAGTTGCTCTAAATAAAGCCGCCAACAGTAGACATCCAAAAACTGGTAACATAAGCACAGGAGTCCATGGACTCAAATTCTCTGCAACCTCTTTGGGTATCTATGCACTCTTTGGTCTGGGAATGAACCCAAGAACTAAAGTTCAGCAGGAGAAAAAAAAAAACACCAAACCCACCCCACAGAGCTCTTTCTAACAGATACACATTGGTGAGCTGGATACCAAGGGCCCAGCTGAAGCTCTGCATGCTCCACCAAGAAACTAAATTTATGCAAGAGATATGCAAGCACACCATTTGTTTTTTAAAACTTCCATTTATATTAATTTGAATATCATTTCTAAAGACTGCCTAATTGTTAAGTACTCACCTTGAGCCTCAAACAACCACACACATGAGCCCCAGCTGTCAAATCAAGTCAAATATTCTGGATAAATGCAGAGCCTGTAGCCCTTGCACTGAGGCAAGAGATTTTGAGTCAAAAGAAACCCCATACAAACACAAACCCCCAAACTATTCCCAGGTAGCTGGTACTAGCCCTGACAACTCAAAGGACAACAATCAGAAGGTACAGGGAAGATAAGCAGGTGCAGCCAACCTGTTTTTCCAGTTAAATACACTCACTTCAAATAAATTCTAACTTCCTAGTAGATTTTTGTTTTATTAGAATAATTGGTGCTAATACATAGGCACCTAAGTCTATGGACTTCAACTATATCCTTGTATAATCAGTCCCATCTACACTGAAAAAAAACTCAAGAAAGCCCTGCAATCTGAGAAGTTTCAAGATGTTACATTTGCCTACATGGTCCTGTTTCCCCCCCACCAGTTGAATTTCCACCTACTTTTTTCTAAATCTTGTTCCCAAGCTGAGTAACAAGACTATGAAAATAAACAGAATTAGTTCCCACTGTGTACTAAAACCAGTTGTTTCAACGATAAAGAAGCAGCATGCATGTCACTAATCTTAATGACATTCATCTCAACCTTTTTTCTTCCCCCCACAGAGGAGCTTAATGATTGCCTTATCTTGTCAGGCGAGTGGGAGATCCTGCTTTTGCAACATTTTTCTATCAGAATAACCCTGAATCTTAAGTTTGCTGTTATTTTTAAACAGGTTTGGTCTTTGCTTTGGGTATATTTGCAAACGTGATTTTCAAGAACTACATTGAACTAAGTAAGACGTGGGCAAGCAATGACAATTTCGGAAGCAACAGTTCTGAGGTTGACAAGGAGCCTCAGAGTACCCAGCTGAGCCATGTGTAACTTCCACCCCTCAAGTGTGCACTGCCTCGCTTTGCAAAGGAAGTTGGTAAATACTGGTAGACCAAAAAAACCCTGCCCTCAAGTAGCCTTTGCTATTTGGGGCCAAGAAAAAAAAAAAAAAAAAAGGCAAAAAATCGCCCAAACTTAGGGCGAAAACAAAAAGTGGGGGGAGGAGGAGAAACACTTAATGCTTGTGGTCTGACAGTAACGAACTGAGCGCTGTATACTCAGAGCCCATTTATTCTTCCCGATATTACATTTCCTTGCTTCTACTACAAAGAGGAAAATGAACTCTCCTTTATTCCTCCTCAGTCACTCTTTTTGTTGTGATTACTGTGGACAAACAGCAATGAAGAATGAATCTTCCCAAGAGAGGATCTGTACCAAATTCATCACAAATTGGGGTGAAGAGAAGGAATCAAAAACGTTTTTACTGACTGTATTTACCAGCCAGAATATGAATAGCATTAATTGACATCAACTGTAAGACACAAAAGTTAATACAGAATGACTCTTTCACATAGATGTGAATCAGATTACACAAGGCAGACTTCTACTATCAAGACATCAAGATACAAATTTAAATGTAACTATGAGTATCTTTGAGCTCAAAGACCAGTAATATCCATGGGGGAAAAAAAAATATCTAGATACTTAAATAACAAACATCCCCAAAAAAACTCTCTAATTACACATTCTGAAAAATTAACTCATGAACTAAGAGGTCAGTAAATTCAGTAAATAAGATCCAGTACTACCACTTCTCATTCTATTACTGTACTCTAAATCTTTATTAGCTGAAGTTAAGAAAATGTCCCCCAAATTAGGAAATGTGGTAAGTCCAAATAGCCATTAAACCACATACTTAAAATAGGCTGGCAACTCTAAATAAAGAATCCTCAGCAGGAACACCACTGCCACAATCTCACAGGAAAAACAAACAACAGTACACTCTGACAAAAGTTATTATTTGTCTTCTAACATTACTAGAATGCATATAAAAAAAAAAAAAAAAGGCAATCTGACACCACAGTACGTGGTCTAACGCAGAATGTCTTTGCCACAGTATGTTCCTGTTGCCACCTGGCCAGATGAACCATTCTTTAATTTAGTACATCAACCGAATTTTTAAGGCTAACCTCTTATCTTTCTTAAGCCTGTAGACTTTTTCCACTGGCAGATGGAAGTGGAACTGAAGAACGTCCCTCAGGTGGAACTCTGACTGTAACCACCATTGTATAACAGAGTTAGGAATTTAACAGAAGCCTGTGAATAAAAGTCTGGTTACACAGGTGTTGCTGACAGGGTACTGTGAAAGCAAACAAGCTGCACAAAGCGCAGATAAGGTGAACCTCAAATACTAATGGGGAGAGGGAAGAAAAAAAAAAAAAAAAAAAGAACAACAGAAACCATAACAACAAAACAAAAACGGAACAAATTCAACGCAACCACCAAAAGCCTCAGCGAATCTCTAAGTGTGGTTTTAATACAGCCCCTTCACTGGCTGAGAAGGGCCACTGGAGAAGCCCATGAACTTCGGAACTACACGAAACCCACAGCGGAGTGAGAACCGCACGGCCAGCACAGGACGGCCGCTGCTGTCACACAGCTGCACTCCAGGACACCACGACACCCGAGGCCTCACAGTCGCTGGCGGCAGCCTCAGCCCGTCCGTGAGCAGGCCCGGGAGCACGAAGCGCACACACAGCGAGCCACCGCACCCCCAGGAACCCCGATAAACCCCCGCAGGTCACCGGCAGCGGCGGTGCCCTCGTTACGCACCCTTCGCCCCGAGTGATGAGGTGGCAGCGCTCTACCTCCCTCCTCACACCCTTTCCCGAAACACTCCCCCGCCTCAAGACGACACAGGCCGGGGGAGGAGGGAGAGGGGGGTTTGAGTACGCCCCGCCGCCATGGCGGACACGGCGCAGCCCCGACCGGGAGCCCCGCAGGAGCCACGGAGGGAGGGCGACCCCAACCACCACGGCCGCGGGCCCAACCCCGGCGCGCCGCGGGCGGACGCGGCACAGCCCCCCTCTCAACGCACCCCCCCAGGAACCCCGGCCCGGCTCACCCTGGTACTGCAGGTCGAGGAGCACGAGCAGGAAGGGCAGCGCGGAGCCCAGGCGCCCGGCAGAGGCAGCGGGGGACACCATCTCCTCCTCCTCCGTCGCCGCCCCGCGTCCCGACAGTGGCGGCTCCGGGCCCGGCCCAACCGACCGGCGGCTCCAGCTCCTCCGGGCAGGGTCGTGGGCGACGCTGATTGGCCGCGCCGCGCGCGCCCGCCCCTGCCCGGCGCCGGACGTGAGGGAGCGGCGCGAGGAGCGCGCCCGTCCCCGCAGCGTCGGCCCCGCCCCGGCGCGCTGCCCTCGCTGAACATGGCGGCGCGCTGCCCTCGCTGAACATGGCGGCACGCCCCCAACACCCCCCCACAACACCCGTGCCCTCACTGAACATGGCGGCGCTGTGCCCTCACTGAACATGGCGGCGCTCTGCCCTCGCTGAACATGGCGGCGCTCTGCCCTCGCTGAACATGGCGGCGCTGGCCCTCGCTAAACATGGCGGCGCTGGCCCTCACTGAACATGGCGGCGCTGTGCCCTCGCTAAACATGGCGGCGCGGGCCCTCAGCAGAGATGGCGGCGCCCCGCCCCGGGCCGCCCGCTGAAAGGCACGCTCGGCGTGCGCCTGTCTGCGTCTGCATCTCATCTCATGTCTCTTTGCCCACTCCCGCTCTGCTCATCTTGACACCCCGAGAGTCAGAAATAGTTAGCAATTTGCCCAGAGAATTACGGAGAATGAAAATCGGATTGGGAGATAGAGTCTTGCCTTATTACAGAAGCACAGAATTTCCTGAGTTAGGAGGGATCCGTCAGGATCATTGAGTCCAACTCCTGGCTCTGTACAGGGTCACACCATGTGCCTGAGAACATTGTCCAAAAGCTTCTTGAACTCCTGTCAGGCTGATGCTGTGACCACTTCCCCGGAGAGCCTGTTCCAGTGCCCAAGCACCCTCTGGGTGAAGAATCTTTTTCTAATATCGAACCTAAACCAACACAACTTCAGGCCATTCCCTCGGGTCCTGTCACTGGTCACCACAGAGAAGAAATCAGTGCCTGCCCCTCCTCTTCCCCTCATGAGGAGGCTGCAGACTGCAATGAAGTCTCCCCTCAGTCTCCTCCAGGCTGAACAGACCAAGTGATTTCAGCCACTCCTTATATGGCTTCTCCTCGAGGCCCTTCATCCTCATGGCCCTCCTTTGGACACCCTCTAATAGCTTAATGTCTTTCTTATATTGTTGCACTCAAAACTGCACACAGTACTCAAGGCGAGGCCACACCGCTGCAGAGCAGAGCCCAACAATCACCTCCCCTGCCCAGCTGGTGATGCTCTGCTTGATGCAAAAGGGCCACAAGTCCCTGTGCTCTTTGCAATGGAAGGGATTGGTGACAGTTCATGGCCTCTTGAGCCCAGCAGTAGCACATTGTGACCACCCTCAAGTGGCTTTAAGCTGAAAGAGAGTAGGCTTATATTAGATATGAAGAAGAAATTCTCTACTGTGAGGGTGGTGAGACACTAAAACAAGTTTTCCAGAGATGCTGTGGATGCCTCATCCCTGACAGTGTTCATGGCCAGGCTCGATGGGGCTCTGAGCAACTGGGTCTAGCAGAACGTGTAGGGGTGTCGGAATTAGATGGTATTTAAGGTCCTTCCCAACCCAGGCCATTCTCTGACTCTGCGGTTTTTTTAACTGAGAGACCATGTAAGACAGCATGCAATGTAACACATATTTTGGGGGGATTTATCTTAAGTTTTTTTCATAATGTAAATAGAGTGTTCTCAGCTACCACAGTAAATCTAATCCTGTATGTGCCCAGTTGTTCATTGTTTCAAATTATTTCAGATTGTTTCCATTTTGGATAAACAATTCATATTAGGGACATATTCTACATTATACCCCAATACGCCACAAATGTTAAAAAAACAAAAAAGCAAAAACCCAACAATCATGTTCTCAGGGGAAATCTGCTGAGAAAATAAAAAATTTGAGGCTTGAATTCTGATTTGACAGCCGTAGAAATTTCTTTTTTCATTCTGCAGGCATGGTCACATTATGTTTTAACCCTAGTTGGTGTAATTTACCAGCTTTCTTGAAACATCAGACTGAAAAAAAAAAAAAGTAGGTTATTCCTCTTGAGCATTTCATTTGGAAATGATGCTTCCAAGGTATCACCAAGAAATTGTACCTGCAGAAGACCTTCAGGAATAAGAACTTGAAATACTTTCAGAAATTATATATGTGAAATTAATAATTGATAACATTCTAAAGATTTTGGCATAAGAAAGAATGTGGTAACTCCGTTCACTGTAGACAAGACAAAATATGAAAGCCTAAAACCGAACTGAGCAGACACTGTTACAGTAAATTAATTCCTTTGATCTACCTGAAGAAAAAAGTATTAGACCAAAGCCTGATAAAACGAGTATGAAAGGGGAATTTTTACCTTCAACCCCATAACATAACTGAAAATAATGCCAAGGATGGTGATACACTTACTGGACCCTTAGAAACCAGATTAGGAGCAAACAAGCTGAAGAAAACTCAGTATGTCATACTGAAATACCAAGCATAAAAGTTCAAGTATCAAATTCCTTGAAAGTCATATGATTAAAGCATCAAGTATTTTTTTGGGTAGATGCTTGACAAGCTCTTGGTCCTTTACCTTGGCCTGAAATACAGAGCAAAGGTCAATATTTCAGCTGACACAGTAATGCAAAGAAAAATGTGTAATGCCACCACTCCAAAATTATCTGCTCAAAGAACAAGAATTTATCTGTCTCACTTTCTGCTAGAAGTGCCACCATGTGCACAGAATTACAGTTATTCTTGAAAGAGACCATAAAAACCATGAAAGATATTATTTAGATATTAAGTATAAACATGGGAGAAAAAGTTTTTCACCACATTGCGTTGGGTTTGCATGGGCAGGTTTTGGTAGCAGGGCTGCTACAGGGGTGTCCTCTGTGAGCAGCTGCCAGAAGCTTCCCCCATGTCCGGCAGAGCCAATTCCAGCCGGCTCCAGGACGGACGTGCCGCTGGCCAAGGCTGGGCCAAGCAGGAATGGTGGCAGCACCTCTGTGATAACATATTGAGGAAGGGGAAAAAAAGTTACTGTGCAGATGTGACTGGGGCCAGAGAAGGTGGAGTGAGCACATGTGAGAGGAAGAGCTCTGCAGACACCAAGGTCAGTGCAGAAGGAGGGGCAGGAGGTGCTCCAGGCGCTGGAGCTGAGATTCCCCTGCAGCCCGTGGTGCAGACCATGGTGAAGAGCTGTCCCCTTTCATGGAAGAGACCCACACCAGGGCAGGTGGATGCCTGAGAGGAGGCTGTGACCCCGGGGAGGCCTGTGCAGGAGCAGGGTCCTGGCAGGTGCCTGCAGACCTGTGGGCAAAGGAGCCCAGAGTGGAGCAGGTTTGCTGGTGGAACTTGTGACCGTGTGGGGGACCCACACTGGAGCAGGCTGTTCCTCTATGACTCTGCCCCCTGGAAGAGTGACCCACGTTGCAGCAAAGAGTTGTTGCACATGGGATGGACTCACATTGGAGAAGTTCATGGAGAGCTGCCTCCCGTGGGAGCCACCCCACGCTGGAGCAGGGGTGCGACTCCTCTCCCTGAGCAGCAGCAGAAACAACATGTGATGAACTGACCATGACCCCCATTCCCCATCTCGCTGAACCACTGTGGGGAGGAGGGAGAGCTTGGGAAGGATGGAGGGATGGGGGAGAGGTGTTTTTAAGATTTATTTTACTTCTCATTATCCTGCTTTGATTTTGTTAGGAATAAATTCAATTAATATCCCAAATTCAGGTCTGTTTTGCCTGTGGCAGTACTTGATGAGTGATGTCTCTTATATCTCAACCCATGAACTCTTTGTTGTATGTTCTCTCCCTTGTCCACTTGGGAAGGGGAGGAATAGAGAGGCTTTAGTGGGTTCATGGCATCCAGCAAAGGTCAACCCACTACACACAATCCCTTGTGCAGTTTCAGAAGCAGAAGAGGAGAAAGACTCAAAGGAACAAATGCCAACGTGGTGACCAGGACCTGAGGGAATGGCATGATGCTGTGTCAGGGGAGGTTTAGGCTGGATATCAGGAAAAGGTTTTTCACCTTTGGGCACTGGAACAGGCTCCCCAGGGAAGTGGTCACAGCACCAAGTCTGTCTGAACGGGGGAAGCATTTGGACAATACGCTTAGGCACAGGGTGTGACCCTTGAGGTTGTCCTGTGCAGGGCCAGGAACTGGACTTAAATGATCCTTGTGGATCCCTTCCAACTCAGGATAGAATGATTCTATCATTCTGTATTTTGGAATTTGAAAAATAGCAAAGCAATATAGCTGAAATTAAAAAATGCTTTCAAAGGGATTCATAAAAATTAGGCTGATTTTAGAAACAAGTTTCTTCAGAAATCTTGAGTCTGGTATGAAAGGGTGGATGGCAAAGACTACACCAATGTTCAAAGTGCTCGAAAGACCAAAAACCAAGGAATTTTTCCCAAGTTGCTGCTGGTAATACATAGCAACATCAGAGGGCGGCAATTAGCAAGGAATGACTCTTGAAGCTACTCATTGCTTCAGAGACAGTGAACTGAATAATGTGACATTTGGTGGAGACAGTTGTACCTGTGGAGGACCCTGGTATGCTTGGTGATGGAATTTCATTAAAAATCTCAATTCCGAAACCACTCCAGTTTCTTGATCCAGGAAAAGAAGCAACATAGCTGACTGTTGTGTTGCATGCACAGTCTAGTATGAAAAAAAAGGAGGAGGTGAAAGAGGATGATAACACAGAGGTAGCACTCCCAGGACTACTTCTTGTAAGAGGTCTCTCAGTCCTTGTACCTTGTTTTTATTCTCACCTAGGTACATCCCTGTCAGAAACTTAGCTGTGATAGAGCTGAATGAAATAGTGGTGTACATCTGCTTAACATGGGATTCTTGTCTATTTAGCCACATCTTTCAGGAATTTCACATTTGGATTGGTGTTCACAGGCGTGAATTGTGGGGAAATTCCTTTTTCTGGGTTCCTTTGCAGTAAATGGAAACAAAAAGGCTCCTTCAGCCTACAGTTCAGCACAAGAACTTAATTTACATGCTCTAAACTTGCACTTGGAAAAGCTGATCTTTGTCATTGAACTTGAAAGGGAGTGTGAGGGTCCAGCCTTGTCTGGGGCAAGGGAGCAAAAGATTTCATTTATTATGAAATCATGCCTCTATTAAAATGTATTTTATTTTCAGGGCATAGAACATTTTTCAATTAAAATGCTACTCTGAAAGTCCAAAAACTTTGCTTCAAACATTGAGATACTGTTATTTTTCTGAAGTGAGGATTTTGTTTTGAAAATATATGAAAAATGTTAACATTAAGGGACTCTTCCTGTTTCTTGATTGAAGCAATTTCTGAAATATAGTCTATTTGCATAACTAGTTTTGATTTCCCTGAAGCTGGTTTTGATTTACCTATTATTAATTACATATATTGTTCTCAGCTCAACTCCAAGTTTCAAACCTCTGTGACACCAGCAAGCTGTTTTGTTTCTCTTGAATGTCTCTGATTTCACAAACTGTGAAAAATACCATTTACAAAGTACTGTGCCATAACTGAAGGTGCTAGTTCTTATTTTATGTCTGCCAAAACACCAAACAAGCAAAGCTCACACTTCCAAGAACTTTAACCAGAATTTAGAGCGTGTATGTGTGCAGCCTTACCTCTGCCTGCTCTAGCAGACATCTCCATACTCTTCCTTCCATCTCCTTCAATCTCA
Organism: Monarcha castaneiventris obscurior; assembly: GCA_026261815.1. Classification (NCBI taxonomy): domain Eukaryota; kingdom Metazoa; phylum Chordata; class Aves; order Passeriformes; family Monarchidae; genus Monarcha; species Monarcha castaneiventris. The sequence goes on along the minus strand of JAMPIT010000566.1, from coordinate 8,821,639 downwards.
TGTTTCCATCTCTCGAGACATTATTCATTCAAGCCACTGGCAACAGAACACCCCTCATGCAGAGTTTTACAGGTCACGTAAGCTGTTGGCCTGTGATGCCATCCAGCATCCTCTTTTACACACCAAACTGCAGGACCAAAAGACTTCATTTACCCTTTCACTGCTAACAGTTCAAAAGAAAACAGATTCACCTTGCTGGGGCAGCAGTGATGGCCTGAGGAAATGAGGCATCTTGCATCTCTCTTAGAGCCAGACATCCAGAGACCAAGCAGAGATCGTCTGTGTCTATACATTACCTCTGCTCAAACTCACAAGTTTGCTCCAGCTAATCCTTCTTGCCACCCAGCACAGCAATCTGCAGACAAGTACAACCTAAGGAAGACAACAAAGAGCCACATCCTGCAGAGTGGCTGCTATGTTGATTAATGCTTCATTTCCTTGTTTTCAGAAATAAGAGTTTTGCTGAATGCAGGACTTTGGAAAGTCCTGAGAGGACACCCAGTCCCAAAGCATACCCTTAAATTCTGAGTGTAAGAATTGACAATATTTGAGGGGGGGAAAAAAGGTGGAGTAAACGTTGCCCTTGTATGCTTGGTGGCTTAGGTTCTGAGAGATGGTGGTTTGTTTTCCTTTCTCATAGAGTTTATTTCTTGCCCACAAAAACTATTATAGCCCAGTCAGTGATAAAAATGCAATGTAGTTGTTAGAAAAACAAATATCTAATATACGCCATTAAAAACTCACCTAGAGGTAGCTACGTCTTAAAATCCAAGTACTTGCTTGTGTGACCTTTCTATTGCTGCAATTGTATCAATGGTTTCAGTGTCTTTGCAGACATTTCTCTATAGTTAAGTTGAATTCCCTCCAAGCTTGGAAGAAAGGAAGATAAATGAACTGGCCATCTCAGTAAAATCCAGCTAGACTTGTTACAAGAAAAGAAATTTTTAAGAGAAACTATTTTATTTGAAGATAAAAAAGGTTAAATTTGAAAAAAATCTGAAGCACCCAACTTGAAAATAAAACTTATCAAACTACATGGAGCAGCGTCTTTTCAAACTGCTTAATTGTTGCTGGTGGCATTTATTGGAATGAAGGAGGTGACACAGAAGGGTCAGGAGAGTGCTTCATCCTACCTTTCTTTTAAATGTTTTGTTTTCCTGTGATAAAAATACTTAAATCATTTCCTCAGGTAAACTGAGTGACGGAAAGTTTGAACAAATGGGAGTACTATAGGTATTTGTCATGGTTTAACCCCAGCCAGCAACTAAGTACCGCACAGCTGCTTGCTTGAAAATTGAAAAATATGCCATGGTGGAAACTGGCAGGAAGGAAAAGATTAAATAAACTAAGAATCTGGCTAGACTCATTATTATACTTGCACTATTCTGGTGAAGTCAACTTTCCACCAGAGTTAATGATTACTCATATGCGTCACTCTGAGAGCGCTGTAGGAGAGACATTACTGAAGAATCTATTTCTCAGTTCCCAAAAAGGTTTTTCCCCTGCCCTCTCTCAAATTAAAACATCTTGTAGCACGTGTAGTCCTCCTCTATACCACAAAATACATCAATAACTTTTTCACCTAACGCACCACATCAGTGCTCTGAGGACACTGCCAGGCCAAGCTGCCCCTGCCCAGCCCCCCCCCGGTGCCCAGGCCCCCATGTCAGCCCCTCAGGAACACTGCAGAAGGATCACAGTCTCCAGCTCCCCACATCCTGCCCTGCCCAGCCTCCCTGAGCCCAGGAGGTGCCCAGTGCCTTGGGCTGGGGCTTGGCCCGGTGCCCCCCCTGCCCCAGCTGCCCTGCTCCTGGCCGGCTGGTGGGATGGGTGGGTGGGTGCTGAGTCCTGCCCTGACCAATCCACTGTGCAGCCGACCCACACTGACACCCCTGATACCCAGGACATTTCCCAAATAGCCATTGCCAAGATGCATCATATTTCACCCCACGATCAGAACACTCATTTTTGTGTTCTCCAGTCGCAGGTGTCCTCTATGAGCCTCACAAATACATTGAAAATGCTCTTGGTCCTCTCCTAGTAAATCCACACCTGTTTTGGGAGAGTACTTTTGTCACCAGTGTATATAAGGGTAGAACTCGGCACTAATGAGGGTTAAAGAATACTCACCCTTGCCAAGTGAGGCCGTACCACTTACAGCTAGTAATTAAAGATTAATCAAGTTCTGGAACAAATTAAGAGTGAAAGAATTACAGTGTGAGAGCCTTCCCCTTCAGCATAGAAATCTTGTTTATAGCTCTCATCCAAGGCCTGCTTGTGTATTTTGTATTGAACAGATACTAGAATAAGCAACCAAAATCCACATGTTTCTGCGCACTTCATACACCACTCCCCTCATCAACGGAAGAGCATTTCCAGCGTTTTCTCACACAGGTAGCATTTACTTTGATGTAAAAACCACTTTCATAGCAAGAGAGATCCTTAGAAGGCATGCTGAACAGCCTGTGGTGCTGCCATTAGGACATTCTAAAGGCATGGGGTATAAAATTTCTTGGGGACCCAAGGGACTGCATTTGTGCATCTTGCTCTCTGAGTACTCCAACCATTCACATAGAGTGCTCACCAACTTGTATTGCATATTTACCTCTAGGCCTGACCCATAGAGGCTGTGACTGTCACTGCAGGTTTTCAAAGTCCTCTCTTAATTACGGTTTACCACACTAACGCCTTCATAAAGCATCTTCTTCTGGCAATGCCTGCTTTAGTAGCCCAATGGATGCAGATCTGTAGAGGCAAAAGTCACTAGTACTGAGGACTGGATGTCCACGTTTGATACATGTTGAGGTTTTCCTTCAGACTAGCCTAATCCTCTGGATTGAACACCCATTAGTGACTGGAGTATATTGAGGTACCCTTGAAGCACCAAAAACCGAAGCACCTCTCTTTTTAAAGCTGGTGTTCACAGTGTATGTGCTCACATGTACACTGTCGCAACAGAATTTCATGGTTCAGTAAGGTAAATTGGTGTCTCAGTAAGTCTGTGTACTTTGGAGAACACAATGGTGTATCCCTGGCCAAATGGAATTCCTAAATTAAGATTAGGTGTTGTAAATGTCTAATGATTACCTTCATCACTGAATTTGCCAGCGTAATTTATATTAAATAAAAACTGTTTGAAATTTTCCTTGTGGCCACAAAGACTGCACAGCATTTATCACGGAAAAAACCAACTTGAAATCCTTAGAGGGAAGAAGAATAAAATCAGAAGGATCTGATGTGATCTGTAGCTGTAGGAATGATTCTACCTGCATGATACAACAGATATTTTCATTGAAAATAAGAACTTCACCTAACATTAATTCGGTTAAGATACCTGCAGGAAAGCGTACTCCCGGCCTTATCCTTGTACTGGAACATGGTGTTTTCCTGCACACGTCAGGAAACTCTCATGAAAGATCCACGCCTTCTCCCGTTGGAGTTAGCACTTCGCTCTCAGTCCTTCGGGCTCCCCTCCATCTCGGCAGGCTGGCGATCCTCTGCAGCCCCACAAGCCCCAGTCCAGCTCGGTAGGCAGGCAGGATCCTGCAGATGCTCAGACCCCCTTCAGCTCGGTAGGCAGGAGGGCTCCTGCAACCCCCAAACCCCCCTCCATCCCGGCGGGCAGGCGGGCTCCTGCAACCCCCAAACCCCCCTCCATCCCGGCGGGCAGGCGGGCTCCTGAAACCCTCCAAACCCCCCTCCATCCCGGCGGGCAGGCGGGCTCCTGAAACCCTCCAAACCCCCCTCCATCTCGGGAACAGGCGGGCTCCTGAAACCCTCCAAACCCCCCTCCATCTCGGGAGCAGGCGGGCTCCTGCCCCCGCCCCACCGCTGCCCTGCCGCGCCGCCCGCCCCGCGCCGGCGGGGACTCCCCATCCCGCTTAGAAGTTCGCTGCTCCACAGGTTTAAACGTGTCGTCTTCGGTGACTGCGTTGCAAAACGCGCCTTGAATTTCCAAAGGCAGCCTTTCCAAAACTTGTTGTAACTTCCCTTGCATTTTACAAAAAGGAAGAGAAAAGGCTGCTTCTCGGTCGGAGAGGCTCGGGACGGGAGCAAGACAAAGGACATCCCGGCTGGGCATCGACATCAGCCGGGCAGGTTTCAAGGAGCGAGAGCCGGCGAGCAGCGGGGGAGCCCTCGCCTTGGCGGGCCGCCGGCCCCTCCGCAGCCGCCCCCGGGGCTCGGGGCAGCGGGGCCGGCGCGGGACGGGCCCGGAGGGGAGCAGCCGCCCGCCCGCCCGCCCGCCGCGGCACCGCCGGTAACGGCCCGGGCGGGAGCGGCCGCAGCCCCGCCGCCCCTCCGCGCCCGGCGGCGCCCGCCGAGCCCCGCGGAGCTGCAGCCCCAGGTGAGCGCAGGAGCCTCCCCTTCTCCCCCCGCCCGGGCGCAGGAGGGTGGCGGCAGGCAGCGCCCGGCGGGGCCTCTCCCCGGGGACAGGCGGGAGGGAGCGGAGAGGCGGCCGCGCTCCGAAGCGGAGCCGGAGGTTTGGGCAGGCAGATGGAGCCCGGCTCAGGGCCTCCCGCAGGCCTGGCCGTGCTCGGCTGCCTCCCGGAGCGCCGGGCCCGGGCCTGGCCCGCGGGCACCGCCGCGGCGAAGCGCCGCTTTTCTCCGGTGCCGCGGGGAGGGGTGGCCGGGGGAGCAGGCGGCGCTCCTGACCGAGGGGCCCTCGCGGGTGGGTGATGACCCTAAATTCCTCATGGGCACGGCTCCCAGAATAGAGGAAATCCGGCGGAAGGAAAGGAAAAAGAGGTCGAAAAGGGCCGCCTCAGTCCGTCCGTACTTTTTCTATCTCCATCGAGATACCTGGGCGGCTTGTGCCTCTTCTCAACTTCGTGGTGCCCCTCCCATCCCTGGCAGTGTTCAAGGCCAGGTTGGATGGGGCTCTGAGTAACCTGGTCTGCTAGGACGTGTCCCTACCCATGGCAGCTGGTTGGAACTAGATGGTCTTTAAGGTGCCTCCCAGCAAAGACCATTATATGATGCATAGATGGTGTACCACTGCAAGGTTACATTCAGTTAAAGCAGGTTTAGTTGGAGCAGCATGCAAATCTGTATGGATATTCCAGACTAAATATGTTGGTTGAGGGGAATAAGCTACCCTGAGGCTTGGTTTACTTTGCTGGCTTTAAATAACGTTTGGTTATTTTTTTTTTCTAATTAAACCCATGCATCCATCAGTGAAAGGCCCATATTTAAAGTGTGCTTTTTCAGGCTCCTTCTGCTTAACACACAAATTGGTAGCTTGCAAAACTCAAATGTTTTTCATGTAAGGAAATTTCTCCTATGCCAAATAGAGCACATATGAGGCTCAGATCTTTGTGGGTTAGATTTCATAATGTGTAACTTAACAGTTCCTTTGATTAGACAAAATATTTAAATACCTGTTTTTCAAGGTGTTTTAAAGAATTTGAGGCATGAACATTTTGGACAGTAGCCAGTATTTGATAATTTTAAAAGATCTAGCTACTTATAAATATAAGTGTATTTATACACTAAATGAAAGTGAGTCTGTGTTACATTAGAAATAGCACTGAAGAAGATTAACAGTAAATTTTCTTACTTCAGGACTCAGAGCAGTGCAAAGTTCAGTGGTAAACCAGGCAGATCTGTATTTGATATATATATATATATATATATATATATAAATGTTAAATAGATTTCTTTGAAGGTAGCAATTTGCTGGAGACCCTGCTCATGGAAAAGGAGATGGCAAAAATGGGTTGCAGGAGAAGACTGCAATGTTGCAAATGTCACACAGTATCTTTCTAAATTAAAAACAAGTGGCATGGTAAGTGATGGAAAGATCTGAATGGAACTGAATCTTGGGTATTGCAGTAAAGTGTGACCAGTAAGCTTAAGGTTCAAGGTCCAAAAAGCAACAACCAACATAGAAACCTACATAAAACTAAGCTTGTAATTTGTAGGGGTGCTTGTGTTGGTGCATGTAGCAACATTGTTGGTGTTTTCATGGAAGTCGTTCTTGTGATTGTGATTAATGGTAGGCATGTTACTGTTTATATTGGAGAGGGCAATGTTAAAAATGCAGATGAGAGGTGAGGTTCATTACACGTTCCTAGGAGGTGAATGGAGGAAAGTATTAAGGGGTAATCTGAACTATGTGGAGGAGCTGGAAGGGAACAGAGGACGCCTAACAAGATGGTTGGGATCTACAGTACATGATCTATGAGAAGAAGTTGAGGGAGCTGAGCTTGTTTAGTGTGGTGAAGAGAAGGCAAAGGGGCACTCTAGTAGTGGCCTACAGTTACTTGAACAATTGCAGCAAAAATATTCAAACCATTTTTTAATCTTGGTAATAGCAGATATTCAGTGAGATATTAGGAAAAATGTTTTCATCTGGAGGAGAGCACAGACATGCAACAGGTTGTATGGGGAGGTCATGGACTGTCTGTTCATCTCAAATGCCACAGGTGATGTGAACTAGTGTCCGGCAGAAATTTGGACTGCACAATGATCATCAGAGGTCCCTTGAGAACATCTCTGTGAGTCTATAATTTATGATGTAGAGGAACCTATGGAATGGAGTGTATGATCAGATATGTATTGCATGAATGTTCTTGGAGAGGTGTGTATCTAGGAATGACCAAGAGGATGAGAAACTGAAATATGTGTGGAAGGGACTGAAAAGTTGGGGAGGTATAAACGTGGGACATGGCAGTAAGGCAGATGTAGCATAAGGGACTTGAAGTGTTAAGAAATGGTAACAGGAAGAGCAAATCTGTGGAGAAGAGTGGTAAGGATGAGTGAGAAAATAGGGTAATTTTGTATGATGGAGGAGAAAGATGCTCCTGCTTAGAAACAGCGTTTGAAGCAACTGAGCAGGAGCAATGGAAACACCAAACTGGGGACTACTGGGAATTGTGGTGGGGCAGGGATATAGGCAGTTGGATTGCCTTGAAGAAAAGTATTGTTGGTTGCCTTGAAGAAAAGTATTTGGGCCCAGATGGTGAAGTAGGTGATGTACACTAGCCATGAGGTGCTTCATGAGGCTGGAGTGTTTGGGATTGGTAGAATGGAACAGGAATGAGACACGTGGCAAGGTTGTAGGATTCGTGGTTGCAAGAGTGGGTCTGGTGTGTGATGGTAGCAGGCAGAGGTGCGTTGATTGGATGAGTGAGGAGAGCATGTGGAAGAAGAATGCAAAGTCTGTGACTGTGTGAAGGTGAGGAAGGTATTCAAAAGCACCCAGCAGGAGGCTGGTGTGTGGGCATTGGGAGGGGTATGGAGTTGCACTGGAGAGATTGCACAGAGCTACCAGCCGAGGGACATGAGGGTGCAGCAGCGTGAAGTAGATGTATAGAGAAACGACACACATATGTATGTATGCTGATGGTGGGGAGGTGGCAGGGAGAAGGATGAGTAGGCGAGGCTGGAGAAGGGCATAGGACAGCACATGGGTAGAGGAGTGTAAGTGATGGTGGTGTGAGAAAGGTTTGAGTCAGGAGCAGCACGGAGGAGGCACGGGGTGGGGAGGCACATTGATGCAGTGAACGTGCGAGCAGGGTGCCACGTACAGACTTCACAGAAGTGAAGGGAATATGGAGAGAGAAAGCATACGCTGTGTAGCTGTGTTAAGGGTGCACATACATAAGAGCGGAGCCGAGGAGATGTTTGTGGATGCGAGTAGCGTGTGAAGATGGTAAAGGATGCGCGGGGCAGGGGGAGCACCGGGACGGGCGGGAGAGGGCTCCTTACCGCGGCGCTGGCAGGAGGCTGCGGAGGCGTCGGGGGGGAGGATGCCGGGAGGGCGGAGGGGACGGGATTTATGCCGAGCACGGAGCCGTGGGGCGGGCGGGAGGCGGCACAGCGCGGCGTCACTGCCGCCTCCCCCGCGCAGGCCGGGGCTGCTATAGCGACGCGGAGGACGCCGGCGCCGAGCGGAGCCGCAGGGACGGAGCCCGGACATGGTGAGCGCCGTGGCGGGCGGGCGGGCGGGCGGGCGGCGGGGCGGGGAGCGCCGGCCCGGGCTGAGCCGTGTCTCTCTCCCGCAGCCCTTCTCCCAGCGCACATACCACCCACCGGCGGCCGGGCCCGGCGCGGGGCCGGCGGCGTTTCCCGCTTTCCAGTTCCGCGCGCGGCACGAGAACCCGGACTGGCGGCGTCTGAGCACCGTGGACGTGGAGCGGGTGTCGCGGGAGGGGGACGTGGCGGCCCTGCAGGCGCACCTGGAGCATGTCACCTTCTGCAGCGCCGAGCGGGAGTGCTGCCCGCACTGCCAGGGCCCCGCAGACCCGCTGCTGCTGAAGCTGCTGCGCCTGGCGCAGCTCTCCACCGAGTACCTGCTGCACTCCCAGGAGTACCTCAGCGGCCAGCTCGGCAGCCTGGAGGAGGCCCTGCGAGAGGCACAGGCGCAGCGCGACCAGCTGGGCAAGGAGGTGGGCCAGCGCGCGCAGGAAATCCAGGGGCTCAAGGAGGAATGCCGGCGGAGGAAGAAGATGATCAGCACCCAGCAGATGATCCTGGAGGCACGAGCCAACTACCACCAGGTGAGAGGAGAGGGTCTGGTGGCCCAGTCACCCACACCTTGCCAGCTCTGAGCCTGCTGGGATGGGCGGCAGAGCAGCCCCGCTCTGCTGGGGTACAGTCTCTTGCTGGGTGAAAGGCTGCAACTGCAAGGACCAGTGATCTTGCAAAAGGAAGTGCATTGCTTCCACTTGTTTTCCGTCTGTGTTTCAGAGACTCTTAGGAGAGTGCTACATCATCTTTAACAAATCCCCTTGTTACTAACAAGTGGTCTTTACTTTTGGATTTGCTTTAGATGCGTCTGAAATGTCAGATACACACACACAAAAAACCTGTGATAAACGTGTTACTAATTTGTGTTGCTCTCTTTCCATGTCTGTCAACTGCGTGGTCAGAAATCACACTTGGCAAATACATCAGAACTGATGCTGGGCAGTAATGTACTGTCTGCAAGTAGTCACTGTCCTGCACTGATGTTCTTCAGGCACAAAGTTTCTGCTGGTGTGTGTGACTCAGAGGTGACTCAGGCAAGATGGTAAAGAGCTTCAGTGAGTTAGCTCAGCTCTGATTCTGCAACAATCTGTTCCTGAAGGGTCTTCCTTAGGAGTCTTACTACATAGCTGTTCTGACTGACAGTGTCATGGCACTTTGTTTTTATTGGGAGGGGTTTTTTGTCTTACTGCAATGGTGTGGTAGTTTGATGTAAGTGTTTTTCAGCTTCAACATTTTCCAGCAGGTTTCAGGAATGCAACTTTCAGCTTCAAATGTAATCTGAAGTCTAAAGAGTACACTAGACCCAGACTTGACATGATTTCGGGCTAGCTCTGTATGTTTAAAGTTACAGGCAAAGTTCAATATTTAAGACATCAACTAGGTTGGCTCAAAGGTTTCTGTAAGGGAAAAGGTACCTTATGCCCCAGGAGTAGAACTACACATATGGCAAGGTTCATGCATTCAAAGTGTTAGTCTCAAGGACAAACTGCTGACACGGTATTATTTTTAAAAACCTTTATACAACTTACAAAGCAGTTTGTCCTGTATTGCAAAAGAAAACTGATTGCATGTGTCATTTTATGTGTAAACTTAAATAATTCTCATACTGTGATTGCCAAATATTATCAAGTTTTATGGAAATATTTGTAGTGTGCAGCTGTCTCTGTGGAAGCTGAAAAACATGGTAGTGAACTTGTCTCATTACTAATCTGTTCAATGGCATTTGCAGTAAAACAGAGGTGGAAATCTATTTCCCATGTGTAATTTGATTTCATATAAAGTAAACTTCTGACCTCCCACCTTTCTTTATTCTCTGTTAATAATTTCTTTTCTCTAGAAGTTATTCAAGTTCACATGAAAAAAAATGAGTTCAGGGAATGGTGTTAAATAATACCTGAAGTTCCTACAGTGTTTTCAGGATTCTGAGTGTGAATGCCAGAGATAAACTAAACTCTTCCTAGTGTTTGTAAATGCAGGGTAGTGGTGTGATCAGTAAACAATAGCTGTGTAGTATTTATCTGTGCCATGATATTGGCTGATCTGCATTGATAGATAATAGGGGTTTTACTGGTTCCTGAGAGGGTAGTTTGGATTCCATCCCGTCAGAGTTCTGGATGTTTTGCAAATATGCCTGTTACTTGCCTCTTTTAGTGGAGGTGCACTTTAACGTAGATTTGTTTTGGAGTTCGGATGTGATGCCTTTAATCCATCATCAATATAAGTTTAACCATGAAATGCTACTATAAAATGGTATTGATACCTACAAGTCATAAATTTAAGACTTGTTGGTTACTACCTTCATATGAGTAATACAAATTTAATTTTAAATAATATTTTTCACTTTTTTGATATTTTGTTCAGAAATCTTACATTCTTATGTACAATGTAGGAATGAAGTGGATGTTGTGGTTAAGACTGAAAAGTAGTTGTAAGGAAAGTGTTGCATAATTCAAACCCTAAATATTCCCTGTGTTAATTCTGTCTCCTGCAGTAAGAGCTTGCTTTTACTACCAGCAAGTCAAACTGACATGAAGTTTGTGCTTGAATGGATAACATTATTTCACAGCCAATTTAATTCTGTAAATCATGTGCAATCTGTTACAGTGTAAGCTCCCTCTTGGTTGGCAGTAATGCTTTGCTGCCATACTATATCACTTTATTTTGGTTTTATATTAGGTCTTGCATTTGTTCAACAAAATTTGTCTTAATTATTCATGGCTTTAGTGTTTGCTGAAAGGTGTGTTTTATAGGATACCCAACTACTAGTGGCAGCATTTTAAATATAATATGAAATCTGGGAATTTCACATAATCACAGAATCATTTAGTTTGGAAAAGACCTCTGAGATCATCAAGTCCAACCTTTGACTGATCATCACCTTGTCAACTAGATCATGGCACTAAATGCAGTTGTTCACTTATTTCTTGAACACCTCCAGGGATGGTGACTCCACCAACTCCCTCAGCAGTCCATTCCAATGTTTAACCACCCTTTTCGTGATGAAATTCCTTCTGATGTCCAACCTGAACCTTCCCTGGCACAGCCTGAGGCTAAGTCCTCTTGTCCTGTCATTTGTTGCCTGGGAGAAGAGGCTGACCCCTGTGTTATTACACCCTCCTTTCAGGCGGTTGTAGAGTGATAAGGTCTCCCCTGAGCCTCCTTTTCTGCAGGCTAAACATCCCCAGCTCCCTCAGCTTCTCCTCATGGGTCTTTCCCTTAAGACCCTTCACCAGTTCCGTTGCCCTGCTCTGGACACACTCCAGCACCTCAATGTCCTTCTTGTAGTGAGTGGCCCAGAACTGGACGCAGGATTTGAGGTGTGGCCTCACCAATGCTGAGTATAGAGGGACAATCAGTGCCCTGGTCCTGCTGGCCACAGTACTGCTGATACAAGCCAAGATGACACTGGCCTTCTTGGCCACCTGGGCACACACTGGCTCATGTTCAGCAGCTGTTGACCAACACCCCCTGGTCCTTTACCACTGAGCAGCTTTACAGACCCTGCCCCAAGCCTGTAGTGCTTCAGGGGATTGTTGTGACTGAAGTGAAGGACCTGGCGCTTGGTCTTGTTTTACCTCATAAAATTGGCCTCTGTCTGTCAATCCATCCTATCCAGATCCCTCTGCAGAGCCTTCCTACCCTCTATCAGATCAACATTGCCATTCAGTTGGGGTTGTCTGCAAATTTACTGAGGGTGCACTCAACCCCCTCATCCAAATCATCAATAAACATTAAACTGGGCTGTCCCCAGCACTGATCCCTGGGGACACAACTAGTGACCAGATGCCAGCTGGATGCAGCACCACCACAATCTCTGGGCCAATCCATCCAGCCATTTCTTAACCCAGCAAAGAGTGCACCTCTCCAAGCCATGGGCTGCCAGCTTTTCCAGGAGAATGCCATGGTAGATGGTGTTGGAGGCTTTGCCGAAGTCCAGGGAGACAATACTCACAGCCTTTCCCTCATCTGCTAGGCAGGTCACCTGGTCATAAAAGGGTCATGTTGGTCAGGTAGGACCTGCCTTTCCTAAACCCTGGCTAGCTGGGTCAGCTCCCTTGGTTGTCCTGTATGTGATCACACTGAAGATGATCTGTTCCAGAACATTGCCAGGCGCTGAGGTCAGGCTGGCAGACCTGTAGTTCCCCAGATCCTTCTTCTGGCGTTGATTATGGTGACAAGGTCTTGAATCTGTTAACTTGGTTTCTTACAGTCATATCACACTGATAAGGAAATTAAATTACTTACTTGAGTGTCTGTGGTTTGTTAAAATGTCTTGATTTGAAAAAATGTAGAGATAGAGGTAATGAATGACCCTAAAGTGATGAGGGGCCCTCATGCGTAGTCTGGAAGTATGTTACAGTGTTTGTAGATGTAGCTTCTGTCCTTGTACTACCCATCCATTTTTAATATATTCTGAACATTAGTAGAATGTACTTTGAAAGTGAACAAAAAGGATATTTTAAAAAGGGTGGGATCTAAATCTGACTTAAAATTTAAACTCAAAAACTAGTAAGTAAATTATAGAAACAGAAATTGAAACAACTTTGTACTTCAGAAGGATTCTATGTAGCATATTAAAGTAGCTATGTACCTTTTCTTACAGAATTGTGTAGTTACCTTCCCACAGTTGAGATGTCTGAGTATTTTACATATCCTTTGAGTATTGCCATCTTACAACTCATATACTCAAACCCATCTTTATTGGGTTTTTTCCAGCTGTATGGTGCTCTCCTTTGTGGTGTTAAATGAATTTTAAGTACACCTGAGCTGCTAGTTGGCTGGAGTCTGTGTATTTTGCTGAAGAGGGTTGTCATACCTTTCCCTTATAGTTCTATATCTACATAGATGAATCCTTGTCTGTGGTTTACATCTGAGTTTGAACTTGCTTGGCCAGAGTCTTTTTTGTTCAGTTTGTACAGTGCCTAGCACAATCAGATTCTTGCTCATGATCATCACTGTGAAACTTTAGACAGCACTAATATACTGATAACTTTACAGAATTTGGATACCGTGTGAATTTTAGTCCTTATTCTTGTGAGATGGAATTTATTAAAGTTACCTTCTTTTGACATATGAGCAAAATGTAATAACCTGTTAAAAACCTTAACCACTGCATTTACCAAAAAGATTTTGCTAATCTGTTGTTAACTGGTTTTATTTTTTTTCTAGTGTCCATATTGTGAAAAGGCTTTTATGACCCATTCCTTTTTACAAAGTCACATTCAAAGGCGTCATCCAGGAGAGTCTGAGAGCGGTATGTGCTTTAATGTTATAAAAAAATTAAGAGAGGTAGTTTAGAAAAGTGTAAATATAGTGAGGATGTGCGGTCCATGATTTTGTGTAACTTGGAAGAATAATTTTTACTTTCCATTTTTAGGTGGCAGATACCAGTTTGTGTGAATGCAAGTGCCACTGACTGATTAAATATATTGGGCAACATATGTTTCAGTCTCTGGAAAATAGTTAACAAAAACCTGAGTGTCATATTTGCAGCATCTTTTCAAACTAGTATTTCCATTGAATACTTTAGCCGGTAGCACAGTTCAGAGCACAATTTCTCTTTAGGCGTGTATATTATAAAGGCGTGGGTAAAGTGAACAAGTTGCACTAAGGAAAATAAAATGTGTAGATATATATGAATTTTTAATACAGAAATAATCTGCCCCGCCTGAAATCAGTTTGAATAGGATCAGGCTCTCCTGAACTAAACTGACTGTAAAATGTAGCGAGAAAGAGAAACCATAAGAACAGTCTAACTTCATCTATCTATGATACTCAAGGTTGCATTACCACTAACTTGCATACTTTTTCTCTCTTCACTGAAAGATGTTTAGTTTGAAAAACAATGTTCTCAGAATTTCCTTCGTTCATATCTAAATTCTTTCCTTGCTGCTAGGCTGCGTACTTATTGCTAAGGACTAACAAGTATTGACAAGTGACAGGGATTAGAAACAAGTTAGGACAAAAGGATCATTTGAGAGGAGAAAAGGTGGGAAGGATCTAATGAGGTCTGAACTGTAGCTTGTCAGGTGAATAAAAAAAGCAACAAGAGTGAAAGGGGTCTGATTAAGCACCTGAGGAAGTGTGAATAAACTGGAAGAAGAAAAACACTCTTGTGCACCTTACACTTGACAAAAATGATAGTGGAAGATGCTGCAGAAACAGCTGAAGTAACTGTTGTATAAAAGGATTAGCCTGAAATGGCTCTATAGGGGAAACACTCCATGCAGTTATTTCTGGAATAATATTGTTCATTGTGCTCAGATTCCCAGATGATGGGCAAGTAAACACTTGGTAAATTGATGAAATGTTTCACAACTGAAGATTGTTGTGATTTTTGCATATTTTAACATTTTTGTTTGATATTCCCCCAATTATTTTCACATAAGTAATTAGTTGTATTCCAAGTGGACTCCTTACAAAAGTTATTTAGAATAAACTTAACCTAAAAGAATTGAATAAGCAAGGTTCATTTTGTCCTTCTTGCATCCTTTTTATGACCCTGTGTTGCTTAGATTCCTTTGAAATTAGATTATAGAATACTTTTTCATGTAAATATATCATAAGCTATTTCACATGTCAGTAGTACAAGTATTTGAGGATGTTAGCAGTCAAGAAAATATGTGTATTTAAAAGCATCTGTGGAGAGTCATGGTAGTGGGAAGGGAAATGGTCTAAGAAAGTCACACTTCATGAGGATGTTACTGAAACACTGGAAATGTATTTGCAGTATCACAGTTCCAGAAATTGCAACAAACTTTTTAAAATCTGTGTTTCTTTCAAACAGAACAGAAGAGGAAAGGAAAGATAGAAAAATTGCAGGATGAGATTGAAAGCCTGAAGGAGCAGTTGCAGATCACCAGGTCCCAGTTAGAGTTTGAACAACAGGCTAATTCGGCCAGGTTGTCTAAGGTAATATGTACCAAGTAATGTGAACGTCTCAAAAGAGTTAGCACTTTGAACTGTGTTCACTCAGCCCAGAGAAGTGCTGGATTTCCCTACACTGAACACTTTCAAGATTCAGTTGGACAAGAATATCCTGGTATCCAACCTGATATTCTATGACTGATGGTGATTTTCTTCCTTGTTTTCAGAGGAAACTCTGATCCTCTGTAAAACATGGAGTGTTTCTTTCCCTGAACTCAGCTTCACGCTTCTCTTTTTTCAGTCCCCTTGTTTCCCCTTTCTTGGAGCTGTTAGCTTCCATTTTCAAAGGTACTGAATGACCAAATCAAAAGCTGGTTGAGTTTCACTTAGGAGTGCAGGAACTGTCAGAATAGTGGGCCTTGGATCTATGTGGACTTGTGGAAGGTATTCTACTCATTCATTCTGTGTGTAGCTTTTGAGAAGTACATCTATTACATGTTTCTCCTGCCCCTGAAGCATTGTTTTGTTTATGAGATGAAACTTGGAGTATTCATAAGAGTTCAGTGTACATTTTTAGGTGCCTTGGGGGCCTCTTTTGAAGTCACTTGTCTTAGCTGAGACTCCTAACTGCAAGGGGACTACCTGAAATGTCCTGAAGGTACAGTCTGCAGTCTTACACAACAAGAAGCTTTCAAAACTTCTCTGTTTTTCTGTGATGTCAGGGAAGATAGAAGTGTGAAGTGTGACTGGATACAGTTTGTCTGCCATTACTGACATCCACTGTCAATTCAGGTGTCATAACGTTACTGTCTTTTGATTGAAATAATGGAAGGTCTTTCCCGTTTTGGGTTTTTTTTAGGAGAGCTACTACTGGAGGGAATTTGTATATAAATTGCCATGCTTCCTATTATTGGTCCCTTCTGCTCCTTTGAGCTGAAAGGATACAGATGATCCCATTCTTCCTGGTTGTACAGTGATTGCAGGTTATAGTTAGGGAGCAAATTCAGAGTGAATGCTGTGATGGAAAGATGTGTTTCCTAAAAAAAGATGTATGTCCTGGGCAGTGAAATGCAGAACTTTAAACAATTTGAGAACTATATAAAAATGCATCATTATGTAGTGGAATGGTTGAAGCAATCTAATGGATAAAGTGGGGTAAATGTATGTGGGGATAAAATAGTTCTAACTGGGTTCTGAGCTGAGTGCTGAGGGCAAGATCTTAAGCTTGTGATACACAGTCCACAACAGGAAATGTTAGTAGCAGCTAGCAAAGAAAATCAAATACTACCACTTATTCTGAAAAATCCCTGTGCAAGCCACAGCCTAAATACAGTGTATGAGTCTAGTACCTTCATCTCAAAAAGGATAGGATAGAGCTGTACAAGTTGTGGAGATAGGCTGCAAAGATGGTCAGTCAATGTTTAGAATGACTGAGTATGCTGAGAGGTGTCAGTCTGAAAAAGAGACAACAGCTTGATGAAGATGGAGGGTGAGATACTGATACCTGTGAAGTCATGAGTTACACAGAGTGAGTAGCAATGAGCCATTCCCTCTGTGCTCCAGTTCAGGGCTCAGAATCCATCAACTGTACCTAGCAGGAGCCAGATTCCATCAACAACCACAAGAAAAGTACTTGGCTCTTCATGCAGCTTGTGGAGCTCATTTGCAGAAGATGTTACAGTTGCTAAAAGCTGATGCAGCCACAGGGGATGACTGCAAAGTGTATGAAGAGAAATGTAGTGAAAGTTATGCAGTTAATGAAGTTCACAGAACTGTATCAGGCTGAAGAAGTCCTCTGAAAACAGTTGGCAACTTGGAGACTGAAGGAGAACATGTACATTTGCTTGCTCCAATATTGATCTTCTTACTTACTCAATTAATGTCTTTGTGAGAAATAGGATGCTGAACTAAGTGGATCTTTGATATGACCCAGTAAGGTCGTTTGTGTTTTATTCAGTGAAAAATAATGAACTGCCAAAACTTTTTTGAAGCATTCTTGTTTTGCTAGCAAAATGTATAGTTTGCTACCCTCGAATTCTTGGAAAAACTGGTGGTTTTTATGTTTTTTGATGTCACAGTATTTCCCAAATATTGAAAGTGACTGCATTCCACACGTAGTTTGGAAGCTTGTGTTTGTATTGAATGTGAGGAAAAATAACAAATAATGCTTTTTTTAAATTTCAGGAATGTGAGCAGCAAAAATCAAAAGAAGAAGAGATTCTAGAATCATTTCATAAATGGAAAGATGAGGAAAGAGAAAAATTGGCTGATCAAATAGAAAAAGTGAAAGAGATGTTTATGAAAGAGCTTAAAGAGTTATATTCAAGAAATTCAACCTTAGAAAGCGTAAGCATTTTAAATTTTCTAACTTTTTAAAGCATTAATCCCTTACAGTAGATGGCAGTGAACTTCACATATTTGAAGTGTGATATAGTCATTGTAAAGGTCTTCCTACAGAACACTAAAAATAATGATTGAATGGTAGCTATAGCTGTATCTTAGTGTACTGGTATTTTATTAACATAATTTCAGGTTTTTGGGTTTTTTTAAATTTAAATTATTGTTTTGGATGAATGATTGATCCCTTCAGCGGCTGTGTCAGTTTTTCTTTACTCCTCAGCCTTTGAATGCCTGTTTATGGATATTGTTGTGGTTGCTGCATGTTAGGTATCCTTAAATTAATATTCTCATAAGTGGCATGGAGGAAACTAACCTCTGCATTGTAATCCTGACAGAATTCATGTATTTTCAATACATATTTTGGAAATGCTCACTGGCAAGAGAATCATAAAACTATGGCTGGGTCAGGGAACAAATCTGCATGGCATTACCAGAGCAGCTTGTATTTTGTAGCTGCTGGGTCCTGTGTACTTTTACAAGTCATATTTATGTTAGATGTAGGTATTATTAATGATGTGAAATTTGATAAATGCTGAATTCATGAGAAATGGGAGAAGTATCTGATGCAATCTCTGCGTAACTGTGTTTAAAGAAAATTTTGTATTCCTCCTCCCTCTCTTAGCAACTGTCAGAATTACAGAAGTCCAATATACAACAAAAATCCAATTTAGGAACACTGAAAGACAGCCACGAATTTACAGAAGAGAAACCTCAGCGTCCTCAGGATCATCCAAATACGGTTAGACTTCTGGACAAACAGGTAACACTGTAACTTAATGTTATTGCTTTTGGCAGATTACTTGTGTTCTTTTTATTTTTGTTCATCTCTGAGAAATCCATAAGTAAAATTTTCATTCTTCTCAATGCCAAAATAGCTGGTTTTAAAGATTTACTATTTAATCCTATCCATATAATGGTAAGCAAGGATTTATTTTATTTATTTTTATCCTTTATAAATGAAGTAATTGTTATTTATTGGTTTTCTCTTATTCTTTATGATTATATATACCCATCTTTGCCAAATATGGTGGTAATTCAGTTCCAGAAGTCTCTAATAAAGCATTTATGTCTACTGATCTGTGGGGCCACTTACTGAAAAATTGGAATATTCCATTTCCAAAGATGAAAAAGAAAATTAGGAAACTTTCTGACAGGATTTGCCAACCTGTGGCTTTTTTTTCATGGTTTTTGAGATGTGAAGGTCTTTGTTTACTGCTGGTATTATACAGAAGTTTGGTCACTTCTGCTCAAAGATGTGCAAAGCTTAGTTTTGCTTTATCGGTTTCTTTATTTCATCAAAGAAAATTGGCTTCACTCTAAAACTCATATGTTAATAGTGGGGTTTTGTCATTACTATGCAAAATATGTTGTTAATGAGTGCTCAAAATTACATTATTTAGAGGAAAACCCCCCCGCTCTTACTATTTTTTTTGTTAACACACAGAGATGTATCAAAATGCTTGCGTATTTCTCACAGTGATTGCATATACAAATCAAAGATCAAATACAGTTTCTAGAGTGATTGGTAGGAAAACCACACTCAGATATATAAATCATGCTGATAACTGTTCTAGGCATTAAGTACTGGATTACTCAAATTTCATATAATCTGTCATCTTTGTGGTATTAATGCTTTATTTAGAAAAATAAAGCTGCATATAGCGAACTAAATGGTCATGTGTTATTAACAAAAATAAAGCTGCATGTATCAAACTAAATGTGCTGTCAACAAGAATTAACACGGACTTCCTCTATGCAGGAAAAAAAATGGTTGTCTTTAGTACAAGCCCTCCGTCAGGACCATGAGACAGAAAAGTCTGTGGTAAGTGGCACAGCAAACCACTTACACCTAAAGGAGACATTTTTTCTTATTTTGTTACCCTTTCAGTAGTTCTTGATATGCTCTAGTACATCTGCTAGATATCAAGAGTTTATAAGAGTGTGTCCTCTTAGCTGTATTTATCATCTCGGTGTTTCATGGTAGGATCTTGGTGTTTCAGTTAAGGCCAGGGTTGGAGCTGAATTTATCATTTCAGAATCTGACAGAAAACTGAAACTGTATCTGTCTTTTGAAGAGCTTACAGCTGATTCTGTGACCGCTGTATTATACAGTATTTTCCGTGTTACATGGGTAGGCTGAATTGTTGAGATGTGACTTGCCAACATGTAGCTCTCATCCATCCTGTACCTGCTGCTACCATGGACCTATGGCGTATGTCTCAGTCTTTTTTTTCTCCTTTCTATCACTTCTCTATTGCTTTTTCTGTTGTAGCTTTCTAATGCAGAATCTGCTCAGCTTTTCCAGGAAAAAACAGCATGGCATTTTATTTTGCATCAGTTTATGTATTTTACTATACACAGCTTTATTCCTCAGATTTTTTTTTTGTCTGCATTTCTTTTTAATCTCTTTCCTGCTTTGTTTCTCTTGCTTCTTTTCCTTTCATTTTCCTTTCATCTGCGTGACCATGTAAGAACTGAGCAGATCATAGTGGTCTGACCAATACTTCTCCTCCTCTGACAAGAAAACATTGGGGAGGAACCATGGAACAGTCCCCAAAAAGGATGTAGTTAAAGATACACCCACATACAGTGCAAGAATAGAATAAGGGAAGAGTAATGTAAGTATTACTTTTGGGATGGTGCACCTAAATAATATTCCCTTTCTTCCACATTCAGAGTTAATATACTAGGTTTATTATACAAATTCACATACCACCTCCTAAAGTATCATTACTTGACACTATTTATCATTAAAACATTTTTATATATTTATACACTTTTTCCTGCAATCTTATTTTTAGGCAATCTCAGCAATGTGTTTGTATGTCTTCTTCTTTATATTCTGATTCAGGTAGTCTTCCTTGTGTAATTAATAAGTGATCCAGACAACTGTTTTATCTAAGCATGACACTTGCTTCTTTAAACTTTATAGCATTAAAATATTTTGTATAGTATTAATATGATGTTATTTTCTTCTGATTGCTTTCTAGCTGCTGTCACAGATTGAGACACTTAAAACATCAGCGAGAGAAGACTTGAACAAAAATACCGTCTTTTACAAGGGGAAGATAGAAGAATTGGAGCAGAGGCTTCAGGAGCAGAATGATCTGATTATTAGTCAGAAGACACAGGTCTGTTTTGTGAAACACCCTTGTTTCAGAGAGCACAGGACAGAGAAACACTACGCTAGCATTTGGTCTTGATATATCTCTGATTGCATATTTAATATTCACAGTTTGTAATAGCATTGCTGGAGTGTTTTGGTTACACTTTGGAAATCGTGTTGAAAAATAAGAATAGATCTGGAAAAGAGACACAGGAATGTAAACCAGGAATTAAAACACATTTGAAAAAGACAGGCTTAAAAAACCAAAAATTTCTGATAGTGAAAAGGATTTAATCTGCCACTGAATAATCATAATGAGATCTAGTGTTTGAAATCTGAAAATACATTACTTCTCACACTAAAAGTATCATATTCATTACTGTGAGAATAATTATTTAAAATATTACCATGTGAAATATAATAGCACCAAGTGCCAGATTCTCCACCTGGGATGGGGTAACCCTGGGTATACCCACAAACTGGGGAACAAGTCCTGCAGAAAGAGATGTGGGGGTTTGACATGATATCAAGTTGAATATGAATCAGCAGTGCCCTGGCAGCCAGGAGAGCCAACCTGAGAGTGTCCTTGGGGGCATCAGGCACAGCATCTTCAGCTGGTCGAGGGATGTGATTGTCCCACTCTGCTCTGTGCTGGTGCGGCCTCACCTCGAGTCCTGTGTGCACTTTTGGGTGCGTTAGTATAAAAAGGGCACTAGACTATATCAGTGCATCCAGAGAAGTGCAAACAAGATGATCAAAGCTCTTGAGGGCAACTTAGAAGGAGCAGCTGTTGTTACTTGGCTTGGTCAGCTTGGAGAAGAGAAGGTTGAGAGGTGATCTTATCAGAGCCTCAGGGCAGGCAGTGGAGGAGGAGGTGCTGATCTCTTTGGTGACCAGTGATAGGACCAGTGATAGCCACGAGGAAATGGGATGAGGCAGGGGGGGTTCAGACTGGACATTAGGAAAGGGTTCTTCACCCCAAGGGTGGTTGGGCACTGGAACAGGCTCCCCAGGGAAGTGATCACGGCACTAAGCCTGTCAGAGTTCTTGGAATGCCTGGACAATGTTCTTAGGTTTAAGTTTAGGTAGTCCTGTGAGGAGCAGGGAACTGGACTTGATCCTTGTAGGTCCCATCCAGCCTAAGATAGTGTATGATTCTATGTTTGGAAATGAATTGTTTTTGCCTAAAATAAGGTTCAGTTGAAACGTAACTATAGATTTTTTTGAGGTGATTGGTGGGTGAAGATCTGAGTAGTCTGGAGTTTAGACTATGGCACAGTTATGTGGCCTATTCCTCTATTAGGTGGAATTCTTTAAGCATTCTTTGTAAATCAACACCTGATTTTACACATTTTGCTTGAGATTAATGTTAAACCTATATTTGAATGTTTAAAGAATGGAAAGAAAAGTGATAGCTTTTACATCTCCACCTTTACAAATTTGATAGCTGGAGAAATGGACAACTTAATCATAGATTAATTTCCTTCAATAAAGTGACCTTTGGAAAGATAACAATATGACCACAGATGTGTAATAGGCTCAGAGGGATCCAAATTTGGTATTTGTGAAATACAGTTGTGCAGATCTACATTCTCAATTCCTGGAAAATAGAAGGGCTTGATAAATAGCTAACTCTTTTGCAGAATACAAACTTAATGGACAATGAATAGGAGCACTACTGGCTATAACCAAACTGATAAATAAAAGAGGATCAGAGTCCAGTATCTTGTGCCAACTCCAGGTGACACTGACTGTGTGTTTGAATGAATTGTGTTCTTCTCTTTGGGGAATTGGAGTGCAGAACATTGTTTTAATGATACAGGATTCACAAGTTTCCTGTTTTCTTTAGATCACATTACAGCCAGCATGTTTCCTTTACTCTGTCAGTTCAGTGCTTGTCCTGGGGTGTCAAATAGACAAAACTGTAAAGCAGAAAGGAGAACTGTTCATGCATTTAAAATCAATGTGTAATTAAACACTCCACTGTTTCCCCAGAGTGGAAGCTAGGCTTGCAAAATGAAACATGAATTGCTGAGGAGGAAAGTATTGAAACTCTTAAGTGCTGCAGTGGCCCATAAGTCTGCTCTCATTTTACTTTATAACTTGTAATAGCAGGATATACAAAGCATGAGTTCACATTAAGACAACACAAAAGCATTCATTAAGCATGAACAAAATATATATTGGGCACAGAAGTAGTATTTTTTCTCTCCAAATCATAACCAATAATTTCTGTTATGGACTGGTACTGAAACTAGGTATTTTATGCTAAGTATTCATTCTAGATATTGATCCTTTACATTTGTATCTATTCATGTATCTGTGTTTTCTCCTTTAGATAAAAGAGTTGTCCACAAAACTAGCTTCAAGTAAAACATATAGAGGTGAGTACAAAGTGTAAGAAAAAACAGACTTAGTTTCGGCTTTCTGCATCCTGGCTGAAACAAATACAGACATCAACTTGACTAACAAAATACTGAAATAAAATCAGTACTGGAAATATATTTGTTTTTCACAGGGTACCTACCGCTTTCCATGGCACAATTTAAAAATATCATGTTTTGTAGCTGTAAAGACTTCTAATATACAAAGTCGACTGCTTGAGTAGTGAAGAGATGTGAAATAGAACAACTAATTTGTATTATGTAAAAAACTTCTGGATTTGTTTTATGAAGTGTAATTTTAATCGATTTTTTTTCATGCTTGACTGTCCTTAGGCTGCAGAACTCACAAAAGGGAAAATACTGAAAGAGTAGACAAAACTGATTAACTTGTCAGTTAAGACACAGATGTTCAAAGAATGTTAGAACTCTGATATTTTTGTCTGTGCAATGCTTTAACATTTGAAGTCTATTACAAATAGCTAAACCTGATAATAGTGTTTTAGGATGTTATCCTGCACCACAAACACCCATATAGTTAATGCTGCAGTTGCAGTGACTTGAAGTAAATTTATTGCAATGGGTGATGACAGGTGAGTTAATTCTGATCCCTATTTGGAAACCATTTTGCTGTACTAACAAGGCATTGGCTTGGACTGATTCAAACAGCAGGGAGTTGCTTTAGTTTGAGGAAGGCCTAATAAGAGCATGGCCGTGTGGCTTTTGAACTGTAGCTGGTCATACTCATTCACAGGGAAGCTCAGACAAGTGAAAGTCCATGGCACACAGGCATATTTGCTCCTAGCCCCAAGCTGCTCTGAGGAATGTAGGATTGAAGTGCTAATTCACTCCAAGGCAGCACCCTGTACATGATCTATAGGTGTATGAGGGTCATACACATACACATACACATGCATTCATGTCAAGTGTGGGTGCTGCAGATCCTCTCTGGGGATTACAAGCCCCAGTCAAGCTGGTCTTGGCTAAGTAGGTTTGGGCCAAGACGTCTCTGTGACACACAGACAGCATGCACTCATGACCAGAGAGATGGTCACATTCTAGTTCAGTGATGATTTAGTTAGTAGTTTCTTTTCTTGATTCTAGAAGTGTTAGCATGGTTAAGCATATATAGAGATGTACTTTTTTGTTGTGAAGGAACGGGTTTTACTTTGTAAATATTTTATTTATTTTTTCCCCAGAATGTCAAAAAATAACTGTTTTATAAACATGATTAAATATTGCTACATCTAAGAATCTGTATTTGTTACTGTTTACTATAATACAATTCCACTATCTTTTTTACTATCATGCTCTTTTAGTGAGCACTCCTGTAGAGCCTCTTCAAGAACCTAAACCAAGTCCACCAGTTACCATACATGGTAAGTTTTTTTGATAGGTCCAGATCCAGTACTTTCAAATCTAACACTCTCTCTTCTCAGATATGTTGCTTGTCACATCATAGCTCTAAGAGTAGTTACATTGAAAGAACATAATTTGAATTGCTTTGCTGTATGTCAGTGTTGAGAATTTCTATGAAGTAATTATAAGGATGCACTATTGAGAAGAATAAATGAAAAACAAATAAAAATATTTTGAGAATAGTTCCTAGTATGTATATTATTGAAACACTTAGATTAAATTTCCTGGGGAAAAAAAATTATGTTTTCTAATGTAAAAAATGCTTATCTGATATATGCATAAACTGGATACATACATACATCTTCTGGAATTCGTGTAGGGAAACATGGGGAGATGTTTGTTTAAAAGTCTTGAAATACTGTATTTCCCATGTGACTTCAAAAGGCATGGAGTAAAAATATGGAAGAAATAATCAAAATAGACAGTTATCCTTTCCTAGTTCTTCCAGAGTATATCTGTGGTTATGTATAGGTCATTATTTAGGTATTTTAACTTGTGGCATTGTGGTATCCTTTAGGAGGGGAGTGGGGGGAGGGAGCTATATTTACATTGTTTTGTACTTTGTGAAAATAGTTTTGGTTTTTTAAAGCAGTATGCAAATGGACAGTATTGTTACCATACCAATATTCTGCCATCAATTACTTCTTTATTTTCATTATAAAAGGAAAGTAATGAAAAATGAGCAAGCAAAATGTTTAGAAAGTTTATTAATTTGACTTATAATTAAATAATGGGTTTTTCTAATTGTTTTTCTTAATTTTTAGACCGGTCACAGGGAGACTAAATGGAATTTGTCTGTGAAAAATGTAGATAATTTTTCTTTTTTGACAAATACAGAAAGTTCTGAAAATGCATCTGTGGAGAAGGCAGTATACATCGCTTTCGATGACTTGATGAGGAATGAAAAACTGATGTAGTGCTCATTTCAAAATATTTCTTATGACAAGAATTATTTTAAAAAGGAAAATTGATCATATTATTGCTAATTATTCTATGGTAACATTCTTTCTAAGCTATGCAAGGTTTAGAAGTTCATTGCTTGTAGCTTTTTAAGTTAAATTATATGGATGAATATTATGTAGACAAAAGTAAGAATATATTAAGTATAGAGAATTAGTAATAGCATTTTAAGCAAGTAATTCTTTTTCATTTAAGCCAGCCTCATTACACCAAAACAGCAGTGCTGGTTCTGGCTAACAAGTCTCACAGCATGTAGCTTAGCAATTGCCCTGGATTTAAGATCTACATTTTATGAAGATTATTGCTGCTAAGGACTTAGCCACCAAGTTTGTGAAGCATTTACTTACGTGGTGCGTTTGCTTTCATTTGTACTGAGGACAGAAGCAGTCCTGTGAACATTAGTATTTTTTGTACTCTGACAATTTAAATCAGCTCATTCAGATCTTTCACGATTTCTTGCTGCTTCAAATATGAAGTTTATGACATCTTGTGAAACTTCTCAAGATAGAAAAGGCTGTTCTTGCCATTGATACACAAAAGATTCACCATCAGTTTATTATGAAACCTCAAAGAAGGTGTTCCCTTCAGATTCCTTTGCTGATTACTATTTTATTTATCTCTGCAGGTCTCTCTGTCTGTCCCCTCTCTTGCCTTCTGGATTTTTTTAAACTTGCCTTACCTAATTTTCTGGAGGTTAGCAGAAGTTATGGTGTCTTTCCCGAAGTTTTCAGGACTCCTCAAGGGATTGACTTACTGAATTAAGACATCATGGCTGCATCTCATGCCTTTATGAAAATGAAAGCACTTCCTGGTAACTTCTGTAGACAAATAGCACAGATCATCTTATAATTGCCTGCATATAAAGTATCATCATTCTTTTTTTTAATTAATTCTAGAAAAAGCTCTCTAGTGAGAATTTAAGTACACTTTTCAAAGCCGTTCAGGAGCTTTTGCATCCTAATATTTGTTCTGCCCATCTTAAATCTGTGTTACAAAAAGACACCCAAGTTACAGATGTGAGTTATCTTAGGTGTAAAGTGAGAGAATAACTATGTTAGTCTGGTGTTTTTGTGTTAACATTCCTGACTTCTTGTGAGAGCTGGTAGAGCTCCTTGAATGCCATCCTGGCAGACCATTCTTCTGTCCATTTCTGAGCTACCAGTAGGGTTTTGTGCAGATATAATTTAGGTCTTACTTTCAAAGATTACTTCAGTCTCACAAAAAAGCAACAGATTAATTATGATTTTGTTTTTTAAGTAATATTTTAGAATTAGGCTTTGGCTCCTGTATTACTCTTGAAATGTTGATACTTGTTCAATATTTACTCTTCGTTAGGTCAATAATATTAGGTGGAATTGAAAACATAGTTAAAAAGCAAAGCTACCAATTAGATTGTCCATTAAAACCTGTATCTCAGTCTACAAACATGGTGTGGACCAAGGCTCAGCTACCACTTGGGACATAGCTGAAGCATCTGAGGAAAACTTAGTCAAAGTACTTACTCTTCCTAGACAGTAAACAGAGAAAAGGGCACCTTCAGAGTTTGGTTCAGGTGAACTAAGATGTGAATGCTCTCTGAAGTTGCCTGTGTCTCTTTCGATGACTGTAGGAGTCTGAGGTGACTAGGCTCCTAACCTAGAGGCCTCAGGTAAGTGTCAAAAAAATACCACTTAGTAATATTGGTTTAAAATTAGTATTTCTGCTGCTTATGTGCAGTATGTGGCTTTCTATTGATTAGTTAGGAAAAAAAATACATGAAGTACATTAATTCAAAAACAGTGGTCCAAATTACAGGTGTGACAGATTAAGTCTGGCAGCTCTTCATATGTGTAATTTGAGTATAATAAGGAGTATATAATGAGTGTAGCCATGGCTTACATTCCTTACATCTTCAAGAAATGCAGTAGTTTACGAGAAACAAGTTTTACTTTTTTTCTAGGTTTTTAATTTGCAAGTGCAAAGCACTTACTGTAGATGACACTACACCATAGATAATTCTAATGGTTCTGTTCAGGCTAAAAATTCTTTAGCATTTCATATTCCAAAATAAATAGATGGGATTTGTTCTTTAAATGTTGGCCAGAAGACTGCTTTCCCAACAGTACTGTCAGAATATTGGGGGTTTTTTTAACTAGTAGATAAGAACAGACAAATAATATATGATATGCATGAAATATACACAGTCAGAATCCTTCATTATTGTTAAATATATTTTCCTATTCCACCTGCATAGAAATTATCTTCAGATACATTTTAAAACAGGTATTTACTTACTTCTGAAAGTATGCTGGGCACATTATTTTTCAGCAGTATAGTTATCTACTAAGAAATTAAGGTAACCTGTACATCTCATCTGTGTCTCTACACATGTTAGCTGGCAGAAGAGATACTCTGGAAGATGTGGAATGATAGACACACCACTGCTGGCCTTAATGGTGGCTAGAATTATTATGGCTGATCAGATGGCCAGAAGAAGCACATCTCTGGTAAACATAAGGAGAGGACTCCTTAAGGGGGGTCATCTCCACACCTGTCTATAAACCAGAGTAATGTTTTTCCTTACATGTGATTCCAACATGATGTTTAATAGATATCTCTTAGGAAATGGGTACAGTGAAGAGAAAGAAAAGGCCTGCTTATGTCAGAGAAGTTGGTGTTTTCGGGTGTTGTACTCCCTCATGCCTTAGCATTGGATCTCTGTTACCATGCAGTGAACAGCAGTACTACATGTAACACAAATGCATTTCGTGTCTGCTCTTGCAAGTGTTCTTAGTAATTACTGGTTTTTAATTTCCTCTGTTTCTGGTACACTGAGGAAGAGGAGCATGCACCTTTATGCCAGATCAGCAGACTATTTTCAGGTCTGAGTTCTGGGGACTGGACTTTTGCTGTTATATTAAGTTGCTTGGCAAGGGCTTGTGCAGAGATGAGACAGCCCCTTTAAGCAGAGAGCATTTCAGTAAAGTACAGCTAAAACAAGCATAGATTCAATCCAACTACACAGCACCTGCCTTACTGACTGGTAAGTCCAGCCAAGAAACTGGGAGGCCTTGGTGCCCATGCAGCTAAATTAAATCCTCCCAGAACATTTAATCTGTGCTTCAGGCTCTGCCCTTCTAAACAGACACAATTCAAGCACTTGGGAATGATTCCAAACTGTGTCTGAAAACTGTTTTGGAGAATCTTAGCTGGTGAAAAGCAGCAATGTGCCAGGAGCAGTAGTGTGGAGGGTCGTGTTTCAGTACCCAGAAATTCTCTGGCCACTGATAAATTTCACAGCTTTAGAGATTGAAAAACCAAAGCCCATTTGTGTGTCAGAGTTTTTCCTGAGTTATCTTGATATTTGCATCTTGTTATCAACTTGTGATGGTATAAGAAGCATTTTTTTTTAGAACTTCTTATTTAGTGGAAGTTCTGCGGGAGCAAATCTTGAGTGTGGTAACTGGCTTGGAAAAGCAGGTGAGAGGCTGAATATCACCACAGGTGTGGAAAGCATGGAGAGAGCAGCTCCCTTACCCAAGCATTTATGCCACCAGTTTTAATCCCCTTCTCTTGGGGAATATTGGAGATGTGGCAGTGTCATTAGCTCCAAAAGCTCGTTTCACTGTGATTACCTGTCACAGTGCATCCATGTTTGTACCTGGAGTACAAGGAGTGCCCAAGAGCATCTTCACTGCAGCATCACCTCCTCCCCTTCTGCCCATACAGTGTAACAACCATTTATAGTGCAAGAAGTTTTTTGTGAAGGGTAGGGCAAATGCGTGTAGGCCCAAAACACTGACCAACAAATTGTTTTCTCCTATAATGCCTCTAGTTGAATGCTGAAAGTACAGTTTGTGTATCTGTTTTTATTGTGAGCCCTAGAAGACAATTTAAGCTCTAGTTTTCATTGACATCAATTAATTTGTAGAAGGTGAATACTAACATTTTAAAACCCTGAATATTTATTGGTCTGCATATAATAATTTTCAAGCATGTCTTATATCTGAAGTTTATGAAGTTGTAAATAAAGTGTACTATGGCTTCATTTTTGTGAAGCAAATTGTACCTGACAGCCTATAGAATGATAAATTCAGTGTGTTTAGGAAGGTGTTTTCAGCAGAGACATTTCAAGAATTCTTTAAAACACATGATAGTACTGAAGCTGACTCAACTGGAGTGATTAAAGATTTTTTTTTAATTGGTTTTATTGGGAATTGTCATATATATGTATAAAATCCTATCTTGCACATATGAACTCAGTACTTAATAATTCTTGGGAATACTGAGTTAATATATTTTTCCATATATTTTTGAGGTTTACTTTGTCCATTTCATTGTCTTTATTAAACTTTTAGTATAAAATTGCACATACACAATATTTTAAAATAGATCTTTAAAAATTGCTTTTTATGAGACATGAACAACAATAATCAATTTAAGTAATCCTGGGCAGCCCTGTCATTGTAGATGTCTAAAAATACCCCACCTGACCTACCTGTTGCCATCCCAGAAGCTGTGTGACACATCAGTCAACCTTATACTGATGGCTTAAAGTTTTGGTGTATCTGGGATGACACCATACACCTGTGTTTGGACAACAGAATCACTCCTGAAGTGACAGTTGCATTAGAGTCTCCTCTACAAAAATGTACCCCCAAGGCAGTGAAGAGTCATGTTGCAGTGGGTTTGTGATTGTTGAGCAGGTTGTCAGCAATCAAGAAAGTTGACATCAGCATGGTGGTTTTTTTTCCTGACTTTCTCTCTGGACCTTGACCTTCTTCTGTCCTTTTTGTCTGGTGTTCCTGTTCTTCCT
This sequence comes from Monarcha castaneiventris obscurior, assembly GCA_026261815.1. Classification (NCBI taxonomy): domain Eukaryota; kingdom Metazoa; phylum Chordata; class Aves; order Passeriformes; family Monarchidae; genus Monarcha; species Monarcha castaneiventris. Next base: position 8,791,740 of record JAMPIT010000566.1, on the reverse strand, counting down.
CATTATTAGAGCAGGCACCCTTGGTGCATATGCTGGAGCCCATAGAGGAGCTTTCAGAAGAGGAAAAAGGTAATGATTGATTCAGCTCAAAATATACTGGCATGTGTTTCTAGAAAACAAAAAATATTATTTGATACCTACAGTATTTTTCATTGTATTTCAGTATATTTGTGTGATTTGGGTGAGAACACTGTTGGTGTCAGTCTCCTGTTTGCTATTGCTTGTAAATATTATGATTTCCTTATCCAAGTTCAATGTTTTTGTGAAAATCTGGCTAATTTCTTTAAAGCAGGCACATTCCATATGTCTGAAGGCACTTGAACTAAGCAGAGCAAAAATGTTTGATGGGGGAAAGCCCATCACTAGCAAATTTTTGGTGCTGACAGCAAATGCTGATGTGTGCTCACTTCCTTTTTAAACTCTGCATGAGAGGATGAAGAATTCAGGTAGAAGGAAGTTGGTGGTGGAGGTTGGAGCTGCCAGCTTTCATAAATGCATCACAGATACTTTTGCAAGTAATCTGAGTTACGCCTGCCCATGAGCAGCCACAGCTCCAGCCGGGGTTGTGCAATTCAGAATAAGGTTACATAGCCCAGCACTGGCAGCTGTTGTGCCTCGTCCAAGGAGAACTTGGAGAAGGCCACATTTACACTGACAGAACAGAAAGCACTGGTTCATCCTGCCTGTTTTTCTTCTCCTGAGGGCAACTAGTAGTACCCTAGGTGAAACATGGAATAGTTGAATAACATAAAAATCTCTTCGTGTGTGAAAATCAAAATCAGTTTTGAACCTTACAGCCAGTGAGTTTAAATTTCAAAGGAATTATGCTGTTTTGAAAACAAAATTGTTGTTTGAATACATCTGTGTGTTGAGAGGTTTCCCCAGGGAAAATCCAGTGACTCTGAACAATCTGAAATAAAGACTATTTGCATTTTTGTCATTCCTTCTGCTATTTCTCTTGCTTGCCATCTTCTCTCTTGATGGATTGTCTTTGTTTCTTCTGCTGTGCCTAAAGGCATGGCCTGAAGTGCAGAAGAGAAAAAGAAAGAATGCAGTCTGAAAAGATAGACCAAGATTTTTTTGGTTTTGATGACAGTCATTTGTAAGGGATAGTGTGAAAATTCATGACTTGGAACATTATTGTCTAGGATTATGTAGGAGTTGAGACAGTGGACCAGACGTAAGGTCCCTTGTTTCAAAAGTTGTTAAATCTAGTATTTAGGGATGAATAAGAAAACAGTTCCTTAAATAATTGCTCTGGCAAAGAGGATTTGGCTTGAGTTAATTAGAAAGAATTAATATTGTCATTAATTAGGATAATGCTGGATAGTCTTGTTACCCTTATTAGCATGTAGTAATTAGGAATTTTAAAATGAGTTTAAATGTATCTATTTTATTATAAGGATTAACATTGGAGAGAGACAGGATTTTCAGAAGGCTCCTGGGAGCCTTCCACTTTAAAATGTCTCATGTATGGCTTTCTGGGAGGATTTTGTTCTGCATAATGCCATCTCATCCTGATTGAAGATAGTCAGATAGCCCTGCATTTCCTCAAGACCAATTGTTTGCCTCTTCTAAGAGGCAACTCTGTCAGGGACTGAGTTGTCCACACAGCTCCTAAAACCAGGTGAGATTTCAGCCTGATTGTGTTCTCTTCAAGACAGATCTAATGCTATGGCAGCTGGACTCTCTTTCAGTTTTCATTACCTATAGTTCTTTCCAGGACCCCATGGGAAGCCAGTTCCTCAAAATTGCTTTATATGTAACTTGTGCATCTTGAGGCTTTTTTGTCTGCTCTTTAGCATGCTTGTCTTTCCCTTAAAGAAAAATGAAAAGTAAATGGAACTGCTTTCTAATAAGCTGTCGTTGTTTACAAATAGGAAAAGTGGCACATTTGTTTAAAAAGAAAATATTTGAAAGTCACAATATGGAATTATGCCTTCATTCCTGTCCTTGTCTGTTGGCTGGCAGATGACTCTGGTGCCCTGTAAGGCATACTGGGAAGACACAAACTCCTGCCCAAGATTTACCTGTTATTTCAGGGGAGCTGAAATAACAGGTTTATAGCATGCTTTCCTGGGATGTTTTATACCCTTTGCCAGCTTTGCTGACCACTGCCAGACAGAAGCAGCCATCGTGGTTCCACAGATTATTGCTTCATTTACAGTGGCATTCAGTAACATTTTAAAGTAGACAGGTTCCAAATGGGTGTGTTTTGCTTCTTTACCCCCCTGTATGACCCCATAATACTTTGGCCTAACTTAAATGTCAGTCTTCATTTTAGATGGAAGAATCTGTCTAGATGGTTCTTTATTTCTTGCGTAAGAGTTCTTTATTGACATAAGAGTCATTATTGACACTTAAAGCAAGGGAAAGAGATAGGAACTTCTTTGTCTGCTTTTAAGTATGTATGATGTCATAGACTTGCATAGAAGAAACCACAACACTGAACTTTGTCCTTGAAAGATTTTTGAAGGTGATTAGTATCCATCATGTATTTTCTGTGAAGCAGTCTGCCCCAGACTAAGGTTTTGTCTTTACCCAGACTTTTGAAAGTGTTACAACTTTGCAAAGATTTCATTTCAGTAGATCATTTTATCAGAGAACAACATCATGTTGCTTGAAGCTTTTCTTGAGAAAAAGTTTGTCGTATTCTTGTTCTGAATTCTGCTAGATTTCAGCTTTTATTTGAAATACCACTTTTAGAGAACTTAAGTATCAGAAGAGAGTCTTTCTTCATCAGAAGTTTTCAAGTACAATGCTAAAAGTAAAGATCTTTGTTGCTAAATATTCAGCAACGTATCTCTACAATGATTCTGTAACAAGAACAATAAAAGATACTTTTGATGGTGAGTACAAGGTGCTGAGGTAGTTTCCAAGTGAGCTGGCTTTTGTAAGCTAGCCCAAGTTTTTGAGAATCACACAACTCCATATAGATAAAAAGTGCACATATATGTCTACACTTTCTAAAGAATGCATGCTTCAGTGCAGTTTTTAATTGTCTCATGTACTGTGGATTTTTTAAATATCTCTGAAAAGCATTTTTCCTTCTTATTTCAGAAACTGAGAAAAGTGATCATAAACCAGGTAGAAGTAACCACTATTTAATAAAAGCTCTGAAGTCTGATCCTTCTTTAACTAAAGAATTGCGAGTTGTTTTGGAGCAAGCCCTGGAGGAGAAGCTGGAATCCTTGGGAATTAAAGCAGTAAGATGATATTGAATTATTTAAAAGAAGAGTAATCTTTGTACCACTTTTCTTCTTTTCTCTTTCACTCCTGTACTGCAGTTCTCAACCTATAAAATCCAAAGCTAAATTTTTGTGTTTTAAATAAGTGTAATTCCTTAACCACTAACCCAAGAGGATGGCCATCAAATTACAGCTGTGGAGGATATGGCTACACTTGTGAGCAGTGTTACCAACTTTTGTGATTTTTGTATCAGCTTTGTGATATCTGAAGTCTAAAAGAATTTACAATGCCATTTGTTTCCTTAGGGTGTTCGTGGAATATCAAATGATCGCTTAAGTAGAATTTTGCGAGCTATTGAATGTGCCAGAGAACTCAAAGAGAAGCAAGAGCCCACCATTCACGGAATTCGAGAGCGTCTTGAACATCAAGTTAGCTCTCGGGCTGAAGAGAAATCATTATCTTCTGGCAGACCTGCTTCCTTTGTCCAGCTTCCTGGTGAAGGTAACAGTGGATTTTGGGGCTTATTTCATTGTCTGACATTTTATAACTGCTATTTAAGGTTTTAGTTAACAACATTTCTGTAAAGCTGCTTTCCTGCTTTTCCATGTCAATATTCTATATAGTTATGGGCAACTAAACTGTTTTCTTTAGAGGGTTCTTGACATGGTTTTTAACTGCAAATATCTTAGTTCCTATATTGGCAAGATAGATGGTGTTGTGTTGGGAGTGTAACACTTTGGCAGCAAATAAACACCCTTACTTTCCAGCTGATCCTCACACATCTGGAGGGCCGGGTACAGCTGGGCTTAATTTCTGATTTTAGCCAATTCAGCACTGTAAGTCTGGTCATATTCCCAGGTGTAACCCACCAACAGCATGGGTTACAATCTGAGTCTGGTCTCATTTTGTGGTCACAGATCACAGATTTGCCAATAGTGACACCTTAGCATCAATCCCTCTTCCCCCTGGCTGACTGCAGTGATAAGGGTCATGCAGCCTCTGCCTGATAACCTACCACCCCCTCAGCATGCCATCATGGCCACATAATCCCTTAGCTACACATCTCACGGCATATCTCATGGAAGTCCCTTCATTGTATATCTCATGGCTGTAGGCCTCCTTCCTACATTTTCCACCCCGTGACTACCGTCAGGCCTTCAATTTGGTGCCCCTATCACACCTGTTTAATGGATTTTTGGGGGGTCTCTGTAGGGCAATTGCTCATACCTCTCCCCCACACCTTTCATTATACCACACCCAGACCTTTGTGTTTCTGACAGATCATTATCCAAATTTTTACATATGGGTCTATGATCAAAACAAAACATATTAGAGTCAGGATTAACATAGCAGCAACTGGGTGAAGTAGTTTATTAACATAGCAGCAACTGGGTGAAGTAGTTTATTGAAAGTTCCTGTAGCTGTGGGTGACCATCTGAAGAGGGGGTCTGACCACTGACGCTGTCCATCTTACTTCTTACTGTATTCTTAATGAGGTCGTAAGTAAAATTGATTAGCTGCCACCAGGATTGAAATTCCCTTTTAAATTCAGTGGCATTGAGGTTACCTTTCTAATTTCATTGGGCTAAGTGCCCTCATCTCCTTCCCTTATATTTGCTGCTGCAGTAAATTTCACAAGTGAGAAGTGTGTGTGGTGCAGAATGTACTATAGTTACCATATTGATTAGCTTCTATTGATAGAAGTGAGGGTCGCCACCCTGCAGGTCGAGCTTGTTGATGTGTGAACCAAATTTGGTTCATGATGGCAGTAGCTGCTCCTACAACAAGGATGAGCAGTCCTTAGATGATTAGCTTGATCTTTGGCGAAGATGTGCTGGCATCATTCCCAGTATCATTCCTGGAAAGGGAAAACAATACAGGTTTCATCAGGGTTTGTCCAGACAGGTTATCCATTAGTGGCTCAACTTGTTTAACTGCTTGGACTAATGATTAAAGTCCCTTTTCCAACACAGAATATCTCTGTTCTGTCTCTTTCAATGCAGTGGGGCTGAATCTCTCTGGTGCATCAGGGCCAGTGTGAAACCAGTTGCAGGAAGTGCCATATTCTCAACAGAACCCCATTCTGCTCTAATAGGGCCACTGGGGGGCTGTGGGACTGAGCTGTTGGAACTGCTTCATGTGTTGCTCAGTCTGCTCCCATGATTTTCCCTTTTTGAGCAAACTGTGTAAGGGATGGGCAATAATAGAGAAACCAGGGATGTTTGCACCAATATCCTAAAGTTCCCATTAACTGTTGTGATTCTTTTAGACTAGAGAGATTCTGCCCATGCTCTATTTTTTCCAAGGTGTCAGAAGTGACTCCCTTAATCCATCAAGCTCTGAGGAACTTGACCGCCTTTGGGCCCTTGACACTTGGATGTAGGAATGTCTAAGCCAAAGGTTATTAACCCATTCTTCCCATTTTCTGTTGCACACATAACCTCCGTGGGGTCTTCTCCACCTGATACTGTATCATGTAACTACAAAAAAGAAGTGTAACTACAGGCCCCACACTGGGCGCTTGAAGAGCCCGTTAACCATAAGCCTGGCCACATTCTAAAGAACCAGACTATAAAATGCAGCATAAGTGTTTCTTTTGGATTGCCAGAAATATATATATACTCACATTTTATATATCTATATCTATCTATCTATCTATCTATCTATCTATCTATCTATCTATCTATCTATCTATCTATCTATCTAAACATTAACTACAGGGTAGCTGTTTATAGCCCTAACAATACAAGTGTAATCACAGAAAGCAAGGGGGTTTATTTTCTGCCAAATTGCTACACTTTTTAACCCAACACATGGTAACTGAACAGCTTGGAAGAAGAGAATTACTTTTTTTCTTCTTTTTTTGTAAAACTATAGTCTGCAGCAGAGACATCTTTAATTGTAGAAATTAAATATGAAAATACAAAACATTGTTTGCAAGAATGACACATAACTTTCCTTGTAGAAAAACAGAAGTTCAATCAATGGGGAACTTCCACGTTTATCACACAAAAGCCAGCAAAGTTTTCTCCATCAGCTCTCCACCCACCTAGACAAAGACCAATCATCCCTGAGTATCCTTCTGCACCAAAGTAAGAGATGCCATTCTAAAAACACTCATACCTCAGATAACAGTCCTGTTGGTTTGGGGTTTCGTGGCTGATGTGAACTTTTCCTCAATTGTAAGAATTGAGGAAAGAATTCACATAACTTCTATATAAACTTTATGCTTGCTTAGTTGACTGTCACTCTTGAAATAACTTGTCTCATTATTTTTAGATCCAGGAAGCTTCTTGGAAGTGGAGTTTCCAGAAAAACACCTAGCATCACGTATGTTTCATTCCCTTGCCTTTTTGAAGAAGACTTTTTTGTTGACTGAATATTCATGTTTGCTACACAAAAACTATTATTAATCTAGAATCATAGACACTTTCTAGGCTGCATATTTCATGTTTTGGTTTAAAGTATTACTCCATTTCAGTGTCTTATTATAATCCCTGAAAGATAACATTTTTCTTTCAGCATATGTATTCTTTGTTGTGCTCGAGAAAGAGATTCAATAAGATCAATAACTTCCTTTAGTTTCTTTCTTTGATATATTTTCTGAGTTAAAAGCATTTAAAGACTTTGATGACCTAATTTTTTCAGTTTATTGTTATTTTCATACTGCAACCAAAATTAAATACAATATTCCATGTTCCATTCACATCAGGCACATTACTTTGCAATTGCCTGCACAGAAAAATTCCCACATTATTTTCATCTAACTGATGTCACAACAGACTTTCTGTGGCACAGATTCCTTGACCCTGAAATTTGCTTTACCTGCTGATCCATGAAAGCCTATCTGTGTTTGCCTGGCAAGAATTGTTTTATATTGGTCTCTTGTTTTGTAAAGATGGTTGTGTAAATGGAAAGAGTCATGTGTATAAGAGACCATTTTGGGATAACTTTCTGAGTTTAATTAGCAGTGTCATTTCTTTTAATTTTTATATATAGTTAGAATTTAGGGGGGATTCTGGTTAAGGAATCTTAAACATGTATGTGGTGATGCACTCACTGAAACCCAGTAAGTGCTCATGTTGTATATGGTTTTGCTTAGAACACCACCATTCAGTTCAGAGGAAGAAGCCGATGAAGATGATGTTAAACAGCCTTATAAAACACCAGAGATATTGCAAAAGCAGTCAAAACCATCAAGCAGCATAGTCCATGCTTTTCAGAAGCCTTCTGGCAAAAGCCATGTGGATGGGATGGAGGAAAATGAAACTGAAGAAACTGGAACACCTGCCAAAACTTCTAAAGGTTTTTTACCACATTTGTATATGGATGTTGTAACAACTGTGCATGGTTTTGTATTTCATGGTTATATTTCTGTGTTAGAAAACATAATGAAGGCAGACTACCTAGTCTTGAAACTTTATGTTTTTGCTAATGTGTTTCTATTAGTGTATTACTTAGAGATGTGTATCATGCTCTTCTATATAAATGCAGGAAAAGAGACAATCTTTGTCTCAGAGAGACTTCTTTTACTCATTTTTACTTTGGGGAAGATTTCTAGAGGGTTTATAATAAAGTCCGTCCTTGTGAATGGAAACTGTCAATTTAATTTTTTTCTGAATTTTAGGAACATTTATTCAAAAACTGACCAAACAAGTTGGAGAGAGTCTTTCTAACCATGGAAGTAAGAACAAACCAGCTGGAGGAATTAATGTTGCACAGGCATTTATTAAGAAAGAAGAGGTGAAAGAACTGAAGGTATCACTTTTAGTATGCAGCATTATTGCATTAAGTAATTGAACTATATGTGTGTTACCTTTTTTTTTTCGTGCTGAAATCATCTTGATGCAGCAAAGAACTTAATTCTCCAAGACAGTTCTGGAATTACAGCTAAGTAGTCTTTTTGGGTACATCTGCACTGGTGTACAGAAAAGTGCTAGCAACTGACCAGTGGCAAGTGACTTCATCCACACTGCTTATTTAGCTGATACCTTGATTGTTTTGTTTACCTCCATTTTTTACTTTAACAATCATTTGGGACTTTGTGAATGTTTGAGGAAACTCTTCCTCCAGCATTTCTCAATATATGTGACTCTGACTTTCCCATTACCACACCCTCCAAATGCAGATGATTTGAAACAGTACAATAATGAATCCTGGTATGTTAATAATGCAGCATACTGAGCAGATCTGTCAGTTTTTGAAAAACAGTTTGCAGTGTTAAAATGGAATTATGTTGCAAGATAAAGCATTACTTCAGTCTCTTCCCTTCTTTCGAGACATACGACACGTTCATATTTGTTGATTTTTCTCTAGCATGTACATACCTTACATTGTTTTCTAATAGCATCTGAACCTTCCTTCTGTGCAATGGAAGCACCATCTAGATCCTTACTGTAATACTGGGGGACTCCAGTGAAATAAGGTTTTAGCTCTGTGAGAAACCATCGTTCACTTTCCACAGTTAAGCTCTCTAAAAATAGTTCAAATTCATCAAACCACATCTGATGGACAGATAGGGAAATGCTGTAACTCTTCTTTCTAAAGCTGAATAAAGATACTTAGTTCTCAGATGAGGTAAGAAGGACCATGGACTCATTGCCTTCAGGTTCATCTTTTTGAATGGACTCTCATTTTGTAAACTTAATATACAAATCCACCACTTAATTAAAATGTTTGTACATGCTGACACTGAGTCTTGAGTAGAATGTATATTTAAAGTTTGGGCACAATGTGTTTTTTTTAATTTTCCTTACTTAATTTTCTCTCTAAATAAATTAGTTTTGAATTGAAAAGGCCTTTACTGCAATATTTTTTCCTAGTTTGACTACAGAATGCTTGTAAACTGCCACCTTGTATATCATATCTTTATTTTCATGTAAGCAATATACATTCTAATGCTTAAAGGACTTTCATCTCACTGGAATATCCCAGAAAAGATAATCCTTTTTTCAGGCTGGCATGTAATACCTGAAAACAGAGGTTTATGCCAGATACAGAACTGGCAGAACTTTTAATGTTTGCAGTTCCTGACTTTGGAAAAAAAAACAAACTATTTTTAGTTTTGGAATGATAACAGCGAATTAATATCATTTAGGTAGTTGAATTGATGTAGATTTTAAAACTGTGGTGATAGATGTCATAAAGGCCATGTGCCAGTGTATTTTTCTTTAGCAGTTTCACATTGTTGAGTTTAGGAAAGATCTCAGCACAGCTTGAACAGACAGAGGAAAAATGCCTGTTTTTTCTTGTCCCTGTTAGCCCACAGAACCTGATGAAGATGATTGGGATATATCATCAGTAGAGGAAGACATTTTATTGATGAAAGATGATAGAGGTCAGAAGGCGTTGCCAGTTCAGAAAAAGGAGCCCAATGCTGCGTCTGTGGTACATGCATGGGGTCTTCCCAAGAAAAGTGCACCAAAGGAGGAAGGTAACATATTCATAAGTGACTGACCCACCTAGGGGAAGATTAAGTACAGTGTATTACACATTATAATTCAATAGATGGTGTTTTGTAACAAAAGAACAAGTAAGAAAAACCTCTGTGTTTGTTTTTTTGCTGTATAAATGCCATATTTTTATGATAGTGACACGTTAACCACACACATAAATATACAGAGATGCCAACTTAAATTTGAGGTTTTAAAACATAATATTATCAGACTTCAACCTCATCTTAAAAATTAATCTTTCAGGATTTTTTTTTCTTCCCAAATTCAAGGGAAAAGGGAACTTGCTTTGTCTTGAGAATAGTAACTTTTCAAGTTTGTTCAAGATATCTAACTGACCTACCAGGCTGAGATAAATATTTGAACTAGTGCTGAAGTAAAAGCCTCAATCTTACATATAGTTTATGTTGTAGTTTCTAACACTAACATTTCAATGTATGTAAAGGTTAAAGCTGTGTCAGTCACATAGAGATAACTTCTGCTTATTTTTGAAGGGAAAGTAAAGTTGACACTGACTGCTTGTATTGTGCTTTATATTCTGTGAGAGAAACCATCTACATATTACCAACACTTGTCATTTCCTCACTGGTTGAAATTTGGGACTTCCTGAAGTCCACAGGTGTTTGCTCACATAGCATGTCATTTTATCTCATAGACAAACACAAAGTAAAAATACCCCCAAATGAGTATTAATAACTATTAATTTTTTTGTCTCTTTGTTTTAACAGGCCTTCATGAAGCTGATAATACAAGCACGTTAAAAAGCAGCTTAGTCACTGTAACAGACTGGAGTGATTCTTCAGATATATGATTGTTCCATTCCTGATGGGATGTCCTGCTTTTGGCTCTGCTGGATTTCAAAATGCAGGTGAAAACATCAAGTGTTTGCCATTAATTTCTCTCATTGGTCCTGTAATAACAAGGAACACTCTTTACAGAGCTCTAGTGTCTTTCAGTCTGACTCTGAAAAAGAATGTTGAAATATGCATTTCTGGCCATGTCTTTTCGGAAACAAATCAATTCTTCTTTCTCTTTGTGGTGGTTTAACCCCAGCCACACCCCACTCAGCCACTCACTCGCTCCCTCACGAGTGGAACTCGGGAGAGACTTGAAAGAGTAAAAGTGAGAAACTCATGGGTTGAGATCAAGGCAGTTCAATAGGGAAAGCAAAAGCCATGCACACAGGCAAAGCAAAACAAGGAATTAATTCACTGCTCCCCATGGGCAGGCAGGTGTTCAGCCACCTCCAGGAAAGCAGGGCCCCATCACGTGTAATGGGGATTTGAGAAGACAAAACACCATCACTCCAAATGTCTTCCTCTTCCTCCTTCTTCCTCCATTGTATATACTGAGCATGATGTCATATGGTCTGGAATATCCCTTTGGTCAGTTTGGGTCACCTGTCCCACCTGTGTCCCCTCCAAACCTCCCATGCATCCCCAGTTTCTTCACCAGTGTGGAGGTATGAAAAACAGAAAAGGCTCTGTGCAAGCCCTGCTCAGCAATAACAAAAAACATCTTTGTATTATCAACTCTGTGTCCAGCACAAATCCAAGACACAGCCCCATACCAGCCATGGTGAAGAAAATTAACTCTGCCCCAGCCAAAACCAGCATACTCATGTGTTCAGTGGTGAAAGTCTCTTTCATTTCACTGAGGTGAAGATTTTGCCTCTAATGTTTACATTAAAGATTGAAACTGGTCTTGCAAGAAAGCCTGTTAACCAGTGAACAGAATATACTGCAGAGTATTACTTTATACAATTTTTAATGCATATTTTCTTGTATTTTATCATGAACTTTATATAAAATTGTCAACATTTTAAAGAAAATATGTCCATGTATTAAACTGTTAAGTTTTAATAACATGTTTCTACCATGGTTTACAATAAACACCAAATGAAAATAAAAAAGCCTCAGCTCTAAAACTGATCATCATGAAATGCCTCCTGTATGGGGAAGTTGGTTTGTTGGGGTTTTCTTTTTTGTATTGGAGTTGAGTCTTTTTTAGTATAAAAGGACAACAGTTGGAAAAAAATTATTATGTCAAGCCACAGTAAGGAAAGTACTGATCTGCCACTGCAGAAGTGCTTGATATTTCTGGTGTGTCCATATTGGCTGCCTTCTTAAAAAAACACGGTAGTGTTTCAACTTAAAGGAAGTTCAAAAATAATGTAAAAAAAAAACCTTGAGTGACTTTTTAGTTCTGATGTAATTTAGATATTATCAGATACAAAAATTTTTCTATACTGTGCCAGTATTTAATAGGTCTATTCATTTTTTATATTTTCACCATTGTCCCAAAATAACCAATTTTTATTGAAACTTCAAAGATCCATCACTTCAAACTTCATGACAAACCTGAGTTTGTATCTGATTTTAGGGACTCTGTCTAGAAGGCATTTTATGGTTATTTGTAATCTGTGCTCTTTAATAGACTTGTACAAATACTCCCTCAAAAGTCATCACATTTCTATGGACAGACAAAGCAAAAATACTAAATGAATTTTTGAACTGTTGTAATTCAATCTGGATTATCTAAAATTGTGCTGTTCAGTATTGCCTGCTTTTATTTGATCAGCCCTTCAAGAGTGCCATTGGCAGAGCCGACCAGCTGGAATTGCCTGGGGTTTTTCCTTCCCTTTTGCAAGTCAGTGGCTTTGAGATGTTTTGTAGCCGAAGGTGTCCCAGCGCCCCGCCCGCCCGGCGGGAGGGAAGGAAAACAGCCCCTGGAGGTGCCTTGCCACCAGCAGGGAGTGTCATCGTCCTTTCCAGCACACGCTCTGCTGAGGCCATCCAAGACCCTCCCTTGTGACAGGGTTGGTTTTGTTAACAACTGGCTCTGACTGTGATCAGTACTTTCTCCTGCTTCCCCAGATGCCATACTTATTTTCACACAGTCTCTTCTTATTCCTCTTCTTTTTCTTACTCTTCTTATTCCAATTGGCTGTTCTGTCCAGCACTGCACTCATGTCAGAAATTCCTGCAATATGCCAATATGATGTGTGTGATGCCCTTCCCATAAGCAGTTGACATGACACACTGAATTAGTAAATACCTCATTTATTTTTTTTTTTCAAGAATGCAACATCAGCTCATGATTTCCAGGTATAAACTTTACAAGACCAACATCAATCTTAAAATATTATATAATAAAATTTACATCAATATGTAAAAAGCTGCAAGTTAATATTTTTAAAAGTCATTGACTTAGTGGTAAGTACATTGGGGTTGGGGTGGGGGGAATCACTCTGAATGAAACGTACAAAATCATGTTTAAAACGCTTTGAGTCTTCCCAGAGTGCAACTAAACATAAGCGTTCTTGTCAAAGTGCTTGGGTGGGGTTTTGTCAGGGACACTGTTGTGGACCTTTGTACGAGATGACATCACAGATGTGGCTCCATTATAGGCATACCCCCTCCTGAAGAGAAAAAAAACAACCATTTACAGCTCATCCTACAGACAAGTGGCATCTCTGCATCCAGGCATTATAGTAATAAAGCTAGAAGAAATGTATGGGAATGTACATACAAATTTCACAGAAGAGGGCACATTCCTACTTTCTGTGGTCCCATTCTAGTTTGACATGGCCACTCCAGCCATCTGTCTCTGCAATGCACATTTCTGTAACACATCCCTTGTTCACAGCTAAGTAAATTAGGGCACAATCATGAAAGAATTAAAGTTGTGGCAGATCTTAGGTGAATAGTTACCCCCTACAGCTGTTCCTCTTCATTCTCACCCCTCTTCAGCTGCTGGAGGTCCCACTGCCACCACTGCTCACTTTTGATATGATGATTTGTGATCAAAGAAACTTACCTATTCACGCCTGTAAAGTGACCTGACCACTTTTCCTACATCAGTGAATGCACTGTTTTCCAGCTGTAGTAAATTTATGAATTATATATCTATCACAAGTATTTATTCTGAGTCAATAGCTTTTCTTAATTATATTAATGATGGACAGAGCATTATCCTTAAATCCCCTTATTTTCTTTTATCCACACAATCTTTCTGAATCTCATTACAAAGTGTTTTGGAACAGTAATCAAACTGCATACACATAGCAGGTGCAAATGCATAGGTATTGATTTCTTTCAGTAAGTACAACTTGTGTTTTACCTTGCAGAATTACTGTTTTCAGCTATTGAGAAGCAGAATATAATGCCACCAATTATGCAGAGTGAAGCTCCAGCCCATCCAATGAACAAAGCTGCTCCTAATTCATACCTACAAGAAGTCAATAAACGTATTTAACAAAAGAGATCATGCATTTAACAGGGTTATTTCCAGAATACAATAACTAAATATTTTATTTTTCTCTAATAACTTTCCATTGACACATACATTATCCACCACAAAATCGGCAGCTCTGCCATTCACCCACGTTCTTTTCATTATTTCCCTCTGAGTCGGGAGGCAGACTCTGTCCTTGCAGTACACTTGGGCAGTGCTGCTCTCCCTGCACAGCCAAGCTTAGGTTTAGGCTTAGGCTTAGGTTTAGGCTTAGGGAAAGGCCTGGCCTTTGCGCATCTCCTCCTGGGTTGCTTTGCTGTGGGGTTACATCATTCTTTGGCCTGTTTACAGTGACGCTCCTCCATTTCAGTTTTGTTCCTGTTGGCTCCCAAACCGAACTGGACTGGGGCTTTTGCTGAGCCAGACTACAAATTCTGCCTATGACTCTCCTTAAGTTTCCCTCTCGGGATCTGTCTGATTCCCTCCCTTGTTATCCACACACCAGCCTGCTTGAAACATGAGGGTTTTGTCCATATGCATAATATGCATATGCAATATCCATGCACATATGTGCAATATATGAATATACATACTCAGGTGTGTCTGGTACAAGCACATGCACACACAGGTGCATGTTCCAGCATCTTTCTCCTTCTCTAGTCCCTGTGGCTGGGTTCTGTCTGGAAGAAATTGCTCACCCACATGTCTGTGGGCAGAGCTCCCTGTCACCAGCAGTGGTCCCCTCTGCTGCCTGGGCCAGCCACAATTTCTGTTTGCTGCCAGGAATTGCTCTGTCTGTCTCTAAGAGGAGATGGTCATCTTTTGGGAGCATTATCCTGCAAAGCTAAGTCCATGTTTCTAAAGCAACAGTAGTAAATGAAGGAAAAGAAGGGCATTGGGAAGAGATTCTTTTCTTTCCCCTCAGCGCTGGAGCTTCAAGACGTGCAGCGAGCCATGGCTGCCCCTTGTCTGCTCCATTCCCCAGCTCCGTGCCTGAGTACCACTCTTAAAGCACTTTTAGGATAACCTGCATTGGGCTGCAGCCCAACAGTCTCCAGAGTCTCCCATTCCTCACCTTTAGAACACACTGTGTGTCTCTTGCTCCTTCTCTGCTGCAGTTTCCACTTAAGGAGACCTTTATCTCCTCTGGACTTCTGGGATCCTGCACAGAAAACGCAGGGCCCTGTCCCCCATCCAGCCACTGTTATCAACCAGGTGTCCGTGCTGTTGGACTAGATGCTACTAAATTGATTTGTTGTAAACTGTGGTGAGGCAGCCAAATAAAAGCCTCTGCTTGACAGTGTCTGTGCAACTGCAACACTGTGCAGTTTCACTTCTCAGCTAGTTCTGAACATTTCCATGTGCACAGGCCCTAATTCCACATAACCAAAATATCTAACTGGAAATACCTGCCAGCTGTACTGAAAAACTTGTATCTTTACAAAATGGCACCACAGAAACACTCAAAAATTGCCCGGACACCCAAAAAATGACACAGTGATTTCTATAATAGGTCACAAGAGGGTGAGCAGTGGCTGAGGAACTACAAAATCACTTTCCCATGTTTTCTTGAGAGCCTAACCAGAGGTAAAGCACAGACTTTGGAAAAAAAAAGAAATAGTCACACAGGGACAAAAACCTACACTTAGGGTATCTTTACTACATGCTGTGGACACCCAGGCTTGAGTAATTTGTGACCCAGGGGTTCAGTGCCAAAAAGCAATAGAAACACTGGAGCTTAGAGGTAGAACACTCCATGGGACTTGCACCTGACTCTTCATGGCCTCGCTACTGCTTTAACTTCTAGACTCTTTTTTCCTTTTCTGTTACATCATTGAAGTAGAGCTTTTATTTATTATCCTTTGCTAAAAAAAGGATGTGATTCCCCCAAATATTCTCCATACCCAGCTACTGGGGATTAAATTAAGTTTACTTATAGAATATTAGAAATTAATTGTTCAGGCTTAAGTTTAATTGTAATTTGCTTACAGCTCAGCATGAAGTGTGCCCTGTTCACAAAAAGTAGGTGAACTTTAAATGAACTGTGTTTGTTAGCAGGAAAGGCCAAGCAGGGGAATAAACAGAGAAAACCCTTATCTGAAGATAACCAGGCTAAGACCCTGTAGGGCCCCAAGGCTGGCCCAAGCTGGAAGATAAGAACAATTAATGGTCTGCCCACATGGACATGGAGAAAGAATCCAGTGAGGTGTTAGAAGACCCCAGACCATAAATCACCACTGGACCAAGAGGCATATGCAAGATTCGTGAAGAGCACGTGGGGATCAGGTGCACGGACTGTGAGGGGATAAAGGCCCAGGGATTTCTTCGTTCGGGCTCCCTCTATGGAGACACCAAGCTCAAGCTGAAAGAAACTGACTCTGCCTCAGAACCCTTCCTCAGCATCAGTGTGGTGCTTATGGACCCAACCCCCAACTGAAACTGCTGGGAACCATAGCTCCTTTCACCCTGGAAAACCCTGCACCCAGTCCTGTTTCACTTCAAAATCTGCCAAACCTCTAAAACTTTAATTCTACCTATGGTCAGATTTCCAGCCATGTGCTACAGTTTTTCCATGACTCAGGGAGATTTCTGTCTGTCCAAGGACAGGCAGTTCTCTGACTAGAAGCAGAGATCTAAATCAGAGCTCATCACCTAAAACCCCATTATAGTCAACATGCAAGAAATACACACAAAGTGCGCTTCTAAAACACCTTCAAGGCACCTCTTTTATTGACCAGTAAAGGCAGATCAAAGGGACTAGCTCAGATGTGAGGTAAGCCCCATCCTGGGGATCCCTCCACCCCGACAGGACTGCCAGAGCACACCTAAGGTACGTGGACCAGGATTAGGCTCCCCACAGAAGTTGATGCAGATCACCACAGTGCTGGAGAACACAGCTGGACCAAGATCCAGGAAGGCTGTTGCAGTAACAACTTATTTGCCAAGACCATTTGCCTGGAAAGTGGGAAACACAAGTTTCCACGTTTTTATCTAAGAGCACTAAATGTTTGGCCAGAGGCTGAGGGATTTGAGACCAAGCACCATCTTCCCTTCCTGAAGCTCTTCAGTCATACAGAAAAGAAACCAAGACTAAATTTGATAGAATTGGGTAGAAAAGGGTGCCTACTAGCTGAGACAGAAGACATGGAGTTTGGCCTTTGTAGTTGGGATTGTTTGACCTTTGGAAGCATTTAATAAAATTGAGTGTCAACATCTGTATGGCTCCCTGTGTTTTATCCAGCCTGTCTTTTGACTCCTGTTAAAACTGGCATGTCACAAGTGCACTTCCCCAGCGATTAATATTGGACCCAACATTATTAAAAATCTTCACAAGTGATCTGGGTGATGGGATCAAGTGTACCCTTGATGGAGTTTTCTGATGATACCAAACTGAGTGGGGAAGGGGACACTTCAGAAGGCAGAGCCATCCTGCAGTAAC
Organism: Monarcha castaneiventris obscurior; assembly: GCA_026261815.1. Classification (NCBI taxonomy): domain Eukaryota; kingdom Metazoa; phylum Chordata; class Aves; order Passeriformes; family Monarchidae; genus Monarcha; species Monarcha castaneiventris. The sequence goes on along the minus strand of JAMPIT010000566.1, from coordinate 8,774,424 downwards.
ACCTGGGTAGGTGATCAAGAAGAGATCAAGACATCATTATCCCACTCTACTCAGTGCTTGTCAGGCCACACCTGGAATACTGTACTCAGTTTTGGTCCCTGCTATGCAAAAAAGATGTGGACAAGCTGGACAGAGTCCAGAGAGGGGCCGCAAAGATGATTGGGAAGCCTGTCATGTGGGAAAAGGCAGAGAGAAGTGGATTTGTTCAACCTTGAGAAAGGAAGGCTTAGGGAAGACCTTAACATCACGTTTTCATATTGAACAGTGGCTAAAAAGAAGACGGAGACTCCATTTTACAAGTAGTCACATGGAAAAGGTGTGGCATAATGGCTACAGGTTACCCCTGAGGATTTCAACTGGACACATAAGGACAATTTTTCACAGTGAGAACAATCAGCCATTGGAATAACCTCTCCAGGGAAGTGGTGGATTCCCTAACACTGGGCATTTTTAAGATGTGCCTGTACAGGGTGCTGGGCCATCTTGTCTAGACTGTGATGGGGCCAAGAAAGGCTGGATCCGATGCTCCATGAGGTCTCTTCCAACCTGGCATCCTATGATTCTGTGATCTCAGCATTTAAAAAGCCAATGCAAACCACCCACCAAATCTAGCATGTAAAAAAACCTTACCCTACGAAAAAACCCTTATAAACATTGGTACCTCCAGAAAAAGAGAAAAAGGAGATAGGCTTTTTTAGAATAAATTTCTGCACTTGCTGTTTCCCCTTTCCCTCTTTATCATGGAAAGCTTTGCAGGAAACACACTCTTCTAGTCTTAAAACTCTAGGCTGCAAGAACCAAAGCAGTCACTGTCTGAAATCTGTGGCTGTATACCCACTGTCTCCAATCTGTGACATCCATCTGACTGGAGGTCACTGGCAGCTCAGGTGGGAGTGAGAAGCTGCTGAAGAGGCTTTGAGGTGGTGACCACTAGGGACTATGTGAATTCAGCTGCAGAGAACTGAAAGCCTATTTTTTTTTCTATCAAAGAGAAACATAAAGGCTCAGGATTCCTTACTGATCCCTTACTTAGGTTTCAGGGAAACGTATACCCAGTGTTTGACATATACTGGAATCACTGCCAAGAAAACTTTAAAATCCTCACCTTTAAAGAAGAGTTTCCATCATGTATGAAGGCAAAACAGGAAAGTCTATGATGTTATCACTTACAGCCAACATTTTCAGACTTGTTAGTTAAGATGTCAATCCAAAATCCAAGCTCTGGTTTGTGGATTGCTTCTTTTGCAGGTGCTGAGAATTTGCACAGCTTTAAAGGGAGTCTTTAGGGATACTCATTATTTCTGGTATGGATCCTAAAATTCTATAAATATTCACTCCCTTAAATTTAATTGCAAGTATAGGCAAAGCATTTATGTTGGTGGTTATAAGAGCGTGGATTCTGATAAGATCTATGAGACAAATTTCAGTCACCTGGATTTGAAAATCTGTCAGTGCAATTCCACCAAGCCCGCAGAAACCTCTCCCCAAAAGGAATCAAGATTGCGCAGTGCTCAACACCTTTATGGAAACCACTTCTATCAAAGGCTCAAGGAAATACTTTCCTCCCTTCCCTATCAAATGATGCACCTAATGAGCCCCTCTGTCTTGTGCAATCCTTTTGCTGTACCTCTGGCATCCAGGCAGGCTTCACTCCCAATTAACCCCAGCTGCCCTGCCAGCCCGCAGTAGAGCTGGGCACACGGATTGCAGGGCAGTCACTGTACAGCAAAGTTCATTGAATTTCAGCACCTGGTTACTCCAGTTAGAAATTGTGATTAAGTAAAACTGCAGCCCGCTCTCCTCCTCTGCCTAAGGGGAGAAGCAGCTGCTCTCTATCCAAACAGGCTCTGATGCGCAGTAGGAAACCTAAGGTCTACTTGTTTGAAAGATTTATGGGTATAGGAAAGTACTTACTTTTGTGCAACAAAAGAAGGGTCAAAGAACTCAGACGTAATCCTGTTTGCATACAGGGAACAACTAGTCATAGAGCACAGCCCTGAAAAGCATAAGACAAACCATTCAGTGGAGCTGGCAGCAGAGGTTTGGGCCTGACCCTGAAGTCAACGAAGTCATGGAGGATTGTGCACGGGTTTCTGCGGAGCAGAAGCGGCTCCGGTATGACTTCAAATATGCAAACTGATAGAAATAAAGTATATTTACCAGAGAGTATGAAAATCATTCCAGCTAAACAAGCTATTTTTGCTTTAGTCTGATCAGAGCCTCCGACTTTTGTACATTTCATCCCAACAAGTCCAAAAACGGCACCGAAGAAGCCCAGGCAGACAGCAGAAATCATCAACCCTCTGCAGGCTTGGATGTAACCTGTGAGAGAAAGAGCAAGGCTAGTATGAGAACGAAGACCATGAGGGGTTTTCCTATAGTTCCCCTTCTCTGTGCAGCATCAGGCACTCACTGTTGTAAATGGAAACGGACTTTGGCTGGAACAGTAACCACTGGGTGTGTTCTTCTAGGTGATGTGTGCCCTTCACAGGCCATCATCACCTGAGCCTAGCTTGTACGAAACATACTGTGGCACTCAGGGCTCCAAAACATAATCCCATGGCACTGGGTATAGCATCTGCAAGAGGTTGTACCCATGAGGTTTAGAAGGGCAACTCCATGTGGTCTGATGAGGGGCTGTCACAGGTTGCAGAGCCACCCTGTGCACACAAAGCAAGTCTTACATCAGCCCTGCTGTGCGTGTGTGTTGCAGATATAATATGACTGCCATTGAGGCTGGCAGCAGTGACCCTGGCTGGGGTCCTGGGCCTTCCTGGGCTTGCCTGGATGTGCCACTGATTTGACTTGGATGTGCCAAGAAGGCCCTCATTCTGCAAGGAAGTCAGCCACGAACTCAGCTCCATGGACAGCAGTAGTCCCTTGGGATAAAGCAAATCACTCATGTATTTAAACCTGGACAAAGAGCTTGCACCTGGCTTCAGCCACAAACAATTTGGCTGTGCTGCCCGAGACTGCTCCCAGAGGGACCTCCCAGGGCAGGGCCCTTCAACGGGACAATGGGCTGCTTGGCCTCTTCTCCCTTCCGGGAATATCTTGTAATTGAAAGACTGTGATAATCTCATATCGCTGCTTACGGGGTGGAACGCTGCAATCTTACACAGCTGAATAACCATCACAAGATGTTTTTCTTCATAACCTGTTGTTACATCTCATTTAAAATGAAAATGAACTCCCACTATTAGGGTATTCATTCTTTTTGCTTTGATCTCCAGTGGGTGGAAATGTTGAGAGCTAAACCACACTGTCGTTGCCTATTACACCAAATTTTATGTAATAATAAATAAACAAAAAACCCCCACCAAACCCTGCGTAAAAGTTTTAATATGTAAGAAAACAATATATTAAAGCAGGAACTAGAGGACATCTAATGAAAACAGAAGGCAGACATTCAAAACAAAAGGTGTACTTGTCTGTAAAATGAAGCTGTGGTACTCCCTTCTACAGGTTGTGTGGACACTAAGGGTTTACAAGACACAAAAAGAGATCGGATACGTTCATGACAGAAATCTGTGTCTGGCTGGCAGGGCTTTGCTTTGAGATGCAGATGGCTACCACAGACACTGGGCCACCTTTTGCTATCCTTACTGCCACCCTCTTCAGCCACTGCTGAAGGCATATCAGCTGCAGGATGACCGCCCCATGCTTGAACAATGTTTTAAATCCCCCACTGATGCACAGCTTTGTGCAACAAAGCAATTTGTAGCACATAACACTCTGTTTTAGCAGGCCTATGGAACCTGTGAGCTACGGTGCCCATCTGTGAACACAACCTACTGGCATTTATCTACACCTGCTGGCACACAGATGGACTTCTTTCATTTGCAACATGCTTCTGTAGCCCACCTGCTAAAGAAATACACAGTCAATGAAGCAAGTGGGGCTGTCATACGGCTCACACGTTGGAATGTAAGAGAGAGAGGAATTTGTGCAAGACCCAGGTTTGAAGACAGCAGCCTTGGTTTGTTAATTTTTGCTATAGGCATGGAAAAGTTGGCTTATGCTGCTTTAGGTGGTGTGTAATGTATTTCTTGTAGCAGACAGGTAAAGCAAAAGATGAAGACTGGAAAGGAAGCTATTATTTTTGACAGGTCCAATTTATTGACAGTGTTAGTTAGCTAATTGACACATTAAAGTGCTGAACCATGAACATGTTTACCCGGAGGTCCTCTAAACTTTTATTTATGTCTGAACCTCCTAGGAAAACCAGTAAATATTCACCCCAACCAAAATATCCAGCATTTGCAAGTAACCACAGGGCTGAAATTCAGTTTTTCCTGAAGGTCAATACGCAGTTTTAAAATAGGTAGAGGGTAGTGAGACAGCAAGAAATAATTAACTCACTCACTCAGAAATCATTTTCAATTATAAACAGCATGAACTGGAGGACTTCTCAGTTCTGCTGAATGAATAACCTTTCTCACTAAATAATTCACCGAATTGGGCAGGCCAGCTACAGCACAGCTTGTTTCAGTTCACACAGCAATCAGCCAACTGGCACACATTTTTAAAACAAAATATAGGAAAAAAAAATCACAGTTTACACTAGTACTGTGGAAAAGCAAGAGGCTCTATTAGCCCCATTCGGTTGACGGGAGCATTAGGAAGCATGAAAGGTTGAAATCAACATTTTCACCAAATCTAACCTCCTATTGCTTTGATCCTAGATTCAAGCTCCGTGTAACATTTGCCTGTAGGAGGAACTAAACCTCTTTCCTGCTTTCAAGAAAGCAAGATTATATTGGTCACCAAGACCTATAGGGCTTGTTCAGCTTGAAGATGAAAAGGATCTGGGGACACCTTACAGCAACCTTCCAGAACCTAAAGAGGGCCTACAGGAAAGCTGGAGAAGAAACTTCTACAAGTGTATAATGACAGGATAAGGCAAAATGCCTTTAAACTGAAAAAGGGGAGATTTAGATTAGATATTAGGAAGAAGTTCCTTACAGTGAGGGGGCTGTGACACTGGAACAAGTTGTCCAGAGAAGAGGTGGATGCCCCCTCCCTGGCAGTGTTGAAGGCTGGCTCTGGCTTTGAGCAACCTTCATAGTAGGAGGTGTCCCTGCCCACGGCAGCGGGGTTGGAAATAGATGATCTTTAACGTCCCTTCCAATGCAAAACATTCTGTGATTCTATGATAATAAAGAGGACTGTAAAAGAGAGCTGCGTATTTCTTCACAGTCCTCCACTCAAGACTAAAACCTGTTCTTTTCCTAATGTTTATTGTCTGCATTTGCACCAGCTCCTGCAGGAAACTTGTCGTGTACATACCAAACACCCAAATGAAGCTTCCAAGCAGCAAAAAGCCATGTGTTTTAAACAGACAAGCAGACAAACATGCATTACTCATAAAGTCATGTTTAGCAGCATTCCAAGAGAAACCTACTTCAAGGTGGGTTGTTGTTTTTTTTTTTTTTTTTAAACAAATGTGTTTTGTCTTGCATTCAAATTAATCTTGTTAGAGCTTCATCTTTCTTGCCTCACTGCTCTCACACTTGCCTCATGCTTTCAAAGAGTTAGGAGGCATTCATACACTCATATCATATGACACTATGGAAAAAAAATATATATGCAAAGTTCTGGGGACTGCCACTTTCACAATAAATGCCTCTGCTGGCATTTTGCAGTCTGCATCACGTGAAGTGTAAGAGGTTGCCTTACAGATACAGCACAGATTCCTTCCAAAAGTACACACCCATTGCTTTTGTATGTCTTTCTAAGCTCTAATACCCTCTTTTAGCTCATAATTGAATTTTTGTTCAGCTCTGTTCTTGCAAAAGGTCATCAGATCCAGTGTTGGAAACATGGAAACTGATATGTCCTCTTTTGGGGAGGTGGTTTCATCAGTAAATTTCCACCTATGACCAGTGGCACAAAAAATAAACCCGAAATGACTTTGAGTCCCACAGACAGGAAGAGCATTTTTGCTTGCATACAGAATGTGGGGCTTAGCACTTAATGACAGCTGGCCAAATTGATTTCTTCTACAGGGGTGCACAAAGGTGGAAGGGGGACCACAAGCAATTTTCTCTGGACACCATTCGTGTGGAGTGATGGCCTCAGGGCAGCCCTGCTGCTGTGCCATCCCAAAGCAATCCAGGCAGGACAGTCCAAGCCCACTCCGTGATACAAACCAACACAAGGGTAAAGAAGAACCATCTCCTGAGCACCCCTGACCTCAGCTATGACACTGCTTCTGAAGAACGAAGGACTTCTCCACTTCACAGGAGAACTCCAGCTACTGGCGTAGAATCATAGAGTCATGGGGTGGTTTGGGCTGGGAGGGACCTTAGAGGTTCCTGCCCCCTGCCATGGAAAGGGACACCTCACACAGACAAGGTTGCTCAAAGCACAGTGACACCCTAATTTCTTTCCCCCTCATTTTGCCTCTGGTCTCCTGGAAGACCTGAGCAGTCTCTGTGGATAAGAAGTCCAGCAACACTTAGAGGTTTCTGATTTGACCAAAAAAAATTCCTGTAGGAGAGGAACTGCTCTGTGAGGCAAATCCTCTCCATCTGTGTGAGGGAGGAGTAGAGCAGAGCCACATTTCCCTTCGACAACAGAAATACTTTTAGTAATTTCCCAGTCATGCCTACCATTTTGAGGAGAGCAACATATTGTCACTACATGTATCTTTATAGGGTTATTATTTCTGCTCCCAAACACTTCACTGAAAATAGGAAATCAGACCTGCCCTGTTTTGTGTCTTCTGAGTCCCCCACCTGAGGATGGACTCAAGAAGTTCCCACATTCCCAATCACAGGGAATGGGATCCACCTTAGACATATAAGTCTGGGCAAAGATGAAGAGGAGGGAAGGGAGGGGCTAGACAAGGGCTGAGGCAGATTTGTCTACTTGTTGAGACAGAAATTCTTTAAGCCACGAGTGACACACCGCAGCCCTGAAATGCCCTCCCCCACAGGGGAAGGTTAAGGGTGAAGAGGGGACACACACCCACAGTCAGCTGCGAACAGGTTCCCTGCAGCTGTAACCACATGGAGGGGAGTCTGGACTAGGCTACCTACTGAAAGCACCCCTGACTGCAGCAGCTGCCCCTCTGACCCAACCCAGTGTGCCTGGTCTGTGCTGGGGGGTACATCACTCTCCCTCCAGCCTGCCTTTCATTCACATTGTGCCTGAGTACCAGAATCTGGCCCCTTAGCCTTTAGAGATGCTATTGAGAAACACTGAAGCCAAGAACTTTCCTCTACTGATAAACAGCCTGGCCAGAAGGATTGGGACAGGGCTCTTCCAGATGTGCATTTCAGATTTGCTTCTGTCTGAAATGACCTGATGGTTCTTTCACTGTGCACAAGACACCTTGGAAACTCACTCCTTGGCCAAGTGGAACGTGCTACCCAATACACAAAGTTTCAATGCACTAGCATTTGGGGGAATGGGTGGTAAGGACCTTGCTGTCAAGTGTCATAGTCTTCTTGAAAATTTAAATGTTCCCAATTCTGCATACTTTGTAACTATGCTTTTCTCACTCTGAAAACAGATTCACCCAGACCTAAAAGAACAGCTAAACAATAGATTCAAGGGATCCAAAAGGTTTCGCACCAACGATCACTCCGTGCCCGCCTGCTCCTTGCCCAGTGCTGGAAACTACATTCTCAGCTGCAACACCTGCCCACAGAGTGACTGATGTCAATGGAGGCCAGCCAGCTTTCCTATCCCTTTGGAGGAACTGGCAAATCCCTCTGCCTCCATGGGACTGGGTCAAAAGAAGGTCTGGGGAGCAGCACTTCTCCACCCGAGGGAAACACCCTGCCATAGTGATGCTTAAGGGTTGCCTGTGTTAACCTCCTTTTGGTATCTTGACCTCTTTCAGCCCTTTCTACATACAGAGGTTAAAGGTTTTCTGATGCTGGTATTAAAGTCATGTTCATATTAATTCACGTTACAATGGTATTAATCTCTGTTAGTGATTAGATTAGCAGACCTTCCTTTCCTCTTAAACAGAGCTTTTAACACCGAAATACCTTCTCAGACTCCAGTGCAGAGGGGATGTCTTGCCAAACAAGACAAAAATCTTGCAGGCATGATCTTTTGTGAGTATCAAAGCCACTGCAACACTGCATATTGCATTAATTTTTAACTATAAAAACTTAGGGTGCCATAATTTTAGAAACCTTCCCCCCCTTTCTTTTAGTCACTCCTGAACCTATAAACCGATGCCACACTCACTTCTCCTGTTTCTACCAGCCATAATCAGTGTGGATTTATCAACTAAAAGTTTAGTTGTAAAGATTTCCTGTAGTGAACCAGTTTCCCAGTACAGCTTCCTTAAAGGGCAAAAATGTTTCCCCTTAACCAGGGAAGAAACACAGCACCAACTCAATCTTTGGTTTCAAGCCCTATAGCAAAACTCCTAGCTTTGCTTCAAAATAACACTGCCCTAAAGCTGAGCAAAGCTATGCATCCCTTCTGCATACCTTTGCATCCCTGACTGCCCCGAGCTTTTACACTGTCATTTATCAATGAAGCAATTACATCTGAGTTAATAACCGCTTAGCAAAACCAGCAATGGAACATTAATTAAAACAAAACGACGCCAAGGCTTGTTCTTCTCCACCGACCGTTGCATGGCTGGCAAAACCATAAAAAAGAGGAATGTCACGACAGTCGGAAAATAAATCGGCAAGAAAAATTTGCCTGCATTCTTCTTGTGTCAAATCCACACACACACTCTTCCGATGGGGGAAAAAACAAGGCAGGTAGTGACAGCACGAGAGGGCAAAAGGGACACTTGGGCACCAATCTCAACCCGTGGGTTTCGGGGAGGAAAAAGCCCCGCTCCCACAGGGGTGCACAAGCAGCAGGCTGCCTCCTGCCTGGGGCCGCGGGGGCAGCTGCCCGAGAGCCCGGGGGGAGCCGCCTCCGAGGGGTCCCCGCCTCCGAGGGGTCCCCGCCTCCGAGGGGTCCCCGCCGCCCCCCGGCCCCGCTCGGCGCCCCCGAACCCCGCTTTCCCCCGCCCCGCCGAGCCCGGCCCGGGAGCGGCCCCGGGAGCTCCCGCACGGGGGACACCGGGGACGTGTCGGAGGGGGGTCAGCAGGAGCCTGACCGTCCAGCGCCAGCATGGATGGGAAGTCCTTGCAGTTGGAGACGCCGGTGGAGTCGGTCACGCAGGTCTTCCAGAGGTTGGCCCAAAAGGTGGCGGTGGTGATGACCGTGCCATCGATGGTGGACACCTTCCAGTAGTCGGTGGGCAGCGTGGAGGAGACCAGCACCCATCCCGAGATGGTGAGCAGGAACGCGATGATCTCCGCCGACGTGCTCGCCATGGGCCCGGCAGCAGGCGGCGGGCGGCGCGGAGCCGCGGCGGATCCCGGCGAGCCCGGGGCGGCGGATCCCGGCGGCAGCGGGCGGAGCGGAGCGGGGCCGGGCAGGGCCGAGCGGGGCCGGGCAGGGCAGCGCAGCCCAATCAGCACCGGCAGCTCCGGCAGCGCCCCGGGGCCGCCCCCGCCCCGCCCGGCCCCGCATCGCCCCGGGGTCCCCGCAGCGCAGCCCAGCGCGGCCCGGCGGGGGCTCCCCGGGCAGGCGGTATGAGCCGGACCCGAAAACAAACACACAAACAAACACACAAACAAACGCACAAACAAAACAGCAGCGTGACCTGCAATTCGGGGTTAGATTCCCCGTCCCCTGCAGGTGCTGGTGCGGAGGTTGGGAGGGGGTGGCAGCACGGGACAGGTGCGTCCTTAGCATCCCCTCCCTAGCTGCAGGTTTGCATCTCTTTCCGTATGCCCCTAGCCCCCGCCATCCTCCCCACAAACAGCCTTGCCAGGAGGGTGGCTTTGAGGAATGCTTGCAGAGTACAGGTGTGCCGACCGTGAGCGCTCCATATTCCTGCAGGGACGTAAGCTTTAGAAATGCATTACAAGGTTTTTTTAATCCTTTGAATTGCAGCTGGCCCCCTGATGTTACCCAGCCGCAGGTGATACAGCGTTTGATACCTGTTTTTGCAATGTGAGGTGATGAACTTGGGATTTTCTACCTCAGTTTTAATGCAGTGGCATTTGAGCCTGCAGCTCACAGGTCGAGAGAGTTATCCACAGTGGTTTCTCCTCTTGTTTGAAGCTGTTTACTTTCCACATCAGTAGTATATTTGCCATTGATGTGGAAAGTACACTGCCGGTCTTTACTTTCCTTCTATTTATTTCAAAACTACTGTTACATTTTCTAAACCTTTTTGCCAGATGGGCAATCACTGGAGGATAAGAAGCCACATTTGCATCATTATTCTTCTGATGAATGCTCTTTGGTTTTGCCGTGTGGACTGAAACCCGGATGTAATCACCTTACAGACCTATACTAAAAAAAAAAAAAAGGGAAAAAAACCTCTGAGTTAGATGTACCCTTGCACGTGTGTCAGAGTTCAGTGGGAATAGGGTGTTTGCTGATCTGTTAATGCTCCAGCAGGATAAAAGGGGGTCCACAGACGCATTTACTGACGCAGTGGTTCTCTGCCTGCCCTCTGCCTCCTTGGTACCCTCTGACTTGCAGGTGACTCACAGCAGCATTGGCAGGGAAGAGGGAGAGGGGAAAGCAGGCAGGAGGCTTGTTTGCACAGCAGCATTGGGCACACAGCATGCTCCATTCAACCTCTGTGCCAAGATGCCTTCTTCTCTTCCCAGGAAGGGAAAGAAGCAGGGGCATGAAGTAGGTGAGCCACCCTCCAGTGTGGTGTTAGGCTGTAGCCAGAGCTCATTTCAGAGCACCAGGATGACCATAGATCCAAGTTCCATTTCCATGATGTTGTGATCTAGTTATCGTAGGGCATGGCAGAAGAAAGGAAAAAGAAAAGAAAGATATTTTGAATATTTTCTCCCATCATCTCACTTTGAGATCTTGCAGACTGGAATTCCCTTGGTGGTGGTAAAGTAGATCAATCCAAGCTATCAACTAGTATTTAATCAAGTCTGAGGCAGGAGACATGAGTCCAAACCTGGGTCATCGTGTTTTCTTGACATAGGAAGCTCAACTATCCTTTTGTTGATAACACTGCTTTGCTTGGTGAATCCAGGGAGCAGCATTTGGGCAAATTTTGGCCAGGGCCCATCAGAACTTTTTGGTGTGCTGTCATGCAACAACCAGAAGGTTGCAGTGAGTGCTGAAGGATGGGAACATAGCCAGGATACCTCTAGGCTTGAGTCTGAGCCTCTGATTCTGAGTCTCTGAGTCTGGGAAGGAGAGGAAGAGGATCTTCCTGACGAGCATAGGCACTGCTTCCCAGAGGGCCAGCAGAAGTGGCAGGCTGGTGAGTGGCCCTGCTGAGGGTGGGTAGTCCTGCTGAAGCTGCTGTAGCCTCTGGCTGTGATGTCCAACAACCATTTTTGCTGTCCCAGACCATGCTATTTTCAACAGAGCCAGACAGCTGCCGTGGGCATTGTGGATCCACATCTCTCTTATGGCAGCCTGTCTGCTGCCAGGGACTTCAGGGGGAGCCCATGCAGGTGGCTTAGGACAGATGAAGTTATTTCAACCTCAAACCCACCCTCTGCTTGTCCATAAGGACCCTTCAAGCAGGGCTAATTTATATGTTCTTTCCCTTGTAAACCCTGTTCTATCCAGGATGTTGAAATGTGGCCTCAGTATACATGGGGAACAGACTTGCTTCGGCTTCAGGAAAAGCCCCCTCCTTTCATCTCCTGACACTGTTGCTTTTGAGGGTGTTTTGTGTTACTAGTCCAGTTGCTACCATCTTTCTCATCTAAAATCCAAGCAAGAGAAAGATGTTGTTCTTCTGATCTCATCTTTGGTGATGTAAACCCAAAATTACATAACGCACAGCTGAGCGTTCACCCCAGGCTGAAGAGTAAGGGAAGTTGCAAGACATACTCTTCCCCTGTGGCATTTTCTTCATGCTGGCTGGAATCTGCAGGGATAAGACATTGGAAAACATTCACGTGTGAGGCTGTGTTTCTCCCCTATACAATTTTTTCAGCTTCTTTCTCTTGTGCCACTGCAAGTCCCTTTACTGTGAGCTTAACTCATACATCTTCCAGTTTTCCAGGGTACAATGGTGTCTTTTCTCCCTGTTGTTGTGGTAGGAACTTTAACATCCATATGAAGACATTTCTATCTCCCTTCAACCTCTGTCTTCCTGCCTCCATAGCTCTGCCTTTGGATCTGTGTGAAAGATTTGGTCTTTGCTTTGCTTTTTTTTTTTGTTGTTCTTTTTTTGTTGTTGTTCCCGTGTTTTGGGTCAAGTTATGACTTCGAAAGTTTTTGAAAGTTTCTCAGACCACTGTCAGACTGATTTCCATTTTCTTCTGTTCATAAGTTGATCAGGTCAATGTGACAGCACAGTTTTGTGCTGGGTCATTTGGCTGGGTCTGTGGTTTATTCCTTTGGACTGGGGACTGGGTTTATTCCCTTGGATGTAAGAAAGGTGATCCTGTCTTTTTTTTAGAAAAACAACCCCCGTGGTTCATTTTTTGTGGCAAGTTTCATTGATTGTTGGGCATAAAATTGGCATTTAGGGGAGAAATATTAGTATGTGTTTAGAATAGGCTATTTCAGTTGGAAGGGACCTGTGATGATCATCTACTCCAACTGACACTTCAGAACTGACCCAAAATTAAAGCTTACTAAGGTAAGCTTACTTAATTAAAGCTTACTAAGCATACTAAGGGTATGTCCCAATACCTCTTAAACAGTGACAGGCTTGGGGCATCAACCACCTCTCTAGGAAGCCTCTTCCAGGGTTTGACCATGCTCTCAGTAAAGAAATGCATCCTAATATTCAGTCTGAACCTTCCCTGGTGCAGCTTTGAACCGTTCCCACACATCGTATTGCTGGATCCCAGCAAGAAGAGATCAGCAAATCCATCTCCATTTCCCCCCCCCAGGAAGCTGCAAAGAGCAAAGAGATCACCCCTCAGCCTCCTTTTCTCCAAACTAGGCAAGCCCAGAGTCCTCAGCCACTCCTCACAGGACATGACTTCCTGCCCTTCCACCAGCTGTTGCCCTCCTCTGGAGGAGTTCAAGGACCTCGACATCCGTCTTACATTGTGGGGCCCAGCCCTGCACACAGCACGCTGGGTGAGGCTGCACCAATGCTGAATACAGAGGGATAAATCCCTCTTTTAACAGGCTGGTGATGCTGTGTTTGATGCACCCCAGGATGGGATTTGCCCTCCTGGCTGCCAGGACACACGGCTGATTCACACTGATCCTGCTGCCAACCAGCACCTCCAGACCCCTTTCTGCAGGGCTGCTCTCCAGCCTCTGCTCTCCCAATTTATTCTTGTTCCCAGCATTACTCTGTCCTAGGTACAGAATCCAGCATATGGACTTGTTGAATTTCATCCCATTGATTGTAGCCCAATGCTCCAATGTATCCAGATTACTCTGCAAGACCTTTTGTCCCTCAAGAGTGTCAACAGCACCTCCCGGGTTGGTGTCATCAGCAAATTTGCTAATGGCATGTTCAGATCCTTCATCCAGGTTGTTGATACTGAACAGGTCTGGCCCCAGGACTGAGGTGTGAACAACACCACTGGTGACTGTTCATCAGCCAGATGTAGCCCCATCCACTACAACCCTTTGGACTCTGTCCTTCAGCCAGCACACCAGGAATCCATTCATCCTACAGCGGGACAACTTGTGTGGAAGGATGCTGTGCGGGACAATACGAAAACCCTGACTGAAATCCAGATAAACTCCATCCCCACCTTCCCTTCATCCACCTTATCTATGACCTTCTCATAGAAGGCTACGAAATTTGTTAAACAGGATTTTCCCTTTGTGAGCCCATGTTGACTGTGCCTGGGGATTGCATTGTTCTTTAAATGCCTTTTGACAGTACCCAGTGTGATCTTCTCTGCAACTTTTCCAGGAACTGAAGTTAGACTAACAGATCTGTAGTTCCCCGGGTATTCCCTCACATCCGTCTTGTAGACTGGAATAACACTTGCTAGCTTCCAGTCAGCAGGGACCAACCTCAAGCTACTGAGATTTTTGAACTACATAAATTTTACAAATCAGGATGGAATATTAATAAATAGCTGAGTTTTTATAATGTGCAATCTTTTATTATATTGCCATGTACAGAAGAACCCTTCAGAGAGGGTTTTGCACTCAAGTCTGAAATACAGGATATTATTTTAGCTCTTGCAGGATCAAAATCACAAGTAATCATTATTGCCTCATAAGTTAAACACCGGATGACAACAGCATTTGTTCTGCAGCCAGGGTAAGCAGGCTAGGGTCGTCATGCCTTTGTCCTGGAGTAATTTTTCTTGTAATTTTACCATGCATAGGTTGGGCAACTTGAGACTCTTTCTTGGCTTTGCCATGTTATGATTTCCAGGGTGCCTAGAGCACTTGTGCAAAAGGAAAAAGCCCCAACTTTATTTTTCTTAGGCTGAAGGACAACTTCCTTGTTTGCTAGGGTTTCCCTGAGAATCTGAATATTGAAGAAGTAAGGCAGATGTGGGGAACATAGACAGGCTCATAAGAATGTCACCACCTGGGCAAGGTCAGGTCAGTTGGCAGTGCTAGATCTGAGGAAGGCACCCCAAACTTGTGTGTACACTAGAGGAGATTAACACAGCTGTAAGTGAGGAGCTTGCACGGTGCTCTGCATTGTGCAGAACAAAGTGCCGCCTAAAAAATGAGCAACCAGATCCTCTTCCTCAAAAGAGAGTAAACAAAGGAACGTTTCTGTCTCACCTAAAAAAAAAAACCCATCAGACTGGGAACATCAGTTAATAATCACCAGTCCTTCCTGGGGTTGCCATCGTTGTTTTTCTTAAGTGGTGGGAAAAGGAATTAAATTAAATTACTGCATGTCTTTTGTAAACTGCCGGGACAAGAATGATTTTTAGCTATGTAGTTCATATATTACATAACAAAAAGTAAAAAATTAATAGGAACTGACAATCCAGAGCATTTTAAAGGAGTGAAAAATTGCATTCCACAAGCCAATAAACTTTCCCCTCTCCCTCTCTCTGTTCAGTGCATTTGGACATTACAGACTTTGTTTCTTGACATTGTGATTTATGCACTGTTTCTTTTTTTTTCCAGCTCACCTCAATTTTGTGGAGAAAAGCCTGTGTTGTCCCTGAAAGTTTGTAATACAATGCTTTTAAAAATAGATATAACCTGTTTAACAAACTCAGCAGGAAATGTGAAGAAGTGAATCTCCTACTTTCCTGGAGGTGCATTCCTCCTGGCCAACAGCACAGGTGCAGCTCTCATCTCTCAGAAGTGGCCTCCACATCAAATTAAGTCTCACTAAGGCAGGTTGCTGTGGAAAGGCAGGAAACCTCCAGGTGGATTCTTAGAACATGAGGCCCTGTGTAATGCCATTTAGAAAGTTTGCAAAATTTTAGAAAGTTTTCAAAATAAAAGCATATTGTATCTAATGGAATTTAAAAGGATTTAACTGAGGTGGGAGGCAGAGAGGCAAATGCCTTTCCAGAGCAGTCAGTATTCAGAAGTGATCCTTGCCAGTGAGCCATAAAGATGAAGAAGTTGAGTCCTGGCCAGTGTCTGAGCGGCAGGATGGTGTTTGGATATTGGTGTCCCTGGAGTGGGAGTGCTTTCTCACCGTGTGTGTCCTCTGCCACCGTGTGCCACAGCCAGTCTCTGCTGTTTCCTGAGCACCTAGATCCAGGCATGAGGAGTCTGTCATTTTTTACAGGCATCAGGATAGCTCCCAGACAGAGGACACGCAGGAGCTGGCCCTCTCGGGGAGCACAGCAGGGGCAAGGACAAGGGGCACGAGCTGGAAGGCAGACAATTCCCATTAGGTATTAGGAACAAATTGTTTACCAGGAGGATGGTCAAGCACTGGCAGTGGGCTGCCCAGAGGGTTATCTCCCTCCTCGGAAGTGCTCGAGACTTAAATGCTCATGGCCCAGAACGAGCCCATCTGATTAGATGTGTTTTGGACTAGATGACCCCGGGAGGTCCCTCCTAACCTGGCTCACTCTACTACCCTGTGATTTTGTTACCTCGCTGGAGCAGACAGAGTAGCACCTGGCTGCATTTGGCTTATTATAGCTCTAAGTGGCACCCAGGTGCACTAATGATGGCAGATTATATGTTATGCCCAGAACATGATTCCATGTGGTCTCGGCTACCCTGTTATTTAGCACACATGCTGAAATCTTCTTTTTACAGATACAGATGTATTTCAGTTCATAACAGCAGTACATTTAACTACTTCTTCAGCTGTTTACGCATAGGGAAATTTTTCCATCCTCTCCTTTAGTCATTTTTTAGGATGCCTCTGGATATGCTAAAGAGAACCCTAAGACGGGCACGACACAGAGACCTTTAGCTGTGCCAGTGTAATACCCTTCCTGAGACAGCAGAGTGGGAATGAGAAGAAGAGGTGAGCTTCTGGGAAAGAGGGACTCATTTCCCAAGTGGATGCAGGTGTAAAGCTGTTCGGTGTATGCTTCAGCTAACAGGGGGTGGCAGCAACTGGAGACAGCGGCTGAGGAGATGTGAGGAGACTGGCAAAGGCCCTGGAGGAAGCAGAAATAAGCTGCAGCAGAACATGAGTGAGGTGTGATAATTTACACCGTGCTCTTTGTGCCTAGTCCTGCTTCAGCACAGCCTGGCCCTCAAGACACATTTGTCCCAGTCTCCAGTTTGAAGGAAGGGGAGAGAGGTAAAGGTGAGTGCCTGCCTTATACCTTCCCTACAGCATCTCTATCTGCAAGGAAGCTCTTCCACATGCCTTCCTCTGGTTCACCTCCCCAGTTCCCACAGGGGCTCCTTATTTACTCAGGGAATGGTTGTGCCATGAAGAGGGTGTTGTGGTTTGCTGTCCCTGGCCCCACTGTTTGTCAAGCACCGGTTGTCTCAGCTGGTGGCATAGAAAGATTTAATTTAACTGGGAGCATGAAAACCACAACCTGGAGCAAAGCAGCTTCTGTAGTGTAACTTAATTTGAGAGCAAACGGACTGGGATCAAAAAAGGTCATGGTGACAAAGCGGAGTTAAAAGCTGTCTTAGATCAACATGCTCAAGCAATTCAGAAACAAAGGGAATAAGGAAATAATATGTGACAGATTCAAAAATCAATAAACCGGTTGTGGTTAGTGTGCATTTGATCCATCATCAATACTGCTTCTTTTGATCCTTCTGGTTTGATTTGGTTTCTGACGTGGTGTGTGTATTTGAAAGAGAAGTAGGTAAAACCCTCCAGTGAAAGGGGGGGTTGCCTCCACATACAGAGGCTCTTGGATAAAGAGGACAGATTTAAAATCCAATTTAAATTTTCTGAGCTTAAGAAATCACAAATAAAAGTTGCAGTAATGAGATATGAAGAGAAAAAAAAAAATCTTAAAACATAGGTGTCAATGTCAGCGTGTTTGTGCTGGGGGACATGATCAGGTTCCCCTTTTCTTCCCATCTGAGAGCACTGCCTTTCCAAAAATCAAATGGATCAAAAATACTTGGAAGTTTTTTAGAGCACCAAGCAACATTTCAGCTCATTTTTCTGTGCAATCTGGGTCCAGCACAGGGCCTTCCTATTTCTGCAGTGCAATGTTTGGTCAGTCTCCACGCTGACTCTTGAGGAAACAGCCCACTACTGCATGTAGTAAATGAAGCAGTATATTACCTAGGAAAAAATTCATTTGGACTGCTTATTTTTGCTGGGTCACAGTCCAGAGTAGCCAGCAAGACATTTGCCAAGGGCAGGACATAATGTGCTTTGCCTGTTATGTTAATGCTTTCATGGTCCCATACGGAAAGTATTTTTCTTACATTACTTTGCAGTAGTTCTACCTTGCCATTGCCCTTGCAAAGAAATAAAGCCTTTTCCACTGATAATAGAGATCCAGGTACGCACTGTGGGGTTTTCTTCTGTTTTCCTCTTTGTTTTCCTCTTTGTTCAAGTGTCTTTTCTCAGCTGATTGTTTATTTCACAGGCTCATTTATGTGTTCATTGCAGCCATTTAATTCACTTTAGCTGCAAGCCAGGTGAAGAAGGGCAGAAACACTTTTGAGAATTCAGCATCAAAACTATGTAAAGTCTCTTTTTTCATACCAGAAATGCATTTTGTCTTTTAGAAAAGGAGAAAGTCTTAAACAGTTTTGGCTTAAGTTGCAGTTTGTAAGGAAAGTTTGCAGCGCTGGATGGTGCCTCATGCTGACAGTGGGAAACTGAGCATGTTTCTGATTTTGGTGGTTTTATATTGATTTGAATATTGCACTGCACTCTTTGTTTTCAAAGAAGTTGTATAGTGGGAGAAAATGGGACAATGCAGTAATCTCTTTACTTGGTTCTAGCTCCGGGAAAATTCAGTTTCCTTTTCTTTTCCAATGTTTGGTGTAGTTATTTTATGTAGACAGGAATCAGAAAATCTTTCAACAGCAAATTAATGTTTCAGAAGTCTCCAGGTAACAAAGTGGTGGATTTTGATTGTAAATTGCTTGACAAATACCAGCAAAATAAAAAACGCCAGTGGGTGCCAAACATTGAGACTGGAGACACCAGTGTGTTGGTTTTTTTAATGATTGCCCTTTGTTTTTCTACTGGATGGTGCACTATTGACAGAAATTACTTTCAGTGATGTCTGAGGATTAAGGATTTGTTTGGAAAGATGGCCCAGAGCATTTTGTTCATGTGGTATTCTGGGAACTGTTAACTTTTCTAAATACACACAAGAAAAACCTGATTTTGTAAGACAGAGTTAGGACATGGCATGCAAAAGCTACAGGCGCTTGCTGCATCCATTAGGGGACTGCACACAAGTGTTAAAATTTAGCTGGAGGAAGTGTTTGTGCTATTGCTGGATATACTGTTAGTGTGAAGTTCTGTGCTTTAGTATAAAATGCAAAATATAATAATGAAATTCTATTGCCGGTCAGAAATCCCACCTTACCCCCTCCAGTCCCATTAAATACAGGGCAGCCTTAGGAAGTGTGCAGGTCTGTGGGAGGAATTTTCCTGCCTGTAAAGGAAACCTGGAGCCATCAGCTCCTAGATGCCTGTGTGCAGGCTGGCCAGTGGCAGAGTGGGCTGGAGCCGTGTGGAGCTGCAGCTCTGTGCCAGCCATTGTCCTCACCAGGCACCTTCCAGCGACACGTCACATGCCCTGAGCTGTGAAAATATTGATTTTGGGATCACATGCCTGAACAAGTTTCAATTTTCCTCCCATCCCAAACAGGATCTAAACTCAAGCTGGGATCCTCCTTGAGCAGGTGTATGCCCTGGAGGCTGCTCTAAGCCCTTTGCCTGCCCATACTTTGCAGGAGGTTTTACCAGCCTCTGCCACAGCTGTTCTCCAGCTCTGGCAGCACAAGCCCCTGTGCTGGACACTTCTGCAGGCTGAGGCTGGCTTAAGCATGACCAAAGGCACAAGCACCTCTCTCCTGCTTGCAGGCTCTCTCTGTGTCAATCCACTGCTTCTGTGGGAATGATGGCCAAAGGTTGTCAGCTTCAGGCATGTGTGACTCCCCGGCTTTACACAGGGTGACCAGACAAATGGAAGATGTGATGGGTTTTGAGGACTGAGTTTAAAGTATAGAAATAAAAAGACACTGTTAAATCAAAGGGAAAGTGCAATCCTCCCCTGTGTTCAACAAAAATTAATTCTTGTATTTTTCCAGCAAAAAATTTCTCTCATGCCTGGAGAGCTGACTGAGCAGCCTCTGCTCACCCACTCCACCAGCCCAACATCATCCTGGGTTCTTCAAGGCCTTCCACCTAACTTGCACACATTGGCTGCCTGTTCTCATCCCAGTGAGCCATGGCATGAGTGGCTCAGCAGATGGGCATCCTCAGGTTTGACGCCCTCATCCCTCTGCCCCTCTCACGTCTACAGCAGTGGCTCCCCCAGCAAGTGCCTTGTGCAAGCAGAAACTGCCCAGCTGCCCCGAGAGCCTCACAAGTGCTGATGTGTTTCTTGGCTTTCGGCTGGGAGCAGCGGTGTCCTTGGATGCGTGCCTGTCAGCTGACAGGCTCCTTGCCCAGATGCATTTCAGTGATTAGCCTGCTGCCTCTGTCTGCCAGCTGAGGGGTTTCTATGCCACATGAGAAAAGACAGGAAGGCTGGATTTCCTTGAACTCCCTGTGACTGGCATGATGTCCCGAGGATGGGCATCCATCTGGATGTTCAGCTCGGTATCTACCATGTGGCTGGAGCGCTGTAAATCAAGGCACGTAACAGCTTGTGTTGCAGACTTGCTCTCCAAACAAAGCTTGGAGAAGCCAAGGGGCTGTGTTTTCCAAGGCAGGACTGTAAGAGGCCACTCTCCTGTTTGTGCTGCCCCTGAACTCAACCTCTCTTCAGTGAGACATTTCTTGGCATGCTGGTGGTCTATTGACTTGTCGGAATGGCCTCTGCCAAATTCTTCAGGCATGGAATAGGTCGTTCCCTTCTCATTTGTAAAGTGTTGTGGTTAATTTCTAATCAGAAGTGCCTTTGAACTTCTGAACTTTGAACTCGGCAGAGGAAGCCCTTCCTTGAGTACATCAAAGCTTGTAGCTGTGCTTAGGGGAAAGATTTATGCCGCATACTCATCATGCCAAGAAATTATCGCAAGTCCTTCATGTGGCACAGGCATCATTGAATATATTAATATGCACAAGTAAATAAAATAAAGCCATTAGACTAGGATGCACATCCCTGAGAGAAGAATTTGCTCTCCAGGTTTTCAAACAGGTTAAAACACCAACCACTGGTCTTTCACAAAGAAAATCTCATGCATTAGAACACAGCAAACAAGAACACTCATATATATATTTATTAATTTATATTTAAAGGATCTGATACAAATACTTTTATATATCCCTGCCTTATACTTAGTCTCAGAAGAGATCAGGATCTTATCAAAACTCCTATTCCCTATATATTGGGGAAAATTATTTGGCAACAACCCCACCAATCACAGTTACATTTTTTCTTAATGATATTAAACACATACACATCTCTATATGTAAGCACCACCACTACAAACTGATGAAACCAATTAATAAAATAGCAAGAGGGAAATAAGGGTTTAGGGTAAGTAGAGACTAAAATAACCCAGCACACACACCCTCCCTCCCCTTAGCAGTTCAAATTGTTCTTTTCCCTTTCCTTACAGAAATCTACAACAGGACACTACAAATGGTGTCTATGACAGGGCTTCTCTTTATCCACAGAATTTCTTCTGCTATAGATATTCTTGCATACTACTTCCCACTACCTGTATATCCCTAGGATAATTCATTACTAGAAGTGGGATGAGCATGTAATAATTACAGCTATTCATTATCCTTATCAGGAGTTATCTAGATTTACTTGCAAAATAGAGAGGTACTTTGAGGTGCTTTGTAATCCCTTTGTAACTTTGCTTTGCAGGCCTAAAAATGCCCACCAGGACAATAATTTCATTAAGATTTTGGTTTTTCATCCTTTTTTTTCCTTCCACACTGTCTGTGTTTAGAACTTGCTTTAGTGTGTAATCCATGACAGAAGATTTCCCAAATGAGCTGGCTGAGAATTGCAGGTCACTATCTTTCATCAGCTCCACTCAAACAGCGGTTTACAATGAAGTGTGATATTCTGTGTTGGTTTGTTTGTGCAACAGCTGAGATTTTTGCAATAGGGAAGTAAGATACTTGAGTCATGTCCATTTGTTTTTGATAGGGCTGCAGTAGCCTTCAACAGAGAGGTGTTTCTGAGGTTTTTTTTCCCCGATGGCTTACAGCATTTGATGCTGATTTCACTTCCTTTCTTGTAAGGCAGCAGTCACGCCTGGTGAGATAAACCATCTCAAGCCCTTCCTGATCCTCAGATGAGCACTGAGGGTAGT
The DNA here is from genome assembly GCA_026261815.1 of Monarcha castaneiventris obscurior. NCBI lineage: Eukaryota > Metazoa > Chordata > Aves > Passeriformes > Monarchidae > Monarcha > Monarcha castaneiventris. The sequence goes on along the minus strand of JAMPIT010000566.1, from coordinate 8,752,632 downwards.
GTTTAGCATTTCTGTGGGCATGCTCTGCACTGTTGCAACACAATACTTTTCACTTTAGTGTTCCATCACCTTCGGTGACTTGGCTCTATTGTTCCAATATATTTGCAAGCTAGGGAATACCCAGAGCTTTGATGGTGGCCCTGTATAATCACCCTCTCATGCGATTAATTTTGGAGTAATTTGTACTCATCAGTAGAGCTTGCTAGTTTTTCTGTTAGAGGGATGATGTTGCCAGCTCATGTCAGTGTGCTCTAGTCCTGTTCTGCTCAGTGTCTCCCTTCAAAGCAGCCAGGTGCTGGTTTGCACAATTATTTCTGCACTGTGCATCCAGACACTTGCAGTCTTATTCAAATTTTGTCTGCCCATGATCAGCTTCCTAAATAGTTCACATCCAAAACTGACTGCCAGTACTACTTTCTTCACAAGGAGACGTGGAGGGGCAGGCACTGATCTCTTCTGTCTCATGACCAGTGAGTGACAGGACCTGAGGGAATGGCATGAAGCTGAGTCAGGGGAGGTTTAGGTTGGATACCAGGAAAAGGTTTTTCACCCAGAGGGTAGTAGGGCACTGGAGTTCCCCAGGGAAGTGGTCACAGCACCAGCCTGACAAGAGTTCAAAAAGCATTTGGACAGCTCTCAGGCACATGGTGTGACTCTTGAGGATGGTTCTGGTGCAGAGCCAGGAGATGGACTTGATGATCCTGATGGGTCTCTTCCAACTCAGAATATTTCATGATTCTATGATTCTGTGATGCTATGATTATGAACTCAATCCTGGTGGGTTTTATTATTTTATGGGAGTAGTGAAGGATCAACACCAGAAGAGGCAAGTCAGTGAGAGATTTACTTTCTTAATGTTGGAGTATTTTATTAAAGGTGTTCAGCAGCTGAGAACACTGTTTCTCCAGCACTCAAACCATCTTCTGATGCCCATGTCATAAAGGATCTCTAAATGGTGATGGTAAGGTTTGACCCTGCCTATTTTTTAGACTCCTGTTGCTTCTTAAATTAAGACAATACTACTACATTATCGATCCCTGCCTGCTGGGAGCAAGGGGACTGCTTCCTTTTGTGCCTGGGAAGCAATCTTCAGATCAGAGACTCCAGAGAAATGCAAAAGTTGTAAGCTGAGACATTTGTAGGCTCACTGAGTAACCTCCCAATTTGGCTGAACCATGGCTAGAAATGTGACGCTGGCTTTGCACCTGAGCATGCAGAGACACCTTAACAGAAGAGGTTTTGCGTGACAACTGTTTCATATATACTTAAGGGGCAGGGTTACATCTTCGAGCTGAAAGCTGCTCTTTGTGAGTGCTTAAGTCACAGAAGAACTGTGTTTGGAGATTGTATCATATCCAGTGGAGGTGATACAATCTCCACAGCATTCGCATCTTAGAAATGAGTCATTATTTTGAATAATGATCCATGCTTGTTCATTTTCATGTGAACAGTTATGAGGAAAACTTAGCAAGAAGGATTTACTTCAAGCTTTCAAACCCTTCCTCAAGATCCACTGGTCTGTGAAGTTTAAAGATCGCTGACTAAGGCCATGGGAAATGGTAACAGGGATTGATGACACTTGAATAAACAGAGTTATTGATCTGTGTGACAGCTGGCATCCATAACAATGTGGTCTAACTACAGTGACACCTCTGTTCCTCTCGCTTCCCTTGCCAGCCAAGACTTCTTCAATGCCTTCAATGACCCTTCATTGTGCTCTGCATTGCAACATTGATAGTAGCCCCACAAACAAAGTAATCAGAACTTCCCACAAGTTCATTTAAATTTGAAGTGAACATGATGCAATATGACAAGTGGTGTTTGGCAATAAGCACATTATAGGAAAGCCTGTTTCACACTCTCACTGTAGAGCATGTCCTGGCAAATGCAAGAGGTGGGATTCTGTTTAATTTGGAAGGCCAAAGTGCTGATGTCCACATCTGGGCTAGTCATTGGAGCTCCATGCACCATAGACAAAGGAGTCTAGAGAGCTACTTGCCTGATAAATACAGAGTGAAATGGGAGAACTGTGTCCCTGAGTGGCTGTTTCATTTTACTGATGGTAAAAGGAAGCAAAATGGACAGATTGTTACAGAGTCATCTGTATTACAAATGTCATGGGATGGGATTTTTTACTGCCAAGTATTTTAATGTCGAATCCCATATTTACAAACTGAGATAGAAACAGTCTGAAAAGGTTTTTTCATTCACAAATACAGGCTGGCAGGAACGTAGTGCTTTTGCATTGCTGGAGATGAATTTTGCACCCTCTACTGGAAAATAAGTTTGGTACATATAAAATATGGAGAAAGGATGTTTGTACAGTGAAGCCCTCTCCTCACTGTCCTAGAGCAGAGTTGATAAATGCTAACTAATCCTTCATTTCTGATCACTTACAAGTACTGGAACATGTGGCTCTTGATTTGTGAATTTACTGCAGACTGTGGCCTCTTGTGAAATATGATTTCCAAGGGAATACACTGAAGGTCAAGGAAAATAAAGATTTTTATTATTTTTAAAATTTCCATTGGTATCTATTTACCTGGAAAATCCTGAGCAGAAGCCAGCATGGAAAGTCCAAATATAAGCTCAACTATGGCAGTTTTATAGTGACAATTCTTGATTACTGTTAAGGTTCATGCAGCTCTGAGTTCACAATCAGAGCCTCTACCCAGTCACAGGAAAGCAAACAGCAATTATTATTTCACTTGTGAGAAGAAAAATCTCTTTTCAGGGTTACATCACACACCTTATCTCCCTGAACAAGCAAATGTGGCAGGGGGATAATGCAAGTGAAATAAACGGTTGGACCTAGAGAGTCTGACCTTGGAAGAATGGTGATTTCAGCTATCAAAAAAGAGAGAGCTGATAGTTTGCCTTCTATGTGAGAGGTTCATTGTCTGAAACTTGAAATGTGTGAAAAGGGGCATGAAAGGAGTGTGGGCAGCTTTCCGGGTGGGATGTGCACATTCCTGTCTCTGAGTTGTCTCATCCAATCCAGCTGAATGACATTTCTTCCAATCTTCTGATTTAAGCAGGATACAGTAAAAAGGATCAGGTAGTTACCAGAGTCTGATACAATGAGTCTGCTCACTCTCAGCAGAAGTGTTTGCAGGGAATCTGCTTTCCACTGATATGACATGGTCACATACTGGAGATGTGTGATCCCTCAGAAGCTCACTGGATGCTGGCTGGGTATCAGTAAGTGAATAGTACATAAACACTTACACAATCAGATGTATTTCCTGTGTTAAAATTGCAAGACCACAAACTACTCTTTGCACTGCTGGCAGACCAATCATATGTATTAACCCTGGTCATAACGTCTTTGACAGAGTCTTAGCCAAGGGTGTGAAAAGGATCACCGGAATAATCAGTTCCCTCCAGGCATTCTGAGCCTCAGAAAGAAAAGGTGCTTTGCCAGGAATAGGAAATGAGCTCTGTTTTGTGAAATGAGCTGTTCTTCAGGCCAGTTCTCCTGCCCAGCCTGGATAAGGTACTGACAGCTAGCCTTGCTTCGCTGGGCTGTCAGGGGTTACCTTTGCTAACTGTCCTTGAAAAGGGAGGAGCAATGGAGCAGCACACGGATATGAAAAGATGTAGACCCACCACATCTTCTGGCAGAAAGGACTAACACTGGAATAAAGTATAAAAATTTTGTGTCCTTTTGCCATTCCACAAAGAGCAGGCTGGGTCTGAGGTACTCTTACTCACAACTACACATGTGGTAGTGTAGTTGTGGCTATAGATATGTCCACATTTTTTGCATTAGTAAAAATCTGGGGTCCTGTATGCAGGTCCTGCTCAGTGCTGGGTATTACAGCAACCACCAGCATTCCATGTGTGATGCACTGAACAAGACAGAGTTAAGAGAGCTCCAATAGCCCACACTATCACCAGAAGCATCTTTTGTTCCCCTGAAATGGGGAGCTTGCAGATCTGCCTGTGGTCTACATCCAGGGACCCTTGACTGCTCCCAACTCCCAGCCATGCCTGTGCGAATTAGTGGTGGGACCCATCTCCTGCCAATTTGAAAGGCAGCGTGGCCTCCTGCACTCCAGATGATTTTGGAAGTGAATATATTTTGCTACTGGGATCTTGAAGCAACAGGGCAAGTAGGCTTTCTAAGGATGGGAAAAATCTGTTCTTTGGGGACTGGATTTCCTGTGAGTTCCCAAACTCTGCACAGTGACAGAGGATTAAGTCTGCTACACTTTGATACTCCATGCAAGCAACACAAAAGCATGGGGGTGCACAGGCTGCAACACAAGTGGATGGTGAAAAAAGTGAGAAAGCAGAAGAGAGAAACAAACCTGTCTCAAACCTGGAGGAAAGGAATCTGTCTCCTGTGGACCCAAGAGACATGGAAATGTCTGGCACTTCAGAACATGCTGCTTGTGGGCAGGGAAAACACAGGCATGAGAAATAGTAACAAGCCCTGAGGAAGAATCTCTCAGCTCTCAGGAGTGTTTTCGCATGAAGGTAGGAAGGCACAGCAAAAGGAAAAAAAGAAAGACTTACTCTTTAATAACAGAGCTATGGACAGGGAGGAATCCATGAGGAAATTATAGTACAAACATGGGTCTCACCTATGAACCACAAGCCTGAGCCACCTACTAATTTTGAATGGGATCTGTCTGTTTTAACATCATTGTCTCAGGTTTAGGATTTAGCCTAAGTCACTTACTCTAAACTCCATGTCTGGTAGGTGGATGCTTCCAGAGGGTGATCCAGTCCATTGACCTCATACATATTTCTCTGGGAATCCCTGTCTCTTTTCACTTATTGCAGAAGGAGTTTGAGATGATTACTTTAGACTCCTCTAAGATTGTCTCTGATCCTCTTTCAACTGCTAAAATTAGTGACGTGAGCCCCACCTTCTAAACATTGCTCAACTCAAGAGTTAGTGTTGTTGAAATGAGTGAGTGGCTGTGCACCTCTGGAAAAGCAACTTTCTAGACCAGTGATGAACTGCACATAGTACCCACAATTTGGCAACTGTCTGCGTCATCTCCTATCTGTGAACAGCCCCAGTGGCCACTCTCCTCTTAGACGATGCCTGTTTCATCCATGGATGGTTGAACCTGATTGTTGACACATAAGGTATAGACACAAACAAAAAAATCTGCTTTCATCAGCCAACCAGGTGGGTTGGCTTTCATGCCTGTGGTAGGGTATGGCCTCAAATTATGGTGAAATCGAGTTATCATATGGTGGACAGCTAGAACACCCTGAAAAGGTCACATCAGGAAAAAGGAAGGTGTACACCTTTGTTCATTGTCCTCCCAGGTATTTATGGACTGTGTGTGCCCTGACAGCCAGAGCGCACGGCTTTTGAAGCATCCTTCTTTACCCCAGAGGCAGCAGGTGGGATGAGTGGATAACATTGTCATCCTTGCTGCAGGAATCCATCTGATCTGCCTTTCAGGGCTAAGAAGCAGCAGTGATACGTTTCCTCCATGTCTGCTCTTTAGGGAAAAGGTTGTGTCTGACCAGTACCTTGGGAAATGCAACATTCACATTTACTGTGTTATTTATGATAGGGTGAAATTTCACACGGTGTTGCAAGCTGCCTGGAATGTGTTTGCCTTGGCATGTCCTCTTACTGCCCTCAACTGCATTACAGGCATCTCTTCAGGTATCTATTCAGGCAGCTCTTGTTCACTGAATCATTTACTACCCCTGGGAGGCAGAGCTGGCAGGGTGATGCCACTCTGGCCTGTGGTACTGGGCTGGTTTGATACTTGGCAGGTGGCGAGGGAGGCAGGTGAATGAGAACTTCACTACTCAGCACTTGCAGAACTGGCAGCTAATTAACACTTGCTTCTAAGATGCCTACTGGGAGTAGCTCTGGATTTGTTCTTGTTACAAGACTGCTACATTTTAGTGCGTGGAATGGAAGGAGTTGGTGGGAATTTTGAGACAAACATATTCTGTCCAAAGTGATCTGTATGGAAATGTCCGTTCTGTTCTTTGGCATATGGTGGGGTAGTAAGGAAGTTCCAATGTGAATGGTTTTGTCCTAAAAATAATGCTTTTCCCAGGCAAGGTCTACTGCAAATTTGCCATGTGAGTAGGCCTCAGCATCTGTTGGTCAAACCATGATGATGCTCTTGAGCTGAGTTATCTGATGGGCTTTTACATGTATTCGTTTGCACTTCATGGCATCTCTGTGGGACAGGGAGAGGTTTTTCACCTGCTTAATTCCTACCTGAAATCCTTTGCTACACTTCACTCTTCCTCCGTCGCTTTTGTTTTCTTGCATATTACTTTTTTTCCTTTCCACAGGCTGAAGTAAAAAAAAATGGATCACTTCTTCCCCCTTTACTGACTCATTCAACTTTACCCCACCCACTTACTCTTCATTTTTTCTCTTTCAAATGCCTCAGCTATCTCTGTGTTGTGTTGAAGAGTTTCAGATGTTGTGGGGCAAATTAAATGTCCCCTCTAATAGTTCACCTTATATTTCAAGGAACAGTGTTTTCTTCTTTGAGGATTCACATCTCTCAATCGCCCCACAATTGTAAATTACTGCAGGAGATTTTTGGATATGGGGATTCATTCCCATTTTGATGAGAGGGAAGAACACAGGAGCAAACATGCTGGCAAGAGCACAAAATGGCCATCTGCCTCACTCTCACAAGGTCCCATAAAGCTGTCCTTCCTAAGGCAAGCTCCATTCCTAGTGACAGTCAGTAGAGCATTGCTTCCTGGGCAGGAGCTACATGTTTGCTCTTGCAGGTTAAAGACCTGGATATGTGGGAGATGTTCTGCCCCTTTTTCCATGCTTTAATGGAAAATTGAGCCAACATGATACTGATTTGTTACACATGCTCATTTTTCCCTATAGATTTGCCTGATCTCCTCGATGGTGCACTGTAAACTCCACTTGTATTATTTAGAACTGCAGAATGAGTCTACTTGACTTTCCAAGCATCAGTTCTCCAGATACTATTAAATTTTCAGCCTTTCAGGAGAACTAAATGTAAATAAAAGTAAGTGACCTGGTTGGTGGTGCTTTTCAGTACATGAAGGCATTTGTTTTCCTCATACAATATAATTTTTTTTTTTCACATCTGAGCCTTACAATGACAGTTGTATAGGCTTTATAGTTTTGGGCTGACCTTGGAAAGAGTGAGGTATGTGGCAGTACTCTTGTTCACAGCAGGCATCAAGCAGAATAATTCAGGGCAGGCTGCATGGATACATAAAGGAGAGGTGAGCAGTCTTAAGAAACACTAAAATTGTGTTTAGGAACAGCTTGAACATCAAAAAAAGGTGTTGTCTATTGGAAAAGCTAATCTGTGGAGCCTGTTGTCCTCAGAAGCACACGCCAGTTTATATTTTGGTCAAATGAATTAATTACCTCCAAAACAGATGCTGTAAGTGAAATAACTTACATAGAGTGGACAAGGACGGTGAGGATGATGAAGGACCTGATGAAGGCCCAGCCAGTAGGCAAAGGTACCTGGAGACTTCAGTCTCTAAAAACCTGTCCTCACATAGCTGGGAACCACCTGAATTCATATCACACCTGGAGGGGGCTAAAACATTAATAAGGAGCCCTACTGCTACTTCTTTAACACAGGGCAGGATGCAGCTTTGCCAGCTTTAGCTAAAAGAATTGCCTCAAATTTGTTGTGCAGGTTCTTAGAGCTTGCAGAGAGAGAAGAGGCAGTCCCAAAGGACAATTTCTTCTCTGGTTAGGGCAATTACAGTAGACAAAATAGCTAAGGATCAATTCAGGTATATAAGCATATAAGGCTAGTGCCATTTTAATTGTCCTAAAGCACTTCCCAGTGCCCTGACTGGGGCATGTGTGTCTTCTCTACCACATTTTCCAGGCATGCAGAAAGTTTCAGGTATTTTAAGGACTTTTAAGATGTCCTGTATTTAAATACCTCAATTCTTTCCTTCTGTCTAAGTTGTATGAACCTTTCTTTCAGGCCCCAACTCATTCAATTTAATTCAGGAGTGTAACTTCCTGTGCTCCCTCTGCAGAGAGGACTGGAGAGATGTACTCCAGTTACCCAAAATTCGATCCCCTCCCCTCCAGAGATGCCTGTACAGTGCTGGAGCTGTGTAAAAATGCTGGTTGACAATGATTATTACTCAGATTACTGTGTACTTAGGGATTGTCCTATTTCCCACAGTCTGCCCAAATAACAAACAGGTATACTTTAAATGTCCAATTTTTTTTTCCTTGACTGAGCAGGCAAAATGACCAATTTCCTAGCACGTCACTCCAGCTTGGGATTGTCTTTATCCACTGAGCTCAATGGAAGTCCAACACCTCAATTAAAGGTCTCAGTTTCATGGCACATCTGAGTCTCTCAGCTGAAGGAGCAATTCACCTTTTGATATAAGACATAGCCTGCCCAAGCTCTACTATACCACAAAATTCCTTACGTGGGATCACATGAAACTGCAGGAATACTGCAGCTATGCCTGCGAGGTCGAATGCCTCAGCCCATCTGGGAAGAATCACTTACTCCTCTGAGCATGGGATTGGGAGCAAGGATGGCCAGATCCCTACTGCTGCCTGGGACAAACCAGTTCACTTCTGAGATTCACTTTTCTGTGTAGTAAAGGACTACAAAAGCATGCATGCTTGACACTCATTTCTAGATAGATTTTATCATTAAAACCTCTGCTTGCTGATACAAATCTCTGCCTTTACTTAGACATTATTTCTTTTAAGCTGTCTTCCAACAAGAAATAACCCTGAAAGCATTTCTTACTCTCCTTCATAGAGCTCAAACACCTCTCCAGATAAGGAATATATCTGAGAATTGATTTCATGTTAAGACTTGATTGACGTTCAGGACAATACAATAATTCACTGAATGGCCTTTAGGGGGAAGCAGATCCAAAGAATCTATGGAGAAATGAAGAGCAAGCTTTTTATGAAAACAGGCTGCCAGATCTTGTTAAACAAAACCTGAAGCTGAGACACTTTGCTTGTTCTCTATGTCTCTGTGTAGTACTTGGTGAGCTTTTAACACCCCTCACACTATTCCAGTCTGAAACCTCTCATAGAGTGAAGGATACCAGGGCTATTTTGTCTTAATCTGCTCATGTCAGGAGACCTTGCTGCTCTGTTTTCTGGGGAGCTCTCCTTTAGCCTTCACAAGCTATCTTGAAAGTAGGAGTTGGGCATGAAAGAGAACCATGGGAGCATCTGGGACAGTATGCAAGTGGTATTCAGCAAGTCTGGAAAGAGACACCTTCCTGTCTGATTTTATAAGCTATGAATCGAAGTAAATATGTGACCTGATGCTTCCTGACTTCTGTCTGCTCTCTTGTGAGGGATCAGGAAAAAATGTTGTCTGAGAAATACCCACATACAGGCATAGAGCCAAAATCTCAGAGGGTGATTTCTAAATACTACATATTTGAAGGGTTGCGGTATGTGTGACTGTGTAATTCCACCTGTTTGCAGCATTCTTTTTACACTAAAAAGTGTTTTAAAGGCATAAAATTATTTTAAAGATCTTTGGAGATCGGAAATGGCAGCAAAATCTCTATGGGTAAAGTTCTCTGCCCTTGCTACGTTCTCTATATCTTGGGGGCACATTGATGGGGCAGGAATTACTTAGTGGGCAACTTGCCAAGGCAGCTTGCCCGGATGCTGCACTTCTGGCAGACCAGAGCTGTTGTTTTATGAGGACAAGGCAGACGTCCTATATATAGCCTGGAATGAGATAATGAGTTTGAAGTAGCCTTAAAGAAGTTAATGCAATTTTCAGTACGTGCATACTTCTCTGTGAAGAAGGCCCGAGCAATGAGCTCAGGCATTGGACCTTGGATGCCAGCTGTAAAACTTTATGGCTCAGTTTGAGACCAGCTGTCTCTGCCCAGCACATACCTGCTCTGGAGTGTGCCCTGAGCAGTCCTGATCACCAGCCTGCCCTGCTCTATTTTGTGCCACAGATGGAGCCTTCACAGGTTCATGGAGGATTTTTAGATGGCAGAAGCATAAAGAAAGACAAAGAAGGCCAAACTTTTTAAAAAAACCCCAAAACACCAAGCAACAATTATTGGATTTTTTTTAACAGGTAGTGAAATCAATTATTTGTAAGTACCTTTAAAACAATGAAGAGATGTCTAAATCAGTACAGATTAGCTATGTCAAATCAACCTAATTTCTTTCCGAAAAGCTAGGTAGAAAGGTGTACTTTAATGTTGTATAACTTGGGTTTTCACACTCCATAAAAACAATATGAGGTTTGCTGAAAACACCCTAAGGCAGGATGCCAAATACTCACTGAATCATCAGTACCTTCCTGGCCACAACGCCCTCAGAGGGGTCTGCAGGGATCTGTGCTGAACCTGCTGCTTTTCATCCTTCATTAGCACAGGAAGAAAATAGGAACCCTGTTATTGCTGGAAGAGCTAAGCTAAGCTATTGAAACAATGTGCATGTAAATTAAACTGTTCCCAATTTGGTCACATTATCTGTAAGATCATTTTTAGACTTGCACCTAGCTCCCTGGCAGCCCCTGCATGCCCTTCTGAGAGCAGGTGCTGCCCCAGACATGGTGGGTCACAGTGCTCCAAGTAAGGCTCCCCTGGAGTTCCCAGGCATATAAAAGGAGGGGCATTGCCCTTTTAAATGAGATGTTATACTCCAAACTTACATAAACATGGTTAATTATATCAGGTTAGGTGTATACCTTTTCATTTATATTGCTGAGGGAAGCTATAAGCAGATTAACAAGTGCCGGGTGTAAGTTTAAACTTTAATCACATACATTAACATCCAAGGGTTGTGCAAGACAGCATTTCAAATGAAACACGTAAAGAAACCTTCATAATATTTTACATGTTGTGGAAACCTTACCAGGTTTGTATACTCTTACATGTCTTAGTCATAATTGGACTGAATATCCTAATATTACGATTTTAGGTTTTTACCTGTGAACATTTGAATCACTAGAAATAGGAATAAATCCATGGAAAAAAACCCGCAGATAAACAACAAGGTTCTTAGGCATTTCAAGGACAAAAAGGATTATCCACTGTAAAACCACTCCTCTTTCCAAATAAAGTGCAGTTGATCATGTCAGCATAAACAGCAAAGGGAACAGGAGAAAAAAGATACACCTGTGCCTGAGTAAAGTGACACTTCCCTCTCCTTTTCCTCTTTAGGTGAGAAAGACCTGATTTTCTGTGTGGACAGTAATTTTTGGATTCCTAAATCAAATTTTTTGGAATGTTTATCCTAGAGGACCACATCAAACTGTTAAATCCTGCCAGCAGGCCAATTCTTGATGTATTTACGTAAAGTTCTTCCCCTAGTAGTTGTTTCTTGGACCCTAGTTTCTGCTGTAACTGTCTATATAAGAGCTTCTGTCATCTACATGTAATGCATGATGATAAAAGTTGAAGATTGGACTTGATCATCATGGAGTACTTTTCCAACCTCAATAATTCTATGATACTATAAATTAATTATTAGTAGAAAGGCAACTTACAAGCTCAAAGAAATTATCTGTCTCTTCCTAGGTATATCACAGAAGCTTGGGTAAGTGCCCAGCTCATCTCATTCCTGTTCAGATAATTAGGACCAGACTGGTGTCTACATCAAAACATACTTTCTAAAAAAGAAAAGAACAGTGTGAGATGCATGAACTGTACCAAAGGGGGAAATCCAAATTGGTTTATGGTATAGAGGTCTCAAAATATGCAACTAAGAATGCGTTACTGATGAGGACAACTACCTTTATAATTTCCCCAGTTGTATCAACTGGCAACCTCCTGAATAATTTTGGAAGGGACAGCATGAGGAACCTCCCCCACTGAAACTTTTTGTCTTTGTGATGGTTACTGAGAATTTGTATGATCAAGATGTTAGTTTTTATACAGTTACAAAAATGTTCCCTGCACATATTCTTCTCAAACTTGGATTTGTTGTTTGAATAGAATAAAATTTAAAGACAACAATCTCCCAGAAAATCTCTGTTGTCTAATGTCCTCTCCTCAAGAAATTCACAGTAAGGAATTTCTTCTTTAGATATTTATCTAAACCTGTCCTCCATCAGCTTAAAGCCATTCCCCTTTTTCCTATCACTGCATGCTCCTGTGAAAATCCCTCTCCAGCTTTCCTGTAGGCCTCCTTTAGGTACTGGAAAGCTCCTGTAAGGCCTCCTGGGAACCTTCCATTCTCCACGTTGAACAACCCCAACTGTTTTATCCAGTCTTCATAGGAGAGGTGCTCCAGCCCTCTGATCAGCTTAGTGGCCGGCCCTCCTCGGGACTCACTCCAATAGGTCCACAAGTCCCATGGGCACTGGAGAGCAGGGGGTTTCCACAAGTCCCATGGGCACTGGAGAGCAGGGGGTTTCACCAAGCCCATGGCTGCTGCAGTCACAGATGTGGTTTCCTATCCTGTGGTTCAGCTGCGACAAGGGGTTCTAGCTTCTGCCTCATTTCTGATAGTCTGACTGGATATTTTCATCCTTTTCTTCGAGATGACAAAGAGCTATAAGCCATAAAACATTTCAAGAGGAGAGGCGGGGTGCTGTACCTTCTTGATTTTGAAAGAAATTTTTCCAAGGCAAGAAATGCAGCAGTGACTGGTGGAGTAACTCCCAGTGCCCTGGAGGAACAGCATTGCAGCAAACCTACAAACCCCATCAATCCAAAAGAATTTTTTTCTTTTGCTTTTTGTGAAGCAGTGTGATCAAACAAGCTTGATCCTCTTCTTCTACCTCCTTCCTCCTCCTCCATTATGGCATAAACCTACCCATTTCTTTTGAAGTTTGCTCCCTAGATTACAAATACTCTGGGACAGAGCTGCTTTGTGCTCTGTGTTTGCACAGTGCCAATTACAGGACGTAGTCCTAGAAGCCAATAATAGGTAATCAGCTTTTGTTCAGGTTTCAGTGGTTCCTGATACGTGCAAATAGAGCACAATGCCTCTGGTTGGTTCCTTTGCAGAACACTGCATCAGAGAGATGTATCGCCCCAAATATGTGAATACAGCTGACAGCAGAGCAGTGAAAATACCTCAGGAAGCAGAATCAGATTCACAAATGTCCTAAGCACCCTACAGAGCTATATTTTCCTTCTAGTCCTTGTCAGATCTAAAATCTCTGTGGTTTATGGTAAAAATGAGAGTGGCACAGACTTTCCAATGTAAATACAATTTTATCCTTCAAGAGATAGAATGTAATTTTATTGGTGGAATTAAAACATAGATATGGAATTCAATAGTACATAAACTACTGTAAAAAAGAAGCCAAACTTAAGAAATCCTACTGGCCACATTGCCAGATCTCAGTGCAGACACCTGAAGCCCATGAGAATTGAACCCTCTATACAGAAGGCCAGTTAATCTGCTTACTTATCTGACATTAAGCACCCAAACTGTAGTATATTGGGCTGAAATAGCAGCTATTGGGAAACAAACACTAAGTAGATAAGAAAAGCTTTCTCACATTTTTAACTTCCTCAATCCAATTAAAAGCAGTGCTTCTTCTCTCCCACAAGCTGCTGCCCAGCTGCACTGCTTGTTTTTTGCATGCTCTGCTCCTTCCTTTCCAGGGCTTGTGTCCTTTGCCAGAATAACAGGCATTCAGAAGGGTGGTGTAAGGACACAGGTAAAAGAAGTAGCTTTAAAAAAATATTTTATATTACAGTCATGATTAATATATGAGCTAATCATAAGGATAAGTGGACTAATTATTGGAACATTGCTGTTATTATTTTGTCTGTATTTTATGACAGAAAAATTTATAGGAGTTCAGAGTGTGTATTTTAGACTAGTAAGATAGATTACTTAAGGCAACATATTTGGGATAAAGCACCCATGTTACCTTATCCCAACTAATGTTGCCATATGTTACAACATCCCCCAAATTTTATTGTTGTATCACTAGAATATTATTTCAAAAAACTTTTTCTGACCTTTTCTTTTTAAAGTATTTGACAATCTGTTTCTAAAAGGAGTAAGCTCCATTGGCTTCATGAAGTCTGAGTCTGATGTAACTCCATCAAATTCTGTGGAGTTTCCCTGGCATCAAAACTGCAGTAATTTAGGAACTACTCACGCTTTGAATTTCTTGGATTTTGCCAGTAGGAACTTGGAACTAGCAACTCAAAAATTACTTTTAATTGCATCCGGAGATCCCCATTTACTTTCAAAGATACAATCTTCATCGTCACATACTCTGGATCAGCACACTTGCATTCATGTTCAGAAGCTTAATTATGCATCAATTACATGGGGGAATTTTAAATGAGATTTGCTGTTCCTTTTGTTTCATGGATTTGACTAAAACACTCTGTTTATTTTGGTGTCATTCTCATAGCTGGCATGACTGATTTATCTGATGACTAATTTTATTTGTCTCCAGCCAGACACATACTGCCAACATCTCAACAAAGGGCTCATTTGGAAAGGGTTTATAGAGTTTCAGTTCACTCTAACTATTAAACACTTCATGAAAATGTCCATTGATTCCTAACAGCTGCCTGGTAATGATATAGCCTTAAATATAGAGCTTAACCAGCTCTTCCTCTTGATTAGCCTTTTTGCCCACTGTAACTACTTCCCCACCAGTCTGGGATTCGTGGAAGACCTTTCAAGAAGTGAAGCATCTTTAACAAGGGAAGCAAGGGACAACTTGAATTTGTGTGAACACATGGGCACACAGAGTATATTTTATGTAAAAGCCTGATGAAAAGAATACATGGCAGGCTGTTTTTGAAATAGCTGGCACTACCTCTGGCATGAGTGAGATGTCAGTTCTCAGCAAACGCCTACCAGAGACGTGTTTTCCATACTCACACCCATCACCACACTATAGCTAGAGAAGAACATGGATTTCAGTGGGGTACCTGGGCTGTGGGGAAAGAGGGTGTGACAAGGCTTTGCACTTCAGGGACACTCTGAGTCCTGGTGAGATAAAGGTCTATTCAGTGAAGACTGAATGATGTGGGATGAAGAGGGGCTCCTTGATCTGACGTGGCAATTTAAAGGCTGCAGTGCTTTGCCCCTGCAGCAGCTCATAGTGAAAGTGCTGCTCCCTTCAGGCACAGACTAGGACAGATGTGAAATATGGGAAAATTAGCTGCAGGAGGAGAGAAGGAAATTGCCTTCCATGTGCACTCATGTTTGGATTGAAAGTTCTGGGAATGAATTCCATCCAGCTGATCTGAGGTATGGGGATCCACCTGCAGGTATCTTCTGAGTCAGGATAGGATTCATTTGAATCCTGCCCAGTATGTGCATGCTTTCATTAACCATCCATCTGCTTTGCTGTCAACTGGCACGCCTAGATCACTTCTCTGACCTGCTGTAGGCATATCACAGGATTCCCTGTTCCTGTTGACTGTAAGGGGATCACAGGGTGATTAGCTAACATACAACATTTTACACCACTGTTTTTTAAATTGGTCTGGGATAAATCCTAAACCTCTGCTTAGATCCAGTGCTGCAATTTTAGCACCTCCTCTATATCCAGCTTCAGGTGCCTGATGAATCAGGGCAACATCTCCCAGGCAGGAAGAAAGGAGAACTGTAGGACCCACACCATCCAAGATTCTTGTATATGATAGAAGGAGGTTAATGTACAGCTTGAGTACTTCAAGGAGTTTGGCTCATATTGTCTTTCCCTGCCCCCTGGGCCCCCCTTCTGTTTTGAACTCTTTCAGATATGCTAGGAGAATATTTGGCAGTAAAACTAGCACAGAGAAGTGAAATAGGATGAATGCGAGTTTGCTGCCTTTGTTTAGGGCTGTAGATCTCTCAGCAACATCTAGGCCAAATCATGGGCATCAAATGTGTTGCATAGAGCTCAGTGCTCTGCAATCACAGTGCAAAATGCCCATTCCAAATTCAGAAAAAAAGTAGGAAGTACTTATTAAAAAAGAGTATTATGGCCTTTGCAGATCAGAAGTTCACTAAGAGACCTTTGTAGACCAAAGGCTACGGACAAGTGGGCATTGGATACTTTATAAATTGTATTTTCTGAATCATGGCTTTCCACCTTAACAGGCTGCAAGGGGGAGTCCCGGAGAGAGAAGAGGTCAGGACATCAAGGGGCACATTTCATTTCTGGCAGCTAGAACTCAACATGGGGTATAAGGCTGAGCTGATTCAGGTATCACAGGTATCACAGATATTGGAGGTAATCACAGAGGAAAACAACTGCAGAACAACAAAAGTAAGCTAAAGGTTAGAGGCAGGCTGTCCACAGACAGACAAAAAAGGGCAGTTGCTTTTAGGGGAGAATGATGAAACTGCTAATTTTTAATTCTTTGTGGTAATCCGGTCTCACCATTTCCTGTGGTATTACCACTGGACATGGGGAACTGATTATACTCTTCCTGTTTGCAGCCACTTATTACGTACTTGGAGACTATCTCTGTGCCTACAGCTAGTCTACTCTTTTTTAGACTAAACAGTTTCAGTTCTCCCAGTCTTTCCTCATAGGCCATGTTTCATAAACTTGAGGGATTCTAGTTGCTTTTATCTGTGTGCCCTTTCCAAGTGTTCTGCATCATGCTTCAAGTGTAGTACCCAAAGTGGACACACAACAGCAGCAGAGGGTTTGCTTGGGCTAAACAGAAGCCATCTCACATCTTACAAACTAATTTTAAAAAGGCTTGTTGTATGTTTTTTTCTTTTGTGAAACAGCGTACACAACGTGTACGCATTGACTGATTTCAGCTGAGGGGATCCTGGATGCTGGATTGATCCCTGCTGGTCCATCTACACAGCCCCCATATCTGACCAGAAGCTTGAGGGAATTCTTTTTCTGCTGAGTTTCCAGTAAGTTATTTAGAAAGGAGAAGGTAGATGTTTCGAGGCAAAGGAGAGGATAGATTATAAAAATTTAAGATTACCTAAGCAACTACCAGGTCAGACATAGCACTGACCTAATTTATGATCCTGTCTCTGTAGCAGCATGAAGGAGACAGTAAGGCTGCAGGGATGTTGAGAGAAAAGGAAAACAAAAAGAAATAAAACCATTTCAAAAATATTGCTGTTGGTAGAATTGAGTGAAAGCAGATGTAACCCAGTGAACTTCAGACCCTGAAGTAATGTTATTTCTTTCACTTACTGAGAAAAGTGAGCAATGCCAGTGAAAGAAATCTCTGGCTTTAAAATCCACTTTGAATGACTCCTGCATAATAGAAATAATTCTTGGTTGGGAGCAGACCTTTCCTCATCATTCCTTCTTCTTTTAAAGATCTTCCCATGAGTTTTGCAGGTCTTAAATACATTTCTTTGCTTCCTAGTTCCTGTCCCTTGCTCAGCAGTGCTTTCCCTTCAAGTATTAAGAACTATAAGCATGTGATGTGAGCTTGTATGAACAAGGGAGCACAACATGGATTGCCACTACTAGATACAGATTTTTGAGATTATCCAAGGTTTAAAACTGTAAAGAATAGGTGGTTGAAAACACTGAAAGTCCTTAGATAAGAGCTCTCACTCATTCTGTTGCTTAAAATGCTAGAAAGTTTTGGAAATCATCTATTTTCTCCCAGCTGAGCTGGTAAACTTTGCTGAAATTGAGAACTTGGGTCCAGCCCCTCTTGTACTAAAAGTGGTGGCCAAATTGTCACCATTAGGTCAAGGCAGAGCCTGGCACCTCAAAAGCTCTTCTCTTTCCTAATGATCTGATGTGTTTTGGATGGCTGAAGTCCCTGTATTTTTTCATGAGCTCTCCTCCTGCCCCACGACTCAGTTGTTATACACCAGACTCGCTTTCCTTGTCTGCTGGTGTTTTATCTCCTTGCAAACTGTTCCCAGGAGAAAGCCATTCCTATCTCCCTGACTGTCCTCTCACCGGGCTGTATCTGAGTCTAGCACACATAATAGACCTTGCTGATAGGTGAAAACCTTATCAGCTGGCCCTGACAACCTGTCGTGTCCTGTGCTGCCTTGAGCTTGCCCTTAGGCCCCTGCAGCAAGCAGAGCAATCACCACACTGCAGCACAAGTAGTGAGTGACCTTAGGAAGCACTCGAACATTTGCATATTATTGCATACATAAAAATAATAATAAAAATCAGTGGGATGTGGAGTGGTGTACCTCTTATCAACAAGCTCCACAAAAGCTCCTTCATTTGTTTATAAGGAACTGCAGACCAGTGATGCCTGAATTTGCAGACAGGAAGGGTGAGGGGGGAAAACACCTCCACTTGTTTTCTCCTTTGAACAACAATATTTCTCTTAACCTCAACCAAAGAAGGTAGTGAAGCCACTTGGCAAACAGACTTGAGTTAAGTACCTTGGCTGGAAATATTGGCTTGTTAGCACACAGTGCTCTGCTCCACGCGTGCCAAGGGGAGAGATGGAAGGACTCCCCACAGAGTGTAGCCATCCCCCTCGCAGCCACTGCACCCCTCAGACAGGTCTGGGCAGCAGCTTGCCTGCAGACAGGCACAGCAGCTTGCTGGCTTCAGCTGCCATCTCTCCTCCCTCTCTGCCCTGCCAAGCACAGCCCCTCAAGAGGGACCACCACCAGCAGCCAGGGCAGGGGAGCTTTACTGCTCTGAAGGAAGTTAGCTGAGCCATGGGTTGAGGGTGTCTGCACCCTCAGTGAAGCCCAGGCCAAAGTATGGCCACGGCAGTGCAGGATGTCCTGGCCATGGAGGGAATAAGAGCTTTCAGGTACAAGAGACACAGACACTTGAAAATGCTGCATTTCTGCGAAGAACTGAGTTTCTAGGGACGATATAAAGCAAGCATGATATTGTAGGTCTTGCAATAGCCACCGAGTAAAACAAAATTATGTGTGGCATGAAGATGTTGAAAGGTGGTGTACGTTGTCTATTGCATCAATTTTGCTGGATTATAGTTGTATCATTTGTTTTGTAAGGTGGAACATTTCCATTAAAATATGATATGGAAAAGACAGATGCCATTAATGATTAGTTAGTTAGTTAGTTAATTAATTAAATTACCTCTTTTCCCCACTTTGTGAGATAACTATTTCTGTAATTACCAAAAGGTGGCTGACTCAGGGCCCAGTATGTGATGTGATGTTTGCTGGGGTGGGATGCCAGCCTGGGGCAGCTTGGGCACATGGTGAGCTTGCAGTGGAGAAGCTGTTTATACATCCTGAGAGTCCTGTTCTCCTGGTCGCCCAATAAACACCTCACAGAGATATGGACAGGGAGTCACTTTCACTGTTTCTCACTGGCTGGGGTTTGGTTTCTGCTTTTGCTGCTTACAGGATGAAATATCAATAGAAAGGCTTTTATGTGACATTCTGTGTTATTGTTTAGAAATTCATTTGTGAAGAAGGAAAAGGCAGTCTCCAAACACCATAAGATTTTGGCAGATTTCCACCTACAGAGGAAATTTAGACCTTCTGAGCTCTCGTTTCCTTTGGAAATATGATTCAGGGCGTGTTGCCCTGAATATGAGCCTAGACACATCTTTGTTTCTGATCGGTGTCTGCAGAAGAGCAGCCTCACATCTTAGCTGGATACAAAAGTAATAGTGACTATAAAAACTGTTAGAGTGGACCTGGTAGAAAACCAGCATATATTATTATGAAAGCACAAGAATGAGAATCTTCAAGTATTCAGTTTTGCTTCTCATTTTAACTGTCACATTATGCAATTGTACTCTTTTACTAGAATCTGTATGATTAACTTTTGGGAGGGCTAGAAGTAAAAATTTGGAGTAGAATAATCTTATAAAATAATATTAATGACATATCTGGCTGATGGTGTACAGTTTTAAAATCCACCACATGGAAGCCTTGGTTATAGAAAACTGTTCAATAGTACATATCTTAGCTCAGGATGTGGAGCTTAAAAAGTCTATCTTTAAACAGGTTAATTCTCAGAAGGTGTTTTATTAGAACTTGGTTAATTACCTCCAGACTAACACGCATTTTCTTCAGAAAAGTTAACAGTAGAAAAGAAACATAACTGCCAAAGGAATGTGTCAGTGGACTTGGGTATGGTCTTTAGAAGTGTTTGGTACCTCTGGTTTTTTAACTGTTTCAGGTAATTTTTAGTAATGTAAGTGGCAAATGTCTGGGTGAACAGCACAAGGTATTCAAGGGGAAATAGGAATGAAATGTTCTCAGGGGACTTTGCATGCACCTGAATTTCAGCATGTGCTTTGCCAAACTGAATGGACAAAATGTTTTCCATTCAGCAACTGAGAAGTGCTCTGGCGCTTAAGAATGTCCTACAGTAAGGCACAGACATCTGAGGTGATGTGCTCACTCCTGTTTTAGGAAATGCATCCCTGAAGAGGAAAGTCATAGAGGAGACCCAGGCTTCAATGTCATCTGTAGAGAGAATACTGGATGGATTATAGGAATCTACTGGGCACAGACAGAGACCCCTCACAGTATTGACACCAGGACTGAGTCAAGTAATAAATACCCTGAAAAAGTGGGGTTCTGAAGCCCTGAGTTGCCCCTGGCAACACCTCTGCTCCAAGCATTTGATTTAATTTGAGTCAATGAAACACCAAAGGGCATACATTGACCAGACTCTAAACCAGCAGAGAGTTCCATGGCACCCACTCCAGGCAAAGCTTATAAGGATAACCAGACACTGTAGGACTTGATGCATGTGGGATGTGGGGAGGAATCCCATGTGCATATCTCTAATAAAATGGCTGAGCTCATCTGGCATCTTGCTTTACACCACAAAACTACGTGTAAGTACTATGAGAGATAGGGTAACACATGCAATAAGGGATTTAATATCTCTATGGAGAGTGGAGTGATTTGTTTTCTCTACCAATGGGCACGTGACTCTTACTTGCGAAGCCAACTCCATGTAGTAACCATAAGAGAGATTTTTATGTACATATATTTTTTCCCTGCATCTCCCCATACTCATTCTCAAGGTATTTGTTTAGCTTCTCTCCTCTGCCTTGCACTGCTCCAGGATGGAAAACGAAACATTTAAGAGCTTAAATCTCAGTGTGAATTTCAAAATCTTCAGCTTTAATGATTTACAAATTCAGCACTTCAGTCTCCCTCTCTTACCCTCTGCCTATCACAGCTGGTTTTGCCAGGTCTCCTTTCCCCTCCTGCTGCAGGGAGTTGTGAAAATGAAATGGATTGTATCTCTGAACTTTGAATGAAGCTCTGGTTGTAGCATGACTGCTAAAAAGATAAGAAGAGGTACATTGGCCTTTGGCTCCTCAACATATGCCAGTGGGAAGCTCCCCTCACCCACCTCAGTGCTCACAAGGCAGACCAGGGTACAAAACTTGTTTGAACAGAGATATTTTAAGACATTGGCTGCATACCAATTACTGCTGAGTCCTATTCATTTTGCAGTACGCTCTCTGATGCTATGTAGCAGTAATCAAAGAAAGCTAAAAGCAAAGTGGAGATAACAATCTATCCTGATGGGAGTATTAGAAGATGAAAGAGCTTTGTTATTAATGCCCCAATAACAAGCTTTGCATTCCTGTCCTTGCACCAGCTGCATGGGAACCACATCAACAAACAGCAGCACTTTCCATCTTTCACGTTTCCTCAGTGATTTTCTTCAAATGAAGACTGCTCTGGGTGGCAAAAATGTAAAGCTGAGTGAAGAGAAGCAAAAGCAACATTACTCTTGTCTAGATACCAGATCTAGATGAAAGTGAAAAAACTCTCAGCACTGTAACCTCTGTCCTTGTCCAGTGAGAAGAGAGAAGGCTCAGGGCACAAAAAGAGGATTGCAGAGATGCTGACAAATTGCCAGGTGTAAATGAGCTAAAAAGGAGGACTGGTCTGCAAGGTCTTTTTTCTGTTTTTCCTGTTTTTCTTTTTTCTGGTTTTCCTGTAACCATGAAGATTTTAAAGCAGGGTCAGAATCTGTCCTTTGTAACCTACCATCAGATTCTCCAAAACCAGCAGCAGTCTGTGAAGGCTCCACCCTCAGTGTTTTCCATCTGGCCCCATGCGGTCTAGTCCTGCAGTTCTTGGACTCCCTTTCTGTATCTTTCTGGCTGCATATCCCCCAGTAGGCACATCTCTTTCCAGTCTGCCCACAGCTCTGGACTACCCTGGTTCAAGTAATTGGCCAGAGCCAGTCAGTCCTCACAATAAACAGCAGTAAATAGTGATTCATTGTGGTTTAGATTCATGGATTTTCAGAGCATACAGATTAAAATCTTGGAATCAAAGAGCTCAATCAGAAGACAGTATTTGGCAGCAGGAATCCTTGAAAACCACTTAGAAATCTTTAACCTGTATGTCAGCTCTGAGATCCACAAAACCAGGTTTCACGGAGTTGTTCTGCCTCTGGGGGGATTCCTGGGCTCCGGATGCTTCCTCTGGAACTTACCATCCCAGGAAAACCCTGGATTTTGCTCTGTATCTACTGCAAAACTGCTGCTGGAGCTCCCTGTGGGAAAAATCTCTTGGATACATGGGAGTTAGCCACCTCCTTCAGTTCATATCTGTTATGCCAGTGGCTGCTTTGTGAATGGCTCTGCTGCAAATGAATCAATTGCTTTTCTTACTTGAAACCAGCCTAATAATAAGGCACAGTATGTCTCTGACCAGCTACTACCTAGGCTGAACTGTTTAATTTACTTTATTCTTTAATTTTGGGGTGGAGGCAATGATATGCAATATTAGAGATTCCAAAAGTATTTGCTGTATATAGTCATGACATTTCATGACCTCTAGGGCATTGCCAGCCTCCTCTAAGAACCAGGTGTGTTTCAGGCTATCTTGTTTGAGTGGAGAGCAAACTCAGTCATCTAAAGTCAGAAGAGAGGCCATGGGCTTGGAAATAACCTACTACAATGGAGAGGAAAACTGTGAGAGTGGAGAACCTTTCATTACCAAGATTTGACATCCTATTCTTATGCATATACAAAAGACCCCATGCTGAAATCAGCATTTCAGTCAGTCCAAACAGTGATCCTTATGCCTGCTGAAAAATGGAGAGTACTTTAAGAAATTAAGCCATGGGAATTAAGCCATTAAAAAAAGTCTGAGAGGAATTCTGTCTATGTTTTATGGTCACCTTTCTGAAATCTGAGATATTGATCCTAGTGTGCATATATTTCCTTTCATAGTGACACAAGTTTGCCAATGCTGTTTTGACTTTAGTTTTCTAAGTCACCAAAGGGATGCTGTACTCATTGGGCAGAAAACCTTAACAGAGGGGTGGCTCAGCTGAAGGACACAAATCAATCATACCTCCCTTCAGTCTGCATTTTTCCTAGAAGGATTTGCTTGCTACAGGAAGGTTCTTTGGCATGGTTTTCCTCTAACCTTAATATTGGCTCTCATGACCTAGTTTTGGCTGGGTTAGCGTTACTTTTCTTCCTAGTAGCTGGTACAGTGCTGTGTTCCGGATTCAGAATGAGAATAATGTTGATAACACGATGTTGTAGTCGTGGCTAAGCAGTGCTTATCTTAAGTCAAGGACTTTTCCATTTCCCATGCTGTGCCAGTGAGGAAGTGCACAAGAAGCTGGGGGAAAGCAGAGCTGATCCAAAATAGCCAAAGCGACATTTCATACCACAGACAATCATGTTCAGCATATAAACTGGGGGGGCATTGCCTGGGAGGGACTGATTGCTGCTCAGAGATGAGCTCAGCATCAGCCAGTGGGTGGTGAGCATTTGTACTGTGCATCACTTCTTTGTCTTGGGTTTTATTCTTGTCTCTTTTTCCTACTGTTATTCTTGTTACTGCTATTATTATTGCTGCTGTTATAGTTATATTTTGTTTTATTTCAATTATTAAATTGTTCCTACCTCAGCCTAAAGGTCCTAAATCGGGAAAAGGTAAAAGGTTTTACCTTTTCCTGATTCTCCTCCCCATCCCACCGAGGCTGTTTGGGGAGTGAGGGACCAGCTGCAAACCACGACCCCCATCCCTTTGACTACGGGGATCATCCCTTTGACTACGGGGATCATCCTTCAGCAGAGTCCCCTGTGGCTGACCATCAGCCAGAAGAAAGCCTTCCCGGTGGATTTCTCCCTTCCTGATGATAGCTAAAGACACTCACCCCTGGCTTGCGGCCCCCTCCCTTGCGACCCCCTAAAGAGCTGCTGCTTGCCCAGGCTCTGGGTAGAGTTAAACCTCTCCTGTCCTGTGGCTGCTCCCCCGAGGGAAGCCGGGGCGAGGCACCAGGGAGCTGGGGAGCTGGGGAGCTGGGGAGCTGGGAGATGGGGTGATGGGGAGCTGGGGACATGGGGAGCTGGGGAGTTGGGGACATGGGGAGCTGGGGAGTTGGGGAGCTGGGGAGTTGGGGAGCTGGGGAGCTGGGGAGATGGGGAGCTGGGGAGATGGGGAGCTGGGGAGCTGGGGAGCTGGGTGTGCGCAGCCCGGAGGGGAGGCACCACCCCGGGCACGGCCGGCGCTTCCCCGGGGCCGCTCCTGCAGCACCATGGAGAGAGGAGCCGGCCCCAGCGGGACGGAGCGGGCAGGGCACGGGCAGGGCAAGGGCAGGGCACGGGCACGGCACGGACAGGGCATGGACAGGGCATGGGCAGGGCACGGGCAGGGCATGGGCAGGGCATGGGGGCTGCCAAGCAGCAGGGAGCAGCAGCACAGTCTCTGTGCCCAGCCCCCATGCAGCCTGAGCCCCTGCAAGCCCACTTAGGGTGGTGCTGGCTGCTGCGCGACCTGGCACTAAGTGCCCTCCTCGTAGGCTGAGGAGAAGCCTGGCCCTGCCTGGCTGCCATGTGTGTATCTGGCTGGCTCGTCGACTTGCACCCACCAAATGAACAGTGTTTTCCCTGGCAGTAAGTTTCTGTCAAGTAAAGGACACTCTCATGTCAGTCCTTTCTTGCTCAAGGTTGAATTCTCTGGGAAAGTTGCTAGCGTCACCCTGAAGCCCAGCTGGAATTGCTCTCCACACCCTGATGAACCCAAATGGTCTTTGACTGTTCTGGGCACAGGTGCTGCAACAGCAGTTGTCTTGTATCAACTTCCTTCCACTGCTTAGTTGCATTGCAGTGGCCGTGTCATGACAAGGCAGCCCTGAATCCTTTTGCCGATGTGACCCGGAACGGCTGCGCATTGCCTGTTCCATATTGGCTACCACCAGGAAAGCACGATTCGCCCCACCAGGCTCTGCCAAAACAGGCACTGACAAGATGCCAGCAGGGGATCTGAGGCTCAAAAAAGCAAAGGTTCAAGGAAGCAGATTTCTCCTACTTTCTGGTACACCTCCTGAACTCATGGCATGGAAAACCAGAACATGCAGAGGAGTCATGATGCAGTGCTGTAGGCAAGGCATGCAAAATGCCAAACTGTTTGAAGAAGCCTAGCAGCTGTCCTGACAGACTAAGGAAGTGTTGTAGAAAAGAGATGTGGACGCAGCTCAGCTGGCTAGATACAATTCTCTATTTTATGTGAAAGAAACAGCTCTCTGTAACATCACCAAAGTCAAAACACCTAAACAAAGTGTGTAAGCCATGCTAGATAGCTAAAAGACAGTTCTTGTCAAATCTGGATGATTTTGTGATGGTAAGAATTCAAAATTATATACATGAGAGGAATGAGAAGAGACGTTAACTACTGCCTGTGGAGCACTGGGTAATTAGCAGGCAGCAGGATGGGTGGAAACTCTGCCATAAAAAGTCAGTATCTTTCTGGAGTTCATTACTCTAGACCTTCAGTTCTCAGGCTCACACTTTGAAGGATCTTTGTGAATCTTTCTTACTGATAAGGACTGAGTGGCCAGTCATAGGTTACTGATTTTGAAACAATATTGTCCCACTGCTAATTTTAATTACTGGCATTTATTGACTGTGTGACTTTATGCTTGTGAGTAAGGGTCTCTTGGTTTTAATCATACAATTTCCATGGGTGTATCTGATGCTCTGATAATCATAACCAAGTTAACTGAAGAGACAATGTTCCCAAATAATATTTAGCTTGAAGCTTGTTGCATTTGTGTCAGACCTGATGAGTGACTTTGTTGCATACTTTTCCCAAAGCAGTTGATTTAATAAAAGATATTGCTTCTTCCCATAAACATTGCCTTAAATGACTGTAGCTACAATGCTTTTGCTATTCAGGATCTCCCCCTAAGATCTTTTATCTGAATGTTTCAGTCACTGCAGCAGAGCACACTGTGGCTGTACACGTGAACACAGATGTACATTTGGCAACAGCCCAGCCAGCCTTGGATACCGTTAGCAGTGTGGCCCTGCTAACCCAGACTTCCAGGAACATGAACCCCTCCACATCTGTACCTGGGCTGGGTTGCAGAAGCTGAGCTCTCACTGCCTTGGCTATCCTCCTATCAGCACAACTAGTCCTTGAGCTGAAAGTCAGTTCTGGTAAATATCTACATTCTGCCTGTGACTGCAGGGTAATCCTGCTCAGAGAAAGGCCTCTGGAATCTGGGTTTTTTTGTTTGCTGTGAAAAACAGAAAAAAAATCTTAAAACTTCACAGGGCCCATTTAGAAGCCTCTCCTGCAAAATCCTCACAAAAATTGCAATTAAACCTTTAACGATCGAATGATTCTGCTTTGGAGTAGAAGTGATTTACTACACTGACATAATACTGTTACAGCTAGTGTTGCTGTTACTGCTAATACTTTCTGTAGGGTAACCTGAAAATGGAAAGATAGGAATGGAATGAGGAACTTGTGTAAGTTGTCTTCAGCTACGGGAAAAAATTGCAAATAGATTCCATAAAAAGATGAACGTGCAGAAGAAAAGTTATATTGCCAGCCCTCCCTGGCCTCAGCATGTCAGTTACAGTGATATATTGAAGCTCTGAGGACAGCGATGAGAGTTCATTACTTCTTTAATCTGAGCATTTTATTGTTTTACAATCTATGACAGAGTGAGAGTGCAAAGCCCTTTCCCTGTTGAACTCTTGTTTTCCTTGGATTACCAGGAGTTTATGTTTAGCAGGTTTTCCAAACTGAGTACTTCACTCTTTCCCAGTAGTGTTTGCTACATGTAACATTACCCTTTGCTGGTGCATGCACTGGCAAGTTAAAATTAGACTTCCTAAATGTCACTACAGCAGCTTGTTACTCTCTTGCTTGAACAAGAGTGTGCTACTTTAACTTGTGAACTTCTTGTCTATGTTCCTGTAAAAAACAAATATGCAAAATCTTACTCAGATACTCAAGTATATATTTAAAGGATGCACGCATAACATGCGTATTCTGTTTATTCAAGTTTCAATCAGCCAGTGATCAAAATAATAGTAAGAATACAAAGTGGAAAATAGATTACATCTGATTATTCTGAAAGCAGATTTTGTGCTACTAACAGTAGCAACAATGGTATTTTCTAGTTACTTCACATTGCTTTAAACAATGCCTGAGAAGAAGAGCTGATTTTCTTTCTTTAAATCTTGGCAGAAATAATACATAAATTGTTATTTTCAAAATATAATATTCACTTTTCAAAAGTATCTATGAGTTTCTGCACCTTTTAAGTAATTTGTGACGAAGAGCATTCTTTAAAAGAAGTAAAACTCTTCTTATCCGTTCACATCTGTTGTGTGATTTGTGATGATTTGAAACAGGGCATCACAAAACGTAGAAAAATGATGCTGAATTTTATCTCAAAATCATCTGTAAAAGTTGATCTGTGTGTCACAGCATGTAGTCTGATGTGTCAAGGGAATGAAAGGCAAAAAAAAGGTAAGGATCCCCCAGCTTCCATGTTCCCATGTCTGTGTGAGTCTATGACCCTGTCTATGTAATATACCATATGGTTACAGCCACGCAATGCTACATTTTATATTTTGTTCAGTCACTCGCTGCTGATATCTTAACAGAATTGTGCTTTCTGGGTCCCTAAAATACTGGTGTCTAAATGCATTTTTTCCTACTCTAGTCTGACTCCATCTTGTTTGTGTGCTGTCCGCCCCAGGGAGAGCAGTCCCTCTGCCCAGGCCCTCATGGGTGCTTACACACAGTTTCACTGAAAACACACTTTTGCCTACTGTCACAAGGCTTAACAGCAAATGAAAACCGAACCTCTTCCTTTACTGCTTTACACGTGGAGAGAAACACAGAACACATTGCATAGTACACCTATAGTCAGCCCCTGACTCTGAGAAAAGCTGTTTCTGACATAAGGCAAGAAGCCTCCATTTGTTTTTACATTCAGATAGACGGCTTACAGATCCAACACTTTCCATGAAAGTGGACATTCTGAAACAGAACA
Source organism: Monarcha castaneiventris obscurior (assembly GCA_026261815.1). NCBI lineage: Eukaryota > Metazoa > Chordata > Aves > Passeriformes > Monarchidae > Monarcha > Monarcha castaneiventris. The sequence continues at coordinate 8,724,538 of JAMPIT010000566.1, read as the reverse complement.
TGTTTATCTTTTAAATAAAATATTAGCCTGTTATACAAGCAAGTATATACACTAGTATTTAATTCCTAGTATACGAGTATTTGCACAGTATTCATGGATGTGGTTATTTGCTTTCTGATTTTTACAGATACTAAAAAGAGCACCGATAGCTGTCACAGACCTCACTATCTTTCCCCCTCTCACCATCCAGCAAGCAGGACACTCATTTTGGCATGGAAATTAGAGCCACAAGACAGTTTAGTCCATTTGTCTTCTAACAGTGGTTTGATAGTGAGAGTGTATTACTGGCACTATGTCCAGTATACTTATCATATATTACCAACCACAGAGTGGAGCTTACTGTCTTTCTTGGAATACATATCACTCTTACAAAGTTGTTTCTGATATTCTGCCTAGAAGATCCTTTGCTTATATTCATCACAATGCTTTAAACATAATCTCTTGCATGAGCCAAAATAATATTTTACTCCTCAGGCTCATGTCTTGCAGCACACATGGCTTTCCATAAGTTCCAGTTAAATTATTCCTTACCTTCTACTTTGAAGATAGTAAGGTGAGGTCTGCAGTGAAAAGCACCCAGTGCGTTGCCAGCACAGTTCATCCAAAGACCCTGGAAGACCCAGGTTGCAGTGATAACAGATGATGCTCGACTAGTGACTTTCCACTCATTTGATGCAGTAGCAGCAATAGCAGCTCCCAGCCCACAGAAACAAAATATGAAAGCTATAATCTGTATTCCCAGCATGTTTCTCTGTAAACCAGGGACTTACTAATGCCACTGCGTGGAGAGAAAAGTACTTTAGTCACGTGTGTAAGCAAAAAGGCATAACATAAGCAAATTATACTTGAACAAGTTCAGTACCACTTGCTACAGAAAGTTAATGTGGCTGAAAGAAATTGTCATGCTTGAGTGATTTAAGAAAGGCCCTAGGCATTACAAATGTTTAGAAAGAAAGTCAAGGTACAACTTTATAGGAGCTAATTACTAGTACTTACTTACTAATTTCTAATTGTAAAAATTAATTGTTTTCATTTTTTTTCAATTAAAGTATTCCAGTTAATGCTTAATTTTTAGTTAATTGGAAACTTACAACCATTCCGTCTAGCAAAATAGGTTCAGAGTCCAAACTGTACAGTGCTATTTAACGGATTACCATAACATTTTAGGAGGATCACACAACACTTGAAAAATAACTCATTGAAAGGCTGTGAAATTAATTCAGGCATAACCAGCCACCATGCAAGCAGCTCTAAAACTGGAAGAGGTAGTGTCTGTGGGTATATTCGTAGAATAGCAAATCTAGAGCAACAACAGAAACACCAAGTAGTCCCTGAGCAGTGATGCAGCTGCAGCAGTCAGCAGAAAGAGCCTCATGCAGCCCCCACTGAGACTTTTTCCTTGGTCAGCGTAGAAAATGTACCGCTTCTTACACTCTGAATGAAGTACATAGTGCAAAAATATCTGTCCCTCCACTGACTGAGCTCCTGCAACCTCATGCCATGAAGAAACCTCAAAGCATGCAGCTGACTTAATAAAATGTCATCTTTAAAGCAGCAGGCACTGACAGCACCACACCGAAACAGCTATTCTAATTCCTGTTCCTGAGCATGTTGTCATTACTGATGTGGGACCTACACACAATTTTGCAGACAGGTGAGGCCTTCACTCCTTTAAAATTCCAGCTTCCCGCTGTATTTATACCTTTCCTGATTCTCTGGTACTTTTGGCCTGCTCACTAAAGAAGGAGCAAACTTTTCCTCTTTGGTGCTAGTGCATGCCATTTGGTGACATGAAATCACCCTGAATACTGAGTGTACACCTTCACTTTTGACGATAACAGTGGTCTATTTTTTTTCCCCTGTGGGTACTTCAGTGTTGATTCTCCCTGTTACAGCTGTGATAAAATGCCATGCTGAACTTTGGCACTGGAGTTTTTCTGTAGACTTTTCATAGCTCTTAGAAGAGTTGAACAAGGATGCTAAAACATCATTAACATTCCAAGTAAAGAGCAAGAGGAGTTTCACTGAGACTGTCCTGTTGAACCATCATCTGGTATTTCCACTTTAACCAGCCTTTGGCTCAGCACTAAGAAGGAGGACCCAAAAGGATGCTTGTACAGACTAGAAAATTACCTGACAAGAAGGAATTTCTTTTCAGACTAATTAGTAGGCTCACTTCCCACACATCTAGAGTGAATAGAAAATTTTTTGTTAACACAGACAGCTTGAAAGACATGGAAAGTGGGTTTGCTGCAGAGCATCATTATAATATAGCAGGTTGTTTTAATGCTGAGGACAATATTGCACAGGAAGGAAGCAATTTTGCATTGCTGTCAAATAATGCAGTAACATTTTTCTTATGCTAGGGGTCAAACTTCATGTAGTCTTTCATACATATTTTCACTAAATTTGAAAGGGTATAGAGGAAAATAAAAAATGGGTCCAGCTTTAAAGCAGATTCCTGAGAACTGAAATAATTTTTTGTTCTTTATCTACCATACCAAAAAGGTGGGTTTGGGTTGGTTTGTTTGTTTGTCAAAGCCTATGCTAATTCACACAGAATACTGAGAAGACATTTCATTAGGTATCTTTTTACTTTTTTAAACCTTCCCAGTGACAGTAACATTGGCTGAGCACTCAGAGTGGCTCAAAGACATGTTTTACATCTGATGCTAAATTCAGGCCCTGTTCTGGACTTTCCCTGAGTGTTGTTACTGACCAAAAAAAAAAAAAAAAAAAACAAACCCAGACTGAAAAACCAAACCAAACAGAACGACCAAAAAAACCCCCAAACTCAGAAGCTGTTTATTTGGACTGGAAAAGCAAGGATGACTGTATACAAACATTCTCCCACCCCTGCCTTCTCTTCTTTTTCACTATTCACAGCAGTGTGCCTTATCAACTTGGCCTGTGAGGAGCTACCCAGGCTTAGCAGAACAGGGCTCCTTGTCTGTTTCTTAGTGCCCTGGGTCTAAGACAGAGGTGCCTTCTCAGTAAAACCTTGCTCTTTTAAACCTATTATCTTGCAATTATCATGGGAAGGGCTCTCACATTTCTATTTCTGAACTGCAATATAAATTCCTCAGTCTATTCCCTTTCTCATTCCTAGATCATTTTTTACCAAGGTCCCATCCAGTACACACTCATGACTATCATGCTGGTGGGACACTGAAGCCTGCTTACTTTAGTGGAAAGTATCTGTAGACACCACCTGAGCTGTAGACTGCACTTTCATGGCTTAAGGAGGACGTCGTGGTTTCTTGGCCTTTATCTTGATTCTTTTCTAGTGCATGACTGTGGAATTCATGGTCACAAGCACTTCACCCTGCATTGTTTCTAGAGAGTTAGTGTGTGAGTGATGAATAAATTAAACAGATACTTAAGTGATAAGAAAGAAGTAAGCAGTCCTGTTTACAACCCTCATTTCTTCTATAAACTGTCAGGAAGTAAGTTAATCTGTCATTTAAGAAGTTCAAGGCAAAGTTGAAAGTTAACCTTTTAATGCTGTTTTCCATTATATCAAAACTTTTTTCTCTGTTACTGAACAGACAAAAGTTGGAAAACAGCCAGGAGTTTAAGGACTGTTTAAATACGAAATTGGAAAAGGAAAAACATTTTGCTACAGGCCTTTGTTGAACCATTTTCCCCAAATTCCACAAATACACTAACTGATTATGCGACATAGTGCTGTCTCTGTTTAACTGAACACTGTGCCAGTAACATACACTATTCCTTTTACTTCTAATATTATCTTTTAAAATCTGTCCAATTCCAGTTCTTAAACATAGTTGACACCTCTGCAGCAGGGCAAGAATGTTTACCCAGGTAAGCTGTAGCTTTCAGTTTGTGAATTCTGCTTCAGCCTATGTCAATTGTTGGAAACTTTTAATTGGATGAGTTCCCAATGCTGATACAGATCTGACTGCTGACTATATATTTCCCTCATGAACACAAATAGAGCAAACACTTAGCTAAACTGAACTAGTTGTGGAGAAAGTTATGGTAAAAAAAAAAAAAAGAAGTGTAAATCAATCCTGATGTTATCTAGATAGGAGAAAGGAGAGCTCTGCAAAGGAGGTACCTCAGGTAACATGGAGACAGCAATGTATGAGATAAATAATGAGTTGTGCCAAAGAAATTCTCTGCAGAGTGGGTGGACCATGCAAATCAATCCTGAGCACTGCCGGGAAGTTATGAGAGGCCTAAACAACCAGGGAGATGTTGGATGAACTAGAAGTTACAGAGAGAGAATTAGTGACTCAGCTTCTGGAGAACTCGAAGAAGTGCAAATATTGTATGAAGCTGTGAAGAAATCAAATGCCCAGAGACATCTCTACTAAATTCAGTCAGGCAAGGGATCAGCTGTTATGGCAATATGACTGGTCCTATTACACAAACACAAAAAGAGTTCCTGAGAACTGGCAGTGATGTATGAGATGGTGTTGAAAGAAGGAAGGGTGCATTCCAGATGAGCACCAAGTTCTGCTGTCTCTGCCAGATGCATGCAACCTAGAAACCAAGCAAGCAGGGTAGCAGGCATAGGCTGAAGGGGAACCACCTAGAGAGAGGAATTTCGAGGAAAAATGAAATCACTGGAACTGGGAAAGTTGAGGAAAAAACCAATTTCATAATTTACTGTAACAGAAGAGTAACATCAGATTATAGTGGTATGAAACAGTTGCAGTTTGAGATGTTTGCTGTTCACCTTGTTAATCATGAAGTGCTGGGTGACATAAACAGAGAAGGGAAACTCAGTCTTATGTCATCCCAAATTTATTGCTTTTTTATTGAGCACCGCGGTCACAATATGATAATATGATTATATTAGTGTTCTGTACTATAGTATCCCATTACTAATAGTACAGTTTTTATATTCCCATTCCTGTAAATATTCCAGGTCAAGTTCAATGGGGCTCTGAGCAATCAGCTCTAACTGAATATGTCCCAGCTCATTAGAGAGAGTTTGGATTAGATAATCTTTAAAAGGACCCTTTAAACTCAAACTATTACATTATTCTATGATACTGCTGTAGAAGAGAAAGAAAAACTTCATATCCTTGTCACTAGGAGAATTCCTTGCAAATATATGGATACAGTAGGGAACACAATTCAGGGTTTACACTAACTTACGTAGGAAAATATGTAACTATATATATGTATGTATGTATGTATGTATTTAATACCTGTGCAGGTACAAGCTATGCTTGATTACATTTTAAAGCATTTTCTGTTAGTTGTTTAAAGGACAAACTGCTCACTTGTGCATTATTTACATGAGCACTTCTTGAATACTTGTCTAAGAATGTGTGGGATTTTGAACAACTGATTCATATCAGTGTTTGGTATGAGAATAAAAATACACCGGATTAACTTTGTTTTTCTCATCATGTTCCTTAACTGGGCATTAAAGATAAGAGATGGATTTGAAAATGCTACTTTAGGATGATATAGATTATGCTCCTTATTTTATGGTGTTGACAGTAGGCACTAGCAAACTTATTTGGATTAAAGACATTTGCTGTCACTAAGTGTATTGTTGCTGTTGGCACTCAACCTAGACTTGCAGTAAGTGGCAAGAAGCCAAAATGGCTTTGTCTACATAAAAATATGAAATGCAAAGAGCTAAAATGCAGTGAAGTTAGAATGATAGGACAAATCATGTATTTGATCAGTGCTGAAAGCTGTGGTGAAATTCAAAGTCATCGTGCTTTGCTGAGAACTTCCACAGAGTCATAGATGAAGTGATAGGCTCAATGAAGAGATCATGTTTTTTATAGAACTAATTGATCAAACCCAGCTGCTGTTAGAACAAGCCCATGCTACAGTACAGATAGCATTACTGGGAGCTGTAGTGTTAGATGTGAACAAGCTCCAGGGTGCCGTGGTTCAGTGTTTTGAATGAGGACAGATGCCAAGATGACAGATGACAGATGCCAAGTTAAAAGATTGCAACACAGATAAAGAAGCAAGGAGGCTGGGAAAGAGGGAAGTAACAGAAGTAGTGTGATATAAGTGCTACAGACACACACAAACACTGAAGTAAAAACAGCACAACACTGAAAAAATCATTAGTTTGTCATACAAGTAAACTCAACCCCGAGAAAATCTGTGTAAGTGCCCTGAGTGCATTCACATCCACCCTTCCCAGAGGTTTGGCTGCTGGGACTTAAGGCAAGCTTACAAACCATGCAGCTGATGGTGCACCTCTCCCTTCCTTCTGGAGATGTGGGAAGAGACTCCCAGCCAGCATGGTGCTGTGGGAAAGCCACAGCACGTGTCCCTCTCTGCCCTGTGGGATCTGCTTTTAAGCTTGGTCCTTGGCAGAGCTACAATGCCTGCTGCCTGGCAGCCCAGGTTGTCCTGGGCCATGAGCTGCTGATCCAGAGCTGGACCCTGTCCCTGACCTGCCGCCTTGACTTCCCAGCTTGACCTTGGACCCCAGCGATCACTGGTCTGTATCTGACACTGGGTGCTGTCACTCCCAGGGCTGCCCCATTCCCTGGATGAGGGCCTGCACTGCCCCTGCCATGGGGAGCCCCAGCTGCCCTCTGGCCAGCTCAGGCCACCATGAGCTCCAGCACTGTGGGGCCCAGGCCCTGCTGACCCTTCCTGTCTGAGCGCAGCATGCCTGCCCCAATGTTCCCCACAGCGTTCGCTCTCCACACAGCCCTGAGCCCCAGCTTGGCCCCAGGTCTTGACCTCCTCAGTGGCATCTAAACACCTCCACCCAGCCCAGAAACTAACCCGGGGCAGCTCCAGTTCCTCCCATGCCCCTGGAGCTCTTCAGGGATGGTCTGATGCCCTTGCCCCACTGCCTGACCTGGACTGTATATTGACTCCCCAGCAATATCACCCCTGGCCTGCTGGCCACTGGGAATTGATATGTATCACCCACCCCACTCCAAGCCAGGGAGATTCATGGACCCTGGAAATAATTCCATGGGGACCCCCAGCTTCGCCTGGGACCCATCAGGCATTGTCCAGGATCCCCTACCCTACCCTCATGGCCAAAGCATCTCACATCCCATAATGTAGGACCTTAGGTCTGTGCAAAGCGTGAGAACAATTCTGAGCCAGCAGTGGGCCCAAGTGGCCAAGAAGGCCAATATAATCCTGGCCTGTATCACAAATAGTGTGGCCAGCGGGACTAGGGAAGTGATTGGCCCTCTGTACTCGGCATTGGTGAGGCCCCACCTCAAGTACTGGGCCCCTCAATTCAGGAAGGACAATGAGGTGCTGGAGCAGGTCCAGAGAAGGACAATGGAGTGGGTGAAGGCTCTAGAATGTCACAAGAAGAGTGGCTGAGGAAGCTGAGGGTGTTTAGCCTTGAGAAAAGGGGTGACCTTATCATGCTCTACAGCTGCCTAGAAGGAGGTTGTACCCAGGTGGGGACTGACTTGTTCTCCCAGGCAACTCGGGACAGTATGAGAAGAAATGTGCCAGTGGAAGTTCAGGTTGGACATCACAAAGAACTTCTTAACTGAAAGGGTGGTCAAGCATTGGAATGGGCTGCCCAGGAAGCTGATGGAGTCATTGTCCCCAGAGGACTTCAAGAAATACCCAGATGTGGAACTTAGTGCCATGATCTAGTTGACAAATGTGGTGGTCAGTCAAGTCCGGACTTGATGATCTTGGAGGTCTTTTCCAATGTTACTGATTCTATGAGTTTACAACATCCCTTATAGAGGGGTCCATGTCCAGGGCTCATCCCATCCCATGGGAGCTGCTCTGAAGACAAAACTTTGGTGCTGGATCCTCAGAAGAACCACAGACCCCGCTGTGGTGCAGCCCAACCTGTAACTGCCTGTGGGCCCGGCTGATCCTGACCCAGATCTGCACCCATGGGCCAATGCCTGAGCCTGGCCACAGCCTGTCCCCATCCCTAGGGAGGTGACCAATGCCCATGACTGGAGCAGTCCTAGTGCCCCTGGCAGCCCTTCTCCTGGACAAGGGATGGGAGGGACCCTGCAAGCCAGGTCCTGCCCTGACACAAGGGAGCCATTATCCAAATGTCAGGGCATTGAGGGCAGAAACCATGGTAGAACTGAGGAATCACAAACCCCATCTATGCATAGTTCATGTTATCTGATTGTATTAATAATTTTGAATGACTGCATTTAAAAGTACATGCAAATAACTCTTTCTGAGTACTGTGCCATGTTATTGATTACAGACGGGGGAAAACAGCTTGACATGAAGAATATACCTGAAAGAATGTTAAAAATTTTGAAGGTCCAACTGTGACAAAGTAACCCAAACTGCCTAGATTATTGTGACATAATGTAATGATGTTATGAAAATTAATAATGAAAAGGAGCTACTGAATTACTTTCCTAATACTATGTTTTGCATACCAGAAAAGATTTTTGTGCCTTCCCAGTATTTCATCTGATAATACAGCTCTTTAAAATTGCAACACAATCACATTGCAAAACTCATTACACATCTTAGCCTACGTTACAAGGACTGTGAAAGACACAGCTCTTAGCTCCAATCAGCCTGCCATGGTGCCAGCCCTCTAGGAGGCTATCACTTCACATGACATTTAGGCAAGAAGGAAAAAGGTGTTGTTGCCCTCCTGCAGCAGATTCATCTCCCCTCCTCCTTCAAGAATGTGCTTCCATCCATGTCCTGTCCTGGTGTGGTGGGGAAGAGACTCCTCTGCTTAATTACAACTTTTTTTTGGATATCTGCCAGCGTGCAGTTCTCATTACTTTTGCTATGCTACTAGTCATTCTTTCCATAAAGTAGCAATTCATCTGCTCGTAAGCACTCATATGTGCACCTCCTTCTGTCTTAGACAACTGAGATACTGAACATGGTATGCAAGTTCCTGTGAGCAATGCCAACCTCTCTTGCTCACAATAAGCACTTTCGTACCAACAAAGGCTGGGTGATATCCCGTAAAGCTGATGCACAAACTACAGAACTATGCCTACAGATCCAGGCAGCAATTCCTGTGACCTGCTCATATTTTGAAAGCAGAATTTAGTAGAGTTCACCACTTTTATGTTACAGAGAAATCATCTTCAATAAGGCCATAAACACATTTGCTGGTCACCACTGACATCCCAAATCCATGACATGTCAGACATGTCTCTTCTGAGTCCTAATACTAGAATTTGTGTAAGTTCTCCCTAACAATTTCTTCGTGTTGCTTCTGAGAGCAGTGTAAAGTGCTTCATTCTTGCTCTAGCTGTGTTTGCCTCAGACTGTTTCCTCTAGAGCAGTGAAGGACTCTGCCTTCTACTTTTCCTTCTTGACTCCTAATAATGCTGCTTACCCTGCCAGAAAGCCCAAACCTAATTTTCCTACAGCACATATGGATTAGCTTTCCAGTCTGGCTGGTCCTCAGCCTTCCCTTCAATGCAAAATTTTCTGAAGCACTCAAGAAATCCTTCACCTCTTCAGTTTTCAGGTAGGAATTCATGTTAGACTAAGGTGTGATTGAGGGCAGTTGACACTGGTCTCAATGTCATGTCACACTAAAAGAGTGCCCAGGTTTGTAAAACTGGAGAAAGACAGTAATGTCCTGACAGTGTTTCTGAATGTTTTAGCCAGCTAAGACCAACATGTTTTCCAAGAGCAGTGAGGTGACTACAGAGATCTGTCTCACATGTGCTTCCAAAAGGAGCAGGTGGAAAGCAGAGGTGAGAAGTAAAACGTGGGGCACATCTCTTTGTTTGCTACCACCCAGCTAGACTTAGGCCCAGCAGCTACAGCCCTTTTCTTAAATTCAGCCCTTACTGCTAATTAAAAACACACCCAGGCAGTCCATCAGCCATGACTCACACACCTGCCGAGAACTACTAACCACATTAATGTCTTCCAAAATTATCAGGAGCTGATAAAGCATGATCACAGCCCTCCATGGGCTAAATCCCATTTAATCTGCCTTGTAAAAAACAGCAGATGAATGCAGCTTCAGAGTAGCCAGGAAGCTGTTCAGTAGGATCTGAGCCTTTCTCAGCTCTCTGTTCATAGCAGGGCAAGCACTGAAGAGGAGGGGAATTAATCACAATGCTGCATCTTGCTCATCACTTACAACCTACCCCTCATATGGATTACTAGCTCTTGATACTGCAGCACCTTAAGGGAAGAAGGAACCCTTAACACATTTCCATCTTTCTGTATGTCACAACATGGGTTAGAGTTCAACAATTTCATCTTTTTAGTATGACTAAAGTCTATCTTTGGAGAAGGCATTTGCTTCTGATTTAATGGATGAACATGTACCCAGGAATGTGTTACTGAGTCTGCTCCAAGGGCAATTTGCTCAATATCTTAAATGTGTTTTCATCATTCAGCGTCTCTTTTTTTGTTTTATTAAACTGTCTTTTAATATAGGCTACTCTGGAAATGAACCAGGTTGGATGACATGATCTTTTTAGATCCCTTCCATCCTGGGGTGTTCCATGAAAATAATTTTATACTGGAGTCAGCATATGCCCTCAATTATGGCTTTCATAATCTAAACACATTAAGTTTGTTCGGTCTCTTGCATTAAATATTTTCTTGAACTTTCAGATATGTTCTGAGGCTCTATTTTCTGCATGTTTCAACATTCTTGTCAAATTATGGGCACCAAAAAGGAAAGTTATAGTCTGGTATTGCCTGTTCCAGTGCCAGTTCTATTTTTTATTCAAAATAATCTATTAGGTTTATTTTCCACAGTATATTGGAAAACAATGTGTTCCACAGTGCATTGGAAACTCATATTCAGTCATGACTCTTGAGAAAGCATTATTTTCCAGAACTGGGAATTGAGTAATCTCCATATGTTATTTTACAGTTTACTCTGTCAAAAGAAAGTAACATTTGATGCCACCTGTGTCAAAGTATGGCTTACTCATTTACTGTCCTCAATGAAAAATAGTCATAAAATATTTAAAAATAATAAAGAAGTCTTGGTAAAAGTAATAATTTTGGGAAATTAAGTAACTAAGTCATCTTAGACAAATAGCTCTTGCACATGAACATCTAACTTGACAGAGTAAAATCAGTCCAGCTGAAACAAGTAGTTCAATGAATTTCCAACATTAAAACATATTATCCTAAAGCTTTTAAAACCTGGCATTATGCCAGAGGTACCTTTTTTGATTTACTGACCGACCTTTCCCCTTCCCCCTTCTGTGCTCTGCTTAATTCCAGACAAGTAGCCAAATGTCTTGCACAGTGCTTGGAAAGTGAACCAATTCTTACAGATTATGATGGAGAATACACAATTGGCCTACTTAATTTTGTGGTGCCATCTACTTTGGCAACCGGAGCAAAGTAAGTGCTTTCTTGTAAACAGTGGCTTTCATGCCTCTGCACTTAATCATGTCCCAGCAATGTTTGCATATTTGCCTGAGAAGTTCTCAGGCTGAAAAGCCAAACTCCAGCATACTTGAGGACAAGAACTAAGGCAATTACTCCCGCAATTTCATTACAGAAGTGGTGATGTCTGAGGAAAAAACTTTGCTGTTTCTTATAGCAGTGTGGGATCTGCAGGTTCAGAGAGTAAAAGAATTTCATTAGCAGGGTGACGGTATATACACATGATTACACATTGTGCTAAAGCTTGTAATGTATGGTCGTTATCTCATTTGGCTTGGCAACAGAAGATGGGAGTAGGAATGGGAAAAAACATCACTGGGAAGTTTTTGCTGGTGTAGTTGAGTACTGATAGTTACGTTGTTCAGAGGCTGAATTTTGGCAGGAATGAACACTGTACTCCTGTGTGAAGCTGGCTTCTCTGGTGTCCAGAAGCAGAGTCCAAGTGAGAAGAATTGTGCCTTCTCCCATTTGGTCCTTGGCCCTGGGCTGAAGGAATTCTCCTTTTCCTCTCCCTCTCCCTGGTTCCTTCCTCCTGAAACACAAGCTGATGTCACGACAAGAAAGCGAAGGGAAAAAGAAAGGAAGGGAGGGAAAGAGAGGGGAGGACAGGGGAAAGGATGACTGCAGTGGATGTGGTCATGGTCATTGGATAGCATTGATCCATTCCTCAATATCGATGTGCAGCTTCTCTGTTACATTCTGAAAGTCGATTACCTGCATTTGCTGTTCCTGGAAACCCTGAAACAGACCTTGATCCTCACCCTGGGTGACTGAGCTGACCAGTGCTACAGTTGTGAGTCTGATGGAGCAGCATCATGGGGAAGAGCTTTGTAAACAGTCCTGTTGTCTGAGTCAACATCACCTCCTTGTCTGAATCACCTTTGATTCATCTTGCACTCATAAATTGTCTTTTGTCTCCATTTAATGCTGAATTCTTTATTCACAGCCAAATGATAATTCAACCTGGAAGCTTTTTCATTTTCCAGGAAGGACTATAAAAAAGTGTCTAAAAGCGACTATGTACAGATGTATGGCAAAATAAGACTGTTGACATTACTTTAGTGAGCACAGAAAAAAAATACATTTTTCATTTGGGCTGGCAACTACAATCTTTCTGAAACCTCTGTGTCTCCTTGGCTCTGCCAAAATTGCTAGCTATCATTTGCTTTTTGGAATTTGGAGGGGACTGAGGGACCTTCTGCAGCAGGTATTTTACAGTTCTCTGAATGATGTCGTACCAAAGCCTCTACCATGTTACACATGTATTCCAGATGTTGTATTCCAGATGTTCCAGTGCTTAACCCTGTGCTTTTCAACAGATTTGCATTGGGCTCAGAAAGTAGGGGCATTTGTTTAGACAACTAGATGTTAGTAAAATCTCGTTTCCTATGAATGGCATGTCCAGTTCAGTAGTGGCGAAAAACATGCCCTTTGCAAAACAAAACAAACAAAAAAAAAGCTTGAATTATCATTCTGTCCTGATATTCTTCCTTGTTCCAGTGTGATAAAATGGATCATGCTGATTCTTACAGGAAAATGTATTTCTTGACAAGTATATATCCATTGTCTCACTCCTGGCTGATGGCTTATCATCTCCTTAAATCAGTGGTTTATTTGGGATTTGATGGAAGCAATGGTGTTGTGTTCACTGAGAAGGGCAATCATGAGAGGAGAATAACTACTGAAGTACCACCTCCTCAATTGTGGAAACTTACAAAATCTCATTCAGAGGAGGGAGACAAAACAGATCTTCAAGTGTAAAATTCTTTGTCTACCCACCACTCGCAGCTGCACATACTTGACAAATCTCCACCCCAAAGCTCCAAGAGCAGAGCCTCATTTGGCCAGAGCTGCACTGAGGCCTGTGGAACTGCTCTTGATGTTAACACCTTACACAAAGCTGATGTTACTCATCTGATTTATTTCCCTTTCATATTTTCTACCCATGTCATGTGATTGAATATTATCACTGCTTCTCAAACATAGGTGGACTGAAAGTCATGCTTACAAAAGATGTATTTTATCTCTTTTAAATGAAAGCATGGAATTTGCATCTTTGCATTGAGTACTTCCCTTTGATAAAACTAAGGTAAGGATGTGACTACACATACAAGCAATGAAACAGAAATTAAAAGTGAAATATTTATTTAAGGCGATATATACTGCTCTAGAGAAAGAAAATATGAAGGTGGTTCCTATTGCTTATGTGATAAACATATAATTACTGTGATTCATGTACCATTAATGTGATTCTCATATCACTAATATGATAAGATTGCACGAAATAAGGAAGGAAAATGTGCCTAGACAAGAAACCATCTAGGCCTTAAAAGACGACCTGCTTGGGTAACATGGGTAGAGACCCCCTAACTTGATTTTGAAGAGGAGCACAAAGCTCGGCAATTGTATTTTAAAGATAAATAGTTCTGATAATTAGGAATCACTGTGATGGAATCCAAAAAGGACATGATGATTTGGCTCTCTATTTGGCTCTTGCGCTCTCTATCTCTCTTCTTTGTTGATAATGTTGTGCCAGCCCTTCCTGTTTCTTGACCAGTCCTTTACAGCACATCCATTCTGTAATATAAAACCTTGGCAGACATACATGGCTGTAATTGCAAAATGTTAGCTACCTGAGCTGCTTTACTTTTCCTTTTACTCACAACATTTCCAGATATATATTGGAAACTTACTTCTTCTGTTTCCTTAGTAGCAGTAGAGCATATAATTTCTGATTGTGAGAGATGACAGGTTCTTCTCCAAATAGTAATTAAGCATCAGGAACTAATGTAATTTCAAACTTGGTTTTGAAATGTGTGCTTTGTTGTACTTTGGTTTTGGAGGAAAACTTCAAAATAAGTGGTCACAAGATGATTCAATTTAATAGAGAGAGACAAATTCAGGTAGTTTTGAAACTAAGCTCCCTGATTTTGAAAGAAGTGGTGATGAATTCATAGGACTTATCCATAACTGAATAAAGTTCAAGAACTTGAATGTAGAGGAAGTCTGTAACCTGCAGATATACAGAATGGAAGAAATAGCTTCATCCTGAATAGGAAAAAGTGATTAACATAGACTATTTTAGACTGCTAAACTACTTCTCTGTAGTTCAGACTGCAGTGGGACATTAGGAATGCCTGAAATCAAAATGGCTCAAAGCTCACAGAGAACTTCAAAGTAAATGACAAAAGGTATTGAGATACAAAGTCAGAGAAAGTAAATGTGAATCACTTGTATGGAAAGAAGCAGGTACATACGAAATGCTATGCTGGTATGAACCCAAAATGAAGGGTTGGATCCAGTAAGGGACATGGGTTGTGCAAGAGTCAGCACCCACTTAAGAATGCCCTTGCAGTTGTTTCTTATGCACTGACTGAAGACATAAAAGCACTCCAATCGGGATTTGTAGCACTGCTGGAGGAGTTAAGGCATCTCTGAGACTTAACAGAGAGTTAACAGTAAAGGGTGGTCTTAAACAAATCCTGTTTGTTTCCTTGATTTAAGCACTCTGTTAAGGGCTACAGGACGTGCCCCAGTGGAATCTGGGTCAGTTCTGTGCTTTGTACATACAGCATATATTAGGATGCAGGTGACAGACTCATGGCTTCCTTAATAAAGATGGGGAGGAGAAATATATGGAAAAAGGCAACAATCCATTCTGAAAAATCATATATTAACTAAAGCAGTTGACAAATAAGCGGACGACTGTTCCTCAACTTATGTAAATCCAAACATCCAGCTGCTAGGTAAATCCTGCAGACGGTGTGATCAGTGAGTTTTGGAGAAAGTGGAATGGAGAAACAACTCAGCCTCTGCCTTAGGCAGCCACAGAGCTGCTAAAGCAAAATTCATGATTTCAGGAAAGACATCAGACCTGACCCCAGGGCCCAGCACGTAAAGGGCGTAGATGGACTTAGCATCATCTCATCTTTCAGTTCTTCTATATTTTAGGCTATCCAGTGTAACAGGACAAAAAAGCTGAAATAATTTTGGTGTGAGGAACCATCTAAATACAGGCTAATATAGAGAGTCTGTGTTTGTGGTTTTTTTATCCCCCAAAATCAGTAAAGCAGATAAGCTTCCATCTGGTTTCTTCTCGCCTCATGATTGATATCAGCACTTGCTAGGATACTCCTTCTGCAGTTTGCAAAACTTTTTGAGATTCTTCAGGGCTGTATTAAAGGAAAGATGACACAACATCTTTATAATTTCCACATGAGTGAGGAAATTAATATCTCCTGCTACACACTTCAGAAGCAATCTGTGCAGGGTACACTTTCTGGATGCAGATTTGGGCTCTTTCTCTTCTGGCAATGCTTCAGTTCCTCTGTATCCCTCAACTTCCAAAAGGGGCCTGCAGTGTGACCATGATGCTGGAACTTCTTTCCACCAAGGTCTTGAGGGAGTCATTGTCACTGGGCCAGCTTTACAAATTAAAAATTCCTGCATCTCTAATGATGGGTTCATCTGCAAAATCTTTTAATCTAATTTAAAAATGTTTCAAAGTAACAGAAGTCCCATTCTTTGAGGTGAAAAAAGGAACAGCAGGTCTCCCAGCCATCTGTTTCTTGAATAGTTTGAATGGGAGCAGAGCATTTACCTTCCTTAGTCTTAAATCTTTTGACTGCCTCAGGGTTCAGATGGAGAAAACCCAACACATTTTCTAAGACATTTGACTTGTCCTGTATTTATAAATTCAGGCTTAGGGTTCAAGAACACGACATCTATTTTAAAATTTCTATCTCTTGCTTTCAATCTCTTGCAGTTTCAAATTGATGGACTACTTTAAATTGATGGACAGTAATGCCACTTTCAATTTAAAATGCAAACAAAAAATGCCTTTTAAAAGCCCAGTTCTTCTTTAAAACTGTTACGGTGATTTTGTTGAAAAATCTCTAATGGACTCAATTCAGGCATGCCACAGACTGAGCCCATGGAGAATAACATAATAGTACTTAAGAAGTTTATTGCATCTCACAAAGTGTCCTGTTGTCACTCATGACAATATGTACTAAGATGCTAATCCTAAAATCCAAACTGATTTTTTTTGGCAATTGTTTTTGCAGTGATATCAAGAGGCTCAGCTTAATGTGCAAGTATCATCGCTCATCAGTCATTGCTCATGTTTGCAAAGCCCACAGACTTAGTCATGCAGACATTTATATTACATCACCTCAATTAATGTAGGGTCTAGGCACCTATATGTATCCCTGCCAGTCTCAAATCCTGGGGTCACTGTTCTTTACAGCACTTCTGGGAATGCCTTCAAGGGAGAGGTCCTGTGGAAACAAATGCAACAGGAAGAGTTAACCATATTAAAAACATATTAATGTCATAAGCATTAGCAGACAAAATAGAAAACAAAATTATGGAGCTCATGAAGCAGAGCTGAGCAATGACCTCATGCTGCTCACCAGCCTGTTGGTATGTCTTAGCTGCTGCTGTTAGGCTGATGTCACTTTTAATGCAACAACTAAACCACATTCTTGGGTATGTGTTTGCCTAGGCATTGTTTCTCTTCCCCTATTTCTTATACAGTAGCAAGAGGCTCAGCATAGGCAGCACAGTAGGCACCAGAACTGTCTAAGGCTGTTACACAGAAACACATGAGAGAGAAGAGTCAAACATTACCCATTCTTCATGGGTCTTTTCTTTCGCTTCCCATTTACCCCATCACCCAGCCTGCATGTCAGAGGTCTCAAAGCTTGGCTCTGCGCTCATCTGCTCCAAAAACTGCTGTGATAACAGGCTTCAGAGAGGCAAGACGGCATAAGATGACACATTTGCTAGCTGTCTTCCTCCTATCTAGTTTCTGGCTAGACTGGACACACAAGAAGGAAACACCACTTATCTAGATATCCTAAAATTGTGTCCCTGTCACTGCTTAATTTGCTAGTACAGAAGTGTTGTTGTCCTATTAAAGACATCCCCAGGAGAACAGCATTAGCAAACAAGGCTTTCAGTGTTGGCTGGACATCCTGCTTCTCCTCTGCAGAGATGCAGCCACCCCCACAGTCTAGCCTGCTTGCTCTGGAGGAGGGAAAAATACTTTCCAGGACATTTAGAAATGCACGCAGCCTGCCAGAGCTGGTGATGTGGAACGGCACCACCTCTGACAGAAAACAAACTTTGCTCTCCCATGTCTGAGAAAAAAGTCTTCATGGGTTTCTCCTGGAAGAATACCAGAGGCTGGTTTTGGCAGGGGGATGTGCCTGCAAACAGATCTTCTGCAATAAGGGTGAAAAGCATAAACAGGCCCTGAGGTGCTGCAGGGAGCCTAGAGAACTTGTTTTGTCCTTAGGGCTTTCTCATTAGATAGTTGTGTGTTGTTCTAACCACATTAGCTGGCTGAGCTGCCCAGACTGAATTGCTAAAAGGCAAAATACGCATTTAATTCAGGAGTTTTCTGAGAAAGGTATAGCCAGGAAAGTTTCATCTGATGTTGTGAAGCCTTTCAGACCCCTGGCAGTCAAGGCCACCCATCCAATGCCAAATTTCTGAGTTTCCTATGGCAGTCTGGGAGCAACAGTCCCCATGTTATGCCACTTCAGGAAGACTACAGGGAGTGTGAGATTGCCATTCTTTGGGTGGTGGTTTTAAGAGCCCAAATTTGCCCAGGGTCTTTGTAAGGAAAATGAAAATTATTTGTCCAGGATATGAACAATGGTAACTGGCTTTTGCTGGGTGGAAA
Organism: Monarcha castaneiventris obscurior; assembly: GCA_026261815.1. Lineage (NCBI taxonomy): Eukaryota > Metazoa > Chordata > Aves > Passeriformes > Monarchidae > Monarcha > Monarcha castaneiventris. The sequence continues at coordinate 8,706,528 of JAMPIT010000566.1, read as the reverse complement.
ACATGTTTTGTTTCAGATTGGTTGTACTGCCCAAAGTATTGCCTTTCCTAACTTCACCTCTGTCAGCCAAAGAGATGCATCCTGTGCTTTCCTGCAGCTCTCTGAATCTGGAGCAACCACAAAGAGGGGGGCATCCAGGCATTCTGACAAAAACCAGAGACTAAGGGAAGCACGTGGCTCACTGTGGGATAAGGTGGGGTGGCAGAAAGGTCCTGCCCCATGCCAGCATTTGGGCAGGCTGGGCCTGCAGCAATGGGCTCAGGTCAGTGACCCAAGCAGGGTTGCCAGGTATATCCCAGTAAAAGCCCTGGGGAACAGCATGGAAAGCTTTTATCCTGGGGGGCTGCTTGTTGATTTTTACCTCCCACATTGCAATTTGATAGTGGATAAAGGCACGAGGCAGGAGGGTGACATGGTCAGTGGGTACAGATGGAGCACAAGGGCCATATGAGGTACAGGCACTACGTGGGAGAGGTAGGGAGCATGGTACAGATATGATGCTCCAATTTTGGGTTCTGTCCCTATGAGTGCTCTGTGCTTTCCTAGTGAAAACTGCCTAATTGAGTACTGTTTCCTTTTTAGAAATGGTTGTTGGAGATGTTATTGGTGCTGCTCATCATTCCTACTATGGCTAAAGCTCTTGTGCGTGAAGTGTGTATTTATGGTTCAAGATAGTACTAAGGAGAAACTGTACTTTTAAAGTATGTTCCCATGGATGTTGTGGTACCCATTAAAATTGGGCAGTTGGTAATGAAGTTCTGCTTAAAAAGAGGCAATAAAGAGGGCAGGAATAAGTTGTTTCTTATTTCTTTGCAATTTTCAAAAAAATACATTCACATTGAAATATTTTAGGACTTTTGTGGCTTTTTTGTTTCTTCCTGTGATATTTCATATGTCAGATCTATTTCTGGGCAGGAGAACAGACCAACTGCATGGAGACAGTTGTGTGTGGCTGTTTAGGAAAGTGGCTGTGTCTGTCTGTGTAAGAATATGTCCAGTGCATGTTTTTGATCTTGATTGAATCCTCTGGCTAACATAGAAATGCATCTATGTAATAATGAAAATCTGCTTATAATAAAAATAAAAACGTTAATTATTCTAGTGCCTGTGCAGATGTTATTGATAATGTCTTTTATGTGAAAGAACATGAACAAAGCAGACCTCTGACTTTCAAAGAGACAAATGAAAAAGCCTCACGGTGTGCCAAATTTTAAAAAGAGAAACCCTTAAGGGAAAGAAAAATAAAAAGTTTGAGAGTGCAGAGTAAAAAAAAAGCAAGTATTAAAAACTATGAAAGCAATCTTGTCATTACCACATTCATTAGAAAAATTATATTCTGAGTATCCTTTGCAAAATATCAAATCTTCATACCCCAGTGACAAATAGGACACAAATTACATCAGGAGAGTTGACTTACATTATATATTGCTTCAGTTAAGTCTTCGGATACTTGCATCCTCAGCCTATAGATACAGGGATTCTAGAAGATAATGCTCCTTTATAGGATCAGAAGAGTAGAAACATTTAAACCAGATCGTGGCTAAACCCAGTAATAAATGTAACATCCTTGGTTTGAAAAGCCATCCTCCTGTTCGATTTTAACTTCTGATTCATCTATGGTTTTTCTGGTTTGCTTGCGGTCCTGCTTGGGGCAGCAACTTTCAGGAGGTTTTGCGTGAGAAGAGGCATGAACTTGGCAAGAGTTAGTGGCCCCCAGAAGGAAGGAAGGAAGGAAGGAAGGAAGGAAGGAAGGAAGGAAGGAAGGAAGGAAGGAAGGAAGGAAGGAAGGAAGGAAGGAAGGAAGGAAGGAAGGAAGGAAGGAAGGAAGGAAGGAAGGAAGGAAGGAAGGAAGGAAGGAAGGAAGGAAGGAAAGAAAGAAAGAAAGAAAGAAAGAAAGAAAGAAAGAAAGAAAGAAAGAAAGAAAGAAAGAAAGAAAGAAAGAAAGAAAGAAAGAAAGAAAGAAAGAAAGAAAGAAAGAAAGAAAGAAAGAAAGAAAGAAAGAAAGAAAGAAAGAAAGAAAGAGAGAAAAAAGAGAAAGAGAGAAATAAAAAGAAAAGTTCTTTAGATCATTGTTTTCTTGATATATGAGGCAAAATGTTCAGTAGTCTTTCATGGAAAAAAGTAATTCTGGCAAGATAATTCATTCTAGATTCACAGAATTCTGTAAAAAATGCAAACTGAGAATAACAGAAAAAGACAAGAGAAATATCAGTTTTTTCTTTTAAATAAAATGTTTTGATTATTTGATTATTTGATTTGGAATCACTTGTTCAGTATAGAATTTCTTTTAAGATTAAAAATGTAAATTGTTCAGATTTCCAGGCTTAATAAAAAGCTTTCTTCAACCTGCAATTCACCTCTTCTATGAAATTACCACCAAATAATAATAAAAAAGTATCATTCACATAGGTTCATCCATCCATCTAACTGCCAAAAGAGCATCCTTTTTCCCACTTCCCTTACTGCTTTGACTCTCTATCATCTGACATTTATTATTATTTAATTGTGCTGCCATTCGTCCAAGCCAGGGCTGAACTGTGCTAGCTGCTGCATGATTAGGTAGCAAAACCTTCAAATTAACAGTTTCACTACAGAAACCTTTTAGATTAGAGATATAAATAAAAAGGTTTTAATCGAATATTTATCCAGTGCAGTCGACCAGAAAAAAATGGTTGCCATGGCAGCTGGAATTTCCCTGTACAAGTGTCAGGAGCTGTGATAGTTCACTGGTCAAGCAATAAGGTTAGGAGCCCCTGCATCATCTTCGGCTGTAGAAATGTATCATCAGTCTCTCTCTCCAACTTCTTTATTTGTTCAGCTGCCAACAAATTTAGGTATGGGGTCTTTTAAGTTGCAAAGGTCTGCTACAGAACAAACTTTTTGTCCCTCTGTATCGATCCCTTGTTGTCATTCATACAAATTATGTCCATCCTAAATGTATTTCGCAAATGATGCTTTTAGCATCATGTCCCATTAGGGAGCTAAGGGTGTGCTTAGCCTAAGCATTTTGCTTTATGGCTGTCATAGGTCTCAGCTAGAAGTAAAACTCCAAACTTCTCTACTGGTTACTGTAAGGAAACATTAGCAGAGACCAAAATGCAGGTTTGTATCAGCTTGGCATTTGTGGCATTGGACTGCATTATATCACCACTTCATTAGTGGGTGATTTTTTTCCCTTGTGGCAAAGACAGTGAGAATTGCAGTTCCATGTTTCTTTTGTGAGGTTGCCACACCTTTAGAGAAAAGTATGCTATCTGAAGTGTCACCTAACTCACTTAGAATGTCACCTATTTCACACAGAAAGGACAACATCTATCACTTTATATCTCTGTACTCCCAGCAGCTTAAATCTTTCTGAATAAGTAAGGGCTGCAGGGATGTTTAGGGATGTAGCTCATACTTGGACTTATCTGAGGAATTGTACAATGAATGGGAACAGGCTTTGGAGCCCATTTGCAGTTCAGTAGGATGCTAGATTTATTTTGATTTCCAAAACTCCTATTTACCTGTTTGGATGCTGTCAATCTAATTTATGTGCAGATATGTCCAAGGAAACAGCTGGGTTTACTGAGTTACTCCTGCTGAAGAGAAACTCTGCAGGAGGAAGGGGAGAGCACTTAACTAGTTCACCTACTCACAAATGTTCCAGTGCAGACCTTACTAATGCCATGGTTGTCTTAACGCTGGGTGGGCCTTCTTCCTTCAAATAATGACCTTCCTATAAGGAAATATCATTCTTTCAAAACTACTTAAGGAAAATATTTTTTTAAATTTGGCAGGTTAAATGACTCATCCAAAAGGGTCATCATATAAAGTGTAGAACAAAAGCTGGCACAATGACTCTTATTCTTTTTATGTGATAATACAACTCCTGGGAATCCTGGTCCTGAAGCAGAAGGTCTGCACCAGAGCTGGACAATTAAAGAATGAAAAAGATGGTCAATCCCCAAAGGAAGCCAGTTTTAATACATGAAAACAGTGGTATATCCAATCCTCTTGAAACTCTGCATTATAAAGGTTACCTGGTAGGAAAATGACAGAGTTCATGGAGGTATTTTTACTCTCCATTTTCCTCTGTTGAGAAGAGCAGGCAGGAAAAGCCATCACTACAGGTGACATTGTTAGCACCGTGGCAGGGTTGCAGAAAACTGATTCTTTGAAGGATAATCATGGTGCTGCCTGTGCTTAGGAGGTAAAAAGCTTTTGTATATCCAGAGAGAGAGGGATGATACTCTTGTGTAACCCTCTGGTGGCCAGTCATCTCCTTCGAAGATGATCTGGAGAAAAAAGGAGCACAGACAGTGGCAGCAACTTTCTTTGGCAGGAGGGATGATGGTGTAAATTTGCTGCTGTGAAGTGTATCTTGAAGGGTATGAAATGTGTTTATTTATGGAAACAGAATTACAGCTATGACTTCTGATACATCCTAAAGCCATTCCATGTGTAGAAGTACCACTTTATGCACACACAAATTTATTCCACCTATTCCTGCCTGCCCCTGGTCAAAACTGAAGAGATCTGTAAAGAGGTTTTCTCTCACTTTGGTTTGTTGTCAGGGGTTATGCGTACACTTGGCTCATTGGACAAAGCAGCTATTCCACACTTTACCATCTGCTGGTCATCTTAGTACCTGACACAATCATCCTCCTTCCCTGTCCCCCTTTCATGCTTAACCTCACCTCTCTCTTTTTTTTATTATGCTCAGTTTTCCATCCTTCTACCTCACTTTCCTTTCTTCTTGCTTTGGCCCCACCTTGGATCCACATTCTCCCCAATCCTTGGATAATACTTCCCTCCAGTCCTTCTTGTCTTCTTAATCTCTGTGGTTCACCTAGTAGTCCTTAGTGCCACAGCAGCTGTTCTTACACTGACTTCTGACTTCATGATTGTTTCTCCTCCTTGTGCTGTGCCTGGAACCACCACTCCTCTTCTGAAAACATCTGCAGCCTTTTTATATCTCTCTGACACAGAGTATAAAGGTTGAAAGGCCATCAGAATGAATTTGCAGGCAGAGGATTTGATCAGCAAGGAGGTGGACATCAACAAAGAAAAAGATTTAAATGCAACAAATGCAAACATGGCCACAGGATTCCTAGGAATGCTCTGCAGCTTCAGAGCAAGAGGAAGAAGTGTGTATGTATAGATTTACACTGGCCAATTCAAGTCATGGCATGGGATTGCTCCTGAATTTTTCACCAATGCTAAAGTTTTGTGTATTTTGTGCAAACATAAGTAGCCCTTTCTCTTATCTCCCGCAGAACAGGTGACTGTGGTGGTATGTATCTGAAGCCAGGGTATTCTTTTCCTTTTTACATTTACACATCTGCCTGTTCCCTCTGGACTATACACACTCTTTGCACTTGGACATGAAGCCTTCAGCCCATAGGAAATACCATCAAGTGCAGAACACAAAGTGCACATCCCCGAGGTAACATGGAGTACCATAAACACGCCTGTTGTTTGTTCTCTTCTCTTCTATGTCTTTCATAAACTATTGCTAAATGCAAGATCTCAGTCCTTGCCCTCCAAGTGCACTGTTGCTTCTTCTCAGAGGTCTAAATAAATGCCAAAGCAACCAAGGTAAACATCTTCCCACAACAGAGGAAATAGAATGTCCCTCTGTAAGAGCAAGCCTCCCTCTGTGGGAGACAAAACTTTCCATCTTGGATTGTGTAAGGCTGAGAAACAAATAGTCATGGAATGGGAGCACTAAGGGAGACTTCCCTGCCTTCTCCTCTAATGGCAATATATATTACACCAACCTTTTTTCTCTAACATAAACACAGCTGTGAGCATATTAGCTTGAAGCTGCATAAACCAAAACAGATTAAGAGCAAGAATAAACATGGTATTTAACATGTTGCTTGAAGATACCTAGATGCAATAGTGATTGAGGTGTTGTAAGATTCTACACGCAGGAAAACATATACTTGGTGCCTGTGAGTCAGTATTTATAAGCATTTGAGTCACGGAAGCATCATAGAATCGTTTAGGTTGGCAAAGACCTTTAAGATCACTGAGGGCAACTATTACCTAACGCTGCCAAGGCCACCACTAAACCATGTCCCCCAGCACCACGACAACAGTCTTTTAAATACCCCCAGGGATGATGACTCAATCACTCCCCTGGGCAGCCTGTTCTAGTGCTTGACAACTCTTTTGGTAAAGAAATTTTTCCTAATATCCAAAGTAAACCTGTCCTGGTGCAACATGAGGTCCTTTCCTCTTGTCCTATCACTTGTTACCTGGGAGGAGAGACTGACCTCCACCTCACCACAGCCTTCTGTCAGGTAGTTGTGGAGAGCTATAAGGACTCCCCTCAGCCTCCTTTTCTCCAGACAAAACACTTTGCAGTGTCTGAGCTTAAATTTACCATTTTAAAGTAAACCAAATAAAGGAAGATTTTAGGACTAATTATTATACTAGAAATCTTGTAAAATTGTGACTCACAAAATGCACGTGGTTCAGAAAGGCTGCCTGTATTCCTGGCATGTAGTCCACCTGTGCTTGCAATATCCCAGAGAAGTGTCAGGCTGCCAAGAAAGAATTAAGGAATAAAGGCCTCGCCCAGTGGTGTGTGGATAGGAGTGAGGAGGCCAAGGATATGTGGACAAAACAAATTGCCTTTTGGGAGCTCTGCGTTGGCAGGTAATTGGTGTTCTGCTGACAGCTGTGCCCAGAAGTGTCAGAGAAACTTTTGCTACTTCTCAATCTGTGGGTGCCCCAGGAAAAGTGGGAACTCTGTGCGACCGTGGACCTGCATGTGCTAGACCCTGGTGAAAGAGCCAAGAGCTAAGGGAGGCCAAGCGATAACAGTGTTGACAGACTGTGTTGGTCACAGCTGAGAGTAACCATGTTTGCAGTCATTTTACATGGTTTGTGTTCTGATTCCACAGTCTATACTTGCTGGTAAGTGCCTCATACCCAGGTCAGATGTGACATACATTGAAGATGTCTCTGCTGGCCTCAGCTTATTTATTTTAGAACAGAATTGCCTTTTCCCCTTTCTGCGTGCCATTAGCTTTCCAGGAAAGTATTGAAAACCAAGTAAACTATCCTTTCCTTTCTCAGCAGAAAAATAAAGAAAAACCGCAAATTTTTGAAATTATAATTTTAATTTTTTTCCTTTTTTTTTTTTTTTTACTTTCCTATCCTTAGCATCTTGTTAGAATGCCTGGTCATTTTCTGTGCCTTCTGTTTTCCAAAGCTAATGGTGTACGCACACATAGACTTGTATTTGACTCTGCCTTATGAGGTTCTTATCGAAGTTAGAAATCAAGTGTGCAGTGTGTTTCATTTCCTATTGAAACTTACGTGATTTTATGATCTCTAAATATTATTGACTTAGGAGTATTCTAGACTTTTTCCATCTTCATCTGGAATGCTGGATGACATCAGGCTTTTGATTAGCCCATTGATGGCAGCAAATACTCCCAAGGCATGTCAGAAAAGGTGAAAAACCTGTTATCACTTTTTTTTTGGTTCATTCATATATGAAGAAAGTGTGTAGACTGAGGATCTCTACTGGCAACATTTGCAGTTTCTATTGTGAGGTCAGAGTATAACAACAGAAGTAATTTTAATTACGTCCAACATCCCATCACAGTCAGTAACCCCCAACAAGGAAAAAGCCACACTTTGCCACTCAATTTAAGTAAGGTTTTCTGTGACTCTGTGTTACAGAAAGGAAAAAGGTCTGTGCAGTAATTTATGATTTTTTTTCTGTGTTGACTTCTGTCCCCTTGCTATTGCCAAAAATAATTTTATTAAACTTCAGCCTGGCAATGACAAATGAAACACAATCAGGATCCAGATGATCTTGATGGTGATGTTTTATTCTGAAAAGCGACCTATGTGTCTTTTCTTCTGGAGATTGTTGCTTACTCATGTTATTACTAATAGGGAAAATAATTCTTCTGGAAAGAAAGGCACTTTCATTTGACCATCTATACAATATATTTATTCCTGATTTTAGCATGTAAGTAGAGTGGCTTCAAGAAAAAACAGAAATATCTGGGCTGTAATGGTGGACCTGCTGATTGATTTGCTCTGTGACTTATAAATTTGTGAGTGGTCACTATTTACCTTTTCCTTCCTAAGGTAAAGGAGACTGTCCATGCTTCCACTTCTGATGTCTCTCCTCTCCCCTCCCTTTTGCCCATTTAGGTTAACAACAAATGAAAGAGAACATGCAGTGGAAACTGTATTAATACAAATAAATGTAGAAAATGCAAAAGAATGCTGTAATCAAGAAAAGCTTTGAAAGGAGCACATATTTTACTCACTCAAGTGGAAGAATGTTATTTGCTGGTAGTTTGTTACATGACTTCAAAGTCACTTTTGAAAACAGAGCTTTCTTACCAAAGCCATTTGAATTCTATATTTTTCAGTGTTCTGTGTCCCAAATTTTGCTTTAGAAAATCAAGACAAAACTCTTAGGTATAACATCCTCATCCATACAGCAAGAGCACAGTATCACTGGAATCAGACCCACATGAACTGAAATGAACCATTCACCTCCAGGCTTAGATGAGGTTTTAAAAAGGAATTTTTCCCTCTGTTTCTGGAAGTCATGGTAACACCCTGGCAATCTTGCCCAGTCAAACGAGTCCATGGACACTGGCATTCACAGAAGCACAGAAGTCAGAAGGGCAGCCAATCCACTCCCCACCCTCAGACTAGGTTGCCTATGTTAAGCAAATATCATGACAGAGATTATAGAATCATTGAATCACAGAATATCTCAAGATGGAAGGAACCCACAAGATAATCGAGTCCTACTCCCTGCTCCTTGCAGAAGCAATCTGTTTTTTAAAATTCAGGGATGGGAAGTCTTCATTTCCCTAGGCCATCAGTCACAGTCTGCACAATACCTGCAGTAGGTTGTGTTTTGTTTGCTGACTCATCTTTGCCCTGAAACTAGTTGAATTTAATTTTTTTGTTACTGTAATTCCCTGTTGCTTGGAGATTATCCCAGGCCGTGTGCACTAGTATTAAGCTAGAAAACCAAGAGATCAGGATAGGGAGGAGGCAAATAAAGGGCAAGATTTGCTGTAACATACCAGTTGATGAACATATCAGAGAATGTAAAGAAAGACTTTGCTCTTCAGAAACAGTATTATCAGTATCATAAATGTGGTTCATAAAATAGAAGACTTGAAACTGTAATGAATAGAAGCAGCAAGATTAATGTCAATGACCTGGTGAGAGTAGAACAGTGAAATGATCTCTTAGCTGCTTAGGAATGGAGAAGAGAGGGCCATGTAGCTCAGGACAGCAATACTATAAATACAAAAGTCAGTGTTTTAACCAATAGCATGGGGAGCTGCTGCTGAAGGCCTGCTGCAATCTCATCCAAATCATCCTACAGAAATATCAGTCTCTATGTGCATGAAGTGCAAGAGATGAAATTGTTAGGGGCAACAGAAGAGGTGGTAGGTGTGTCAAGTTGAACTTTAGTACCTTTTCTACTGCATCAAATGTTCAATTTAATAGAAAGTAGCTGGTTGGAATCTTATCTTAGCAGATAATCAGTAGAAACTACTGGCTATAGATAAATGATTTTAACATAGTTTTGTGTAAGGCAGGTAAGTGGACTTGCAACTACAGTGATCTATAAGGCATCAGAGACATCACCATGGGATAGGCAGGCAAAGCACCATTAAAGGAAGGCTGAAAGCTTCTGGAGTGGTAACTTGTGGCCACATGGCATACACTCATCCATGTCCAAAATGTAACTAGGCACCTATGCGTAGGCACCCAAACTGCACCATAATTTAAGGAGAATGACTAAGTCAATTAGCACAAATAAGAAACTATGGCATGTAGAGGATTGATATGGGGATGTAGAAAAAGATATAGGGAAAATGGAGATGGCTAGTGGGGAAACAAGGAGAAACATGGAAAGCATCCAAGGAAGGCTACTAACATTACATACTGATGACCAGGTTGAAATAGGTTGAAATAGGTTGCAAAATTACAGCCTGGTTCTGCAGCACTGCCATTTCTGTTCTGCAGCTGAACAAGAAGAGGCCGATGTGTTTGTATTGCAGAAGGATGAGCACTATTCCCCAGTGGACACATCAGACAGATGATGTCAGGCCACTGGGCAGTGACAAGCTGGGCTCTCAGCCAGCAGGGCAGCCTGCTCTCCTGCCAGCAGCATGGTGGGATACAACGCTGCCTGTTTGGTTTGTTAGGCAGGCATATGGTCTGCCTTTCTGCCTGGCTTCAGTCAAAAACATTCAACTCAAACAATGTACAGTTGCAAAGCCTTCTCATTCTGCTATCACAGCTTGCCTTTGGAACACTAATCGCTCCAACATCTTTCAAATAGCTCTGAATTTGATTCTGTCCCTAATACTGCCTCAGAAATACCACATAGTGCTCAGCAAATCTTTTATACAGACTTTTCAAACACACTCATCCACGACTTCTTGGTTTTCTAGGTGCTCATCTCAAGGCCCTGGGGTATGATACCGAGAAACTCTTCAGCCCTGAAATCAATGGCTGCTTGCCTGAAAGGGAAAGGTTATAGTGCTACATCCTCCAAATGACTAAGTTTTAGGTTCCTTTTGTATAACAGGGATCAGTGCCTACATTTCACCTTAAGACCCACATGTTTTATTTACCATCCAGGAAACTGCCCAGTAATTTTCTAAGGGTTTTGAGAAAAGTGGATGTTTATGAACTCTTTAGTGATAAGTGCCCTAAAAATGCAGGTGGAGAAACTTGTCAGTCTGACTGTATTCAGAATAGTCAGATTCTTCTTCAAAGAAAAGAGAGTAGAGCAAAGAAGGTATAAGGCCACGTCATAAAATGCTTACTTAGTGACTACTGTCTTTCTTGTGCACTGAATAAATAGTGAATCTCACGTGTTTGCACATTTGTGACGTTCTCTGTGATCTGAATTTATTTCCCTAGAACAATGTATATGCATAACAAGTTCAACTCAGTTGTCACTGCCTTAATTTGGCTATTGCCCTATTTGAGTAGCTGGCTTTGCTAGACCACTACCCATATGACTAAGATAATTTAGATTTACTAAGTCACTTTGATTAGTTTGTTACATATGTTGTTGTTCTCTCCATATGAAAATAGCATTGCCATAGCAAAATATTCAATGCATAAATCGGCAGTTGCTTTTCTTGAGTCCTAAAACAGAAAGAAGATTATTAAATTCATTGCTGTGCTGTTTTCCCTTCCCTTTCTCTCCATGGGCAGTCTGAGGTTTTCCTGAGCACTTCTTTTGCCAATTGCTTCACACTTTTTTATTACTGCATGAGCTTCTAATTGCAGATAGAATTACTCGGCAGATAGAATTACAGGTTAATTTGGCTTTCAGGATTTTTTAAAAAGAAATTTATTTTCCCTTTCCCTTTTAGTTTCTTCCTCTCCAAAACTTTGTAGAGTATTTTGTTTTGGACTTAGGAGTAAACACTAATATGTGTTTCAAAATTAAATAGTGTCAGCATTCACCAATGATAATGCTGGCAAAGGAAAAATGTATTTCTTGAGGATTACTTTTTTTCCTTTCCCCAACATCACAATAATACGGAAAAAAGTTATTTTAATGTTTTGCTTTAATACTTTTATCTGTATTCTGAAAATAAATTACTTGTTCATGAATAGTCCAATACTTCTTTGCCCAAACTAAGAAATGTTTGGGTAATGTTTCATTGCACAACTACTTCACAAAGCTGAAGTCAGCTTTAAGATTTACATTTTCCTTTCTCCCTCTGCCTGACCCAAACTTTATTGATATTTTGGGACTTCTAGTATGCTGTCATACCTTTTAATTCACTTATGAGTATCTAGTTAGACAAATTTGCCTCACAGAAATCTAAACCTGTCAAATTTTGCTGATGGGCAGAGCTTTTCTTCACACATTTTGGGAGATTGTTTAAATTTATTATCCAGGTTCTGGAACACATAGGCACTATTTTGTTAAAGCTTGCCCTTTCAAACCACTGCACCCTTTCCGTAAGTTTTTCCCCTTGTTTTAATCTGGAAGGATCTAGAGAAAGCTGTTGACAGGTGTACTACTCAGTGTTCACAAAATTCTGTGGCAGACCATCTATGCACAAGCAGTGCATACTGTTTCCAGCCCCATCAGTGTTCACTGACAGCAAGCTTAAGTTGGATTTGTCTGACATATGGTTATAACATTCCTTCAAGCATGAACGGATACTATTTATTCAATAATGCAGTGTAGCCCCAACCCTCTTTTATCTCAACAACGTGTCAGCTCTGATGCCTATAATGAAAGTCAGATGCCAGTCCTGCCAATTGTTTCACTGGCAATACATTTCAGCAAGAAGAGGTAGGGCTGGTTGCTGCTGGGGACATGAAATGAATACACAGAACATAAGAATGGTGTTTGTTTTGTGGCTGGCTCAGCTGGAGTGGGAAGGAGTCTAGGAGATCAAGGTTGTGATTAGTTGCTCAAAATCTAGTTGAAGTCAGTAACTAGTGGTGTATGTCAGGTGTTAACATTAGGTCCAAAACTATCTGACATCTCATAAATGATCTGGATGAAGCAGAGGGCACCCTCAGCAAGCTTACTGATGATCACAGAATCTATTAAGTTGGAAAAGACCTCTGAGATCATTGAGTCCAACCTATGACCTAACACCACCTTGTCAACTAGACCATGGCATCAAGTGCTGTGCCCAGTCTTTCCTTAAAGACCACCAGGGACAGTGACACATAACTGGGAGGAGTCGCTGATCAGTTACTGATAAAACTCCACGGACTTGTGCTGCCATCCAGAGGGACCTCAACAGGCTAGAGAAATGGGCTGACAGGAACCTCACAAAGTTCAAAAAAGAGAAGAGCAAAGTCCTGCACCTGGGGAGAAACAACCCCAGGCACCAGTATGGGCTGGGGGCCACCCCAGCTTGGGGTCCTGGTGGACACCAAGTTGAACATAAGCCAGCAATGAGTCTTTGTGCCAAAGAAGACTAATGATATGCTAGGATGCATTAGAATCAGTGTTTACCAGCAGGCTGAGGGAGGTGATCCTTCCTCTCTACTCAGAAGTGAGGCCACTCCTGGAGTCCTGTGTTCAGTTCTGGGCTCCCCAGTACAAGAGGGACATGGACATACTGGAGAGACTGCAGTGAAAGGTCACAAGGATGATGAAGGGACCCTAGTTACCTTTCCAATGAGGAAAGGCTGATAGAGCTGTTCAGGCTGAGAGGGACTGTTCAGCCTGGAGAAGAGAGGGGTATCACCAGTGTGTATAGTGGATGAAAAGAGGACAGAGCCAGGTTCTGCTCTGTAGTGCCCAGTGACAGGACCAGAAGCAATGGGCACAAGCTGAAACACAGCAGGTTCCGTCTGAACATCAGGAAACACCTCCTCATTGTGGGGGTGACCGAGCACTGGCACAGGTTGCCCAGAGAGGTTGTGGAGTCTCTTGGAGATACTCAAAAGCTGCCTGGACATGGCACTTGAGCAGCAGGGCTTGGTTCAGCTGACCTCCAGAGGTCTCTTCCAGTCTCAGCTATCCTGGGCTGCAGAGACTGCAGAGAAATAACAGCATGGCAGGGAACCATTCTGCCACAGAGATTAACAGTTCTTTGGTTACTTAAGATACATATCCTGCATTTTTATCTTCCTAGGTCTCTTGCTGTTTCTGCTACTCCTTTTCATCAGGGTCCCTGTGGCAGGCCACGGGTGACACAACTGGAGCGGAGTTTGGTGATCACTTGCAGAACTTTTGAGAACTGCCAATTTCAGTGATGTACCACGTCCAGAAATTTATTATCTACTTTATTTTGTATCGCCAACCTCTCCTAAACATTGTTTTTTTGTTTTCTAATAGAATATGCAACATCCGGGAAGGAGCGCTGACAGCAAGCGTTTCTGATGGCGTTTGGTCCCGCTAAGCCTGACTTGCCCCTGACTCGCGACGGAATTTTCTGTCCCAAAAAAGCCGGCTAGGCACCTCGCGTGCACCGACGAGGTGCGTTCCATCAGCAGGGGACACACAGAGGCGCGAAACCACGGGGAGCGGAGCAGAGCGCCCCGGCCGGGGCTCAGCCCGCCCCGAGCCCGCCCTAGCGGAGCGGCTCCCGGCGCTGCCGGCACCTCCTCGGGCTCCGCGGGGAAGCCGGGCCGGCAGGAGGCGTCCTGCGGCGGCAGGGAGAGGAGGGAGAGGGAGGAGGAGGAGGAGGAGGAGGGCCGAGGCGGGGGTGCCGGCTCTCCCGGAAACAGCGCCGGCCGGCGGCAGAGCGGCGGCGGCTGCCAGCGCTGGGAAGTCGCTCGTGGTCCTGCGCCCTCGCCGCACGCCGGGCGGGTCGGGGCGGCGTGGCGGGCGGCATGGAACCGGTGCCCCGCGAGGAGAAGCCGAACCCGCTGCAGGATGCCAACCTCTGCTCCCGGCTCTTTTTCTGGTGAGCGCCCCGGGGGGAAGGGTAGCGCCGGAGGTGCGGCGCCGGGGTGCCCGCCGGCGGGGAAGGCGCCGGGCTTAGCGCCGCTGGCTTCACCTCGCCGGGCCGCTCGGGAACGCCGAGCCGCGGCTAAGGGCGCCCGACTCGCACTTGAGCAGGGCTCCCGGAGCGTCCGGGCGCCTCGGCGGCGGCGGCGGGCGGGAGGGAGGGAGGGAGCGAGCGGGGAAGGGAAGCGGCGGCCGGCGCTGCGCCCTCGGCTGCCGGCAGGGACTGTGCGGCCGCGGCTCGGGCACGACCTGCCGCCCGCCCCCGCGGGCTCCGTGTCACCGCTGCCGGCCGGGGCAGCCCCGGCTCGCAGGTGGGGTGAGGTCTCCTGAGGTGAACCCGGCAGCCCGCGATAATCCCCGGCTGCGGTCTGGGGATGGCGCAGCCGGGGGCCTGCCTATCTCGGGCACGGCAGCGCTCAGCCGGGCGGGCGGCGCCGGGCGCGGCCCCGTCGCCCCCTCCGAGCACGTGTTTGGTTCCCTCGGTAGCTGCCGGGAGGACGGGAGCCTCTTCTGCTTCCTGGCCCGGGACTGGGTGCTGGGCTGCTCCCGGGCGTTGTTCTGCTTCCCCCTTTGCGTAACGGGTCGCGGACAGGGATTGCGTGCTGGGCTCGCTTTCGGCGTGGGGCTTTCTCCTCCAGCAGTGAGGTGGTTTCTGACCCGCATCACTACGTGAGAACTTCCCTGTGCGAGGGATGGCTGGACAGCATCCTGGCTGCTCGCACCCACGCTTCTGCTGCCTCCGCTCCGGAGGGGCTTGGGGTGTCACGGAGCGAAGGCTGGCGGTGTTGCCACAAACTTCCCGGGACCAGATGGCTGCCAGCTACGGCAGAGCTAGTGCTTGGTCCCTTCTTAGTGGGGATCTCGGCCCTGTTGTACATCTGTGCGCAAAGACCTGAGGAATTGCAGCTCAGCATTTTAGTTGCTTTGAAATGTAGTAGGAAAAGATGTGCAAAGTAAAACGGCAGAGCACCAAGGTTGTTTATCTTAGCAGACCCCATTTGGAAGAGCACTTACAGCGAAAGCAGAAAAAGCCCTTATCCTACTTCACCTGCCATAGCCTGAACCAGGGTACACATGCTGCGTGGTGGAGGAGGGGGAAGGAAGAGAGGGCATGGCAGGTGAAGCTCTTTTTTTGGAAGCCTCTGAAACACAAAAAACTCTTTGATTCTATAAGCAGCTCTGAGCAGGTGCAGAAGTCCCTTTTGCAAGGTAGGGGGATTTTAAAAACCCTGGTGACTTTTAACTAAACATATTTTTCAGTCGAGGATATGTCCTCAGAGGTACTGTGAGCAAAAATAAAATAAAATAATAATAAAAAAAAGGCAGTTTGTATGCTTCTGCAGAACTCCCTGTGTTCAGCATTTTGACTTTTACTTTGACAACAGGGACACCCATGTTGGAAACAGCTTTGTTGTGAAATCCAAGCAGAATGGGATGAACCTAAGTTGGCCATGTAGCATTCCAGGACTGCTTCTGGTCTGTTTCCTTTCTCTTGCTAGGAACTTGTGGTGTTACTGGTAGTTCTGCCAAAACCAATCCAGCTAGATGTGAAAAAGGAAGCATGCAATGCTCATAGCCAGCTTTCTGACTGCCACTATAATTCTTTTTTTAGGCCTTCTGTATCACTCTGCATGTATTGCAGAGAAGCATTCAACAGTGACAGTGAAGTACCTTAAATTTCCCTAGTTTTAAGCATGCATCTGAAAGATTCCTTTTACCCCAGATGTGTTTGTAGGTTCTTACTTTGCAAAGGGAAAAACAGGTGGAAGTCTGTGCTTGGGGGATGACAGATCTGCTAAAAGTCCAGAGATTGACTGTGACTTCAGACTTCACAGTCAGATGCTGGTATACAACCATAGGGCTGCTTTGGTTTAGCAGAGCATGTAAAGCTTTAGAATTTGCCCAATGTCCTGTTTTTCAGGCTTTTATAGCAGTGTAATTCACAGCAGTGAAAATAGCCTTCTAAAGTCTCGTCTCTTACCTGTGCTGCGTGTGATCATGACTAGCATCGGTATATCCTTGTTATTTACTAGTCAACAAACATTAGTGTTTTCTGGGTGAAAATTTCAGCTGAAGTGATACCTTCAGTGGAGTAAATTGAATAATCAGGGCCTATCAGTTTTCTGCAAGCTAATACTATTTTGCATAAAATTCAGGAAGTGTTAAAACACCCTCTCATTTAGCTATAAAGCTAACTTTAAGGGTAACTAAGAATTACTCGCCCTTTCTACAAGGAGTGTAGCATCTCACAGCTGTGTGGGTACTGCTTCATTTTAGCTGCTGTCTTACACAGGGCGTTCTGAGATGTTTTCATCTGGAGAACTGGAGAAACAGTGCTTGAGGAAGGCCATCCTGTGAGTAGCAGCAGCCACTACCCTGTGGTTGCTGGAGTGTGCCTGCTCTGCTCTCCACATTCCAGGTGTTGGCTGTTTGGTGTCAATGAGGGTAAAAAGTACAGCACTGCAAGTAGCTGGGCAAAGGTCCTTATTTTAATTTGTTTATGTTTTTTACAAAAGTGCAGTTTTGCCATTGTAAGGAACCACCCTCCCATTTGTTGCCAGTGGTACAGAATAAAAGCTTTCATTATTGTCTGGTGCAAACAGGATCAAACTCATGGGAGAAAAAAAGTCATGTTTTCATTGAGTTATAAAACTCAGGTAATGAGTGTGTAGGCTGAAGAGACATTCTTCTCCCATTGTTCAAAGCTTGTCTTCTTGCTTTTGGGTTGTGACTTTGGCAAGTAGGAGCTTGATGAACATTAAACACTCTAGCAGTACATTCATGAGAAAGAGGAGCATCTGGATTATGTGTTAGTATTGTTACTTTTATAATGCATCCATTGTGTAATGTTACAAGAATGAAAACAATTTATGACAGAAGTATGAAGATCAGGGCAGTTGAAAAATATTGTTTTACATGTCTTTCACTGAATTACCTATGTTAAAATAGGTTTATCAAAGCCCAAATTGGTCTTCTGGATGTTTCAGATATTACTGTAACTCCTGACTTTCAGAGTCACAATTTCCACGCTCACCAAACTTTTTAAGGCCCAGGCTGGGATTTCAGTTATAGTTTGGAGTGCTTGGGTGTATTTCTGATTTACTTCATCTATGTTGTTAGCTTGTTGGTTTTTTTATTGCTGGCTCAACTTGCTGGTGAGAATGAGGACTCTGAAGGACGGATAGGAAGATTTGCTTTCTTTTTAAAGTTTGTCCAAGGAAGAGATAATTCAGTCCAGTGTTTTTCATGTTTAAACAGCTATTCAGTTGTAGAAAATTTAGGAATTGAAAAAGCTTTATAGTCTCCCATGCTTTCTGCAGTTGAGAATAGTACTTTTTGCATCTTTTTTTCTGATGTGGGTGGTGGGGATTATTAAAGCAATAACTTTAGACAGTAAGAATATTTCTCATTTTTAGCCATTAACCCATCTTTGAGCTTGCATGTTCATTAAGTAGGAAATGTATCTTTATTTGCTTAGAGCATTTGTTCCCTTGAGTTACTAAAGATGTTTCTCCTATACAGCAGTTGAATTTTTATGCCTTCTGCTATTTGGACATCAAATCCACTTTAATGGAAAGATGCAAAACATAGGCTATGATTAAAGTTTTGAAAGACTGGGTAACTTCTATCCTGTTAACATCATGAGAAGGAGGGCAAGCTGGAACACCCTGGAAAGAGTATCCAGCATTTTTGTGCAGAGAAGTAAAGGAAGTTAAAGTCCTTCTAAATTTCATATAAATTTATAATATAGTCTTAATGATAATAGTAATTACTTACCTGTCACAGAGTTACCATGACTGTAACAAGTCTGGGTTTCTTGGAGCACTGAACGCTGTCATCATCCTCAGGCTAGATGCCTTTTCACACCATGACTTCTTGACATGTGGCAATTGCCATTACAGTAACAGCATTAAAGCATGATCTGAAAATTTGCTCCAAGGCATCTACAGAGTTGTTATTCCAAGGCATAAGTCAATGATTGGTTTATCATTACCTGTTAGTGTCTGGCAGCATTGTCTGTGACTTACTACGTGTGTGCTTTAGGGATAATGACAAAAAACTAAGTCTTCATGGGTCTGGCATGAAGTGTAGTAGGAGAGAAGAGTAAAAGAAAAATCTTCATCTTTGGATTTAAATGTGAATTGAATGGGGTAAACATAGACATGTAAGTCCCAGGAATTCCACTGAGAGCTGCACAACATGTAGCTGCTTCTTTGACCAAATGCAGTCATGTCACAGATCTCTCTTGTAGCAGTGTAAATAGCTACACACCTTACTTGACTTCTTCCTCCTCTCTCACCCCATGGTTTAGAACTGGAAAGGCCACTGACTGATTTCACTGGATTTCTCAGTAAACCCCTGAGTGTTGCCTTCTTGTCTGTCTTGAAAAGTCTTTCTTGCCTTGCATTGAAAGAAGTTACGGAAAGAATTCATCATTGTTCTTGGATATTTCTGGATATTGCTGGACTGCAGCAATGCCACCAGTAAAATTGGTTTGTGTTCTTTACTGTGTCAGTGAATAGATGTGACTGTGAGGATTTTACATTTATTTAACATGAAAATATCAGGCTTTGTAACTTGCCCGGGATCTTGCGTGATACCTAGTGAATTCCCACTGTCAATGCCTGAAAAAGTGGTGATGCCACTTTACAAAGATCTCTGGGGTAGCTAACTTTAAGTTCATTTATTGATTTACTGGTGCAGTAAATCAATAGGACAGTTGTGGTACTATAAGAAACTCTGAAGAAATATGTAAGCATCTTCAGTATAGATAAACAGAAAATACATTTTCTGTATCTGGAGATTAAAAGATTGCTTCTCTTTTTCTCCTGCTTGAAAGAAGACTGAGGATCATACATACAACTTTTTTTTTTAAAAGATAATGCCTTGTTTGTTCATTTATCAGGTATTTAATGTCCTGCTGTCAAATTTGAATCATTTGCTCTCTTGAGCTGCTGCATTAATTTTTAAGTTGTGCATGTTTATTTGCAAGATGGCTGTATTATGCAAAAGAAAATACTTGAAAAGTATTGTTTATGAGCTAGTAAAGTTAAAATATGTGGATAAAGAGTGCTAAATAGGTTATATGGATTACGACAAGTGTGTATAAACTGTTGAAATGTTAGCATTTGCTATCTACTGTAAATATCTGTGCTTAGATATGCAATTAGATGAACTGTTAGAGTATAATGAAACACAGACTATTTGCCTTTGGAATGCTTATGTAAAACCTGCTGTGTCATTTATGAGAGAAAATGTCTTTTAATTCCTGCAAAACTTCAAAATTAAGATTTTGTCATGCTGTTGTTTTTGTCTTCTTTTCCAAAAATAATTTCCCTATCCTGCTTCCAGAAAAGTAGGCCTTATATAGAGTGGAGGAGGGAGATAACCCAATTGGATTTTGGGAGTGGAAGGTTGAGAAGACCTGTCACCTATTTTATTTTATTTGTTTTGTATCCCTGGCACCCAACCACTTGTAATAACAGTGCGAACTCACAGGGCATTTTAATTCTCCCTATTTCCATTGCTTGTCAGAAAGGATGTTAATACAGAAATTGCCACCGTTAGGTCCTTCTTCAGTGAGTAACTGCTGAAGTTTATTTTTATAAGTCACAGTCTTCAGACGTTTACTGTGAATCTTTGGTATTTCGGTATTTTTCTTGGCATGTGGTTGCTGGGTTCGGAATTGATATTTTAATGATAGTCTTTGGAATGTCACAGGTACAGGTGATGCCACTCCTCTCTTCCCTCCTAGGCCTTGCAGAAAATGTTAGTTGCAGTATGTTCCCTGCTTCTTCTTGCCATGTCAGTGCTTCTTGCTGTCTGAAATACCAGGAAGTATGTTAGATTAAAAAGGTAATTTCGTACCTGGCTGATCAACGGCATGAAAACAGCCTGCAATAATTGTAGTCAAATACCAGTTGTGTTACTGTCAGCACCAGAAAGTGGGTGTTCAGCAGCTTAGCTGCTTACACTGTGCTGTGGAAAAGCAGCAGCTGGGAAGATGAGATGGAGCTGGGTATCAAAGGTTAATACAGTTGGTATTGAAACTGGAAGCCTGAAGGGCGTTTTTGAGTTAATATGGCTTTGAAGTAATTTCATTGTATTCCTATTTTCCTTCTGTAAGCAATGAGAAAATCTGCTGTTTAAGCCACAGTAAGTTGGGGAGGGAAGTTGCAACCAAACACCAGTTGAAAAGCATCTGAAGAAATACCAGACTTGCTCTGTTTGCTTTATTACTTGTGGATGACTGCCTTCGTAAGGGGAAGTGGGAGAAGGCAGCTTACTAACGAGAATGGATGAACATGTGGAATAGAGAGGTTTAAAAAAAACAACTCACGTGGTGACTACAAACTGTTGCTAGGGTATTTATGAATTCTTGCAGAGTAACTCTGGAGACTGTCAGTGTGTGTGTCCTTCTTTCTGTACCTCTCATCCCAGCAGGGATCATCTGGACTGAGAGCAAGCATGTAGCAGTGCTGAATTGCACTGCTGGTGTAGGATGTCAAATCATGGAGGTGGGTAATGAACAGTACAGTGAGGCAGGCAGGCTCCTGGGGTAAACCAGGGAGAATAAGCAATGTGCATTATTATCTAAATGGCCCGTGAGTAAACCCCGTTTATTTTACCAAAAAAAAAGCCATCTCCAAAGTAGGTGATTAAAGAGAAAGAAATGTGTTACTTTGCAGCTTAGTTATTGAAGTAGTGCTTCCAAGCTGCTCAAGGGAGACAAAATCCTAGTGTTATGGAAGAATTTGGGTAAACAAAGACTCTCCTGTGCAACTGTTGAAAAATAACTGGACATTGAGTGTAAACAGATGATGCTTGTAATGCACAAATAAGCTTAAGAGGAATGGGGAAAATGCAGTTTGTAAACCACCTCTTTAAGGAATTAGTTGATGATGGTATACTGCATGTGGCTTTGACTGGGTGCTCTAAAATTACCCGGAAATTAAACTTCTGCTCATTATTACAAATAAACAAGTATTTTCCTAATCAGAAAAGCAGTCTTTGTAGTCTGTTTTTTTTTTGACTTGTCCTGTAATAAAGCAGGAGCTCTTGTGAAACTGGTGAGAACAAAATTTTGCACTTGTACAGAGGAAGGTTCTGTAATATGCAAGACACTGACTGTGGGGTGATTGCTGTGTGGCTGGTCAAGGCAGTTGAGACCTCTGGGTGCACCCAGGGCCCTGACAGACACATCCTTTGATCTTAGGACATTTTTTATTTGTGTCAGGTTTGTAATGTAATTGTAAGTGCTTCTTGGCTGGTGTTTTTTGACAGACTTTATCAGTTCATGAAGAGCTTGCAGTGTATGCTTGGGTTTCTAGAAGGCTCTGCAGGCTTGCTGTGCTGTGTGAGAGTGGTACTCTTTTGAGTATTTGCAAGCAAGACATGATACAAATCCTGCAGGTACAGCACGTCCCATCCCTGGGTTAATGAACCAGTTGAGCTGGAGACTGCTATTAGTTTCATATACCTGTCTGTAATGTATTTCTTCCGTGGCTGATGGGAAGTTATCTTGGGGTGATAGGAAATCTAATTTACAAGCTTTCTTGTTTGGGAAATTCTATTTCATGTATGAAGCAGGGTAGCGTGAGTAGCCTTAATGATCCTGCCTACTGGATAGCAGGGCCTGTTTCTCCTACATGCTGTCTTTGAAGAAGGGGATGGCTTGTCCTAGGAGGGTAAGCAAACACTGTCTTAGTTTTTTCTGCAGATCTTAGAGACTTTCCAAAGTCTTGGTGGAGTTGCTCTGAACAATTGGTAAAAATTGGACTTTCCTGAGCAACCAAGTAAATTGTGGCTGGTTGACTGTGTTGTAATCCTAAAGGGTGTGTAATGTCAGGGCCCAGGAGTAGGGAAATGCAGGAAGTGAATGTTTATAGTATGGTCTTTGTGTATCTCCTGGTTCAGAAATGAATCACTTTCTTTTTTTATCGGTGCCCAAGGTACTGCTGTGGAGGTGAAAAGCCTTTTGGGGTCAGAACAGTGATTTACTGCTTTGCAGTTGGCTATCTCTGGGTTTGCACCAGGTTATAGAGTGATTTTTTAATTTATTATTTTAATCTTTATTCCTAGTGACATCAATATTCTGGCAGTAGCAGGGACTTATTCTGGGCATATTTCCAGACTGATGTCTTTGATCAGCTAATCGTTTTGATAGAACAGAGGCATTCCCAGCAGAACACAAGGTACTCAGGATTCTTACAGATACTCACTATTTTATATGTAGGTCATGCTAGGAAGAATTTGGGCTAAGCTCTTTGAAAGGCATCATGTGAACCCTATGTTCTGAAAGAGTAACTAAAATGAGGCAATACATAAGAAAAAAATAATTTTTCAAAATTCTTAGCAAACAGGAAGGTACCTGGGAAAAATAAAGACAGTGACTAAGGAGTCCTATTCATATTTAAGTTTAATAGCTTCTTCAGAAAGAAATACAGAAATGAGGTGCAAGTCTTACCTCCCCAGCACGTTGTTCCTCTCTTCTGGTAAAACAGATTGGTATTGAGCCCATCACTGGGGTGAGAGAAGGGGTTTTGCATAACTTGCTATATATTTCCTCAATTTCTTTAGTTTAGCGTATTACTGTAGCTTTTTTATTAAAGAATAATGCAGTTTGCACAGGTTCTGTTTTCACAACAAATGATAATTTTTTTTGGTGAGCTTTCTTAATAGAAAAAAAGAACATTTTTTTTCCTTGAAGAGATGGGTGTTAGCTGATCTCTGTTTGGACAAAAGACATGCTGCTCTCATGAGTAGTCTTCCTTCATGGCTGCATTGGGGTTTCAGGGATGTTCTTTATGTAGGCCTTTGCTTTGTTTGTCAGCTTCCTCTAACAGTCTCTGACAGCTCTCTGATTTAACTGGGCCTTCAGGCAAGAGAAGGGCTTGGTTGGTTTGCTTGTTACAAGTGTGTGACTTGAGCAACAGCAGGCTGTGTGAAATGATAGGTTGGTCTCAGTTGTGCTGTGAGTGCAGGGAATTCCACAGGGCATACGCTGCGTGTGGCATTCAGGTGGAAACTTTTACTTCAGTGAGTGAATATAAACATGTGCTAAGTCTTCTGGCTGGAAGTAGACCTTCAGGCATAAAGTTCAGGATGCATCAGTGAAATGGTGATGCTGGAATTCTTCTTGCTGTAGAGTTTGCAGAAGACCTCATTCTTCGGATAAAAGCCCTTCAAGGACTAAACCTAATTTGAAAGAAAAAATGTTAAACCTTCTTCTAAAGGTTTTCAAGTATACTCTAGTAACACAACATACTGTTAAAAGCTTTTGTACTCCTGAGATCTCCATAACAGTAGCTCTGGAAGATGAGTATATGGAAGATCAGAATCAGAAAGCTCAACAGTGGGTGATTTTTAAGTTTTTGAGTTTTTTAATATGTATTTTCCCCCCTAACCTTACAGAAGCATGGAATGGTACCAAGTCTTTGCCATGTTGTCCATTTTAATAAGTGAGCTACAAAATGAATTACTACAGTTTTCTGCTTACTCTGGATTGGTTTTCCTTGCCTTTTTTATTGTTAACATAATAGTGGTGCACTGTATTACTCTTTCCAATGCTATGGTTTTAACTAATGGAAAAAAATGGAGAAGCCCTGAAGTTGCACTAGGTCTCACTGGAACTAATAGTCTGACAGCCTTGAGACGTCTGGCAGTTTTTACCCTGCACTATCTCTCATCTGCTACCTGAATGTTTTCCAAATTCAGTCACACTGTATGTACAGTGCGGAGATGGGAGGACAAGGGACTTACTGAAAACCATAAGAGCACCTCAGTGGAGGTGGGCATGTCATCAGTAAGTTGTTCTGAGAGTT
This sequence comes from Monarcha castaneiventris obscurior, assembly GCA_026261815.1. NCBI lineage: Eukaryota > Metazoa > Chordata > Aves > Passeriformes > Monarchidae > Monarcha > Monarcha castaneiventris. Next base: position 8,682,261 of record JAMPIT010000566.1, on the reverse strand, counting down.
TAAGGACAAAGGATAAACTAGATGGCTCTTACAGTCCTGTGCACTTGAGAGCATTGTCTTTCAGCTGGTTACTTTGCACATGGACTTCACATCTGTGGTCAGCCCTTTCTGCTCTTGGCTGTAGTACGGAATCAAATGCCATCAGGGTAGAGCAGTTGGCCTTCAGCAGAAGCATTGTTCTATTATTCTTCCTGTTGCCTGCCTGTGGTTTTTCAGAAAGTATAAGTACAGGAATGGTGTTCCACTGAGTAACATTAATAGCATTGTTTTTGTTTTTTAAAACTGTATATTTAAGTCTATTTCTACAGTGTCTTTTGTTTTCCTCTGTGCACTCTGCTACGTGCAGAAAGTACTATTCAACACTACTGAGGCCACAGTTGGGGTCCTGAATCCAGTTCTGGGTCCCTAGTACAAGAGAGACATGGACATACTGGAAAGGGCACTGGAAGGGTCACAAGAGTTATTAAGGGTTTGGAGCTGAGCTTCTGGGAGGAAAGGCTGAGAGGGCTGGAACTGTTCATCCTGGAGAGGAGAAGATCAGGGGGTATCATCCGTGTAGATAAATACTTGAGGGGAGGGTGCAGGGTGGGCAGAGCCAGGCTCTTCTTGGTGTGTCCAGGAACAGCACCAGAGGCAGTGGGGCACAAACTGAGTAACAGGAGGTTCCCTCTGAACATCAGGAAACGCTTCTTTGCTGTGAGGGTGATTGAGCACTGTCTTAGGCTGTCTGGAGAGGTTATGAAGTCTCTTTGGAGATCTTCAAAAGCTGTCTGGACATTGTCCTGGACAATCAGCTCTAGGTGGCCGTGCTTGAGCAGCAGGGGTTGGACCAGCTGACCTCCAGATGCCCCTTCTGACACAAACCCAGCCTTTCTGTGATTCTGTAATAAACATCCTATTTATGTTCCTTGTTAAATGTCAGAACCGGTTTTGTTTTCACCACGTTGGCAGCAGTAGCCAGTGAAATCTCATAACCATTTCTAGATGGGAGAAGGATTTATCCCTATATTTTCCTGAAAGGGCTGCCTCATCCTGATTCTTAGAGTAGGGGAAAGATAATTCTAGCCTTTCTGTCTGGATGGATACATCATAGGCTAATACTGATGTTGCAAGGGGAGGAATGCAGGGTATCAGCCTCAGGAGTCAACTGAAGTCTGCAGATCTTTCCCATCACTGTCTGTCCTGGAGCAAACAGTCTCTCTCATCCAGTAGGCAGAAATTACTTGAATAGCTTTGAGGTTATTTGCCTCACACCTGCTTTTTACCTGTGGTCAGCTGCAAGAACTGAGGCCAAAGAAGAAATGTTTCAGTGGAACAGATTCCTTGTGTCAAACCAGGCGGAAGTTCTGCTGCTGGTTGGAGCAGTTGGTGTTTGAGACCTTTTGTCAGGACCTGTGGGGAAGTTGTGACAGTGATTTGGGCCGTGTTGCTATTTAACCATAAAGTCCAAGCAACAGACTTGTCTGACAAGTACTTTCTTTTTCTGACTGTACCTTTAACATACATTTAGGAGTTAACAGCTCACATAAACAAATCTTCAGTACCCACTCCAAGAGTTTAAAAAGGGCTGTTAGGCATCAAAGGTGCTACTTTAAGGATAGAGACTTAATTTTTTGAATGAGTCACAAAAACACTGTGCTAACATGCTAAGTAGTGAAGGAAAAACACTCTATAATCCCATTTGTTACTTGCAGTTGTGCCATGGAGCCTGGGAAAAAGGTTTTTACAGCAGTGCTATCTTTGAAGAAACTCTCTGAGTCTCCTCTCTAGGGTTCTGCCTGCCCATCCACCCTGTCTAAAATTAGCCCACAACTTTCTTGTTGGCTACAAGTGTATACAAAGTTTAACTGGAACATGCCTGAGCAAGAAATGTAGAGCTAGTTGGTGAGCATTCATAACCACTGTTTTGGTTGGGAATAAATAAATACTTTCATTCTAAACCACCCCAGTTTTGAATTCTCACTTGTTGGTCTTCCAGAAAATAATACATTTCACCTAGCACGCCACATCTTCTGAGAACTTTGTTGGTGAAGCTGGGGAATAGTTATCAGAAATTAAGCAGCAGTTAAGAACTTTTCACAGGCAGTTGAGATAAGACAGACAGCTTGCTTTGAGTGCAAGAGTATTTTTTCCAAAACTTCTTGATTTTGATGGTGTTAATCAGTTGAGAAAGTACTTTCAGGAAATAAGCCTTAGAGCCAAAATCCACGTCTCCTGGAAACAAAATACCACAAATTCAGTAGAGAAACAAGCTAAGTGGAAAACTGCAAGTTCCCTAACTCCAGTGTTCCCACTAAGCCATGCCTGTTTTGCATATCATTCCCTTTTTCTCTATCTCATGGACAGTTTGGTCACTTGTGCTTTATGCCATACAACCCTCACTCTGTGGAGCACAACTGAAAATGTTTGGACTTCCCTGATGTGTTTCAGGCTTGGAGAAGGATCTAGGTGCATAAAATCTAGTCTTGCTGTTCTCTGACAATTTGATCTAACTAAATACAGTGGTTTTCAACAAATCTACAGTACTGCTACTATAATTTATCTTCAAAGGGCTCTCATAAAATACTGAGCTTTTAAGAATCTTTCCACTAAGGAAACGGAGCTGTTAGACAATATTTCCCTTTTTCTGAACCTACATACACACTGTGTCAGTGTGCTTCTGTTTATACTTCCAAACATGAGTAAGATACAGTAATAATCCATTATTTTCCCATTTTTACATTTCAGTGATTGTCTTTTAAATTACTGACCTTTAATACTTGTCAAGATGTCAGTTGAATAGCAGCTAGTTTTCTCCTCAAGTAAAGGTTACAAAAAATGGCTTTTAGTATGCATTGCAATTTTATTTACAGCTGTCAATATTTTAATAGTCGGATTAAGTTCTGTTTTTTTCCTTAATATTTAAAAGAGTGCTATTTTTTCTTGAGTGTAAGGAAACACTGTAAGAAAACAAATGCCTTAAGGCCAAGAAGGATTATGCTGGCTTTCTGGATGCCTGGGAGTAAAGTGCTATAGGCATAAAGAGATTTAGGAAGTGGGAAGTGCTTTCCCATTTGCAAGATACGGGTTGACTTAATTATCAGATAAAAGTGCAGTAAAATTTGTGGATGCTGAATGATTCAGAAGGAGAAAAGAAAGGGGTAAAAGAATTAAATGAATATGTAAATAAATAAAGACTCTTTTGGTCTGCTGATCAGTTTACTAATAATTTGTATTTAACTAGGTGGTTGAATCCCTTATTTATTATTGGCCATAAACGGAAGCTTGAAGAAGATGATATGTATAAAGTGCTGCCAGAAGATTCCTCAGAGAAGCTTGGAGAGGAATTGCAGTGGTAAGGAGAAAAATTATAGAATACTTTGGGTTGGAAGGGGCAATTGTTCTCTTTTATTGTATTAATGCTGGCGAAGGTAAACATCTTATTTCTATTGTAAAATCAGAAGAAGTTATTGTAAAGTTTAACAAGGTTAAAAATGCTGAAGAATTATGAGTAATAAGAACTAAGAGAACTTATGTACCATAGAAGCTTTTTCATTTTTTTCAGGTTACACATAATGAAAGTTCATTAGAGTATTTGCATTATGTCATTCATAATTAATTTGACACTTTGCAGAATGCTTGGAGAAGACAACATCAGCTGCAATGGTAGTAATCCTTAGTAAATGTCTGAGTCTTCTGGTCTGTGGTAAAATAGCTATGGAAACTTCAAATTGCTCTGTATAAAAGTGGAGGAAAAAAGTTTTATAATTTATTTTTTCGTTGTTTTTTTGTTTAGAGTGAAAATTGAATTAAACAACCCTTTATATATGTGTGTATATAAATACATGTGTGTTGAAAATACGTCACTCACTGGTGAAGTGGGTAAGATGCCTTGGACAGCCGAAAGCTTGCCTCTTGGAGGTGTTTTTATCTGGTTTTAAATAGTTTTTCATGGACTGTGTACCAGTTCATAGTGTTACGGACTCAGGGGGATCTATATTTAATAGTAAAATACCTTCAGATAGTAACTGTTCATGTAAATTGTTGTGAACCTTGCAACAGAGAGGATTTCTGTCTTCAAATAATCTTCTGCTAAATATAGTTAGAGGAAAAGATGTCTCCTATTGAAAGATGGTCTCTGTAATAAGAAAATGTGGCCTTGCTGTTTCTTGCCTTTACACTGAAGGCAGAGCAGATGGACTTTCCTGATAGTTTGATTGGGATGAGAGACTCCTCAAAAAGCAAAAAGAATCCAGAAACAAAAGGTTATGACCAGGTCTGACATCATCCTGCTCTGGATAAATTAAGAGAGAGGGTTGGTGATAGGCTTATAGGAGTGGCCACTTTTAACATCCTTGTAGCTGGAGAGCTTTGCCAAATTCCATGGTTGTGTCTTGAAGTGGTTCAGGGACTTGGCTGTAGGGGAAGATGGACTCTTTCCAGTGGTTTTTATAGAAAAAGCACACACTTGCATGAGTCAGGAAATGGTAGAAGAAAAAAGTGAGTGGTTTTTAATTCTTTAGTGTACTTGACTAAGAAGCAGAGAATACAATTCATAAGCAGCTGCCTAGGGAAGTAGTTATTTCTCTTGAGCCAATAAACCCCACAGAACCTACACAGTTTCTGTTTTCAAAGCATCTAGACAATGACTCTAATTCTTGTAACAAAAAAAAAGAGGGTAAAAATAGAAAAATGTGTTCTTATCTGTCTGCTTTGAACTTCTGTGCTTTGTTGCAAAATAACTGGCTTTCATGCCTTAGACTCATTTCACCCCTCAAACTATCAAGGTCAGAGGTTTGGCAGAAAACACTTAACCTTCAGAAGAAACAGGGAGGATCCTGTCTGACAGCAGCGTGTTTTAAGAAGTCTGCTTAAATTGTGATACTTTCTTGTTAAAATAATGCTTGTTTTTACTGTCTCTGTTTTTTATGTGAACAAATTGTGTCTTACTTGTGGGCAGACATGGTTATGGAAAGGTCTTTTCCACTCTGCTGATGAATCCTCGCCTTCAGAGAGATGTGCAGAGTGTTGGGTGACAAAATCCTCATCAAAGCATGCGGTAGATAAAAGCAAGGGCCAGACGTGAGAAAGGGTTGGGCATCACAACTTCTCTGGGGAGCATAGAGCATAGGGATAGGTAAAGACACTGTGCTGCCTCACTTTAGTGCATGGTCAGGAGATCACAGATTATAGGCTGTTAATTAAGGTGAGTGGTAGCTGTCTGAACAGAGGAGAAGAAATAAAGGAAGGGTTCCTCATCAGCAAATGTGTCAAGGGTGGTGAATTGTTTGTGATTAACCAAGAGCAAATAGGCCTATAATACTAACTATTTATGTGAATGAAAAGACATGATTATCTATTAACCCCTTTTTTAAAAATTTGATTTTATAAAGGTGATCAGGGCAATCTGGCTTAAGTGTGAAAGTATTTTGTTCTAGGTAATTGCTTTGTGATTTTACATCTGTCCTCCAATGCGTTTGCACTTTGTTTGTCAGGTACTGGGATAAAGAGGTGCAAAAAGCAAAAAAGAGAGGAAAAACACCACATTTGACAAAAGCCATTATTCTGTGTTACTGGAAGTCCTATTTAGTTTTTGGAATTTTCACAATGATTGAGGTAAGTGGTGTAAAATGTCACAGGACCTGCTTCTTGGCTAACAGCAGTGTGAAACTTGTGCTCTTAGATTGCATGAAGTGTATTGGTGACTTCATCCTGGACTGCTCAGAGAAGCTGGTAATGTTCTCAGAAAGGTAAAATAGAGCTATAGCCCTGTAGAGACTGAAAAACTGAGTCATAACTGCAGGATTATGGAAGTGGCACAGAGCTGATTTCAGTGCATTTTTTTTGAGACATTGCAAACCACTGACTTGCTTTGTAAGGCTTATTTGTATTTTATGTATCTGAGTGGGGCGCCCAGTAGAAAGAGGTTTTTTTGCTCTCTGTAAATGGCTGTAAAGGAGACACGGCATCTTTAAAAATGGAAGTGTAATACATACTCATGCAATTTTTATAACATCAAAGCATCTTTTTGGTAATTGAGAGACTTCTCTTTGAAGTTCCAGCTAAATTTTAATGTGGAACATGTTTTTTTTGGATTATGTGTTGATAAAAATTGGCTTGACATTTTAGAGCACAATAAAGACAAAATAATAAGGGATATGACTTGCGGCAGTGCTTGGCTCTTGTTTGCCTGTTTGCAAACTTGGCTAGCATGGGGTAATATGAAATTATTAATACTTTTTCCCCTTCTTTCTCTTTCAGGAAACCCTCAAAATAGTTCAACCAATTTTTTTGGGAAAAATTATTAATTATTTTGAAAACTATGACTCCTCAGATGAGGTAGCTTTGAATTTTGCATATTGCTACGCAGGTGCTCTGTCTGTGTGCACACTTATTCTGGCTACAATGCACCACTTATACTTCTATCATGTACAGCGGGCTGGCATGAAGCTGAGGGTGGCTATGTGTCACATGATTTATCGGAAGGTAAGCAAACCTGTTCACTGCTATGTTTTTGACATTTGACATATATTTGACAGCTGTTTTGTTAGCGGAGTTTAAAAATGCAGTTATTTATTGTGCTCATGGTTGCAGTTCCATTGAAGTTACTCATTTGTAGAGACCTAATGCGTGTGTAACGTGTCAGGCCTGAGATGCGTCCGTGCGCCTTTGATTTCTCTTTGGTGGCAAGGTGTCTGAATGACAGATTCAGGCTTGCCTAGTGAAGGTGGTGAGTTAAACAGCCCTGAAGTCTTGCAGGAGCTGCTGTTTTTGCCTCCTGCTGCTGTTGGACAGGAGCCCCCCCATTGCTCTTGGAAGTGTTGCGTGCTGGATCTGTAAGAGGTGTCAGCATAGGGCAGGCAAGGGGGAGAGCTCCCAGGAAATGCTTGGCAATTACTCAGCCTTGCAGTTTGATCCCAGGGGAGGACGTGATGCTTGGATGTCACCGTCTGCTGCAGCACTCTCAGTTTCCTGGGAGTTGCTTCACTGTCCAGATTTTCCCCCACCCCTGTTGTGGTTAATGGTGGGATTTATTTATATTTTATTTCATTAGTGCTGTAGAACTAGTAAGTTGTCTCCTTTGCAGATCAGCGGCTGCTCCTCTTCCTTGGGGCATCCATCAGGTTCCCTGGGGGAGTGGCAGCAGTTCTGTGGAACTGCTACTTCGCCCTCCAGGCAGGCAGGGATGCTTGCCATCTTCACCTTTAGTATCCCTCCTGTTTGAGGGGAAGAGAGAGAGGAGCAGGCAGAAGAGACACAGTTCAGAATCAAGCAGAATCCTAAAGGCAGGGAGTTAAGTGTTTTTTAGTACCATTTACTGGTTTTACTGTGGGAGTACCGCAGCCCTCCATTAAAACCAGTGAAATGTGAGAAGGGATGGATGTTCAGTGAGCCATGGTTTCTTTGCTTTCTCTGTGTCCTGATCAAGAAAGAGCTGTCCTCAACTACAGATGGATTTGAGGCTGCTGTCAGAGGGAAAGTGGAGCAAGAGAAGTTGAATTTTACCTACAGGAAGGTGCTGAGCAACATCCAGGATGAAATGTTCTCCTTGATGTGCTCTGGGCAGCAAGCAACCCAATTGTACATGTCTGCCTTACTCTTCTGAAGCTGTTGGCAGTACCCAAACCATGAGTCTGTCTGCTTCCAGACAGGAAATTGCTGCTGAGAATGCTGAAAGGGAAAATGCCCCATCTTTCTATCTTTAGTGCTGCTGGAATAGTGACCTGCAATTTCAGCTGTCAGCACAGAAGTTTAATTGAAGAGTCAGGACTGTACAGTTTCTTTGGAATATAAAGAAATCCACATTATTTTAACCATTAAACATAGGTACCATCCACTTAACACAAACACTTGTACTGCTGGTGTAGGTCGTGAAGTTTTTGAACAAAGCAGTAAAGTGAGGAGAGCAAAAATGTCCCCATTTTAAGTGGTGATTACCTTCCATACACACGTTTATTCTCTTCCTTTGATACCTTGGAAAGGATCCTCTGGGAACTTGGCTCTATGTGGCACAATGCTTTCTTGTACATAAACATCTCTCTAAGGTATTAATTTACCAAACTGATTATCAAAACGAAATTAATGAAAAATTTATGTAGTGATGGTGTTTGTTGCTGAGTTGATACTGGCTTAGAAGCTTGGAAAAGAAATATTCATAATATGGACCCTTATTTCTAGAGATGGGATTAAATGGAAAATTAATCTGCCCTCAGGTCTAAATGTTTACTCCTGAGGGTGAGGGTTGAGGTAACAGCGGGACATTGACAAACCTTTCTAATACTTTGTCTTCGTTATGTGCTGCTTATAAATAGGTCGTATTTTCTCTTTAACCTCATATAGGCTTTTGGAAGAATCTTGGGTGCTTATTAACCAGCACTGTAGTGGAGTTTGTTAATTGTTGTAGAAAATAAAATCTTGGATTTGTGAGGATAAATAGGTTGGATAAGAGAGCATTCGTAATGGAGAACTTCACATGTTCGTAATTCTTAAGTTTTAGACCCTTTTTCATTTCCTGGAAAGTTCAAATCTAATTTGCAAAAACCGTGTATTCAAGCTCTTAAGATGTTTTGTGACCAGTAAGAAGTATTAGTGATGCATGTAGGAAGCTTGTAACAAAAGTGAAATCTGTCTCATGGTGACTCAGAATCTTATGTTTTGAAATCAAAGGCTACTTTTGGGAAACTGGTTTTTGCTGGTTTTTTTTTTAAGACTTAGCTTTTGAAATTTTTTGAGGTCAGTGTACTGGCTTTAGCTGGGATGGAGTTAGTTTTCCTCAGCTCATGTGGGGCTGTGTATCAGGCATAGTACAAAGAGGAAGGTACCAAAACAGGACTTTCTGGTAGAAATCGGTTGTGAAAGTAAAACTGCTACTTTGCAGTCAAGACAGATCCATTCAGCCAGGAAAATGCAAGGCTTATTTCAAAAAAAAAAAAAAAAAAAACCAACCAAACCATCAAAACCAAGAAGGAAGCAAGGAAATACTAAAACTGCATTGCCACTGATGGTGGGAATGGCTGTCTCTTCCCCGAGAAGACAAATCGGTCACAGATGAGCATCCTCCATTTGGCTCAGATGCTTGTGTGGTTCCTCCTGAGACTGTCTTGGTCAAAATGAGTTGGACTCATAGAATCATGTTGAATCTCGTTTTGCTGCCTGTGTAGAAATAGCAAGGAAGAAGTCAGAGAGGTGATTGTGTGACCCAGGCTATGGGCCACTAGTGAGACACAGGTGCAGTCTTCTGATGGTTCAGGTGAACCTCAGGCAGCAGATATGTTGTATAAGAGGTGCTGTAAACACATCCTGATGGGAAACTTCTCTAAATATGCCTCATGTGAACTCCTGTTATTATGGTCTGTGGATTTCTAACAGCTTTTCTCACAGCTTACCAACCTTAATGTGGGGTGTGGAGCAAACATGATGGCAGCATGTCTGTCCTGCAGCATCATTATGTGCAGGCAGCTGCCTGGGGGATTTCAGGTGGATGAGAGACACGTGGCTTAAGACAGTGTTGCTTAAGCCAGGGAATGAAGCAGTAATTTTCTCAAATAGCTAAATCTAGTCTTTCATATACCCAGTATCCTCGACTTATTTTTGAAATGTCAGAGGAATTTCTTAGTGGAGTTTCAAAAGTTTCTGCCTTCTGGTTTCAGTGAAGTTAGGGTTGGGATTCTGTCTGTGGTTTAACAATATCTTTGTAACACGAAAGTGAGGTGCAAGAAGTGTAAGGAACCTTGTTTGAAATTATGCTTTGAATAGTACTTTGATGGCTGATGTTCTACTTGTTTCAAAATGCTGGAACAGTATTTTTGAAACAATCAGTGCTTTTCAGGTTTGCTTATTGCTCAAAAAGGAACCCTAATAATGTTTGGAGAGGGAGAAGTAGATGTGCACTGCCTAAAAATGTAAAGTGTTTTTGAGGAGTGAACTATTCCTGTACAGAAAAACGTGTAACATGCTTTGTACATTTTTTTTTTTAACTTGTGCTGCAAACCTGTGGTTTCTTTCCAGCAGGTGTAGAAGGAAGCAGGGTGTGTTATTGGTATTTTTGAGCAATTTCAGTTTGGATCTTTGCAGTAAGGTTCAGACTGCATACTTCCAGATGTGATTTTTTTTGGGGGGGGGTGTGTATTTTATAAGCACATATTATTTTCTACTGACAAACATCTTTATTAACCTATAAAAAAACTTGATATTTACTCCTCTTTCATTTACTCCTCATTCTATTTACTCCTTTTTCATAGCATGTACTAAACTTCATTTTATATAATTCAGAAAGGTTACGATTTTTCAAGAGTTATTGATTCGTAAAGGGACACTCTGATTTGCAAAGATAATCTAAAATTAATAACTTGAGGGTTTTTTGCCTTCTGTCAGATAACTTGTTCAAAACAGAACTCTTGCAGTTGGCCAAACATTGTTCTGACTTTAATCTGGCCTTCAGGTGGAGTTCTCTGTTCCTGTTTTGTACAGACACTCATAGCAAGTGGGAGAACAATGCACATGGAAAGTTACAGCTCTTTTGCTTAGTGACTTGCTGTGTTGGTATTTTCCTATTTTTAATCACTTCAGACATGAAGATAGTTAGGGCATTTTTGTTCTCACAGTCCTTCCCTTGACTTTTTTTTAAATGCTCTTTTCTTTGGGACTTTGTTTAGGATATTTAGTCTAACCCACATTTTATCTAAGATTCTTAATATGCCCCAATACTCTCAGGCAAAAGCTGAGATGTGCCTTCAGCTTTAGCCCTGGTACTTTATTTGTGTATTGAGTCTTCGTGTACAGGTGTACTGTGCTCTATAAGAGGTGATAATTTGAGTCTGTTCTGACTTTTTTTAGGCTCTTCGTCTCAGTAATGTAGCTATGGCAAAAACTACCACTGGTCAAATAGTGAACCTTCTGTCCAATGATGTGAACAAATTTGATCAGGTAAGAGGTATTCTACAGATCTTGCCAAGGGGCTGAAGAAATGGTGGGGTTGGAGTTAAGAAAGTTTTGTTTAAAACTGGTGATTAAATGTTTCTAATGAACAATTCTTGTAGTTGTTTGTTATGCATAGAATGTTTTGTGTTGGAAGTGACCTTAAAGATCCATTCTCCTGCCATGGGCAGGGACACCTTCCACTAGCAGGTTGCTCAGAGTCCCATCCAGCCTGACCTTGAATGCTCCCAGGGATGGGGCATCCATAGCTTCTCTGGGCCACATGTTCCAGTGCCTCGCCACTCTCACAGTAAAGAATTTCTTCCTAATGTCTAATGTAAACCTACCCTCTTTGAATTTAAAGCCATTCTCCCTTGTCCTATCACTACATGCCCTGGTCAGAGGTCCCCCTCCAGCTTTCTTAGAGGCCCCCGTTAGGTAATGGAAAGTGCTCTAAGGTCTCCGCAGAGCCTTCTCTTCTGCAGGCTGAACAACCCCAGCTCCCTCAGTCTCTCCTGAAAGGAGAGGTGCTGCAGCTCTTTGGTTATCTTTGTGGCCCTTCTCTGGACATGCTCCAGTAGGTCCGTGTCCATCAGAGCTGGATGCAGTACTCCAGACAGGGAGAATCCCCTCCCTCACCCTGCTTCTTCTGATGCAGCCCAGGATATGTTTGGCTTTCTGGGCTACGAGCTCACACTGACAGCTCACGTTGAACTTCTCATCCACCAACACCCCACGTTCTCCTCCCCAGGACTGTTCTCAGTCTGTTTTTCGCCCAGCCTGTGTTTGTGTTTTGGATTACCCCAACCCAGGTACAGGACCTTACACTTGGCCTTGTTGAACTTCATGAGGGTCGCATGGGCCTACCTCTCAAACCTCTCAAGACTCCTCTGAATGGCGTTGTATGAATAGATACATTCTCTTAAATTATGGGAGGAAAAGTAATTTTTTCTCCCCTTAAATATTTTTCTGCTGTTTTTCTAAGCTCGGAGAAATGTTGGTGCATGAACATAAGAAAAAAAGTGGGTGTGGTAATTTGCTTACTTTCTGTACACCTCCATGTATGTTTACATCTCTGAATCTGGTACAGAATTCTCACTGGATGCTTGAGTACTTGCCACAGGCAGAAATACTTCCTAAATGTTACTAGGGCTTTAATTTATTAGCTAAGATCAGAAGCTAATTTTTGGTTTTTAACTATTTGTTCAGGTAACAATTTTCTTGCACTTCTTGTGGGCCGGACCACTTCAAGCTGTAGCAGTAACAGTACTTCTCTGGATGGAAATAGGCCCATCATGTCTTGCAGGAATGGCAGTTCTGATTATTCTTCTTCCTGTGCAGACCTGCATTGGGAGGCTTTTTTCTTCCCTCAGGTAAGGCTGCATGTTTTTGGTTGTAGCTATTTTCTGTGCTGGGTTTTAAAATGTGCATATTGGGTGGAGGCAGAGGATCAACTTGTGTCTGGTGCTATTTTTTGCAGTGTCTTTTATCTTTGCTAATGTTTTTTATAGTTGCTAATGTGAGATGTCTGAATTCCAGATTGTAGACTTGAAGTGGTCTGTCTTCCAAACATGCTGAAAATACCTGCTACTCATTATCTATCCAGTATGTTAAAAGAGTTTGACTATTTCTGTAGCTACCTTGCTGTAGATTGTGGCACAGAACTGTGAAACTTGAGCTTTGCCTTCCTGCAGTGGTCCTTAGGGAGTGGTTACTCCAAAGGTGATGAGCCCTGCTCTGTGTGGCTTACTGGAGTAATACAGGAGTTGCAGCGGAAAGCTCTGGAGGTTTCTTGTTCAAAGATCTTGCTCTCTCTCCTCCATGACTATTATGCAGAGAGAAAAAAGGGGAAGGAACTGAGGGAGAAGGCTAGAAAAATTTATTGTGATGGTTTTGAAGCCAGCTGTGAGGTTTCCAGCTGCAAGGTTCTAGGCTGTGGAGATAAGAGTCTGCAGTAATTTTCCATTATCAGGCAAATTTAGTTTGTTTTTCTGTAACTTTGTCCTAAAAAAACCCAACGAGACTTGCTTCTGATGGGATTGTTGAGGCAAGTTCTTGCATCCATGTTGTCTGTTTCTTGTGTAATTAGCCATGCTTGACTTACATTATGACTTTATAAAAGGCTTTTGCATCTAATTGGAAATATTTTTGTGTTCTTTACTCTGGACACATAGGCTTAGGAGTGTTAGGCACCTTTCTTTGCATCTTTTGTTGAATGGGTTCCTTTTAGCTCTTTGGATAAGTAGAATTTCTTTTAGTGAGTTACTGTTTTCTTTTTCAAGTTGTATTTCAAGACAAGTTTTCTAGACATACTGAGCCTGGCATTGCCATTGCATGGCCAGGTATGAAGACAGAGCCGAGAATTACAGAATGAAAACAATTTGTAGACCTCTTAATTTGTAACTGGTGTGGTAGTCTTCAGTCATTATGTTCATGTGCTGTTTCTCAAATAATGTTCAAGGGGTATTTCTCAAATAATGATCCATTCAGAGTTCTCTATCAAATTCTAAGGGCTTTTCTTTTTATGATAAAGCCTGTTTGTAGAACACTTACCATATGTTCTTAGCTGTGTATTTTCACTGCATGTGCAATGTGCACGCGTAAGTATCAAGCTGCTTCATTGTTGTTTATCATTAGTTCTAAAGTTTTTGAGGTTTGAGTCAATAGTTAGAATACTTAATGCTTACCTAGTGCCTTATAAGTGGCAGCAGGCTTTAATATCCCATTTTACAGATGGGAAACTGAGGCACAAAGAGATTAAAGACTTGTCCAGGGTCACTCAATAAGGTGACAAAAATCTCTTTCTTGAAGGTATGTATTTTAAAAATTAATCAGTGGCAATGTCATGGTGTTTGAGGTTTTTTACCCATTCAGTAACAGCCACTTGTTTGGATGCAGTGCAATGGAAAGAATTGGTTAACCAGAAAAACTTCTGCCCGTCTCTATGTGCACAGTTCTTTTTATTTGTGAACAGAAAAGTGCAATGAACAGAAGGAGTTAATGGTAAAACTGGAATAGATTTTAGCTCTGTAATGATGAGTGTATTCACATGGCAGTTGCTGGGAATCTGCATGGATTTACGGAAATCAGCCTATGAAGAAGTAATTTAAGGATTAAAGCTTTTGCTAAAATCCAAGCACGCTCGGTGTGGCAGCTAATTTGTGCTGTTATTCGGCGTTGTTCTTGTGACTCAGTCTTGTAAACACGCATGCAACACCAGTTCATGGTGCAGCCATTGGCTTCAGTGCTCTGGGAGTTTGCAGGTATGGATTTGGTGCCCTGTGGAATGGTATCCACTGTACTCTGCAGGATTGCTTTTACTTCCACAAGTACAAGAAGTTTTGCAAGATACACGACGTAATGCATTATTTCAGAAACAGTTCAGTTATTGGACTGAAGACTATTTTTGATGTATTTTGTTCCCAAGAGCTGAACCTGCTCTGCTCTGCACTGCTTAGTAATGCAGCTGTAGTATTGTTATTTAAAGTCCTTTTTCTTGAGGATAAAAACTGTCTAACTGTTGTGTCAGACAATTAAAGCCCACCAAATACGCCTCATGAAAGCAAAAAGGAATTTTGCAGCTTGCTAATTTAGAATGGTTTTTAGTGTCATAGAGGGGACTTCTCAGACAGTTGAAGAATTTTCATGTTCTTTCTTATTGCACTCTTGGCTTGCTATTTGGGCGTGTGTTGGACTGATGTGTTTGTATTCTGAATTTAATATTTTTAAAACCAGGGATGGCTTTCTCTGCTGTAAGTTACCATCAGTGCACTGGATGTCTGTGTACCTGAAGCCACTATGCAGTATCACTGAGCCTGTGGCTTCTGGTATGTACATACAAAATATGCTTATTGCAAAGTAAGGGAGTGTAACTTAAAAAAACCCCAAACAAACAAAAAAACCACTCCCCCCAACCTCTTGAGAATTTTAAAGCAATTTGAAACAGGATGGTTACTATGGTGATATTTCATCCAGAAAACTGAAAAATTGGTTTATGAGAACTTCAGCCTTTTTTGATTCACACCATTTTAAAAAAAGAAACCTCTGTTAACTGCATTATTTTCTATCATCTTCAACTTTCTCTTATGTGGAGACCAAGCCTGGAAGTTAGGGGACTTTCAAGATTGTAGGTGAGAATTGTTTGCTGCTGCAGAGACATGAACAACACATGTTAAATTTTGCCTTCTACAGTGGTGTTGGGTGTGTGTATGGGAAAGAAATTATGAGCTCTTACATTCTTTAAGGAATTATTTTTCTGTTACTGTTTCTTTCTGAAAAGGAAAACATGAAGTAGCAAAGATAATCTTGTTCTATGTCAATATGGTTGGTTGAAGTTGTTTTCCTCAGTGTTAATAAGAATCCTTGATTGCACTAGGGCCAAGTTTCTAAATGCCTTTTGTCAGTTCCCTTGTATAAATATTTTTTAATATCCTGCTTCAGCCATCCTAACAATCATGGAACGCTGGTGCTGAGAAGTTTTTTTAAAATGATGAGTAGGTGCTTGAAATTCTTTCAACTTGCGTTCTTTAAATATGGTGATTTCTTCCAGTGTATCAGAGGAATCTTACAGGGGGCAGGTTAAGCTGAGAAAGCCCAGTCACTCTTTCTAAAAAGATTTGATTTTTTTTTTTAAATGATCTCTGAATCTTAACTTTCATTGGTATATGCAAAAATAAGTAATTTAGCAGGTAAAGGTGTGTTTTATCAAAATAAAACATAGCTCTGCCATACAGCTCTGCCAACATAGCTCTCTGTGTGCAAAGTGTTTGTCTACATGAATGAATTCAGAATTGTAATAGGAGCTGTTAGCATGATTTATGCGTTCATCATGTGGCTTCTAACTTCCAATGCTTTTTTCCTGATTAAAATTGTGACTTTATTATTTTATTATGTATTTTTTCCATTTTTTCATCTGTGCAAATATAATGTGGAACTAAAATAAACATTTAAATTAGTGTTGATTACAATTAATGCTTAAATAACATTTTTTTTCCTAAAGAAACCATATCTAGATTATCTAATACATTATAGCTCATGTACTAAGTAATCTCTGCTTCAACTGCAGTTAATCTTAAAAAGTCACAAACGAGGCCAGTTTCTTTAACAACATCAAAAGAGCCTTATGACAAGTATGATTGTTTTGGCATTTTGAAACCTTCTTTTTAAAGTAATTTTTTGATTTTTGTTTAGTTTTGAATGTAGTAGTTGTGAATGTTTTCAGTTGTGGCCTTTTGGGTACACAGATATGTTGTTTAAGGAATAAATATATCTCAGTTTGCACAAACTGAGATGTATTTCTGAACATTGAATCAACTCTCAGTTCCCTGAGAACCAGGAACACAAACATACCGAGTGTGTCTGCTGTGTGTCAGCTTTAAGATGCTGGTCTTCAGGAAAACCCTTTAATGCAATTAAATTGTCATGTGAATTGTCTTTACTAGTAGAAACAAAAACTTCATAAATATGTTGTGTGATCATGAATTGTCTTCTTTAGGGAATCTGAGAATTTTTCCTTTGTCCTATTTTCAGAAGCAAGACAGCTGCCTTAACAGATGCCAGGATTAGGACCATGAATGAAGTGATCAGTGGTATGAAGATAATAAAGATGTACACTTGGGAAAAATCATTTGCGGAACTTGTGAATGGTTTAAGAAGGTAATCCTGGAAAGATACAGCTTGATGTATGACCAGTGTCATTTTCCATTTTTACTTGTGAATAAGTGCTTTATTTTGTGCTTTAAATTGCAGTTTACTTGCACTTTTTTGAGCTTTTTTTCCTTTGTTTTTTAAATGTTATATAACGAGAGTATAGGAATGAAGATACATTCTAAGGGAATAAAACATCAAAAAACCCTTCCAACTATGATAATTCTGCCTATTTTTATGCTTCCTCTAATGGTTGTGTTTAAAACGAGCAACTAACTAAACTGTAGCAAAGGTAGAAGGGAAAAGCAGATCAGAAATTCCCTTGTTATTCAACTGGCAAGGCCAACTGAGTTTGGTATACTAAGACATTTCATTTCAGAGGTTCATAGACATCAGATTAAAACTTACTAATAAATTTGATTTTCAGTCAGTATTTGCCCTTTCACATGACACTGTAACAGCATTCATTGCTAAGGGATAACTATAGGAGTTCGGGTGCATATTTCTCATAATGTAGTTTTCATGTTGTTTCCCTCTCCACCATATGAATGGAAGGTGGTCATCCTGCTGCAGATTATCTGGCTTTTTTAAATGTTTTATTTTGGATATCGTTTTCCTTAAAGGAATTTTTTCCTTTACATCCATGTGCAGGCTTGCAAACTTGCAAATGTTCCCTGAGATGTTTCTTTCCATGCACGTGATTGTTTCCTATGTTGGGTTATAGGATCCTGTGCTGATTGAATGTTCATGACTGATGGAAGCTTTACTGTCTTGCATGGAGCCAGAGAGGGTATTTCTTTATTGAAAGCTTCCTCAGTGGGTGTATTCACATCACTAAACTTTAGATTTCCAAGTTCAACGCCTCATTAGGATTACAGGCTTCCTTTTTAATGTTGGAAAGAAATAAGATCTTTCAGAACACATCTTGAGCCCTCTTTCCTTTCTTTAATGTAGTGGAAAACTGTGGTTAAAAGTGTTAAATTTAGCCAGGTGATTTATTGTCCAGTATTTCCACCCTGGCCCTTGATAGTGGCTAAGATGCTGTCTGAACTCTAGCACTGCTCTTTTTTCTTGTATCTGTCTGTATTAGTTTCCTTTTATGTAAGTTTGTGCCTCAAGACTGTAATATATTATATGCAGCCTGCAGGTAGGCTGTAATTTATCTGGTATTCATGGAGAGTAGCACAAAAAACTTGCCGATTATCCACAGATAAAGAGAGGATTATTAAGGATTATTAAAGGGTGGGAAAAGAGTTTCATCCAGGGTTATGGAAGTAATTGAATTAGACCCAATTCAAATAGTTTACATACAAATGTTCCTTCTCTGGAGGAGATCAGAGATTGTGAACCCTTAAGCTGAAAAAAATAAGTCTTTGAAACTCTTTAAAAGTCTGTCATTTCAGCCAATTTGGCAAATATAGTGGGAAAGTTGCTTAACTAGTTTTCCAGTAGTGCATCCTTCATCCTTTTCTTCACTAAGTGGTTACTTAAATTATTTCAAATTGTATAATCACAACTTGGGTTTCTAATCTTAATGTATAGTTCCAAGTGGAAGGTGATCAGAATTATTAAGATTTTCCCTAAGAATTGCCAGAATATTTGGAAAGAGAAATTAGGAATTGTTTAACGATTTTGTATTTGATAGTATTAAGTAGACAAAGGTAGAATATATGGAGGAGTAGGTTGTTGTGACTCTCTTGATAAAGAAAAATTATTATTTTCATGAGGAGGTAAGCCTGATAGCATCCACATTGTAGTAGATGACAGTGCAGTAACATTTTGAGGCTTGGACTTGATGAGTCATTTAGAAGTGGAAACTGCAATTTTACTGAAATGGAAATTGAGAACAAATGCATCAGCAGCTTTTCAGTTGCTGGAGGGAGACTTATGTGTCTGTGCAGTACTTCAATCTCTATTTAGCTTGGGCAATGACTGGCAGAACAATTGGCCTCACAGATCAGTGTTTTCTTAATTTATGAACCAGAATTCCTAGAGCAAAAGAAGCCAGGAGCAGGGTCCAAATTGGGAAGGATTTAGACTGAGATGAAAGGAAATACTGTAAATCCTGTGATACAGCTTGAGGAGCAGCAGCTGAATAATGGCAGATACTTGGGCCATGGGCAAACTCTTGATCTTCTGGAAATTGCCCTGTTTTTTTCAACTGCAGAGTATGTGTTGGTCTTGTCATGAGTTTTGTGACTGAACTCTCCTGGATTTTGATATTGGAAGGATAAGGAGTTTGTGGGTGCTTGGCCTTTATACAGGGCTTTTTTCCTCTTGGTTATTGCATGCAACCAAAAAATATTTGAAGCAGATTAGAATCTGAATTAAAATACTAGTTTGACTAGAGAAGAAAAAAATTGTACCTTAGTTTTCTGTCTCTGAAAAAAATAATTGTTTTCTATGGCTATTAAGATATTAGATATAATGAATTTTTCCTCTCAATTTCAAAGCCTCTTAAATTCTGGTTGGTGTTTTTTTTGTTTGATTGGGGTTTTTTTTGTTGTTGTTGGTTGTTTTTGGTTTTGTTTTGTTATTTACCATATAACCATATAACATGTTTTCTTCACAGTTGTTTACATATGAGCTGGGGTGGTGCAAGGGGACGAGAAAGGATATGAAAATAAAATCCTGAGAGGGGTTTTCCCTCATCCTATTGTTGAGGGTAGCAGTAGTGGGAGAGATTGATGTGCTTTGTTTATGTTTTGCATTTTTAGGAAGGAGATTGCCATGGTTATGAAAAGCTCCTACCTTCGAGGACTGAACTTAGCCTCATTCTTTGTGGCAAGCAAAATAACCGTGTTCATGACTTTCATGGCATATGTACTACTTGGCAACGTCATCTCAGCGAGCCGGGTGTTTGTGGCAGTGTCCCTGTACGGGGCAGTGAGGCTCACAGTGACCCTGTTCTTCCCTGCAGCTGTTGAGAGAGTGTCCGAGTCAGTGATCAGCATCCGACGGATCAAGGTAGCGTTACCCACGGGGAGCGTGCGGGGATTTCTTCTCTTGCTCCGCCGTTGTTTTACCGTCGCTGACAAATGCGGCCTGATCGTGGTTTGCAGTTAAAATAACCTGTTCTGGGAGCAGAATGTGTTGGTGTGAATGCAGGTACAAAAAACAGGACATGCACTGCAGGGTAGGCTGAGATGTAGGAGGAAAGTGTGCATGGCAAAGAGGTGTTACAGACATTTCTGAAGTAAGAGGAATGTGTGTACAGATATGCAGGCATGCTGGGATTGGGATTTGAAGAAAGAAGCAGGCAGATGGGAGCCGTAGGATTCGTATTTCACACTGCACTGCCCTGTCATCTGTGGAGGACAGGTGTGAGCCCTAGCTTTTGTCTTGTGGCTGCTTTCAGAACTGGAGTGAAGACTCAAATTCAGTAAGAATGAGCGTTGGTAGTGCCAATGTCTGCCAACCCCATAATTGATGTTCTGAACACTATGGACTGCTGTGTTAAAATGCTTGACTTCTCATCACTCTCTGTGACAATACCTGCCATCTGGAGTCTGATCAGTACCTCTGCGCCTGTAAAAGCCCAGCAGTACTCTTCCCTGCCCTCCTCCTCCTGCCCTCCCTACTCCTGACATCCTCATCCTGCTTCCTCCTAGTTACTGCTTTCTGTACGTCTTCAGCAGCTATCTCACATCTGCAAACTCTTAGCTAAGTACTTGTTAACTAGTCTTGGCTTCTACGATTAGGACCTTCCTTCTCTTCCCAAAATATTGTTTGCTGCTGCCTATTTAAGGTCTTTACTTTTGACTCTGAGTCAAAGCATGATAGAATTTTTTGGGTTTTGTCGTAAAATTATGGTAGCTGTTGTCCTTGAAAGTTTTCTGTGGAAATAGCCCCTTCCCTTTCGAAATGTGTTTGGGCTGTTTATAATCCAGCATCAGGCAAGATGTGGTACAAGTGTGGCTGTGGTACAAAGTGCATGCTTATGCAAATTGGTTTGGAAAGGTTTGCTGAGTGGGATGTAATGTAGAATAGAAGTTCAGCAGTGAAAGTGCAGTGAACCAGTTATGCAGATGTTAGCAGGTTTCTTTTTTGGTTAAATGTCCTGGACTTTAGAATGAGGAAATGTTCAGATAGTGTGCTGTCTTCTATTGGTCACTTGAAGAATGCTTAATAGAGACAGTGGACAGCTGCTTACTGTGTCCTCATCATTCTTCCAATGAAATAACATAACTCTTTGCCATCAAAGCAAGGGAGTGAGAAAGTGTTGCAGGGAGGGTTTCACCTCTTCTGTATGGGAAGAGGGAGTTAAATAATTTAAAAGTTGTTAGTGATTCAAGGAAAAGACTGGACAGGTTCTTAAGGTCCATTTCTTTCTGGAATTCTTCATTGAGCAAGTGATTGTTAGAGTCCTTTCCTATTAAATCTGCACTTTTGGATATTTTTTGGGAGGGAGAGCTAGCTAGTTAGAGGTGCATTGCTGTAATTGTGCATTGCTTTGGAAATATAATTCTTTGATCAGTTCATGATTGTTTTTTCCAGCCCCATAATTAATGTTCTGTATGCTGCTTTCAAAAAACATGTTTGGGTTCCTTTTCCATTTCACATTAGGCAATATCCTCTGCTTTTCTTTCATTGCAGAACTTTCTGATGCTTGATGAAGTCTCTCACTTCAAGCCCCAACTGCATGGCAATAGTGAAAATACCATTCTTCATGTCCAAGATTTGACTTGCTATTGGGATAAGGTAAATGTAGTTAAGTATATTGGTGCTGCTGGCATTTGAAGTCTAAAATGCAGTGTGGGTGTATGTATGTATAGTGTGCTGATATTTTGTATTCTATCCTTTGTGTGTGAGAATCCTTTCAGTATGTTTAGCTAACTCTAGAATAGTGCTGAAAACACTATCAAATGCATCTTACAAGTAGCTATTCCTTAATATTATACTGGATGAAAAACTTTGCATTTCTCTGGGGAAGTAAGTCCTGTTATTAAGCAGCACTGCATTATGGCTGAGGTACTTAAATTGGAATTAAGGACAGACAGCACAGCAAGGTGGGCCTTATTGTGTGGGGTTTTTTTCTGTTAACTGAGTGCTTGATCAGTCCATTAGTCTAGAACCAGTACAATAATTATACTTCTCACAACAGATTTGAAAGCTTTAGAGACGAGTCAGCATATCTTTGTTGCTCTGTATTTTGAGACTGTTCAGCTGCACATTTCTTTCTGCTTAAAATGCACCAAACTCACCAAAATGGCTAGAAAAAGGGACGATAAACAGGTGATAAATTTATTATGGATCGCTTTTATGTAAGAAAGGCAAAAGTTGACTGTTTCTGTTTTCAAACTTTAATTGCTATGGTAAGCAGCAATTTGTGATGAATTGTTGGTGCTATTACAACCTGCCAGTGTCCTCACACAAGAGAGACTTCAGTCTCCATTGTAAGTTCTGGAAGCTCTAAAAATAACTTTTGCATGTATGTAATTTGCATGCAAATAAGACATCATATATTTCCCTTTCTAAACCCTGTTCCCCTATCTGTGCTGTCCCCCAAGGAAGATCAGGTGTGAAAACATATGTGAGGATCTACCTACTGCTACTTTGCTGCAAAAGAAAATTGCTATTTTATTCTGCTTTAGTTTCTCAGAGTTCTCTGTGACAATAATATTTCTGAGGCATTGACCAAGTTTTTAAAAACTAATTGATGTGAAAGACTTGATTGTGAATACATTCTAATGCAAAATGCAATGTATTGCTTAATCTTTGTTTTCTTCTCAAACTGACTTTGGTGGCACCATTAAGAATTTATAGGAAGTGGTTGCATAATGTGCCCATAAAACACCTTTTTTTCTTTCCATGAGTTGTTTATATTGCATAAAGCAGGGTAGCATGACTGGAATTACTGGTTTCCTTTCCATTTAAAAAAAAGTTCCAAACCGACAAGCCGTCCACAAAACTGTTAATGTAACTTTCATTTTGGTATTTAATTGCAGTGTTCATGGGAGAAGAACAGTTCTCTCAGAATTCTTAAGGTCTGCTCA
Organism: Monarcha castaneiventris obscurior; assembly: GCA_026261815.1. NCBI lineage: Eukaryota > Metazoa > Chordata > Aves > Passeriformes > Monarchidae > Monarcha > Monarcha castaneiventris. The sequence goes on along the minus strand of JAMPIT010000566.1, from coordinate 8,659,723 downwards.
GAAAGTTTCTCTTGCATACCCTTACAATGATGCAAAATACTTTTATAGAATTTCTTACTGAAAAAAGTGGTAAGTTCTGATAGAGACAAGTTACGAAAAGAATAATATGAATATGTTATCCTTTGTCTAGTAGCAGGCTTAGCTTGCTACCCTGACTAGGTTTCTCAATACACTTTGGATGTCTCTACAGACATTGCACAGCTGGATGATAATTTCTTAAATTTATAGAGATTGTGTGCCAAAAGTGATACTAAAAAAACCAACCAACAAGCAGCCCACGAATCCAAAATCACTTGAAGTAAAAAAGGGATTATTAGCTACACTTCTAGGAAAACAACCTAACACAGTGTATTACAGTTTCTCAAAAGATAAACAAAACCAATTAATTCCTGGTCACACTCTTGTTTTACTAAGGCAAGTATTATCTTGAGTACCACAGGCTAGTCTGATACCAGCATGAAACTAGGGATTCTTCAGTACAGCTTTTTACTGATGTTTCTTGAGTTTACAGGACAGCCTGTCTGCTGAGCTGAGCAACTTCAGATTTAAAATTTCAGCATTTGAACAGAGGCCAAATTTGCTGCCCCTGAAAGGATCATTCTTGTGTCCTCTTGTCCTTGCATTTTCTGCCTGTTGCCTCCCTTATGTTGGTTGTTAATGCCAGTTTGTATGACCTTGTGGTGAAGCAGTTCAGAAGAATAAAGCAATAGGAAATGAATCACTTTTAATGAGATTGATTGTGATAGCTGAGTCCCATGAACAGCCCGTGCAAGGTTAGGCAGAAGGAGGAAAGTTAGAGGCACAGCAAGTTGACAGGGCACAGGGGAGCTGGGACATTTGTGGTTATGAGTTGGCAGGTGAACTTAGCTGCAATATTAGTCTGTGCTCTAATTTTACTGCCTCAGTTTAGTGCCTAAAAATAGGTGTGATGAATTCAGGACAAATTGTCTTTAATTATAAGGAATGCTATTTTGCAAAAGTACCGTGCCCCGTAGGTGTGTGTGGCTGTGCTGTTGGCTTGAATTACTATTTTTGTGTTGGCTCCGTGATATCTTCCAGTACTGCTTTAATCCATTACATGGCAGTAATGGTTTAAAAACATTTTTAAAAATTTCTGTAATGTTTTTTGGCTCTTACGGGTTTTTTTTTTTTAAGTTTTGATGTGGGAGGGAAATGTGTTTGCGCTTCTGTGAATGCAGAAGCACGACTTCAAGGGATCTGAAGAAGGGCCTGTGTGTCTGAAAGCTTATTTATTTTTTCCACGTAGACATTGATTTAGTAAAAGATATTTTCTCTTCCTGCCAACTGTGTATTAAAAAAAGAAAATCTTTGGCTGCCTTAAGTTGGTAGAGTTCTCCCGACCTTAGCACTAGGTGAGCACCTGAGCTGTGTACTCTGGACAGAGGAATCAGCTTCATGGTCAAATGCTGGCTGGGCCGGGTGGCTGGGGTTGTGCGGAGAAAAGGGGGAAAGTGCCACCCGGTGATGCCACCTTGTGGGAATTCACAGTGGCGGCAGAAGTGGTTTAGCAGAGCTGCACAAGGAGTGTGAGCTCAGCCTCTCACTGTGTGCGGATCTCAGGCGAGACCTGCGGTGCTTCCCTGAGCTCTGGGAATGGGGCTGCCTGCCTGGGGTTTATGCTGTCAGGAGTGAGCACGTGTGTGCTATCCCGGCTATCCCAGCCATCATAGATGAGGATGGAGACTGGACTTCTGTTTCTTCCCAAATAATTTGGAATGAATTGCAGCCTTCCTCCTTTTGCAGTCCCAGAACTTTTTTGTCTCGTGTCACCTTTTGTATGGAGTTGGGTGGTGGCCTCTTCAGCCACTTGAACTTCAAAAGGTGGCTGGAGATTTTAAGGTATTCTTAACCTTGCTGTTCTGTTTCTGGAGCTTAAGGCTGGTTTCCTTTGGTCCTTTAACCAAAGTACACGTTTGGGGATTTTTTAATGTGTATATGTTACTGTTTGCATTTTAGTGTCAGTCATGCTTAGTGCGGGCAAAGATGCATGTAAGGGCAGATTCTGTTACAAAGGTGTTTTGTTTTAATGAGAGGAGCTGCACCAGGTCCTCAGAAATTGCTGTTTAGTGTAGCTGTTAAAGACATGAGCATCCTTTCTTTCCACAAGTAGGCATTTTTGTGACCTTGATGGAAGAGGTGCAAAATGTGGTGGGAAATAAGATAATACATAACATAAAGGATAGATACACTAGAAAGTAACATTTAACAGACAATCCTAGGGTAGTATGTTTTCACACAAACAGCCCACTACATCATCCATGAAAAGCCTGTGAGAACACCGAGCAAGATGAGGTTCTGTAAAATCAAACTGCTTTTTTCTGGTTTTACTTTGGATAGAGCCTTGACTAGAGCAAACATGGACCTGGCTTTCCTGAGGCTCTGAGAGCCTCAGCCCTCCATGTGTCTGTGTGCTCGGAGTCGCTGAGCGTGTTGTGCTGGGACTGGGAACGCTGGTGTGGGGGCCAGCACAGAGCTCGTGCTTCCCCAGCTGCCACCCAGATACGTGGGCTCTGAGGAAGCACTGCTTCTGCTGCCTTTGGCCTCCTTATGCCTTGAATGCTGTTTTATCTGTGTTGCATGTTTGTGGTGAAGGATGAGGGTCTTTCAGAAGTGTTTGAGAATTACTGAAGAGGCAAAAACCGTATGCCTGAAAGTGTGGTGGGCCTATGGACCGGTAGTTTATAGTGATGTATGCACATTGTTTTCCGTTCATAAATATTTATTTTGATGGTTTATATTTCGTTACTGAGAAATCATAACTTTTGCTCAAATCCACAGAGTTTAGAAACCCCAGCACTTCAACAAATTTCGTTTACTGTCAGACGAGGAGAATTACTGGCTGTGATTGGTCCTGTAGGAGCTGGAAAAGTAAGTCTTAATAATCATTTCATGAGGCTTTTGAGTCTATTATATGTGAAAACTAGAAACCTGAAAATGTACAGTCCTTTATGTGCATAATCACACATTCCACATCAAGATACTGGCATTCAAGACAGGCTGATGGCCTTCTGGCTGGGGAGGAGATGGTGTGGAGTTTAAAGTTTAGTACTTTGTATGCTGCTTCAAGACTGCCTGAAAAGGGTACTAGTGCTTTTCTACTGTTAGCAGTAGTTTGAGTGACAGGGTGAAATAGGCCATCGTGCCAGTAAACACTGCTGAATCTCTGTGATGTCTTTAAAGCAAGCAAACTTTTTAATTTTTATTTTATATTTTTTTAAATCTTTTCCAGTCTTCTCTCTTAAGTGCCGTGCTTGGTGAACTGTCTGCAGACAAAGGTTTGATAAATGTTACTGGAAGAATTGCCTATGTTTCCCAGCAGCCTTGGGTGTTTTCTGGCACTGTAAGAAGTAATATACTGTTTGACAAGGAATATGAGAAAGAAAAATACGAAAAAGTTTTGAAAGTTTGTGCTCTTAAAAAGGTAAGGCTTTCTCTTTGTGTATTTTCTTTCCAGGATTGTTATTTTTATTTCAGTGTTCTTTCAGACCTGTGGTACGTGCTGCAATATACACTATATGAAATTGATTGATTTTCGTAGCATGTGAAGTAACTCCTGTTGCTTGTAAAAAACACGTGTAATTATTTTTGCCATCCCTGTGGACGTACTGTTCTGTGGACGTATCCTCTTCTAATTCCCAAAACGGCCACAAGGGGGAGGTATAGCTCATGGGAAGCACTGACGAATTTGGGAAAAGCTGTTCCCTGTTATTTCATTTCATAATTACATTTTAGCCCTTTTCACGCGTATTATGGTAGGGGTGTGTGCAAATGCAATAACAGGCAGAAAACAAATGATCAAGCTAGCACTCTTTCTGACTTTCATTTTGTAAATATCCTATATGCTTTCCGATGAAATAAATGTCATGTTTGCCATGTATTATGCATTGCCAACAGCTATCAACAGAGCCTTAGGGCTATATACTGGAGAACTTGCTGAACCCAAGTAGTTTTATGAAAAAATATATTTGAAAGGTTTGTGTGCAAAGGAGTTTGTGACATGAGATATAGAAGAGGATTAAGCCAGATTTGTCAAGAAACAGACATTTTGCTTGGCAGCTAAAAAGGTTTTGTGCAGCATGTTATGATATTTCTGTCACCAGCGACACAGGTGAAAAGCAGATGGTTACTGTAATGAGCATTTTTTGCAGGTTTTTTACACTTGGCAGATAGAGTTTTAGTATCTCCTGCTGATATTCTGTCATGCTGTTGTCTAAACTTAAGGTTTTAATGTCTTTAAAAGACAGAAAACAGCATTAAAAAAATCCCCACTTCATATTTGATGGTAGATTTGCTTTCATAGTTTTCTTGCAAATTTATGTATCTTATAAAAGCTGTGAATAAGCTTTCAGAATATGCTTTGTGGCTTAATGTAAAACTTCTGTATTTCCTGAATGGGAAATACAGTAATATGACATGGAATACTGTATAATTCTGTTGTCTTATCTGCAGTCCTGAGCTCTCAAATTAACCAAATCTGTGTGATGAATGTTGTAGTTATTTCTCTTGAATACATTGCAGTAAGAATAAAAACAGTGCAGTATTTAGGGACATTGGCAAGATAATTTACTGATAATAGTTCAGTTTTTATTTTTTGTGACAGCTAATTTTGTTCTAATAAAAACTAATAAACTTATTATTAGACCTTTTAGCATTTTATTTGATTCTCTGAATCGCCAGTAAATACTCCTTGTAAGACAAAGGATTGTAGTGCACTTTCTTCTGGCCGAGCTGCAGAAAAAGTGAACTTTAGGATCTCATCTATTTTTTCTGCTTTCTCAGTTACTATTTGCTGAAAGTATAGAGTCGTAAAGTAACTGCAGATACTACATTTGGTATGAAACCATGTATTTTAATGTGATATGTTAATACTTTTCAAATAAGTAAATGTTATGTTGAAACAGCTTTGTCGGTCTTTGAAGTTAAAATGATTAAAAAAAAAAATTTTATCTGTTCTTTCCACATTCACAGGACTTGGAATTGTTAGCAGATGGTGACCTGACAGTAATAGGAGATCGTGGAGCTACTCTGAGCGGGGGACAGAAGGCCCGTGTAAATCTGGCCAGGCTAGTGTTTTTTGTTGTTTCTACAATTTATAAATTGTCAGGCTCCAGTGACTAAAGTAAACTAATGTAAGACTTTGTGATAACTGGCATCTCTTTAAACCTTTTAGAGCTGTGTATCAAGATGCAGACATCTATCTTTTGGATGATCCACTGAGTGCAGTAGATGCTGAAGTTGGAAGACATTTGTTTGAAAAGTATGTTACTGCTTTATTTTCATTTAAAATGCAATTATTGTATTGTAATTCCTTGTAGAAAAACTTGAGAAAACATTTCTGGGGAGATGGATTTCTTCACAAAATGTAGTACATTCACTTTCTGATTCGTTTCTCCCCTGTTCTATATAATTGAAAGATACAGGGTTTTTTTCCTCTCTGTGTTTCGTGGATTTTGTTCTTTATTTTGAAAAACCCTGTAAAAATCTGTTCTGAAGATACTATAAGTAGAATTATTTTTAAGGGAATATATGCCATTTTCTTGAGGAGAATGTTGAATTTCATACCATGAGTACGGGGATTTATGAATAATGGTGTTTATGAATATTAGTACTGAGTGAAGAATAAAATGGGGTGGGATTTTAAATCCCTTCTTAGTTTGGTACAACTTTACTTGCTGGTAATAAGCACTTAATTCAAGTGGTTGAAGGAAAGGGCAGGAGTGTCTTAGATTCTTGAGTAATTTTTCTTTTTGATTCTTGAATGGTTGAAATGTCCCTTGGGTGAGTGAAACAGGGCATGTGGCCTGCAGAGTAGACTGCAGAGAGCAGAAATAGATGGCAAAAGAGTGTACAAGTTTACCATGTAAGAGAGGGATACTGGACCTTCCCCCATTCCCAAAGAAACAGGACAGGGTTCATTAAAAGTCAGGTTCCCTTCTCAGTGAGTTTCTTCATCTCCATCTCTCTGAAACTGTCAAATCTAAGGCACATAGGTGAGCATGAGAATAATTTGGTTAGTTCCAGCCAGTGTTTTGTCCTTGCCTCTTCAGAGCTTGCTACTCTCTATTTTAAAAGACATAATTTAGAATTTGTTAGAAGGAAAAACCTCCACTGATAGAATTCAGTGGTCTTTGGTTCAGGCCTTCAATAAATGTGTTTTGTTTAGCATACTTGCATCCTTTGAATTCCACACTCCAAATACGCGAATTAATTTGGTTTTACTATTGTTCGTTCCTGTCCACCCCTAGGTAATAATAAAAATTTGCAGAAATCTTGGAGAAATGGTCACAGAAATTGGATTGAGCAGCAGTGGCATGCACATTCTTTTTTCCCCATACAGGGAAGCTTTTAGTATCTAAATTTGAAAATGGTACATTCTGTTGATGTTTGCAGTTTCAAATGTGGACCCTCTGAAGCCCCATTAATGTTTTGCTTTATTTTATCCATTTCTTCAAAAGGCTAGTTTGTTTCCATCAGCTGGTATGGAGTAAGAGTTTTATGATGCATAGGCTTTATGTTCATTTTTCCCCTGCCACGACTGATAGATGGAGTTCATCACCTCTGTAGTTCACATATGCTATCAAATTCCTTTAATGCCTATTGAAGCTTTCAAGGCTTCAGCTGCTGCTTTTCTATTTCTGCACAAGATCTGTCTGCAGCTCCAGCATCTGTATCAGTGCTTGAGTTCTGAAGGTGTACCCACCTGAGCTGTTAACCTGTCTCTCCCTGAAGTCTTAAGGTCTCTTCATGAGGAGGGAAACAGGAAAGTACTGTGATGCCTTGTGAAGGAGGTCAGGCTGCCTCTTCAGCTTATCCTGCTTTTCATGTGAGCTGTGACACTGGCAGCATCTGCATTCTACTGCAAAACTGGAAGTGTGGATTTTTGTATGTGCAAAACCACAAAGGAGATAGAACCCATTGCTCTGGGAGCACAGCATGTGCTTTGCTGATAAATGTGTGAAGATGAGGACGAATAAGGAGGTTATCTCAAAGAATTTGAAACTCAGAAAAGTAGCTGGGGTTTTTTCTGTACTTTTATTTTTTCTCCCCAAATCCAGATCAGCTTGAGCAAAACACATAAAAATAGAATGAAAGCATTTTTTAGAAAATGGATTGGGTGGAGTAGTAGTGGGAAGGAAAACCGAGCAATGCCTTCCTGCTCAAGATTTTAAGGGAGGTATTTTTACAAACAGAAATTGTCTTCTGAGGCCTTCATGGAAGCTGTAAAGGTGCTGGGGGTGGTGGGGAGAGTGTTATGTTCAGTAAGTTGCTTTGAAAAGCACGGCAAGGCACGTACTTTAATGCTTCCTGAATAGTGCTAGAAATGTGGAGAAGACAGAGAGCACTTGGGCAAGAATGATTTCTTAGAACATGGTGCTGAGGAATGTCCAAAACACCACTTCATGCAGGCTGCCCCCCCAGGAGTCCAAACCGCGAGGCTTAAAACAATGGGCGAGATGGAAGAAACAGGGGATTTTTTAATGAGAATCTGAAGTGGATATTGTTCAGTTCACTCGCTCTTTTTTTTTTTTTCTTGTAATTTTATATTAAAGTTTAAATTTTTTTGCAAGTGTCTAGTCTATGTGTTCACATCAAAGATAGGTATGTTCCTAGTAATTCCCCAAATCTGTGGTTGTGGATGGCTGGTTCATTACATTTGGTGCTTTTCTGTGTTCTATTCAGCTACTGCAGTAAGCAGTTTAAAATATGTAAATACTTTTCAAATGAGAAAGAATGCAAGTAGCACAGCTCCAGTGGGAAAACAGACTATGATATTATTAATAAGGGATGGTGGCTCTTAAGAATTTCTTCGTGATACAGACAAGTGGTTCTGCGGATGATGGAGCAGATAAAGCCCGTTTTTCAATTAATTCTTCTTTCCTGGTCAGATTCCTTGGGACCTAGGAAGGTATAAACTGAAGATTTCTTATTTTTTTTGTTATTTGTTGCCTTTTTTTCTGTGAGTTCTCTTGATAGTTAATAGTAGGCATGCTTCAGCCTTTTTCCAGTGGGGGGGTTACCAGTATAGTTAAATGTTTTTTTACATATTTGTATGTGGTTTTAAAAATGCCTTTATTTTATGTCTATTTAAACAAAAATAGCTTTTAATTAACTTTTAAGAAATCCTATATTTTGAGACCTCTAGTTTCAAAATGAGGGACAGCCATCACAGATCCAGTAGCACATTTCTTTGTATGGTGAAGTTTGGAACAGCCTGTGATTTTTAAGAAAATCATTCAGTTGCAGTTAGATCCCAAGGAATTTCCTACTCTCTCTATCTGTTTTTTGCTATAGATGATACAGTGTCAGATCACCTTTAGATAGAAATTAAATTGTGTCCCACCAGTGGTATTGAATCAAAAATCATGTTTTTAAACGAGTAATATTTACATTTCATCAGTCTATTGAGGCATGCCTTTCTCTAGGTATTACTCCTTCCCTTGTATCTTCCAGTGACAGGAGCTGTGTGCCAGTCTCAGTTGAAGATCATCCTGATTTCTTTCTCTTCCTCCTTTGTGCTTGTGAGAGTAGAGCGTTGCGAGGCAGTTAAGGAATCTTTTAAAATCAGACCTAAAGTTGTGATAGTTCTTGGGAGTGCTATGCACAGATGTATCATTCCTAGTGTCAGACAGAATTCGTATAGGAAAAGTTTGCAAGGATCTACTTAAACACCAAGATCTCTGGCTCAAACAGTTCCTAATATATGGACTCTGGAAGCTGGAAATGTGTGCCAGAGAAAGCATCTCTCTATATTCGCTTATATACTTTCTCCAGCCATCCTGTGCTACCTGGTGCCTGGAACAGGTCAATGGATTTTGGGGACCAGTCATATTTATGCGTGTCTGGAAGTTGTCATGAGGTGGAGATAAATGATTATCAAGGTAGGCATAGAAACAGAAGCAGGGGCAGCATAGTAGAATGCGTAGGATGTGGGGGTTTTTTGTCTCTGGTGAGCATAGCACGCTTTCTTTTTTAATTTTGTAAACTTTGAAATGTGAAAAAATAACTTGGGGATTGTTCTCCCTAAACCACTTAAATTTAAAGGGAAGGGAGAGGAAAACAAGTATAGGAAGTAAATGAATATAACAAAGGCTTTATGCCTGTGAGCACTTCTGCATGTGCTTTAATTTCATTTCAGTGGTTATTTTCATTGAAATGAATATAAGTATTAACTAAAGTTAAACTTGCGTGCAAACTTCCAAAAAGGAGTGGGAGAAAGAATGGTAAGGAAGAAAGTAGAATCATTAAAGAAGAGACATTTTGCAGAGGTGAAACAAAGCTGGTTCTTGGAGATAAAAACTTAAAAAAGATTAAAGAACAACTTGTCTCAAAGAAAAGCAAACCTGATAGAGAAGGAAGAACAAATGAGGAGTTGTTTGCACGAAGTGCAAAGACTCTGCCTTTGCACAGGGGAGCACTGTGTTGTTGTAGGCCCCCTTCTCAGTGTCTCATGCTTCATGCTCTGCGCTATCAAAGCTCAAGTTAATTTTTTTTAATTGTGTAGCAGATTGCTGTCAAACTGCAATGGGTTTTTTAAATGGATTGTAGTATACTGTTACTTACGTTTGTTAACTTAAAATACTCTTTCCTTATTTTTGTTGAATCAGAAGGGTGTAATTTCTGGAGAGGTCTGTCCTGATTCTGGTATTTGTGATGATGTATGCAGGTCATTGATGGTACCTTTTCAGGTGACAGAAAACCAGGCAATGCTAAAGGCAGTTCTGGAGATGGACAGGTATTTGGGAAGTCTTGGCTATGGGATGTGAGTTAATAGGTGCATGCAGCAGGGGAAAGTGCAAAGTGTTGAGTCCATGAACATAAAATGAGCAGGGATCAGTAGTGTGGTAGTTACATGAAGAAGGAGGTGTGCAGTGCAGTAGATCACAAACCCAGTGTGACTCAGCAATGTCATGCTCTTGTTAAGGAAATGGCACCCTGGGACTTAGGGCCAGTACTGTATGTGGCAGTACAAGTGAAATAATACTCCTATAATGTTTTGTACATGTAAGATCTCAGCTGAAATAATGTTTCAATTCTGGGCACTTAAAAAAATGTATAGACCAGCTTCCTACTCCAGTACAGGTGGTCAAGAACATTCAGGTGTCCAGGGCAAAAAAAGAGGAGGCAAAAAAAGAAAGAAATCTATTTGCAACTTAAACATCGATTTGGGAGACTTCTTTATTATTTCTTCTTTTTCCTTTCATGTCTGGAAGAGAAAGACTTCATGTATGAAGGGACTTTGTACACAGGAATGAACTGGTCTAGGGGCCCTTGGGGACATAAAGAATTGAAATTGCACCAAAGGACGTAAGCTTGAACTTCAGAGAAAAATTTTGTAATGGTGAGGATAGCTTGTCTCTGGAATACATTTTCAAGGATGTTGAAATTTCCATTTAGCTTAAACATGGAGAAGAACCCATTTAACTTCTGCCAGGAACATTTTTATGTTTAAATTGGTTCTTAATTGGGGAAGAGGATGCAACTTTCACAGTCCTTTCATCTTGCTTTTTCTTGTACTCAAGAAAGGCTGAAGAACCTTTGGGTGTTCTCTGGATCTCATATGGCTGTGTGCACATGTGTGTGCTCTCGTGTATTTGATAAATGTGACAGTGGTGACTGGAGTTTGTGCAGCAGTTGGTCCTGTTGTCGTGCATTAAGTGTGCTCACTGACTAAGTGTGCCTCTTGAGAGTAGTGGAGAAACACAAGGAACGTGGAATTTGTGGGGTTTCAAAAGGCAGGTAAAAGGATGGTGGCGGTGCTGGGCATGCTCCAGCAGATGTCTGAACTCTTGGACCACTTATGTCCCCTGCTGAGAAGGCTTTCCATGGGTTCTCTGTATCATCAGTGAGAAAGGGACACACTGTCAGATTGTAATTCACCCAGAACTGGGCTTTTCACCTGGTTGTTGTTCTGCAGTTATACAGAGCAATACTTCCAAAAGTAGATGGATGATGAAATTAAGCCTTAGTGAACCAGTTAGAAAAATAAACACTTATGGACTGTTTTGGAATGTTTTGGAGGTTTTTTCCATTCTAAGACAATACCAAGTTTTCACTAAAAAGGAATTCAGCAATCTCTTATTTTTGTACCAGCCCTTTCATCACAGTTTTGCAGAGCCTATACTTGACCTCTGGCTTTGAACTCTGGCTTCAGTCTTCTGTGATAGCCAAGGCACTGTACAAATGTAATGGTCACTGCTGCAGAATGTTGTCAACCGGGAGAGTGAATATTAAAAAAAAAAAATTAAGAAAAGGTTTTGAACATGAAACTCAACTAGATTAATGTTAAGTATCTACTTAGTGGTTTTTTAATTTTCTGTGCTTCGTAATGACTTGGTATTTTAATGGGCAAATTTTCTAGTGATCTGTCTGAGCAGTGAGTTGTTTAGGTCTAAGTATACACTCCTTGTTGCAAGTTTTCCTGTCTATACTCCTGCCAGTGAATTGTGACAACAGTTTTTCTATGTATCTGTTACTAACAACCTCTTCAGCTCACTTCTTTCTACCCAGATAGACATGAAATCGGGAGTTGTTCTTTTTTAAAAAATTCTTAATTGAGTGAACTGATACATTAGTGGAAATACAAGTTTCCACAGAGATAATTTTTGTCTACTCTTCTGAGATCAAGATCATGCACGAAGCTGTGCTGACAGCTCTCACAGTTTGAATTGGATTCCTCTATGCTGCAGTAACTCACTTTTTTTTCTCCCCTCCTCCTCCCCAAATGCCAAGTTTAGGTGCAGTGGGCTCACTGTGACTCAGGGTTAAGATTTCAAGGTTTTGAGCCATTGGATTTTCCAATGGCTAGTTTGTCCCAGTAAGCTGTTAGGCATACACCTGGCACGTGGAAAATTCAGTGATCGGAGTGGTATAGGCTGGGGGACTTGGGTAAGGGGAAGAGAGATCTTCTCTTCACAGTAAATACCTGGTGTATTCTCCTTTGGGAGCTTTCCTGTTAGGCATTTCCTGTAGCCTCTCTGGTATTTGTCCAGTTCTCTGGATAGGTTTTGTGGAAGATAATGTTTTGTTGGGTATCCTTCAGCTGGTGCTCTAGTTACTATATGGCTTGTTTCAGTGACCATGTCAGAGTAATGCTTCCACAAAGAGCTTGGTGTATAAACAATTGCATACCTTGATATATAAGATACCTTGATTAATTGTTATTTTGGCCACGTAAGAATATTGCGGGTTTATAGTTACTTTTGCATATCAAGCATATAACTTTCTCAGGAAAAGTGTTGCTTTTCACTTCATTTTTTCTGCCCAGTTAACACTATAATACACTTTCTGCATGTAATTACGGTAACAGTAGTATTAACCATCTACTACAGTCTCTGTAGGAGTGGAAAAATAGGTGCTGAAACCTGTGTAGGGAGTTAATTGAAAGTATGAAATGCAGTAAGCAATGGAATATCATTGCTGTTAAGGTCATGTTCTTTTTCTGCCTTACTCCCTTTACTACTTACTGCATTTCAGCATTGAATTTGGACCAGATGGGTCACTGGAAGGTGACCCTTCCAGCCTGACCCCTCCAGTTCCTTTCTGTGAACTGAGAGATGATGGCCTTTGGAAAGGCATTCCTGATCCAAACAAAAATGCTAATCTGTCTCTGAACACCGCTGTTCTACAAAATACCAGTTTTCCTTGTTAAGACAGCAGGCATTTGAGAAAGGGTTGTCCACATGAAGGGTTTGTCTCCCTGCTTTGTTTCTGTGGGGATGAAGGCAGTGAGTGTTGGGTCTCAGTTGAGTCTGTACTGTCCCTGTTGTACGTGAAGAATGTGCTTACAGACCTCTGCATTTGTAAACCATTGCTCCACTGTTGTGTTTTTTGGGGGTTTTTTTGTGGCTCTGGTGACCTTTCAAGGCTCTGCTGGAAAGACATCAGGCATCTATTCTACTAAAACTGTATGGGTTTCACCTGCCTTTGCTGACTGGTCCTAGTGTGCCCAGTCCCTTCTGTTTTCCCTCCAAATCCCAAACTTTTGGTAAGGTACTGCAGAGGAAGATAAGGTCTGAATCCAAGGGAAAAAGGTCAGAGGATGGTTCCAGGATCTTGCTCCTCTATCTCAATACAGCTTAAAATGTAGTTTAAATCAATAGTACTGTTTAATTCTACAGAAGTCTCTGTGGCTCAGTGTTACAGCTGCTCTGAAAGCTTCTCTCAAAGAAGTTACTTTTACTGGCTGTGTTTGTCCATAATTTCCCACAGCATCTTGCCCTTCTTCCTCGTTCCTTCGGTATAATTTTTTAAAAATACTCTTTGCAATTGAGCTTATGACATGTACATTTGTAACAAGAATGTTTAAGACAATTTTAATGAAATGTCTTCTTGCCTCCTCTTTTTTCCCAGACCAGAAATAATTACATTTCTTTTCCCTACCTTGAAAACTTACAAAGTTAAATAAGGAACATGGTTGTTAATTTTTTTCATAGTTTCTATAAATCTAGTAAGCATGGTCATCTTCTTATTATAAAAACTGAGTAATTAAATAGAAGGGGTTTTCCAGAAATAATTAAATGTTTCAGGACACTTAATTTTAATTAATATTTCCATCTCTTTGCAGATGTATTTGTCAGGCTTTACATCAGAAGATCTCTGTTTTGGTCACTCACCAGTTGCAGTATCTGCGTGCTGCAAATCAGATTCTAATTTTAAAGGATGTAAGTGACTTCAGTGTCTATACTTACACTTTGTGAATATTCTTTTTAATCTAAGAAAGGGAAGAAAACCAATCAGGTTTTTATTTTTAGTTTGTAAATACATCTTCTGTCATCTTATGACTACATATGGTTTTTAAGTTTTACAGTTACTAAAAAGTTGATTTTTCTTGGAATGCCTTCCCTGAAAAATCTGTTTCTGATTTTTATCATGCATATTAATAACCTTAAATATTTTAAATATGTGATGTGAATTAAAAATTCTTATTTCTTCAAACATTTTGTCTGGTTTTGAAATAAAGTTTTAGCCTTTCCTTGCTTCAAATTTAATATACTGTGAGAGAATTTTGAGAGAGACTGTGTTAATGCTTTGCTTTTGTTGTTGTTTCTTACACTTCTCTGTGAACTAACAACTGTGTTAATTTTGCAACAAATGCATTTTTAAATTAAGGATGAGAAATAGTCTGAGATGCCTTTGAGAATGAGCATGTCTTCAGTGCAGCTGGTTTCTTCCCAACTTTGTTGTACCAGATACTTAGAGGTAGAAGGGAGATACAAGGACTGCAGTTGGGGCTTTTTTCCTGGTTTTATTTTTAAGGCTTGGTAGTGAAATATGTGAAATTACTTTTGATGTGTCATGATGGTGCAAAAAAGGACACTATCCCTCTTATTCCTTCCATTCAGATTGCTTTAAAAGTTAAGTACTTTTGAGAATTGAGTTTGTGGCAGAGCTGAAAGAAATGTGGACATGGTCAGTATTGCTCCTTGTAAGGCTCTGCAAGGATCAGAAAATGAAGATGTTGTTTACCCCTGGGCTGGAGCAATATAAAAAGACTGATGGTTATGCATGTAGCTTAACAGGTTGTCCTAAAGCTGCATGGCTTGGCTGTCTCCCACAGCTTCTCCAGGGAGGTGATTCTCCCCTGGCTGTAGCTGGGGCTGTTCTCATCCCATTTGTGTGCTTGTTGGCCCTGTTAGCTGCTACAAGGCAAGTGGTCAGAGCCTAAAGAGCTTGTTTCTGCTCCTCTGAGTGAGGAACTCATAGAGGCTTCAGCTCAGCTACTGCAGGAGGATGTGTGCCCAGCAACTGCAGAACCCCAGAGGTAGCAAGGACAGATAAGAAAAATTGTCCTTTATGGAAAGTGTATAATGAAGATACTAAAAGTTTATATTAATTGTAGGGTAAAATGGTGGGGAAAGGTACCTATGCAGAGTTCCTGAGATCTGGCATCGACTTTGCTTCCCTTTTGAAAAAAGATGAAGAGGTGGTAGAACAGCTGTCAGTTCCAGGAACCCCCAACCTGAAGTCTGCCCGGAACCGAACCTTCTCGGAGTCCTCTGTCTTGTCCCAGGATTCGTCTGTCCACTCACAGAAGGATGGAGCCGTGGAACAACCACCTGTGAGTGCTCAAAGGATAGAAGTGTCTTGATTCTTGTCTGGCTAGTTTTTTTCTTAAGTTTCAATAAGGGCTTTCCCTGCAGCATTGGGATTTCAGGGATTAATGCATTGCATTATCAGGTGAGAGCTCGCCTGCGGAGGCCTTGGCCAGCTGTGCTTGGCTGGCACCTCACAGCTCAGCGTGGTTCTGCTCAAACCCAGCAGAGTCAGTCTGTGCAGTTCAGCCTCAGCTCTCCTGGGTGCTGCAAGAGTTCCTTGTGTGTGTCCAAAGCCACCACAGTGTCTTTCAGCCTGTCCTCCAACAGCAGTGCTTTAGAGGGTCAGTCCCACTGTATGGGGTGGGTTCAATGTGTTTGTGCAGTGTTGAATTGAAATGAACACTTTCCCTGAAATCCTGAGCTCTGGGAAGTGCATCTAGAAGCTGTGGCTTTATGCAAAGTCTGCCTTTGCATGGCTGGCATTAACATACCCATAAATGTACCCACATGATCTTGAGCTGGCCCTGAGGGGGTAATCCTGGGACACCACTGCCTTGCTCTCCCCAGCCCTTTTGTTGGTGAAAACAGAAGGCTCTGTATGGTACCAGTGTGACTTCCAGGTGCCTCCTTATCTCTTGGCCTGCACAGTGCAAAAGCAGCTCTGAAGTTTCTGTAGCAGAGGTTGCCTTCAGCTGGTGTGTTTGCATCCACATCAAACAGTGCAGGCTCCCTGTGACCCTGCCAGCACTGCATCCATGGAACAAGCAATCCCTCTATGTCCCTGATGATTGTCACCTTTATGGTGTGGGTATATATTATTTCTATCTCTATAATGAAGAGCAGTGAGATTTTTAAAAAAAAAAAAAAAAAGCACTATATACTTTTTAATACCTTTTTGAGGAATGGCTTTATGTTCCAAAGCAGTAAAGTTACTTTATTAATGTCCCAATGGCAACTCCAGTCTTAAATTCTCTTAAATTTGTGGAGGTGTACCAAACTTTTTAGCAGCATTAGGACTGTTGGATGGGGATGGGGAGAAGTGGGAAGGTGGAGCAGCTGGAGAAACAAAAATCCAAGATAGGCTTCTCACCTTTTATGGATGAGTAGGTTGGATTTCTCTTTTCACGTCTGTCAGGTCTCTCAATTCCACTGCTCTTGTACAGCCATGTCATGTGGTGACAAAATCAACTATTACATGTCCATTGAAGTGACACTAGTTTTTATATTGCATATACTGTGAAAAGTAAAAGAAAAAATTCTAAATTTTGTTCATTTGTATGGTTCTTTTACCTTCTTTATGCCTGTATCATTTTTTCCTTCTCTGTTTTTCAAGGTCCCCCATCCACTGTTTGTTTAGTATGATTTCCCATTTGTCATTTTACTTGTTACCTATTAACACATTTTACTTGTGTTTACCTATTAACAGGTGCTTTGTTAGTATTTACCAGGAGATGATTAGGACTTTATGGATAATTTGTAAGTCTTGGGCATATGTTGGTTGATTTTGGTACATACTTGTAGAAGAGTATTTACTTCAAATACTTTTCTGGAAAGGAAAGGTTGCATTCTGAAAACAGAATCTTCCCCAGGTAAAGGCCTTATTTTCTGGAGCTGTTAGGAGTGAAGGGAGTGTATAAGAAAAGAAGAACCTGGATAGTGGTCAGAGTAAATATTTCTGGCTATATATGAAGTTGCATTATATTTGGTGATGCAGTGCCAAATAAAATCCTTAAAGTGTTGCTTTGCAGAGTAGATTTTTCAGTATTGCTGCACTGAGACTTAATTTTTTTTTTGTCATAGCTATAGTTCGATATTTAAAGTTCTTGTATGCATAATCACTTTATCTCCTTCTTTTATTGTTTGCTAATTCTGAGCCATTGACTTTCAAGTGGCTTAGTCTGAATCTGTAACTACAAGGTTGATGGGCTTTATTCTGTGGCCTTTTTTTTCTTTCAGGGTGAAAATGCACTGGCTGCAGTGCCAGAGGAGAGTCGCCATGAGGGAAAAATAAACTTTAAAGTTTACAGAAAATATTTCACTGCAGGAGCAAACTACTTTGTGATTTTTATACTCTTAGTATTTAATATTTTAGCACAGGTAAGTTGTTGGGAGCTGCAAATAATATTGAATGTATTTTGGGTTTGTGAGGTTTTTTTCTCCCTTTTTTCTTTGTGTTTTTTTTCTTTTTAATATAGTGCATACTTGTTGTTGTAATGTTTCATCTAAAATGTTTGGGAGCATGGTGTTCTTTAATAATTTTGTAGTGTACCCAAATGTCAGCATGGAATTTTGGTACAGCGTTGAGAGGTCTTGCACTGATCCTTATTTCAACAATTTTAATACTTCACTAAAATTATTATTTTGATGACAACTTGGCACAAAAATTACAAGCCAGTGTACTTTTTTTGAGAAAGAAAAGAAGATCATAAGGTGTATGAAGTGATATTTTACAAACCTAAACAGTCAGTGTGTTTCCAGTTGAGGAGGGCAAAGAGATTTACTGGGTGTGGGAGGACAGTCTGACAGAAGTTTTCAAAGAACAGCTCACCTGTTGGTAAGTGCAGGTTGTGCAGAAAGTTTTGATGGAGGGTCACTGTTCAGCAGAATAAGAAAGTGAGGAAGAGGATAGGCAAGTATTTTGTGTAAAGCAGACTGTAGCAGGTATGTAAAAATTTTTAAACAAGGAAAATTATTTTCAAACTTACTGAAAGAAATGGTGAGCTGAGGAAGCTGAGTGAAGATACCTTGTTGCCTTTTTCTCTGTTTCGTGCTGAGAAAGCTCAATTCATTTCATGGAAATGATTTGTCTTGGTTGTAAAAAAACAGTCTATATAATTTTAACATGTTACTTACTTTTTGCTTGTCCTTGAATTGAGTCTGTTGGGAAGATACCTAAGCAAGATCCAATCTTGTAGTAGACTGCCCACAACTTCAAATTCACATGAACAATGAGAGGGTTATTTTGAGATAAATAACCCTGTTACATGTTTGTAGTCACCTCTTGTCACAGAAGGAAGGTGGCAGTAGGAGTTTTTCCCTCCCTCTCCTCTCTCATCTTCCTTCAACCCCGTTTCTGGTAATTATCTCCAGTAAACACAAATTTCTGGACTGGTAACATCAGAAAGTTTGTTAATCAAAAAGCATTTTGGAATATCTCCTGTAGCAAATTTAGGAACTGAGAAAATGAGTTCTTTAATGTTCAATTAACATACATTAGGAAGAGCTGCTATATTTTATTTGCTAAAGTGTATTGCTTTCCTTTAGTTTGCTAACATGTAAGGTAATTTAAGGTAACTTCTTTCTTTGTAGAGCACCTTCTAATGTGCTTGGCAAATTGCTGCTGGTCTTGAAAGACTGGATGGCATACTTCTCTGAATATGTGATGTTTTCCCAGAGAGCTTGAAAGAATAGCAAGTAAATTTAATTTTCTAATTTTTTTTTTAATTTTGTAAGATGATTCTTGTATTTGCCTCTTTTGCTCAAGGTGGCCTATGTGCTCCAGGACTGGTGGCTTTCTTACTGGTAAGTTGATGATAATAACTGGCCAGTTGTTTCTGCCTTTTCAGTCAAGTGCTGTTTGTTTAACTGAAAGGGAACGGAACCTGCTCTAGAATAGTTCAGATTTTCTTCTGATTTCCACTTTTTTTTTTGTGGGGGAAAAAATTTAAACTTTATGCTAAGTGTAGACTGTGATTGTATCTATTTATATTGTGATGCATGTCAGCATCAATACATGAGATCTTGTGAACTAGAGTTTTCAACAGAGTTGAATCTAGAAACAGCTAAACACACTTATTTGACGATGATTATCTTCTGTGTGCATTTCCACAGGGCAAATCATCAAAAGTTGAATCTCACAACAAATGGAAATAATGGAACAAATGAGACTGAACATCGAGACCTTAGCTTTTATTTGGGAATTTATGCAGGTAATTGCACATGCACGTGTATGTTTGTGTCTAAGAACTATTTATTATCTGATAGACAGTTTTGAGACGTGCAGAGCAATGGCAGTGTGAGGAAATGTGATTTCTAGCAGTAACTGAGCAATGTCTTAACAGATTAGGACCCTGAGTCTTGCTTTCTGATTAAATCGATTGCAATAAATAAAATAAATCTGATAGAAGAAATAGTTTGAATGCCGAATCTTCATTTGTTTTGCCTGGATTTTGGTAAAGTAAACCAGGAAGTGAGTATTTGAAAAATCTGTCACATTAAAGTTGTTACTATATATTAATAAGTCATTGAGCTAAATCTTCAGTCATTATATGGATGGCAAGAGGGATTAGAAATGGATCTTTTTTCTGTGCTGTTCTGAAACTTGGCATGGCTACGTTTCTTCTGAAGTGCCATAGCAAACAAACAAGTTTTTAAAAGGTATCCTAGATGGGTATGCAAAGCAGGTTGTTGAAAAACATTTCAATATATTTCAATAGGTAGCATACATGCTTCTGAATATTCAGAAAAGGGCGTTGATCCTTGCATTCAGGCATACAAACATCTTGAAAAACTGCTCCAATATGTAGTAAAAATTGCCACAGAAAAATCATGTGCATGCCTTCAGATTCTGCTATTTAACACCCCTAGTGATGGATGGTTTTGTATGGCATGATAATTTCTTCATGGAGATGTAAATGGTTGGTGTGAGAAAACAGGTGGAATGCCGGAAGAATATGCATTGAATGTATTCAGAAACAGCTCCATGGGTGAGAGAATAGGTGCAGGATTTTTTGTTTAGTTTGTTTTCTGGAATCCACGTGATCTAAGTGGCTGACAGAAAACATTGTGTTTGGCCTGGAAAGCAACAACTTAGGAGCCAGATAAACTTGGCTCTTATTTTCTCTGTGCAATGTCTTATTTCAGTCCAGTCTTATGCAGTCCAGTGGACTGCACAGTATGATTAAATGTGGCAGATTTCACTTTCTCTGACCAGAGAACCTAAACCACATTAGTGAAAATTTTATCATTTAAGGAATATTTTGCTCTAGATAGCAGAACAACAGAAGTTGCCTTTATATTGAAATGTTTAGATGACTTAGAGATATTTGCAATGATTGAAGAGACAGCATTGACTTATCTGCACAAAACTGTAAGTGAAGTTGACAAAGTTATAAAAAGGTTGTACGTTTTATATTAAATACATTATAATCCAATTTATCTTTTTCTATAATCTCTTAAACAGTATAAAATAATTTAACATTTTTATTTCTGAATCTTAACGTTGGGAAAAACAAAAAAAACCCCTACCACTGTAGTTCCTTCTTAGTCCTTGCTGCTTCTATGAAACCGAGATTTAGAAGAGTAAAATTGCTGTTGATAGAAAACACTGTTGGCCAGAACTGAGGTACCAGTTCCACACCTCTTCTATAGGGTGAGCATGCAAAGGGCCCTTGTCGCTCTCATACTGAGGTTCTGAGCTCATGAACAGGGAAAGCAAAGAGACAGACCAGGTGAGGGACTTGGAAGCATGTGTTTTTCCTCCTTCTCCCCAGCCATTAGGTCTGTTCAGGTGTTTTGTTCTATGAGGGTCATACCAACAGCTTCCAGGCCTGAGTAAAGTTGCACAGAAATGTGGGGTTCCCAGGATGTTGTCCCTCTCCTCCTGTTGCTCCCACAGACTGCTATTAGGAATGGGCCACAGCCACAGCCTCCTGCTTCGTGCCTCTCCTGCTTCCTTTTTGCTCTCCAGCTTTTGTGTTTGGGTATATGCAGTTACTCTTGGAAAAGTTGTCTTCTACCTGGCCTGGAATGCAGCAGCTGGGACAAGGCAAAAAAACTCTCATCTCAGCCACCATATTTTTTCTTGAAAAGAGCACCTCACAGAATGTGAGCAGTAAACTGCAAACAGACAAATGTGATAGTGATGATACCTTTTCTTGCTCCCTGGGAGGGTACAGAAGGAAGCAGGATGAGATAGCTTAACCACGTCACATAATTTAAAACCTCCCTCTTTCCCACTGTTACTATAGCTGTTCCTGAATTGTGTACAATTTTAACCTGCCCTTAGAGTAGGCAATGTTTTCTGCTGATAGTTGGGCTGTAACTTCAGCATGTCCTCAAGACCTGAGGTAGCTATGCTGATTTTCTGAAGCAGATCTCATGGAGCCTGGAAGCTCTGCCAAATGTAAGGTTTACACCTTCACTGTTCACCCTTATTGACAGGGAGTTTGTGCAGCCACATTGGAGATTATGCACAGCAAACAGAGCAACAGCAGTCTCATTATTTATGTCAGTTTTTTGCCCTGTAGCACCCTTGTCTTGTTAGCAGAGTTGTGCCCAGAAGAGAGATGAAGTTCAGACCAGTTCCCTAGAAGGACTCTTATTTCACATGGCATAAGGAATGCATCTTAGAAAGTGTGAAAGCAATACACATAATTTAAATGATTTGGTGTGTTTTACAAGGGGAAAAATGACATGAGCAGTTTGGGCTGATTGGGAGTAATTCAAGGTTGTCTCTAAATAGCCATGTATATATTACTTGTGTAATACCTGCTGGCAAGTGTTGAATCTTCACAGTGACCTCTGCAAGCCACAATTACACATGGGACTGTGAAATGAATTTTTTAGTGAGGCTGTTATGCAGGAAGTTTTAATACAGATTTATCTCATGGGTTAAAAGACATTTTCTACATTTCTATGAAGTACAAATTCTTTCAAACAGAAAAAGAGAAATTGATTAAATTGATTCTGTGATAGTAACTGAAGCTAGTGACAAATGTATCTGTGTTCTGCACTCAGTCTGAGTCCCCCTAGGCTTAAGTTTGGATTCTTGCTATATGCAGAAGTCCAGAGAATTTGCTTTTAGTTTAGTTTTATTTTTAACTTTTTTTTTTTATTCTGTAAGATCCATATCTTTTTGGAGGCTCTATTCATGTTTGGTTTTTTTGTTGGTTTTTTTTTTTAATTTCAGGTTTAACAGTGGCTACAATACTATTTGGCATAATAAGAAGTCTTCTGGTGTTTCAAGTTCTTGTCAATTCTGGTCAGAATTTGCACAACAAAATGTTTCAATCCATTTTGAAAGCTCCTGTCTTGTTTTTTGACAGAAATCCTATAGGTAAGTTTATTAGCATAAAAAACCCTCAATATTTAATGTATCTCCTTGGTTGCACAAATTATACCATTTCTGGACAACTAGAATTTTATAGTATTTTTGCACTTCCATTGGGTTCTTTTGCTTCTTTTACTTGGACTCTCTAAATTTTCACTTAAACACTTCAAATTCAACAGTGTAGTCTTTTTCAATTTCAAACTCAGACTGCTTATTGATGGTTCGTCTTACTGTCTTTAAATGCAGCTTACAGAACAGCAAATTACCTGTTGTTTTGGTGGTGTGTGTTGACCTGTGTTTGCACTGTTGTTCTGACTGCAGTTTCACAGGGTGTCTCCCATATGCTGAATGTGTACAAATGCATTTTGTAGAACTGTAATCCAGATCCTTATGTTCTTCAAAAGAAAGGAGAGAGAAGCTGGAGCAGAGTGAAGAGAGTGGGGAAGTGGGTGGTACTGATTGACTAGCCAAAGGTTTCTCTTTTACATGAGAAACAGAAACCTGATGGTCTTCACTCCCTTGGAAAAAAAGGGACTTGGACTTGTTCTCATGGCACCAGGAGGCATTCAATTGTAAGGATATATAGGGATGGCTTTACTGTTTCCAAGAAATTAGTAATGTTTTCAAGAAATAGATACTCATGTGGAGGAAAGGTTCATGCCCATGATATGATGAATGAAATGTGTACAGTTTGATCTTAAAAACACCCCTGAAACTGCAGAAGTTTAGGGCTGTGTTACATGGCCTACTTGTACGGTGAGTGTGTGGAAATGTAAATTCAAGGCCACTGCAAAGGATTAGAAGGAAAGCTCAAGAGATGGCTTAGAAGAACATACATCAGAAGAAATCCTAGTGCTGTTGTGTCGGACAGGGATTTTCCTCTTCTGTCTCTTGTGTATGTGTGTGCAGCATATGCAGTAACTATTTTTGAGGGAATACATAAGGATCTTGTAAGAATGCCCATAAATCTGGCTCATGATAACAAAGTAAGAGCTGGAGAGAAAACAGCAACAATGTAGAGTAGCACCAGTTTGCTTTGTAACACTGTGAAGCTCTAATTAGCAGTGCATTGTAAAACTGACATTCATAAAACCTGCCGGTCGCTGGTATTCACACACTGTTGTGACTTAGATGTGTGTTTCTATTAACAGATACTTTATAATAGAAAATTAACTTCAGGATGCATATATTTCTTTCCCTTCATCTTTCTTTTGGTCATGGTAGCATGCAAAAGTACTGCTGTTCTGATCTCTATATCATTTGAAAAAGGAAAAAAGGGAAAAGATGGCACATGAGACAATGTTCAGAATTGCAGCATTTAGCAGTTCTGAAATCCTGTTTGTAACATCTGTATTTCATTGTCTGATTTACATGGGTTTCTAACTGTTTGTTTATCTTCTAGAACTCCACATGCTATTTCTTGCATTGAGGTGGGATGTATTTTTTTTTCCCCTATCATTTTTGATATGCCTATGAAAGACATACTAAAAAGAAATTGAAATTATTAAATGTGCCTTCTTCTAGGGCTGTGACTGTAATAGCTGAGCCAAACTATTAGTTAATCATATCCCATATTAGCAAAGCTGATACTGCAGTGTCAGATCTGTCATTTAAGTGTCCAGCATGTTCTCAGTATTCGTGTGACGTCTCTAAGACCTCAGCAGAAGCTATGCTGAGCTGAATTTTGCTGTTTTATTTATCAAAAAATAATCAGCAATTAATAAATGCCACAGCTAGTATTTTGAACACATGGTGATCTGTGTTCCAGAGTGGAGGAAGGAAACTTAAATGAATAGACATCCCAAGCTTCTGGTAGCTCTTCTTGGGGAAGCGGAGTAACGAGGAGCATCAGGGAGTCGACATTAGGAAATGGAAATATGTGGTGATTCATGACATGTCTGTCAGCTCCCAACAGTGTAGATCCAATCAGTATTGGTGAATAAATGAGATGACTTACTTGTAAAAAAATTAATGCTTGGTGAATCAGTTTAGGCATGAGCCCAAGATCTCTCTTTGCAGATTGCATTGGCAATATATAGGGAGGGGAAGTTTGTAAAGGGAATAGTAACCAGCACCTTACCCAGATGACAGAAGAATGTCAGTGTATTTTTGGAACCTGGATTACATAGCAGAGAGAGAAAAGGAATATAAGGACCCCTCTCCTTTCTCGCTTCCCAGCTAGAAATATTTGTATGTACACAGATTTCACCTTTCTGTAATTTGGCATAGGTCTAAAAATAGTTAAACATTACTGCATATTTTGCATTGGAAGAACCTTATTAATAAATGACTGTCTCTTTCTTTCTTAAGCATTTAGCCTAACCCTACTGAGCTCATAATCCTAACTGACCAAAGTGTGTTGTCTTATCCAGCATTCAGAAAAAATCACCATTTATTTATGACTGAAATTCAAATTTATCAGCAGATATCTCTACTGCATCACTTGAACAGCTATTGTGAAAGCTTGATGGGTGGTTGAACTGTTAGTATTTTGGATTTTATCACATCTAACTTGTCTGCATTTGTTCACAAAACTTATGTTTTTGAGTGTAGAATTTGGCTCTCTGGAAACTTCCTTTGCTCTTCTGCCCATATCCCGGTAAGGGAATGATATGAGTGTCAAACTATCTGTGAAGTGGGAAGTTGTGGATGTTTTCTATTTCATATTGAATGCTTTATATATTGCTCTTCACATGTCACTTGCAGGAGTAAAGGGGTTGGTTTCTGTGCACGTCTAGCACAAGAGGGCAGCATGATCTGTTTTATCCCAGTCGAGCATTACAGCAGCTTGTTAGAAGGATAACAAAATTCATCTGTTATGTTTTTAGAGATGATATTTGAGGAGTGAATTTTCAACCTCTCCGCTGAGCAGTAGTAATGTGGTTTCATTCAATTGTCTTCATTATCTGCAGGAATAGTATTTTCGCCGGATATTTTACACAATAAGCTTTTCAGCTTCATGTAGTCATGAGTTCAGGAACTTTTTTCATTTTGGAATTAGTGGCCAAGAAGTCAGATAATCCTCTAGAGTCAGAAGAGTCCCATCAGGGAGACCTTCTTCAGCCATTATTCATTTTAATTTCTTTTTCAAGGTGTTTGTAACACTTCAAAACAAATTTGTTATAAAGCTAGGTGAAAGGGACCTGGACTTCAGCAGCAAAGACAGATTCGGGACTTGCCTCTTTTGAAATTAGTTTCTTATTGAATAGTTCAGAGAATCCTAGTTTTGACCAGCTTCAGAATTTGATTCAAGATTACTTGCTTAGCTTGTAAATGAGTTGTTCTTTTCTGGGATTTAGGGACAGAGATTAGAGAAGGGATGCTAATATGTAACATGCATAATTTCCAGTTATGGTAGTTTTAGTGTAAATTACGTGTAATTTTGAATTGCATTGAGTTTAGAAAGCTGAAACCTGCTACTGCTCTGCTGATGGGTGCTGTAAGAAGGAATGAATGATATGCATTAATTTGTTCAGATGAAATAGGAATCTCTTCCCCCTTCTTGAGGTTCTGTCTAAAATTGAAATTGGACCAGAATCACTACACAAATGCAGTTTGGTTTTCTTTTTTTCTGAATTTTATCTCCCCAAACTCTTGGTTCTGACAGTTCATAGGAGGAAAAGAAATATTTTGGCAGACTTTACAGCATTTCTGGCCTTCTTAGAAATGAGAAGCACTGAATGTGTGATGGTCATCCTCCGCCTGTTAAATTAACAGATTCCCCCCCCCCCACAAATACTTTGTGGAAGCGTTAAATAAACATTGATCCCTTTGGGTGCTTACCTAGACTTTGAGATTTGACCTGGTTATAAAGAGAAATATTCTTTTTTGGTTTTGGCAGACGTGCTGAACTGATAGCTAATAGCAGCATATGAAAGCAAACTCCAAATATAAAAAGATTAAAATGTGAAAGAAAGCTGTTGTTGTAATGAAGAGTTTGTTTTTCTTTAAGGCATAAGGATTTTAATTATGGTGTTCATAAATCAAGTCTTGAAATGCTTATAATTTGACAGAGAAAGTTCTTTTACAGGATTAAAAGCATGTTCATCAATGCACAAATGCCTGTCTGCATATTATCTGACAGAAGTGTCAAATGGGCAATGTTGTTAAAGGGTTTCAACCATATAATATTTGCAACGAATATGGTATTTCAGCAGTCTGAAAATTACAATGCTGATAATGAGGTTGTTAAATTATACTTTATCAGTTGGATAGTGAAACTGCTCTAGTTAGTGTACATTAATGTATGCTTGTTCACACAAGTGATTCTGCTGAACAAGTAGCATGTTCAAACAAGAAATACTGGTCTTAAACCGTGTGATTTACAGTAGGTGGTGTTTTGGCATATCATGCAGTTAACCAGGCAAAGCTTCATGTTAAGATATTTCGCTTGTAGTCTCATTCGTCACTGATATAAATATTTAGTAGCAATGCCAGGAAATGTATTGTATTCCTATTTGACTCAATGACTCAATTGCTTTCTTTTTCTTTTTGGAAACAAGATCTGGGCTATCTTTCTGATGCAGTTTTCAGATATATCCTTGTGGTCAAGATGAATTCTGCCGGGTTGTGAAAAACTGTACCAGCTCTTTTGACAGCTTTCATGTTCTCTTAAGCTAATACAAAAAAATACATTGTCCTTAAAGCAGCAGAGGCTTTGTTTTCAACTCCTGTGCCAAGCTCTAAAGCACGTTCGCTTGTGCACAGTTTTGTGAGTTTACGTTGAAAAGAAGTCCCTATAGGACAGCCTTTTGTTGTAAAATAAAAACACAGATTCTCTCTTCCGTGTTGGTAATCACTTGCATTTGTTGTTATTAAGATGGCAACACAATGGGTTCCATCAATCATCAAGATCCTTAACAACCACACAACGTTGTAAATATTATGTTTGGGTGTTTGAGTGGAACAGCTCGTCACTGAAGTAGGTGTGGTAATTAAAACCTGTTAGGTTGCTACATGTGTTAAAGAAAAAGCCCTCTAATGTTTTTTTCATATAACAATGGCGATATGACTTTAAATCTTATCAGGGCGTGATTATTAAATGATATTTTATGGGAGTTGCTCATTTACTGTTAGTATTATCATGGCTTTGTTAGGAGTTTAAATAGTCTTATGCTTCCATGTGTTTTATCACCATTATGATTCTGTCAGGAGCCTTATAAAGTTGATTGCTATAGGAGTAGTCTTTAAAGTTAGTAAATGGCACTCAGGAGTTATGTTTACATTTATTATCTATTAGAGTAACTCAATTCAACTCTATCGTATTCTTTTCTGCAATAATAATTGAATGAAACTTGGCCATAAACCGACGAGACAAGCCCATTACATTTTCAGTTCACCGAGTCAGAGCTCACCCCATTTATGCCTAATACGGGAGATAAAATTAAAAGGTTTACGGAAAAGCTGCTCGTAGGAGGGGACGAGACATTATTTGATAGGGAAATAGCGTGAAGCTTGTACTGACAGCCACTTCCAAGTGCAGCCTCCTGCTTTCCCGGCACAAGATTCCACATCCCTTCATAGGGATTTTCTATCTTCTTCACATTAAGATCCCCTGGTGGGGAAAACAGCCTGCTGCGAAACTCATTTCTGACCATATGCTGACCTGCCCAGATACTGCAAACTCTAGTGTTTTCATTTACTGAAACAGCTACAGAGGGAGCTGCTCTCGCCCCACCTCAGCCCAGCAAAAAGGAGGCATGGAATGTCGAGCAAGACAGAGAAGCCTAATTAAAAATACTGGCTTTGGAAGACTGCACAGAAGCTGTTCAGAGACATCCCTTTCCTGCAAGTGTAGTGGGAAATAAAAATGAAATTTTGTTTTAACCTTGCATAGATGGCATGCTGTTTTGGTGAGATTTGTGGCAGTGAGGAACTAAGTGTTGGTTGGAGACACTTGAAAACAAGAGGAAGAGACTGCTGTAATATTGATGGAAAACTGCAAGGGGCTTAAAAAGAGGGCCCAGCTGAGGTGATGCAGCTAAAAATAAGCTTTTAGAGATAATCCAAAATGGAGGATTTTTTTGTTTGATTGTTTTGATAATAACTATTTTAAATATGTACCTTTTTTTGCTATTTTTAATCTGTTTATAAATTGTGGGATGCTGCTACAACTGCTGTGGATAGTGGGGACACACGGATAGAATGTCCTCTCTTGCTGTTCATGGATGCCTGTTTTGGATGGGAAATAAACTCTTCTGAGAAATGAGGAAAAACTTACCAAAACTCACTTCATTCCACCTTGGAACAATGCATAAGCATTTCCAAAAATAAATTACTCTGGAGAAGACCTGGGCAGGGACAATGAATAGTCAGGTGGTGAGACTGCGTATATGGAATGTGGGAAAGGCAGCCCAGATCTTCTCCCTCTCTGGTTTAATGCGAGCCTTGAATGTGTGGCTCCCCCATCCCAGGTGACAGCCACGCACATCAGGCTCTTGGCTCTCCTGGGCTCTTGGCTGTGCCATAACCTTCCATTGCTGTCCCTTATGGACACACAGACACGGTTAGACCACTGTGGTGTTTGCAGAAAAACTAGCCCACTTTGATGGGGTGTTTTGGGGTTTCTTTGTTTAACCTGAGTAGCTGGAAATTAAAATAAAACAAACACTATCACAGTGCAAACTCATTTCATTAGCACTGTTCTGCTTTATACTGCACAGAATTCTTTCTCCCAGACGATCCTACGTAATCTGCACTGCAGCATCTGGGTGAATTAATTAGTCGAGGTTTCTTTTTTTTGTTGTTTTTTTCGGATTGCCGGCATCTTGCAGATTATGCAACAAGTGAAGATTAGTTTGTGCCTGTGGTGATCTTGTAGAGTGTTTGGAAACAAAAGGCACTTCTCGATCCAAAATAAAAATTTTAGTGTAGAAAAGAATGGCTGTTATATGTGAATCTGCCTGTTTTGGCAATCCAGACTAAAGCCCGAAGAATAGAAATAATAGCAGAAGCCGACGTATTGAATCGAACTTGACTTCAGTGTGTTGTTCAGTTCAAAAAATACAAACTTTAAGTTATTTACAAGCAGTACAATACAGCATTACTCGCTGTATTCCACCCTGTCTTCCCCAGATAATTTTTTTTTTCCTTCATCAAAATCATTAGGTACTTTGTCAGAGGCTTTTTGTTATGTATCCAGGTGAATACATATGCAGAACCTCCTTCAGGTTTTGATTTTTGATGTAATTTTATGGCAGATAATGTTTTATTTGGAGAGGTCAACATTATTGCAAGCTGTATATGTTGATAGCTACCAGCCTTAAGACAGCTTTTCAAAGTGTTCTAAAACAGCATCGAGCATATGAAGAACATTTTTTTGTTTGTTTGCTTTATTAGTTACTGGACAATAGTCCTGTAATTAGCGTGGTGGTATGTAATGGACGTTAATTACTGCTTGCAGCAATACCGACCATGAGGCAAGTAGCTTGAAACTGGAAGCTGCAGGTTCATTTTGGTGTGGGATTTGTTTTAATGTTCATTTAAATTTGGGCTCTTGTTGAACATTTTCCTGGGTGATGCTGATTTGCATACTTTGTTGCCATGGCTTTTGATTTCGGCTTGAGCAGAATATTTAATTGTGGTGGTCCCAGAGGGATGTTGTGGAGTGAGGAGGTTTCTGAAAAGTCTGGGGCTGCCTTAGCTATTACTCATGTAATGCTGGGTAGGAGGTTGTATTCACAGAGCCAGCATGCAAAGCAAGCTGCTGTATGGCAGAAAGGTGGCAGAGTCTTCATTCTCAGCTCTTTGGTTCAGAGTAAAGTGCCTTTTGTGCCCAGGAGGTGGTTTTGGTTTTGTGTTCGACTTTGCACTGTTATAGAAGACTTACTAATGACTTTTGACCTGTTTGTCTTCTAGTTGTAGGTTCCCCTCATTCTTCCTCATTTGCCAATTAGAAAAAGAGTATAAATGTTTCTCAAACTTGAGCTTTTATCATGTGCTATTTGTGCAACATTTATGACATTTGAAAATTCAGTGGAAGTTTAGAGTTAAACTTTTCATGAGGTCATGGTTTTTCTGTCCACTGACATGGTTCGGATCAGTTTTCATACACTGTGTACCTGAATTCATCCTCTGCTTTCTGTGGCTGGAAATGCTGCTTTTCCTGCCCTCTTTCAAGCATAAATCTTCACTGGCTGGAGTTAGTGTTGGGGCAGAGAGCGCAGAATAATCTGAAGGTGTTTGGAAATCTGAGAGGGTGAAGATTTGGAACTTGGACATTCTCGCTAGCAATTATAAGATGGTCTAACTCTTCCTCAGTTTTCTTTTTATCAGATGTGATGAGATTTCTGTGTTTGTGTGGTAAACCTCTCTTTTCTCAATGAAGGTTTTGTCTGTTTAATATGTAAATGATGCAATGCAGAATATTGCTAATTTGTGTGTAGGCAAGAAAAAACGCTCTGCTTTGTGGTAAGCTTCCCTTCATTGGGAATACATGTTTCTTTGTCCCTGTGTGTATTCACTTCTTAGCATAACTTCATGTTCATGAGTTTGAATGTTCACAACCCAAAATAAACAGTTTAGTCTACATTTTAGGCAAAATTCCTACATCTATTCTTAAGATGTCATAATTAATTTCTCATACAGGAGTACTGCCACTGCCCCATCCTTTCTAGGGCGTGCCAGGAGGACAGTAAGTGATTAGATGCCAGGGGTATTTGCTCAGTATTGAGTTTCCCCCCCCTCTTCTTTTCAATATTAAAGCTGTACACTTTACACTGTCTTCTTCCTCTCTTCTTCCAGAGCACTTATTTTTTTGTTTAGAATCTGTCATGCTGTTCTTCAGAGAAGAGGTGGTGTCTGTCTTTACTTACAGAGTTGAGTGCCTGTGCTTAAGGATGGGTATCTAGGATTTGTAAAGTGCCACTTAGATTAAGAGAAAGAAATGAACCGCATTTTTAATACTTATTTTTAAATATATTTGTATATATAAAAGCCCATATGCTTTCCCTGAGGTTGGTATAATACTTCTCTCCTTTCTCCCTTCATTAATTCCCCAGTCTCCTTTTAGAAGAACAATTCTCTTCTCTCCTGTCGCAACAACCAGCCAAAAGTAAACAATTACAGTTAGCTTTCCAGAATATCTCTGGTATTTCCTGACTAAAAAATGTTGAAATGGTTTAAGGAAGAGTTCTTACTTCTTACCTTTAGTCAGCTTATGTTCCATTACCATTGGAGAAAAAAACCCCTATTGGATGCTGCTTTGAGACAAAAGATAGCTGCAGAAACCTCTGCAAATTTAAAGCCTCAGAACTGGGAAATACAGATGGTTTTAGCTTTAGTAGTGTTGTCTTTTTTTTTCTATTAAATTAACAATATAGAAAGAATATTTTTTCTTCCGTATTTTCAACAGAAAACTAGTTATGCACTTATTCTAATATTAAGAAACCTTATCTAAGGAGCACTTTCAAAATAAAGCCAAATTTGAGAGAAAAAAGTGCCTTGAGGTTTTTATAAAGCTGACAAGTTTTAATATTCCAAATATGTAGTGACAATGATCTTTTTTCATAATTAGGCTACAAGTATGATTTAATACTGAATTCAAAGCCGTTCATTGAATGCTGCTTATATTTAAACTCCCAAAAATCCCCAAGAGAAAAAAATGGAAAAAACAATCCTAACGTACATTTTTTAAATTCAGATAAGAAGAAATAAACTTTGCTGCACCTCAATTTAATAACCAGTGCTGCTCAGCTGCTACCAAAGGCTTAAGGACAGTGTTTAGAAGTGACTTTTCAGAAATAAGTGTTTCTCTAAGATTATGGGGGCTTATACAGATGATTTTGTTCACCTGCTGAGTGTTCAAGAGTGGAAATGTCCAATCTGATGCTTTCCAGAAGTGTTTGTTTGCTTGAAAAATAGAAACATTCCTGTGGAAAAATAGGATTTAATTAATTTTTGTCCCATCTTAGCCATATACTAAAGCAATATTATTATGTACTTTTAATAGAGACACAAACATTTAGTGAAATGCAAAATCCCAAGTTTCTGAAATGATCTGAGATGTTTTTAGCTTTAAAATGTAGTGCTGTGAGCGCTGCTTAATTTTTTAATACCTTTGTGCTCTGCCTCTGTTGTTTGTACTTCTTATGAGATGCAAGATGTTCAAATGTTTGTTGAGTACTTGTTATTAATTTTAGAATAAGCATGGAGGCGATTTGAATAGAAATCTTACATATTGTTCAATTAAATGGGCAGAAGGAGAACAAGTTAGTACAACTGGAAGTCATTACATTTACATTCGATATTAAGAAAAAATTCTTTGCTGTGGAGGTAGTGAGGCACAGGCACAGGTTGTCCAGACAAGCCTGTGAATGTCCTATCCCTGGATATGTTCAAGCCGTGTTGGATGGGGCTCTGAGCATGGAAGGTGTCACTGCCCACTGCAGAAGGGTTGGAACTAGGTAGTCTTTAAGGTCCCTTCCAACCCAGACCCCATTCTGTGTCTCTTTCATTTTATGGGTCTTGAAGAAACAGAACGATACGTTCATTCTTTGACCCTCTGAGGAGGAGATGTAAAAATACTCTTCCAGCTAGTGACCTGTAGCACTTTGGTAGCTTTGGGTTGTATCTGAATTACTACAAAGTAAATATGATGAATAAAAAAGTTTCAGCATTGAAGAAGAAGGCTTTAAAGATGTTTCATACCTCTCAGATTTGGTGTAAAGCAGAGATTTATACTTGTCTTTCATCTCACCTTTAAAGGGGTGGTGGTTCTTCATAATGGAACTTGAGCAGCAGGATAGACAGAGAATGCTGTTGGTGTAAGAGGAAGTGTGATGGATGTAACATTTGCTCCTTAGACCAAATTTTCCTCTTCCTGTATGCCTTTCTGCTGCGATACCAAAGCAATTCAGAGAGGAAACAGAGCAAGGAAGGCAGTTATTTTAATTAGTGAATTTTATCCTCAAAGGCTTTTCAATCTAATTCAGTCTTCTGATTTTCTGTTGATTCTTCCAATGCTTCAGACTTAGTCAGACAAAAGCCTTTTTCTTCACAATTGTCAAATTTCATTGAATCTCGAGTCTTGGTGATAGAGCATAATTGTCAGCAAAATAAGTCTTGGTTTCTGTAAATTGTTTGATCCTCAATTGGTTTAGAAGTGACAATATACTTTCATTTACAGGGTTTAGATACTGTTTTCAAGCAGCATGCGGAGCAAAGTTGGACCAACCAAAAACATTATTTCAGTTGTTTTCTGTCAGGAGGGCTTAGACAAAGAGCTTAGTCTCAGATCCTTTAGAGTTCAAGCATCTGCCACTAGGGGCAAAAATTATTTTCCTGTAGGCATTCATCTTTTATTGTAGATTTACTGTGCTGCTTCACTTGGTTGATAATCTAATTTAAACCTTGGAGATGATTCATACCTCCTCAAGGGGATTCACAGCTAGTTTAATTTGTCTGATGTCAGAACTTTCAGTTCTTCTAGGATCTCTTTTCTGAACACCTTCGGGTGTTTGAATGCACTGAATAGGAAAGGATGTGACCCATGACTTGAGAGATACAGTTTTACAACATACTTCAGATTTTTTTTCAATATTTATTTGGATTTCTAGTTCAGGTAACTTGTGGTATCTTGACTTAATTTAGGTCCTAATCATGCCAAGTTGTCCATTGTGGACAGACTTCTGCAGGTGTAAGTGTGGTACCCCGTTGGAAGTAAGGAACCTTCTGGAAGATAGAATAGACCATGTGCTATGCTAGAGACTTCCATTTCATAAGCCCAGCGTTTTGAATACCAACTGTAATACGATAGTTTTACAGAAAAACACCGGATAATGAAAGGTTACAAAACCTTGATGTCAAGAGGCATTTCCATTTCCTTTCCCAGAAAACCAAAACAAACAAACAAACACCCAGTTGTGCAGAAAGTCCTAAAAGGTTTGAGTGATCCAAACACTGAACTTGTTCGTGACCCCTTCCTGAAGGCATGACCATTGTATAGTTGACCACTAAGAAATTTAGGAATTGAATGTTCATATTAGGAGCGTGAACTGCTGTTTAAGGACTTCTTCTGTAGAGTCAGGCAAGGACAAAACAGACATTTGGAAAATTAAGAGGTGTTGTAAATACCATTCAGCTGTGATGAAAAGTTTATTGGATGCTTTCCATATGCATTCTAAAGTTAAGCTACATTTTGAAAACTATCAGAGGCAGCATTTGTTCTCCAAATATTCTAATTAAATAAACTACTATGCTAAGTTGTTACTAATTAATACTCTGTAATTTTAATAGTGGTCAGTTTATTAACACAATTTTACCTTCTGTGAATTTTTTGCTTGGAGATACAGTTTTGTTTCAATGTTTTACTGATGTATCCACAAATTGATCCAGAATCAAGTTCTGTGCTGATGCTGTTTTGGGAAGAGGGAAACAAAAACACAAGGTATTTTTCTGTCATTTGCTTTCATTATTATATGTGTATTTTTCCATTTTATTCATGCCTTATCAGAAATTTGGTGTCTTTTTCAGTGCAGAATAGTGGCAAAGCTGTTGTTTTAAAACAATCTTTCCCAAAATGTCTGGGGTTAGACTATGATCAGTGATCATTTGCAAAATTTTTTGTGCATACTATAAAATACAACTTGTGCTTCAGGACCATGAGAGGATTTAATAGTGGTGTATGTATTGGATGTGGATACTTGAGTAATAGGTATTTTTGTCATAGTCTTTACATGGCTCCTCTAGTTGTCCTGTTTGTTGCGGTCCTGGAACTTGTTTCATCCTAATGTGTCTGATGTACTTTCAGCAGAAAAGCTGCTGGTTTAGAACAGCAACAAAACCAAATTGTGGTGAATGGGTGTCAGGAAAACAAAATCAGTGCATAAGTAATGAACTGTTAAGTTCCGATGAGAGACGTGTTTTGAAGGAAGAAAGAAAACCCTTACTGGTAATTCCTTTACCTGAAATCTTACTTGGTATTGTGAAATCTTAAGACCCTGTGTGAATGAAATTAAGCAAACTAATCAGAGTATACTCTAAAGACTAATGAGACACGACCGTCTGTTTCCTCTGCAGTTCTTTTGTTAGCAGAGTGAAATATGCTTCTGTAAGAGCAGTTTCAAGCAAGAAGTAACTAAAATCCTCTGAATTGTTTCTAAAGACATCTCTTTCAATAGATAGTAAGTCTTCCCTAGTCTGTCAGAGTATAACCTTGTGAATAGTCTGTATGTGTCCAGTGCCTATGGTTATGCACTATGTCCTGGATGCACTTTGCCATCTTCCTTCAGGTGTCACTGGTATTTTGACTTCCACAGTTCTAGTTTAGGAACTGTTTCAGAGCCTGATCTCTCACTTGCTTTATTTCCCATGTTTTTCAGTGTAAAACACCCTTTCTGTTGCCTTTATGGCTGATGTGTCATTATTCCCGTGTCTGGCTCTTTTTGTCACTCTGCATTTCCAAAACATCAGTTCAGGCACTTCCCTGGTTTTAAGTGTTGCAATCACCTTGTGTTCACCTTCTGTTCTCCCTTGCTTTGCCCCCAACTCTTCCACACTTCCTAGCCTATGTCTTGCTGTGTTGGGCTTCAGGCCTTGGTTGTGTGTGGGATGACATTTGTACCTAGTGCTTGTGCCATTCCATGGTGAAGGAGAATGGGAGAAGCGATGTTGAGGGAAGAGAGAGGGGAGGAAATGGGGAGTGGATATGCAGTGGATGAAGCTGAGGGGGAAGGGAAGGAGAGGATGCGAGCAGGACAGAAATTCAAGTCAATATGTACACAAAGCTCTCTCAATATCCAGACGCCCCAGGTTTGGTGAGTTCTGTGGCTGTGACTACCAGCTTGTCTCTTGACCGTTTTGTCTTGCAGCTGCTCCCCAGGGCCAGATGGAGGGAAGACTTTTTCTTTTGAATGTACTGTGAGGCAGTCTAACCAGAGCTGTAGAGAGGAGTGTGCTTGGTTTGAGCATTAGCCTTCTCCCCATGCAAAGCTATTTTTTTTATTTCTGCACCTGGTAAATGGAGCTGTTGGCACATTCCAGTGTCTTTAACTCCCTCATCATTTTTGCTTGTTTATCTTTCATGCTTACATCTTTTTAACTTCCTGCTCACCGTGCACTAAAGTTCATGCACAAGCTGGCACTTTTTCATCTTGAAATCATCTCTCGAGATGCACCAGTAGCATTGTAACCGCAGTACACTGACAGCAGTTAAACATTTGGGTGGGGAAAGCTCATTAATTCCGTGACCCCTTTGTGTTCCTGTACTTTAAAACACATCTTGTCCTGCAACTTTCTGTTCCAGCTTACTGCTCCGTCTTCCCTTAGCTCGTTATTCCTTCTGTAGTCAATTGTGTTGGTTTCTCTTAACTGCACAACCAACTCTTCAGGGCAGGGCATGCTGCTGACTACATCATGGTCCAGCCTGCATCCTACTGAGGCTCTGCCTCCCGCTTCAGATGCATTAATCCTCTTCTGGGTGTTTCTGACATGCAAACAGCAAATGGCAACGTTCTCAGGAGTCCCTTGTTGAGAGCAGCACTATTCTATTTTAGCATGTTTATTTATTTAGGAGTTCATACTGCTGGACGGCTGTAAATCAGAGTTTCACAGTGAAGTCTGTGTTTGAACTGAACAAAACCAAAAGGGTTTGTAAACTGTGTTCACTTCTGCTTGAATGACGGTCCAGTCAAGTAATTTTTTTCCTCCTTGATGTGTGTGAATTTTTTTCTGTGTTCACAGAGAAGTGAAGAAATGTTGCTGTTAACATATTTATCATTCTAAGTTTCTTGTTATTTAAAAGCCATGAAAAATAGGAAATTACAGGCTTTTTTTTCTTTAATTTTAAGCAACATATATGTAAGCATATGTTTTTAAAATACTTTAACCTCTAGCGTTCGTCTGTCAAAAAAGTCTATGGGGATTTATTTAAGGTATATTTATACATAAACATTAAAGGTTTTTGGTTTTGATTTATGCACTACTAATGTTTTAGTGTGGTCAACAGGTACTTCTCATTTGTAGCTGCTTATTCCTACTATATTTTTCTTTTTTGTTTCTGAGATGAAGCTTTCTAATAGTTGTCCAGTAGAAGAGTACAGTAGAGTCAAAGGCAGTGCAGTATAACTTTTCAAAATGCTTAGCATTTAATAATGCAATTATTAAAATGTATTTCTTTTAATGTAATGAATAAAATATACAGTAGAGAAGAGGCTGTATTTGGGGTTTTTTTCTCATTTGATTTCATTTAAGTGTTGTTAATTATAGTTTAGGCTGTAAAGAAGTTTA
Source organism: Monarcha castaneiventris obscurior (assembly GCA_026261815.1). Classification (NCBI taxonomy): domain Eukaryota; kingdom Metazoa; phylum Chordata; class Aves; order Passeriformes; family Monarchidae; genus Monarcha; species Monarcha castaneiventris. The sequence goes on along the minus strand of JAMPIT010000566.1, from coordinate 8,622,391 downwards.
CTTTATAGTGGCATTTTTTTCTCCAGAAGCCGATGGCCCAAGGAAATGTAGTGTCAGACCATATGTATATTCTTTTGGACAGCACTTCTTGAGAATAAAACTCTTGGGTTGTGATTGCCTTCAGCTTTTCTCAGACAGAAGATTTTTGATTGTTTCTCAGGCAAGATTTGCAAGTGGAATTTGGTGGCAGTCACAAAACAGAAGAGCAGGTGAAGTCATCCTTCCAGTTTGCTCCACTGGAAAGGATCCATTCTGTGCCCTAAATTAGGCCCTCCAAAAAGCCAAAGGATTTAATTCCACCTGTAGTCCCTCCCATGCTGATTGCTGTAGCCTTCAGGCACGCACCCATTTGCCTTCTTCCGGTGCCATGCTTTCTACTGAGTTTTCCAAAGGGTGAGTAGCTTCAAGAGCAGGGACTGAAGGAGACCTGCAACAGAGCTGCCTGTAGTAGAGAATTAACAGGCTGGAGAGGTGGATGGCCCACCTTCAGTGTATTCTCCATGACTGGTAATAGTAACACATTGCTGTGGATCTCTGCCCCACCTTTGCCTCTCTTGTAAGTCCTGACCCCTGGGCGTGGCTGCACCTTTATAAACAGGGTGACAGGTTTCCCGATGTCTTACTTTGGGAATTGTACCTAAGTTGTGAATGTAGTTGTTTCCAAATGTTAGTGACTTTCTTCCAACATGTGGCTTAAAAAGTCCTAAATTGAAGCAAAATATTTATTGGCATGGGGCATGAAGGTGTGGGGTATATCTTCTTTAACACGGAGCAAATTTTCCAAGGGAATTCTTTGATTATTTGCACAGCAGAGTAAGTGAGGTTTCTGATAGTTGTACCAGAATTTCGCTTGAGTTCTATAGTAATGACAGTGCATGTGAGTGTCTTGGGGTGACTTTATGATGTGTATCCCCTATCACTGCTCTATTGCCCAGAAATTAATTTTGTGCCTTTTCTGTGTCTTTAAACTGAGCCTGAGGGGAGAGAGAAAAAACTGGCAAACAACAACAACAAAACAATTTGTTCAAGGACAGATTTTTTTTTCTCTCTTCTGGCTGCGGCAGCAAAGGGGGGAAAAAACCACCCTTGGTGCTCTCAGCCAGTTTGTTTGCTGGGTCCATTTTTTTCTGGCTCCGGGGTGAGAGAGAGAGGGAGAGAGAGTTGAGAGGGAGAAAGAGTTGAACTTTGTTTTCTTGGGACTTTGGTTTTTCCCTTCTTCTCTTCTGGACTGTTTGAGCAACATCAGCACACACCAGGAGAATTTTCCACCGAGAGCGGGGGCCCACCCCCACACCAGCTCTGAGAAGGAGAAACCACACCTACAGAAGGACTCTTAAATTCTTCACAGGTTTTCTCTCTATAGCGAGGGGTTTTACTATTCAGCATTATTATCCTTTTCCTGTGTGTTTGTTAATAAATAGGTTTTATCTCTTTCACTTTCCTTCAAGGAAAAAGTCTTTTTTTTTCCCGAACGTGGTGGGTGGGAGGGGAGATGATTGTAACCTGCTTTCTATCCGAGGATATTTTCCTCCAAATTTGTTCAAACCGGGACAGAGAGGCAGGAAAAAATGCATTGAAAATTATCCAGTGTTATTCATTGCACATTCTGGATAGCCAAACCCATGTAGTTTTTTTATAAAATTTTTCTGATTCCCAGTGGCTTTTTTATAGCAGGAGTAATTGAAAATGAAAATATTTCAGGAATCATTACCCAGGTATATCATGAATGAACTTTACGGAGAATCCCTCCTTTCCAAACGATCACATATTCCAGAAGAAGAGGGAAATAAAAAGAAACTGAAGCTAAAGGAAAATGAATTATCAAACTGAAGAAACGTGCCAAGCAGAAGAGGAGGGTTTACAGAGTCATATGAAGATGTGTAATGCCTCTGCTGTTTGGCCTGTCCAGAGGCTTTATCCTCGGAATGGATGGGCTAGATAGAGGCTGGAAGTGTTGGCTGTCCCAAGACACCCCCTGTAGAATTCAGTCCCTGTAGCCTTCTAAACAGAAGAAACAGTCCCTATGGAATTCTTTTTCATGGTTCCAAAAAAAGGAAGACAATGAATGGGGATCTGAATATCTAAGATAGGTAAAATTTGGCACATTACTTGTTTTTGGAATGATAACCGTATAGCAGTGATAACCAGATAGCAGTTTCAGCTAAGATTTCAGGAGTCAAATGCTTTATATTCAGTAATGTCCTACTTCTTCATTGTCATTCTAGACTGGAGTGATGATTGAGCCCCTCTAGCTTCAACACCAATTATAAAAAAAGGTGGGGGGGAGGAAGAGAAAAACATTGAAACATTGGAAATTAGGATTCTTACTATGAGAATTATCTTTAGGAGATGGAATGGTAAGAGAAGCAACAAATACAAGCAGATTTGTGAGCTCATGTGAGATATAATATTTTCTAAAATGCAGTATTTAAAGCCTATTCTGAATCAAGTCTTGATAGTATAAATAGCATAGGAAAACTCCTTTTTGTTGTTGGAAAAACCTTACCAGGAAGGTGACATATATTTCCATTTTTATTTTAATTCTTGCATGGATGTATGTTTATATATAGCTTCCAAATATGAAAGTAGCTCTAATAGCTGATTGTGTCCTCTTATGTAAATATTCCAGTAACAAAATATTCTTCAGATATTTCAGTCCATGCTGATTTGTAGTATTCTGTTTAATTTTTTGTAAGCACCTCCTCCAACAAAACAGCACTTGGGACATATTTTCAGCCCAAATTGGATTTGTAGCACAAAGAACTAGACTGTGTAAGTGCTTCTTAAAAAGTGGGTGCAGCTGTGGTTAAATATTTTAGCGAAGAATTAAATTCATAATCTTGCTAGTAGAAAGTCAATATAAGGCTACATTTTGTAGATAACGTTTCGGGTTTCTATTATACAGGTGCTTTGCATTGTGGTGAGAAGCTGAAGTAGGTAACTTTATATATGAAAAAGAAAAAGAAGGTGGTGTAAATCAACAGATAATTTTGTCAGTAGTGTATAACTTGACGTCTTTTTAAAGGCCAGTTGATAAGAAGTTACAAATGGTTACCATTTTTAAGGGTTTTTTTCCCTTCCAGGAGGGTAAGGAGGCCAGTTGTAACTCTCCTGTACCTCCCTCCTCTGTAGAAATACGGTTTTTTTTTCGTTCAGTTGGACTGTGTCCCTTAAAAATGAGGCTTAAAAATCATGTTGCTTATGTTGAAGTATACAGCATATGTTGAAGAAATTAAGTTCTGCTGTATTTTGGCAGTACATTAGATTTGGTGGCTTCATTTTAGGTTGTGAGTTTTTTTGTTTCAGTATGTTTAAATGTAGAATTTTTTCATCAAACTGAGGATAACTTCAAATGGCTTCAGTGAGTAAGTTTAAAAAGAAACAGAGGGGGTATCCAGAGATCTAGAGCTTAGCTTCGAGAATGGTTAGAACTTTGTTCTGGCAATCTTCATCACAGGATTACGTATCAGAAGATAGTTATTACTCCAGGGATTGGGTGGGGGTGCAGGTATCCGCTTCCATTGTCTTTCTAATTATGAAGCAGGGATGTAGTTTTGTACTCAGGTTCTAGCATAAAACTTCTGTATATTGCCAGAAGTTTGTACTTGTAAATGATTTTGAAGCTTCCTTTCACAATTGGTTACAGGTATTATTGCAGGGATCAATAATTAGAAAACTGCTAATGAATATATTACCCCAGCTCTAGCATGCTTTTTTAAAAGGGATCACTTTGTTAGCAAGTGTAATACAACACCAAAGTTAAATTCTGTTTTGTAAATGCTGTTGCATCTGGAATTGTAACCAACTTACTTCATTGGTAATGAGATACAATCGGAAAGGCAGTTAGGATGCGGAAGGTATTTTGAGATTTGCCAAGAAAGCAATTTCAGAAAGAAGGCAAGTTACACTTGCCCCCCTTGCTCCACGCAATCGAGGGGTTTTTCCTTTGTGTGCTTCTGTTTTTAATGGAGACTTTAGATATAATTTCTGCATTGTATCTTATGTGAGGAGACTTTAGCTGGTGATAACAGATGTTAATACATGTGCTCTTCTGAGTACACCCAGGAAAAAGGACAAATCGACTGTACCACATAAATTACCAAAGAGATTAAAAAAAATTTTACAGAGCATTGACCTATTTTGGTTTGGCACAGCAGGATAATTCCAATCAATAGTATGTATGGACTAGAAAGCTCCAGAAACAACTGTACAGTTAGGATCAATGTATTCATACTAGGTAATGTAGATGTCTCCATCAGCTGTAAAAATAAAAATTCATTTCCAAAGAAGCCTGTTTTCCGTTCTTATCTTTGTCATAGTTATTCTTCTTTCTTTAAATCCTACACTTTAAAATAAGATCAAACACAGTGTTCACGTTTTCTTCTCGTTTCCTAACTGTCTTCTTGTTTGACAGCATTTGTGTAAAAAGTCCTTTTCAAGTAGTAAATTAATTTGGATAGAAGGCATCCCACCTGAATTCATTACATGCTGGCAGTTTAGATAAATGGATATTATGATCTCAGCATATTTTGGCCCAGCACCACTGTGCCTATTTGCAAATGTCTAAGAAAGTGATAATATTCCTATCAGTTTCAGGCTGCTAAAGGAAAAAATGGGGTAGAATTTCTTATTTATATTTATAGGATGCCTGTGGGGAAGACAGCAATGCTGTATATGGCAGTTTGTGTGGACATGTGGTGCTAAACATATATTAAAAAAAGATAACAGACCTTTTGACGTTTCTTTGTAAAAATATGGAAGAAAAGCCAGAGTAGATCAGTAATTGACAGCTATGCAGGAGATGCATTTCCAGATTTCTTTCTGAAGAAATATTTCACAAACTTACAATTCCTTTCAAAGTCGGTAATCCATCTTTAATTATTTTGTTGATTTCATAGTTGTATTTTACAAGGTTGATGTAATGTCTGCTTCCTGCCAACATTTGATATGGACAATCCACTTTGTCATTGCTTTGATGAAACGGCAGGCTGCTTGTAGTTTGTAGTTGCAGTGCTTTTTTTTTTTTCTTTTTTCGGTGTGTGTGTGAACTGAGCATGGGTAAAGGCTTATCAGTTGCTGAATGCCATAGCTTAACAGCGAGATATGTGGGGAGCTGCCAATTTGTACCACAGACAGAATGGGAAGCGTGTTCAATGCAGTTAAATGGATGGGCGTTTAAATGCATGCGGTTCTGTACAGCTATTTCTTCTATTCCTACTTTTTGAGTGTGCTTTTTATTGCCACACGTACCCTTGAGAGCATTATTTTGCTACCAGGCATCCATTTGAAAGGACTTTGGTTTTCCAGGCTGTAATTGGGACTGTTGGAGTGCAGGATTCCTCTCTTTGGGGTGAGGAAGGCCGCGCTGCGCTGTGGCTGTTGTAGGCAGCGGTGGCACCCAGCCGTGGTGACCACGGTGGTGCCATGGTGTCAGGAGAATGTGAGGGACATGAGGGGCTTCTGCTCGCTCAGCAGAGCCAGTGGCTGCTCAGTGTGTGCTCCGGGATTGCCTGACATGGATCCAGCCAAGTTACAGGTTGGCTGTCCTAGCCCAGGTGAGCATCTCTGGGGCATGTCATACCTTCAATCCTAGTCGGGGTTGCTCATGTTTAGTTACACATAAATGACTAAGTACCACCTTGAATCCATTCTTAGCCCTACAAGTTGCCTTTACACAGGTTTCTGCAAGTTTGCAGTGAGGAGCAGAAGATAAAAATGTTTAATTTGTTACTTTTTCTTCATGGAGGATGAGCAGTGAGGGGTGAGGGTGTTCTGGCTTCACTGTTTCAGAGTAGCTTAAGAGATTTTGAATATTTTTTTCCCCCTGGTAAATGCAATACATGGTTATGGATGTTTAGGCCTATTGCTGTGGAGTAAAGTAAGGAGGTTACTATGCAAAGCAGTATTTATTAATAACATTTGCATATTGAAATAAAAAGTGTGATGCAATTAAAATTGCCTGCACTGAGGATTAGCCTGATCTGAGGGAAAAACATCCCAAGACTGTGCACCCGTGCACATGCACATGCACACACAAGTGGCAAAATCTTTGTCTGTAGAGGGCCCTTTTCTTAAACCCTTTTTCTTTTCCAAAGAGGCAAATCAGTGAACTGGAGAAGTGGTGACAAAGTATTTCTGCAATGTGTGATGAAGCAAGTGGGTATAAAGGTTTTGTAAACTTATTGCAAGGTAGAGAAAATCAGTGTGTCTGCTCTATTGTGTTACAAAGAAGTATTTCAATGAATGCCCTGGCCAACAAAGTGTACTAGAAATGCCAAATACATTTAGAAATAATGTACTGTTGCTCTTAGGGTCCTTGGAATTTAGGTTGCACAACATTGAATACTATGGATGGCATTTGGCTGTTACAGTAGAGGATCCTAGTTTCTTGTTTAAAAATAAAATCCTTTTCTGGTGTTTACATCTTGAGTGTTGATTCAGTTTGGATTATATTTCTTTCATGATAAAGTATGTATAAACATTTTAAAAAGGTGTGGCACAGTCAAGTGTTTTCATTGTTTGTATGATAGGTTTGAACATCTATTCCAAAGTGTTAGTAGGCACCTGCAGAAGCAAAGTGGGTTTGTAGCACCTGAACACATTCCGATTCATGCAATTAAAGCAGTTTACAGAGCGAGGAAGAAAAGAGTATCACATGCTGAGGTTTGATGTCTTTTTCATGGAGGACAAAAGAGGTTTGATTCTTTCACTTCAAGTTTAGCCTAACTATTGTGTAGGAGAGGAGGTTTAATGAATCATTGTTTAACTTTGATACTGCCAAGTATTTGACCATTAAATAGTCTGAAATGTGTACATAGCACTTTGGTGACAGACCCTTATTTAACTGTGATTAATTGGCATTGAATAGTTATTTAATTACTTCGGAGGAAATCTAACGACAGTGTGTGTTCTGATTAAGTTATTTGATGTAAAAACAAACATAAGACTGCTGAAGAGAGCACGTCCCCTTTTGCAGCTTGCTAACACTGCACACCATGTGGAAGCCTGAGCGATTGAAATAGCAGATACTATTCACCAGTGTGGATGCTGTTGTAACATTGGCATACTTAATTCTTGATTTCTTGAAAGGCTTTTTGTTAGTGGTTTCATGAAATTTGACTTGCAAGTTTTAGATGTAGTATTTTCTTTTTGCTTTGTAGTCCCTCGCTGGGATAAGTAAAGGATATAAGTATTAAGGGAGCTTAAAAATTTTTGTGAGTTGGATATACTGGACTGATCTAAGCATTGCTGTTTGTTGGCATGTATCTGTATCTCAGAGATGCTTGCTTAAGGAGTTTGGGGTTTTTGGAAACACAGACTATGGTGGGAAGGTAATGTTGATAGTCTGTAAGTTTAGGAGAGAAGGATTTAAAGGTTTTGGAGCGAAAATGTAATTTTCAGGTTGAGAGGGTAGGTAATTTGTGCAGCTCCTGCCCTTCTTGAATAGCAGGTGCAACAGTTTCTATAGTCTCAAGAACCATTCTCAAAAATTAGGTTTGCAAATGCTACTAGAAATTGTAGTCATAACTGTAAGCATTTTGAGTCCTGACTCCAAATAGGTACTTCAACTTTTATATCTGGATTGTTTTCTCTTGCATGCTTAATGATGCATATGCAAGTCACTGATTTACTGTGCTTCCAGTAAGTGGAAACAGTTGTTTCTTCATACCTTGTGAAACAGACCTCATGTACTTGTAGACATCCGTATAAATGAAGCAATTGATTTGGATGCAATGCTGTAATGGCTATGGGGCATCTCGTGGCTATTTCCAAAACCTAACACTTTGGCTTGGTGGTGCATTGCTATATGGTGAAGGAACTTACTTGCTTTAGTGGGTTACTGTAGCTTCCTTCTGTGTAGGATGTGCTGTATGAGATGCCAGTTCGCTTACATCCATGTGAACAGGATCTGAAACACATCTCCAGGCTTGTATTTCTTCTTCTACTATCTCTGAGGTAATAGAATTGAAAAACAGCAATGACAAAAATAAGGCTAAGGCTTGTGGGTTTGTCTCTTGCCTTTAGCTGTAGAAAAGCATTAAACGGTCACTGGATAAACAGTACAGGAGGGAGTTACAGACCTCCTAGCAATAAGCAAAGGATTTTCCTGGTCTTAATGACTTCAGGTGTCATTTTCCAGGATTTCTATGTGAAAACACTAAATAGACTAATTTTTCAGTAATTTGAAAATAAAAAAAAAAAATTAAGTGCTGCTACCAGACATTCACTTGAATGTTTATTTGGGAAGCTGCTGATTCATGTTGCCACTGTTTAATTGTATTAGGTGGACTGTGAAAGGTTCCAGTTTTCAAGGTTTGTCTTTTTCATATGCCATTTCTTTTGCTCACTCAAATTTTAGTCAATGTCATTTTACAGAATTACTGTATTTACATTTTAAAGAGGATTAGGCAGATTAAAAGATGTTTTCATGTTTTATTGATAACATCAGATTAATTTCCACTTTCCTAGTGGCAGCTCCCAGAACTGTCAAAACAGAGGCTGTAGAAACATTGTTATACTTAACAATTTCATAAGGCAGTTGCAGAAAAGTACAGTTTTGGCAATTAATTAGCAGTGTGATTGCCTATGGGAACTGGAAGAGACAGTGAAACCAGGGATTGCTGGGGACAGCCTGGGTGAGCTAAGTTTTTGTTCATGACCACATTGCTCAAAGAACTTGACTGGAAGAGGAGGAGAGCATTGCCACAGCCACTCTTAATGTGCAGGCAATGCTCGATTCCTGGAGGTGCCAGCACTGGGCTGACCTTGCTGTGGCCAGGGAAGAGTAGCCAGCCTGAGTGACCTTGCTGCCTCCTGGCAGTGTCACATGGGATGGCCTTTGTGCACTGGCTTCCTGTGTTAGTCTGAAACCCACTACAAATAAAACTTTCTTGGGGTTAAAAGACAAAGTCTGATTCTTAGGCTGAATTAAGGTGGGGTTTGCTCACTATGGGAATAATCCTTTGCCCTTGTGTACAGCTTGTCATTGGTGGGTCTCACAGCTTTTCATGGAGGGGCTTAGCACTGTCACCTCTCCTTGCTTAGCACTGTCACCTCTCCTTGCTGTGCTCCTTGCTCTGTAAAATAAAGTGAAGTCACTCAGAAGACAAGTGACAAAGCTGTGAACAGATTTCTAATTCCCTGAGCCCAGTCTGTTATTCCACCTAGTTTCCCTTATCTGCCCTTCCTGGACACGCTGCTAAGGAAAGCCCTATCAACAGGAAACATTTAACCTCTTTGAATGATTTTCTTTCTGCTAGTGAAGTCTTGGTTCATTTGAAAATAACCTAGGATGTGATATGTAAGGATATTAAGAAGCCTTAGCTACAGTATGTATGGAGCATGTGTTTGATCACTCTTCTTTGACCAGTCTCCATGTAAGAAAATCGTGGGAAACAGAAAGTTTGAAAAAAAAAATTGCCTTGGACTTCCTTCTGATGTATCTACCCAAATACCAGTGAAAGGGAACATCGCCACATGCTACTCCCAGTAGCAAAAGATGAGATTTTTCTGAGTCTTGTGCTGCTGTATACCCTTCCTCTCTGTGGGAAAAGCCTAGAAACGGGATAAATTCTGCTGTTGGCTGCCTTAAGTAACTGCCTTGGGTAGTTAAAGAACTGCAGAACAGCTCTTTGCAACCAGTATTTCTCTTTGGAGTCATGTCCCAGACCTGAGGAGAGGCTGTTTGCTGTATTGTTTGATGTGGAACAGAAATTCCCTTAAAAAAGAAATGAATGAAAAAGAGCTGTAAGCAGAAAACTAGCATGGTAGTTGCTACAGAAGTTTACTTCATTATCTCTTATCTCTAAAATACTCCAGCGCACTCCGTGGAAACTTTAAACTTAACTGCTTTCAGTTTAATGAGCTCCTTTGAAAAGCAAAAAAAAAAGTCTTTCGTTGCCAGTGCACTGAATATGTTTGTACCAGTTAAAAGTATAATTGAGTCAAGATATATGCAGATAAAAAAGCATTGTGAATACATGTATAGGCATCACACACCTTAGAAATGGCCAGATCCCCACCCCTGGTTTCGTTTCTTTCCTGGTGAGTAGAGATACTGATTAATAGAGAAAGATACTAATCCACTTATGGGTGGCAGTGCTGTGACTTTAATTATTAAGGAAGTCTTGATGTAACTGATTTTTTTCACTCAAGTAGAACTTGGGAAAATAGAGAAATGTAAATGCTTCACTGACAGCAGATTAAAAATAGTTTTATTAGCTTTAATAGAGATCAGTATTGTTCAGGTTTTGAATAAGTATAAATGTAAGACTGTATGAATGCAAATATACCTCAGATTTATTTTAGAAACACTTGCAATTTGAATCCATGTATAATGTTGAGGGATGAGAACCGAAATGCTAAAAAAGACCAGTTAGATCAACTATGATCTATCTGAGACATGCATGCACTAGTGACTTTCAGTAAAGGATAGGAGCAGATTCTGGCTGTTGTTGCTTGATGAAACTTGCATGAAGCTGTCTGAACTATAAACCTTTACCTAACCATGTTAAGCATACAAAGCATGTGTGTTTCACATGTTAAATTTTGTTGAAATATTATCTTCAAAGCCCATTTAAATTTTTTTTCCAGCTGTTTAAGTACAGGTTTTATATTTGGGGTAGAAGGTGTTTGTAAAAAACCATTCTTCTTCAAAAAAAATTGCAGTGGTTGTAGAAGATTACCCTTATGGGGGTTTTCCAGAATTGTCTTTTTTAGAGTCCAGCTGTTTCCTTTTAATTGTTTTTGGTATGGTAAAACATGAATCTTTTCAGGAATTATATTTACTTTCCTTTTGTTTTTCTTCTCAACTCTGTTTCTATAGGAAGAATCTTAAATCGTTTCTCCAAAGATATTGGCCACTTGGATGATTTGCTTCCACTGACATTCTTGGACTTTGTGCAGGTAATTCAGTTGCTTCTGTCAAAGACTTGTGCACTGCATTCTGCATTCAGATTCCTGTATGCTTTGCTGAAGATCAGCTATTTGTCACAGATGTAGCTGAGTTGAATGAAAGTACTTGTTTGTGAAAGAAAGGTGCGGTTGAAATTTAACGTGTCAGTAAAAAGCTAACATGAGTAATAACTGGCAGGTAGGAGTGGCTATACACAGCTTGCTATTATGTCAAGATTTCAGCTCATAGTAGCTACATGCTTGGTAAATTGCTCCTGATTTGCCTCCAAGCAATCTGGCAAGCTTATTGCTGTTATAAGAAATATGTCCATAGTAAAGAAACAATCAGCTCACATGAAAAGATAGCACAGATTAACCTAATTACATGTCTACTTCCACAAAGAATCAAATGCTTACCACACCATTTTGGATTAAAATAGGTGTGGCTATTTACAAAGAAAAGATTAGTAGTAATAGGGTGAATATAATAACCTTAATAGGAACAAGTGAAATAAGTTGCTGCAGAAAAGAAAGATGGACAAAGCATTGAGATTTTGATGATGATGAAATGATAAGGGATTATATCTGACATCAAGGTAATTTTTCTGTTGCAGTTGCTATTAATCTTTCTCGTAAAAAATTGCAGGAGGATAAATCTGAAAAAAAATGATCATACTGTATGAAAATAACACAAATCACAAAATACAGAGAATTGTGGAGGCTAGATAAAAAAAGACTTAGTGGATTATCTGGATCCACTTAGTGGATCACACCTGTCATGCTGAAGTCAGAAATGTTTCTTAAGGTGCTATTGCTAGCTTTGCTTCGTCTCTTAGAGATAAGTTATTCAGGATCTAAACCCTGTTTTGACTTAATTTAAAAATAAATCAAAAGACATTTCAGGTTGAGCAGTTTAATCATGTTGTTCTTGGTGAACTCTTGAAACTAGGTAAAGAAATTATTCCAAGGAGTAAAAACGCCTATTAAGATAAAGTCTTTTTTTTTAGTTTCCTGAAGTGGCTGAAATTGCGGTGTATGCTTTGTTTTTCAAATTTTACAGTGCCACTTCAAAGTGTCATTTTGTGGAAGAAAGGAGCATGGTATATTTTACCCAATTACAGCAACTGAGGGTTTTTTGTGAGTTAGGGAGTTGCTTACAGTGAGCATTAGGATTTTTAATTCATGGCTATTTAATTTAATTTAATTTAAATTCTTCTTGAAAGTGCAATATAGTTTTTCCATAAAAACAATTCACGTTTTACTGTTTGTACAGATTCCAAGTCGTCTTCAGTCTCGTTAACTGTCTTATTAGACAGAATACCTTACTTTATTGCAGCTCTCTCTCAACTATGCATATGTGCCTTTCTTTCTGACTGGAAGTTCAGTTTGTCCTGCAGTCCTTATCCTCTTTTCTTAGCATGTGGTTTGCATCCACAAAATCAAACCCATCTCTCCAGCACAGTGTGCTTGTCCTTTGGGCCACAGGGGTTTATGTGTGCATTAGTGTGTCTCCTTTACGGCAGACTGCACTGTGTGTGTTCATGCTATGTATTACTCATGGCTAGAGCATCCTCTGGGTCCTGTGATCCTGAGATAAAATGATTAACCATTTTCCTTAGTTTTGTGCATTTAAAATAATGTGAAGGCTGTGTTGCAAGACCACTTGCATGGTGGTTTTATAGCAAGAAACTGAGTGGGTGTTTTGCATGCCCTGGCATGTGGTTTAAAGGCATGTGGGGTTGTCTGAGGATGCAGAGTTTGCTGGGAAAATGTTACAGAAGTCTGCAAAAGCAGAGGGAGCCAAAATTGGTGTGATCTTGTCCATACTTCCTTTTGGGAGCAGACCCTGAAGCAAACTGTCTTGAGAATTGCACTGTCTTACTTTTGACAGAACAAACGGGTCTGCTTCAGAAGAAAGCTGAGAAAGTTGTCTACGTTGTGTGCATGGCTCATGGTACAGAGGACTGAATGATCTCCCAGCAGATTGGGAAAGCTAGTTATTGAGCAGTGTATAGATCCTTTAGGCAGTGTGTGCTTTTCCTAAGCTGAACTGGTCTGGAACCAAAGAGTGAAGGCTGCTTCTCTAGATGTGATTGTTTTCTTCTTTCAAGAAGTTTCCTACTGTAAACTACATTTGGTAAACATTTTCCTTCATCTTGATTAATTTATGCGTTTCTTTTAAATTGGCTGTTGAATTATTTGTCAAATTCTGAAGTTTGTTTTTTGAGTGAAAAGTTTTTGCTTTCCAAACAAACAAAGTAGATTTTACAAGTCCAGGACACTGTTGAAAAAACACTGTGTTTCAAAGCTTGCCTGCTCTGTTTGGCATCAGAAAAGAAAATTTAGGATCTTACTGTTGGTTAATAATGCACTACTATCCATAAGAAAAAAACACTTCCTACTTGGCAGGTTTTCTAAAACTTACTCTTCTTGATCGGCAAGCTTCTTGCTTAGTGGATGCATTTGAAATTCAAGAGCAAAGATACGTTTACTTCTGATGAAGCACAGATTTTTACAAAGGATGACTGTTATCAATTATGATAGAGATCTTTTGTCACTTGTTTTGTTTGCAGGTGTCTTTTATAACACTTCTTATAATCCCTTCAGGAAGAAATATTTTCTCCTTTCTAAAAACAGTATTAGCTGGATATAAAAGCTCTGATCCCAGCCATTATTGTTGATTCTTTGAGAGACATTTCCCAACATTCATTGTTTAAATGGTTGTCAGGAGGAATCAAGTGAAACTTAATAAACAATGCAGTAACTGGTTCATCTTACTTTGTGTGTAGAAGCTTTTCTTGAGCGGATTTGCATTGAAGAAGTGGTCGTTTTTCAGAGTTATTGCTAGGATCATTGTGAAGCATTCCACCCTTTTACTGTATTGGCAAGTGAGTGTATCATTTCAGCACAAATAAACACAATGTGACTGGACACCCAAAAACTACAGTATGAGCCAGTTTAAATACCGATAAATAAATAAATAATTAAATGCAATCTGCTAGTTTAAAGAGTTCTGTAATTATACTGAATGCAGATTTTTAAGCAATGCTAAAAATTGATAATATTCTTTTTGGAGTACCTAATAAGATTTATACACTGCACTACAGCCATATTGAGCATTATTAGTCTAGACAGCTATACTGGATGAAAATTAATTCCTTGAACAGAGAGAGTTTAATTTTTTACATCTTCTGTTAAGGAGAATAGAGACTCTCTTCAAGACAGTGGATAGTCACTGTACACTTTCTTGTTAAAGCAGAAATAAAAGGTATGTGGCGAGCACAAAAATGCATCATGAACCTTGTGTATTCTTTTGAAAATGTGGTTAGATTTTACAAAACTGTTGTTTTGCAGTACCTCCCAAAGTAGCAACTCTCACTGCATTTAAAGTTTTCTGCCATCTTTTCATTCTTTGGTTTGAAGTGCACCAAAATAAAACACACCTGTCTTGAGAGACTGAATGCAAGAGAAGCAATCCTCACTAGAAGGCAGTAAGTTTTTTCTTCTTATGAATTTTAACAGCATATGAGACATCTCATGTTAGTGCAGTTGAGTGTGTTTTGTGGAAATTACTGCTGTATCCACAAGGTTTATGAATTAAAAATAAGTCTGTTTTATGAGAACATATTTATGGCTATGTTTGACTGCGTGGCTGGAACAGAACATGGTGGGTAGATGTGAAGTAGAAAAATTGAGAGGAAACCAAAGATTAAGTTAGGCATTTCAGCTAAGATATCTTTTAATTGTACATTTAGAGTCCAGTTCAAAGCTCATTAAAGTAAAAAATAAACTTTAAAATCTGCAATCTAAGCCTGGGTCTTATCTTCTGTAATGAATTCTGGCTGACCATAAGGTTCCATACCAGCTCTCCTAAACAAATAAAATAGCAGTGCTATGTTTGCTGTGACACCTGTTACTTCTACCAAATACGGCATTAAATTTGTTTGTAAAATCAGGTAGTAATCAATGTCTGTAGGTTGACTGAGATAGTCGAAAAGCTGAATGAACTTGTTTGGTGAAGATGGTGGAGTTTTGGTGAGTTTTTTTCTGAGCTCACATATTTTTAATTATTGTTAGCCTCTATAGTCTCCGTTCTGCATCTCGCTTTCTTTTTCTTAACTGAAGTTATGTGGTTTTGGCAGCTCTTTTCCAACAAAGTTTCAGACTCTCAGGTAAAGGACAACTTGTGTGAAGGCCATTACAGTGCTTTAAAACTTTCTAGGAGGATTTGAACATCTGCTTTCTTTAGATATAAATGTCCTGCCTTAACCTCTGTGGGATTATAAGGTTCTGTTGATATGGACTTCACTAGTAGGTGCAGGGTCTGTAGTTTAAAATCATAGACTCACAGAATGCTTTGGGTTGGAAAGGACTTTAAAGACCATCTGGTTCCAAAGGCACGGACACCTTCCAGTACACAGGTTACTCAAAGCCTCATCCAACCTGGCCTTGAACACTTCCAAGGATGGGGCATCCACAGCTTCTCTGGGCAATGTTTAGCTCAACGTAGCACTAAAAAACCATAGTGCACTACTTGGGGAAAAGGTCAGCCAAGAAATAGAATAAAATAGTTTAATGAGGGGGTATTAGGAATTAAGAATCCAATATATTAAACAGTGGTTTATGCATATTAGCCCAGCTATTCCTAAGTGGCCAGCATTTTGGATGCTGTATTTTTGAGAGCTCATCAAAGGCTTCTTTTTTAGTACCTGAATCATATTCTGACTTGAGATAGATCTGCAGAGGCTCAATATCTTTAAACTCTGGTTCCAGACTATGCTGGATGAGTACCAAAACTGATAAACTACTGCTTGGAAATTACGTCTATAAACTGATTGAGTACATAGGATGGTGAAATATATTTCAGATTTCCTTTTGATTTTGTAAATTATTCTGGTAAATTTTAAAGGCATGGTTTTCTCTGTAGTTTCTTGCCCTTGTAATTCTTCAGTGATCTTATTACTTGTTAACAGAGTTGATTTTCTGCTTTAGTTTCTAGTGAATTTGAGTAATTAATGTGATGGCCCCTTCATTTTGATTTCTTACCCTACATTAGATTGAGGGGAGGGGTAAAAAAAATCATGATCTGTTTTGTTTCTGGAGAACACTGTGAACATGTGAACTATCTGCAGCTGCCCTTGAAAAAGGGCAGTGATTTATTGAGGAAAACTGAATTGCAAAACCTTTTTCCTCCCCAAAATCAACAGCTTGACTGAGTTTAAATAACTGACTTTTCATATCCTTTCATCACACACAAAGACCTAATCCTGAGACTACTTGAGCCACCAATGTAGGCTGTGGCTGAGACCACCACTGAATGTGCCATTCCCTTCTCACTACACACAAAACACATTGACTGCAGCTTTATGAAGTGAAAATACTGAAGAAAAGGAAAATGTGAAGGAGGTGTCCACAGTCATTTCTTTTAAAAAAAAAAGAGAAAGGGGAGAAAAAAAGCTGCTGCATCTGGATATTAGGAACAAAAAGTGCCTCAGACTGGAATAATAGCTTGGGTCACTTGCTTTCGTATGTGCACAAGAGTGGAACTGCCGTTCCTTGTTTCAGTACCACTGACCCCTGCATTTTATTGTGTGAGGATGTCAGGGAAAGTGTGTAGAAGGAATTCCAGGATCTTCTAGTTTAACAATGACGTTGTTATTTTGTGCTTTCTTGTGAGAGGTGGGATTCCTGAGGAGTTTGTTGCATTGTTTTTTCCAGCTTAGCTGAGTTTAGTCTGTATGTGAGTTTTAAGAGGTATTTTTATTCATTAAAGAATAATTCTTTCTGTGTGTTTCCATGTGTGTATTCAAAATATGATCACAAGCATGTTGTAAGAAAATAACCAGTAGTGGGATCTGTGTTAAATGTCAACATACTCTGTTGAGCCTGGTACACAGAGCAGACCTGTGGCTTGGATACCTTGGATACTTTCTGGTTTCCCTTCTGCTGAATCATGGTAGTTTTGCTGTGCTGAGGTTTAAATGAAAAATAAATAAATGAAAGAAACACAAAACAGTTGCCTGGTAACACTTGACTACTGAAACCTTACAGGACTTGGTCTTGCTATACCTTCCCAAGACACATATTGCAGTGCATCTGGCTAGTGCATAATGAAAGAGCAGTTAAAAACTAAAGAAAAATAATAGGGGTATGTATTTTTCATTGGTGATTTTTGAGTTCTGATTTCAGAAAAGGTTAAAATGAGCATTGCAATAAAATCCTGACTTTTGCTGTGGTCATGTGGTATTTGCATGTGCTTTCAGTCTTGGTTTTTTTTTTAAATAACCCCCCTGTGTTGTTAAAAACAAACAAGCAAACAAAAGGGGTGGGAGGTAGTAGAGGAAGAGGAGACTTGGGTTGCATTTGTGTCTCCAAGACCAACATGCAGAAGCTGTGAATTTAGCACAGACACTTGTCTAAATAATGCAGTTTTTATTGACGTTTTCTTCCTCTGTCCTTGAATAGCTTGATTGTTAAATCTCAGTAGCCAGTTAGGCTTGTTGATGGTGACCAGCAGTGGGAGATAATCTATGCCACAGCTATTGCTGTTCTTTCTTTTGTACCTGTCATCACATTCCTTTGAATGGAAAGGTGAGTATCTTGCATCATGCAGACTGCGTATTTACTCAGATTGGTGGTGTGTGTACAGGATGAAGTGTGTAAAGTCTGGAGTCACTGCTAATGGATAGATTCCTGTTTATATAAGGACCTTGGTTTTCTAGGGAAGGCCAAGTGTCTGTTTTCACTATAGCGGCTCTGCGTACCCAGCCTAAGCCTTTCCCTCACCCCTTTCTATTTTTTAAAATTTTTTTTTCTATTTCTGTTCATTTGTAGAATTTTTATAAGGACAGGTATGCATGCCATTCTCTACACGAGTATCAAGGCAGCAGAGATCACTACTGTAACAAAACTAATTTGTGTAGGAACGTAATGGAACTGGTTTAATATTTTAGGGTGTTTATTTACTTGTTGTTAATAAAATTTGAAGATGCAACCCTTTATCTAACATGAGAAAGGAGGTAAAATAATACTGAAGATGTGGTGTCATTACCTTCTTGTCATCTTGCCTCCTTTACTGCTTTTCTTGTTTTTCTTAACTCATTTCCTTTTAGTTTTTCCAGTTCTCCATTTATGTGGCAAAAGTAGATCATAGTTTTGTACTGGGCTCCTTTCATTTTCTCATTGAAATGGGGAATACAGGTGGTTTGAATATAGTGCTCTGAAAAATAAAGCTAGGTTTCAATTAGTGGAATGCTATCTCCTCTGTTTCTTTTTCTAGAGCATATGAGCTTTGTGAGGTGCAGTCCTTATCTTAATTTCTCTAACATTTGAGCAGACTGAGGTTTAATGGTAGTTGTTCTTGCAGTATTTTGATAGTTGAACCCTGTAAAAAAGTTTAAATCATCTCTTCTCCAAATAGGCTTCTGTGTTTTCTTTATGAGGTTACTCTCCATATATTTTCAGGTAATAGAAAGCAGGATAGTTGTATGGAAGTCCAGTGATGTACCCCCTCTTCTGTGTGGTTTGGAAATTTCCCCTCTTTGGTTAAGGTGGAATTTGTAAACGTTCCAGAAAGAGATTCTATTCATTTGGGGCTGTTCATATCTGTTGGAAGGTATTTTCTTGTTTGCTTTTCTTAGTGTGAAAGAGGGCAAAGAAATACTCTGTAAGTGTATTTATGCATGTAAGTGAACTTATATTCTGTAGTTTTCTCATTTACTTTTTGGTCTTTCTTTGTGTATATACTACCACTGCTTTTACTGCCAGAGTGGGAATTTTTATTATTATTGGTTATAGGTATTTCCCTGACTTTTTAAGCATTATTGCAACCTATCATATCTGTGTCTCAAACTGGTTTTAAAATTAGTTTTAAGACTTCTGCAAATCATTAACATTTCTAACGCTTCACAGTAGCTAGAAATATTTTAATTCTGCTGCCAGTCATAGAGTGTAACAATCCTGTTGCAAATGGTGATAAGTACAAATCTTCTGGATTGCCTTAAACTACTGATACACTATAGATAGGACAGTGTCTGCTTACAAACAAATTAGGATTTCACTGCTCGGCAAAAGGATTGGAGATTTCACTTTTGATTCAAGAAGGAAAGAGAAACTTAGAGGTAATTTGAATAACTAAACCATGTAGCTGACTGTATGTGTGTGTTAAATCATTATGCATATTTATGCCCAAAACAAACATATGGGACAAGGAATTATCTTTAGCAAAAATAAAGACTGCATCTCACAGAAATGCGCTGCCAGGGTTATGTGTGCATCTGCACAACATAAGAACTTTTTTCTTGCTGAAGCTGATATTGTGGCTACTTGGTGAACTCTGCAGCTGATTTGAAAACTCCAGATGAGTTTGGGCATCAAAAGGTAGAGGAGATTGCAGTGTGGGCAGTTCTATCCAACAAAAGAGGAGAGTTCAGGTGGTAACTGAATGTCATATGTCTTTTTGTTGCATCTTTGTATTACATCTACATTACAGAATTTTTGTATTGTTTAAAAGAATTGATTCATTTGGATTGTACTCCTGAAATACAAAAATCTGTCTATTTAGAAAGGCTCTTTCAAGGGCTTAATAATATCTCTTCCTGCACAGTGGAAGAATAGGATGCTGACTGGTTCGATTTTCTTTCACAATCACATCCCTAAATCTTTTTCTTAATCGTTTTTGAAATCAGTCTAATGTTTAAATAAGCAGAGCTCTCTTGCTATGAAAGTCACTCATATGCTAAAATAAAGGGTCTAGACCTTCTTATAAAACTGCTGGGTTTGGTACTTGATTCAGTTGTCCATCCTTCTGTCAAGTACAGCATAACACTTAGAAAAATAATTTTTCCAATTTTCTCACTAATGGGTAGTCTGGATTTTGGGATCAGACCTGGTATCAGTTACTTACTTCAATACACATGCCTTTATTGATGGTTTGTGCTAAATAAAGCTTCTGAAAAGTCTTCCTGATGGTTTGCTCCATATTTGTAACACATAAAGAATGAGCATGCACTTATGACAGTAAATAATGTTTATTCTCTGCCAAGGAATTTTCTCTTTACTCACTGGGTTCTGAACATGCACAGAACAGCTGAACTGGGTGAAACCTGCTGGTGGTGGAGTGAGGCTGGTGCTGATTAGTTTAAATATGGTTGCTGAAGTATCAGACCACTGATAAGCTTTGTGGCACTGAGTGATTTCTAGATATGTAGTACTGAAAAATTGTGAGTCAGGCATTTAGTTTGAATAGGAAAGTATTTTATAGCCCTATCAAAGTGGTAAAGCTCTGGGGATGTCAAGGGAAAAAATACCAGGGACAGGTTAGAAAGCATTTTTTGCATATCTGCTGTGAAAGAGTGTGACCAGAAAGAAACAGGAGGTAGTTTTATTTCTTAGGATAGCTGATGTTGTAGTCCTTAAAATATTTTTCATAGTTTTCATTTAACTGGGGCAGAGAGGCTGTTGGTGTGTTTACGTAAATATGAGTAGTTTTTTATTCCACCTAAAAAAAATACATGAATAGTGTATTTTTAAATAGCAAGAACAACAATAAAATGCTTAAAAGCTTCTAGTTGCTGTAAGCCTGAAGAGCTGTGTTACTGAGGAATTTATGCTCTTTAACAGAAGACCCCACAGTTTGAATGTAGCACAAAGCTTTTAAAGTTGTTGAAAGACCCAGAATTGACTTCTGGTGAAAGTTAGACTTGGCTGAGCAGAAAAGGTCATGCAGTTGAAAATGAGGTACTCCTGAGGAGGGTGCACAGCTGCTCTGGCATTATGGCCATGAGGGACAAGAGACTTGAGGCAGGAAAGTACAGGGCTCAGAGAGAGAGTTTGCAAAACTCTGATACATGGGGCAGCAGTGTTTGTGGTAAGCACAATTTTGTTAAACATTTTGAAGAACTGCAAAAAAAATGCGCGCAACATGAGTGAAAAGGTGATAACATCATCATTAGCTCAGAGGAATTCCTCAGAGGAAGAGTGGGCAGTATTTCAGCAAGTAAATGAATGGACTTGACCATAAGAACGTGAACTAATGCCATGCAGGGTCACAGCAGTGGTCTGTCCAGGTCAGTGGTTTTTCTCTAGCAGCGGCAATAGGGGATGCTATTTGTGGAGGTACTTTCTGTGATCCTTTCCCTGTTTAGTACCCCAGCACTCACAGTTTTGTACTGGGGATATCAAAAGGCCTAACTTTTCCCAGTCCTTTTATGATCCATTTTTTGCATCATTTTGTATTGGTCTGTAAGATCTGCCTCCTGCATCCTAATAGCCTGAAAACAGTGAGATATTTGTTGATTTTTTTTGTTCTTATTCTATGTATATGTTCTCCATAATTATCACTGAAATAAAATCTGCTTTCACAAGGGGATAAAACTGAGACAAGTATCAGTGAATCAGCCCCTGCTGGTAAAGTGCTAAACATACAAATAAAGAACAAAGTGGGAAATACACCACTTGTAGCTGTATTAAGGAGAAAAATACCCATTGTCGAATCAAATGTTTTGATTTCATAAGGCTCTGTGCTCAGTGGGGCTGTCTTGGTCTTATATAGCTGGGGAAAAATTATGGAAATTACTTCTAAGAAGTAGGAGGGGAACAGAAACTGTCAAGCCATTTGTTATTTTCCTTTAAAAATAACAGTAAGGACTGATGGAGGAAATACAAGAATGATAAAGACAGTAAGGACTGATTAGAGGACATCCAAAAATGTGTTGTTCTGGGAATCTTGAAGCAAGTGCAACAGCCAACAAAGCGACCACATTTGGCAATGGTGGTGGACATTGGAGGCACAACCCCTCCAAATTAATATGATGGAAAAGGGATGCTACATGAGGAGTAACTCTGGGAATGTTGGGTGATGCCAGACATTTTTCTGCAGTGTTTCAGGCAAGTTCTGGCAAGAGCTGTCAAGAAAGCAAAGCATGTGTGTGTGCATGTTCTACACTCGCTGATTAATGCTGTTTCCTCAAGCTACCGTGTAACATTGTGCTCGGCATCTGAGGTGTTCCACAAGAAAATAAAACATATTTTTAATGGTACAAAGACCACTGTAGTTTATGTGAATAGTTCTTGTGTGTGTACCTTTTTTTCCTTGGTAAAAGAACAGTATAAGAATATAGCCAGGGACTATTCACAGGAGAAGTGACAAACAGCACTGCTGAACAGCAAAACGTATTAACTCTTGATATTATTCATACAGGGAGATCACAATAAAGTTATAACTAACTCCCTGTAATGTCAGGAAGAACTCTCCCTTTTCTATAGATCCTCATTGCAAAGTTGTGACTTGCTGCCCAAATCACTGAGAACACTTCTGTGCTAGATGTGCTTAGGGGGCATAAGATGCAATAAACAAGGAGCACTTCAGAAAATCAAACATCCTACTCAAGATTTTACTTCTTATAAATACAAAAATATATTGTCCACAGCCATTTACAAGATTGGCTGTTGGCACTGTCATTTTGTGTATGACAGCATTGGTTTCCGTGTACAGTGGGTATGAACAGGAGCTGCATGCCTAAGCAGAGGCCATACCTTTGGCTTGTTTTTCCATGGAAAACCTGTATTAGCTGGAAGTAACTTACTACCATGGCCGAAGAGCCCTGGCAACAAACTTCTTACATGAATGAAGATAGTTTGTTATTAGAAGGAAGATAACCTCTAAATGTTGTAGGAATGTAGCGCGGAGTTTTAAAAGATGGGTATTTTAAGTGTCTGTCAGAATCACCAAGTCCAGAGCTTGGTTATGTGTCTGTTTCTAAAGCATCGTATCTGTAAGTCTCAGACAGCATAGGACTGTGATTTTTGGAAACTGCTAACTTATCAAATTCTGCATGAAGCAGTTAAACCTCCTGGCCCAGGGTGCCCAGAGAGCCTATTTCTATCCCTTCTTGTAGGGTAGGAGATTACTGATGATGGGATGCTGTTTGAATATGAGAGTGGTGGCAGTGCCAGTGGATTAAAGAAAACACCCTTTTTATGGTAAGGTCACTTGTTAAAGAACAATTGCACACAGTTTGCCGTGACCTCAAACAAATATTAAGGCTTTTCACTTAATGACAAAATGCATGCCAAGTCAAATGAATGAGCATGTTGGTGGCACAGAAAACATTTGCCCTGAGGAGCTCAGTATATGCTTGTTCACTTGGAAAAACAGCGATCCAGAAGGACTGTCTTGTAGAGACAAGAACAAATAGGAGGTGCTGGCATTAAGGATGTGATTGGAAATCTTGAATACATTTCTGTGGTGTATCTGGCAGACGTATTCAGCCCATTTGCAGTGACATATTGATTTAGTTAGGTAACCTCTTGTCAACTAATTGCAAATAGCAGGATTCAGAGAAGAAGAGAGCATCTCACAGAAGATAAGATGAACTTGCTATTTTTGAAGCTTTTAGAGCTGGCAGTATTTAGTTCTTACTTTCTTCTTTCAATTTACCTGAAATTAAATTTTCATTTCTTCTCTAGCTGTGCCGTTTTTTTCCCCCTTTCAGTGGATTGGTTGTCTTTAAATTCCAAATTTTCTCATGTATGCACATTTTCCTGAAGCTGAATTAACAGTAACTGGGAGCTGTCATTCCTGTCAAAGATTGCTGTCCCTGGTTGCTTCAGAAAAGGACACTGTCTGAGATGCCTTTTGAATATTGTATGCCCTGCATGTTCTCCTGTACTCATAAGTCTTCATTGCATTTTTGCTGAAGACAAATGTGTTCCTGACAGTTTGATGCAAGCAATAGTATAAACAACCATATATACTTACTTTTAACCAGTTCCAAAAGAAAGCCGATAAATTTTATTTAAAAAGTAGTTTGAAGACAAGAGTACTCACCTGAACTCAGCTACTTTAAGTGAGTAAAATGAAGTAGAATCACTTAGGTACTAATTTCTCTTTGGATGTTTCCTGTGGCTTTTTGTAATGAAGGGGAGAAAATGCAGAAAATCTACACTGTGGTTCTGGGTGGAGTTGGCCTGAGTAAAGTGTTTATCACTCTGATCTTCTCATTGCAATGTCATCTTCCCAGGGAAACTCGTCTTCCGGTGTCCCGCTGTAACCAGCCACCTGTGCAGTTGTTCTTTAACAGAGCTGCAGGTCAGTCAATCCAAGCAGGCTGGTTTGAAAAAAAAAAACAAAAAACATTCAAGGATAAAGAAAATGTCAGAACTGGATTAGGGATTGATTGTGCATGCAGTTTCTTGGCAGAGTCAACAAGGAAATAATTTCAGTCAGGGTTAGGGGAGAAGGAGGAGGAAGGGTGATGCCAAGCAAGTATGAACAGAGTGGGGTTTTGTAGTTTCTTGACCTGGCTTTACTTCAGACAGCACAGCCTAAGAGTGCCCTAAGTTAATGCAGTGAAGGTTCAAATTGAAATTGAGGCCATGTACCTTTGCTATTATTAAATTAGTATGGCTTTATGGCAGTTCCATGGGCTAATATAATCCTTGGGAGTGTATATTGGGGTCCAGGGAGTAGCATTTAGGAAATGGGGCTGAGTAGGTGTATTTGGCTTCTGCTTAAATATTGGTAAAACCGGTCCTGGAACACTGCAGTTCTTGCATGGGATTTGACTGTAGATTCGGTCATCAAAATTTAGGCTTGATGGGCTTTAGATGCTTACTTTGCTGCAGTCAGAGGGCATCAAGTAAATACAGTTAGTGGATAGTAGAGAAATACTCAACCACAGGGTCATTAGGTGTACACTTAAAGGTTAGATGAAGTTACTGTCCTTGGACATGTTTAAGAGATGCATAGCATAGATGTGGTGCTTAAGGACATGGTCTCGTGGTGGACCTGGCTGCATTAAGGGTTGGGTTCTATGACCTCAGAGGTCTTTTCCAATCTAAACAATTTAACTCTTCTATTCATCACTTTTTAACCTTCTAAACTAGGACAGGAGTTTCACTGTGGGCCACATCTAGACTCCTGCAATCAGGTTTCCAAGTCTCAAATCCTATCCCCTGGGCTCCTCTCATTGATTAGAGATCCTACCAGGTCAGCAACTGCAAGTCCAGAAGAGTGTGGTTCCTATTGTAGTAGGTCCTATAGCATGTTTTTCTGCTCTGTGGTTGTGGTACAGAAATACCTGTTATTCCTAGATCAAGACCTGTTTGAGATAGAAACTCCAGGATATCACTCTCAGCACCTGTAAGAATTATGGATATGTAGGTCATCAGATGATGAAGAGAAAGCATGTTTCACAAGTGAATGTGCTGATGAGAGCATTCATTTCCCCAGAGGGTTATAATCGGGTATGCCTGCTGCAGTAAAAGAGGAGATTTTTAAGGAAGAAAAAGGCGCAGTGAATGGAGTGACTGACCAAAGCATGAGGGAAATCTCTCAGGACTCTTGTAAGCAAGAATATAACTCCAACGGAAAGAACATGTGCTTTTCTGTACTCTAGGGATAGACTGTGTGCAGGCTGTGTGTGGGAGATGCATCTTTCTCCAGGGAAACGGAAGCAAGTTTGAAGGTGAACACTGGAAGCAATGGTATTTCCCTGAAACTGTCCAGGTCTTTTTGGTCTTGGTAGCCAGTGCATCTGTTGTCTTTTGTGCAAGGTGGCCTTGTTTCAAATACTGTGCACATAGCTCTAAAATGTAATTTATCAGCTCCTGTGTTTTTGTTTTGATTGCTTTTCTTTTTTTTTTTTTTTTGGTTTGACTGTTATTTTCTGCACAGTCATTACATTTTGAATGCTATAATTAAGAAATACAGTAAAAGATGCCTGGTTTGTAGGCCAAATTTCTTTTAGGTAGAAAAATAGTAAACTTTTGATGCAACTTTTCATTGTAAGCTGGTTCTGCAGTGAGAAGATCAGATACCCAGTCCTGAGCCTTTCTTGCTGTTTGTCTCCAGAGAGGAGAGACACCAGACTACTTGTGCTGTTGTTGTTGTCAGCCTACTGATTATCTTGGGTCCTGCAGCTTGCACGCAGTGAATCTGGTAGAAGTTGGGGCGGTCTCCAGCTGCAAAGGTTGGTTGTCTCTTGTGAAATTCAGGAGCTAGAACCTTTGCCTTACCTCACGCAGTGACTACATGATTACAGTCTGCAAATGGTTGTGTCTGGCTTTCAGACTACTTCATTAAGAGTTAATTTATATGCAAGTTTGGTTTTCAAAAAAAACAACACACAGGACTGATCCACCCTATCATAAATTTTTATAATGATAAGGCGGTGCAGGCTCATCTAAAATTCCTTCCAAAGGCGGTGTCAGATTTTTACTTTAGTCATCCTAACCATCTTTTCCTTCCCTGTATTTCTGCCATAGCAAGGCTTTGTTTACATGAGCTGGATCTTAATAGTTTTACTCCCACTCCCACCCCCACCGGCAGTTTGCAACATATTCTAGATTATCATCACTTAAACTTCATTTTGGCTTCTTTATTTTTTATTGAGAAGCATTTGTTTTCCTCAGAATTTTTTTCCTTGAAGCAGCTCTCCTCAACATTTGGCTTCAGATTTGTGGCTGATGTTATGAGGAGACTCTGTACTTCAGAAACAGCTTTTTTGTGGCTGTCTAGGAAGTGATGGAGGGAGAAGGCAGCAGGTGTATAAAGAGATTCAGGAGTGAGTTTGGAGCAGGAAGGAACGGACTTCAGTCTCTGCTGATAAGGATGGAGGTGAGGGAACCTTTAGCCAGCCTGTCATTTATGCCAAGCTGGCAGGCTTGGCAGAGATAATGAGCATTACTGAGGCAAGTGGAGATCTAGACAGGAGAAAATTTGTAGGAGGTCAGGAATCTATTTCCTTTCTCCTCACCCCATGATAAAAAGGAAATATGTTTACAGGGTTCTAAAGAATGCCAGAGAAGGAGAAAGTAGAGAAGGGCTGATGGCAGTGCTGGTGAGGAGCCAGGGTGCTTTGTTTTGCTTTGTGCTGACATAGCCATGTGCTTTGCCATAATTGATCCAGGTGGAACACGGTGCACTCTCATTGCCACCTTACCTCCTCCTGATGAAATCTAGGTAAAATGTTTGCCATCTGCTGTGTGCATCTAGAAGGTCAAACAACATGATGCTGTCAACACCTTAACCCACAGATGAGCAGTGTAGTGGTAATGCAACTTCTTTCAGAGCTCCTTTCCCATGCTTACCTTACAGCAGTTTTCCTTAATAGAGTTATGAGACCCTAAAATGTGCTTTCAGGATCTATGAGATGTGGGGCTATTATACGGATAAATCTTCTTTCATGAGCTAAGACCTCTAAGGCTAGAGCTGACTTTGGTTTGCTCTTTGGTCAGGTCAAATTAGAGTAAAGTCAGAGAAGCCTGAAGAAAGAAAAAAAAAAAGCAAATTTAGGGGTAAAGGTTCTGCTTGGTTTTGGCGTTAGTGGGCTACCAGAAGTGCAACAGGAAATGTGGTGTTTCATAAGACACTTCCACGGAAAGTGTTTGAAAACACAGGTAGCTCTCTGGTATCTACCGTAGCTGATGTGCTGCTTATGCGTGCACTGAGTTGGAAAATTCAAAGGGTGGAAGCATTTTTGCTGTAAGACATGCATTTCTGGCACCCAGTGGTCACTAACACATTATTGGAATCTAAAAATCAGGCAGCCACAAAATTTAGCTGGAATCCACTTCTGTGTCGTATGTGATGATGAGGAAGGTGGCTGCTCTACAGTCCATAAAATGAAAATTTTTTAGAAAATACTGTCATTTCTAATGATTTTGTTAATGAGAGTGATACAGGAATTTAGTCTTGAGCTAGGATTTCAGTTGTCTGGTTTTTGTACAGTATTTTGTATGGGGTTTATTTTTATATGGGTTGGGGTTTTTTCCTCCTTTTTAAGGAGCAAACGGGCACAACCTAATTACAGTATACCAGGACTCCTGCCATACACTCATTCATACACAGCTGGGTTCTGAAAGAAGTTTGTGTGCAGATGATGGTTTTGACTGTGTATTCAAACTGGAAGTTTGATGAAAGATGTGAAGGGATCTGAAGGAAATGGAGGATTTAATTCAGAAAGTTGAGCCAGGTTCCTCTGTCTTAAGCAACAGAGTTTTCCTCATTATATCTAGTTTTCTAAAGTAAAGTTAGATTTACCTCAGGTGTTACATCGAACTGCAGTAAACCTGGTAAAACCAGCCTTTTATGACACTTCTTGAAGTGTGTAACAATTTCTTCTTATTTGTAGCATTTCACAATGCAATCCTTTGAGAAGAGAAAGCCCACTTTGTCCTGTCCTGGGTTTTCTTTCTAAATGGGACAATGTTGTCTTCAGGAAAACATTGCAAGCCTGTGTTAAAAGTCTCTTTTCCAACTGTCAAGTCTTTCAACTCAATTTGAAAGCCAGTTTTTCAGTTTCTTTTTATCAGGAGTGAAAAAACATATCCTTGATTCTCCAAATAACTAGGGTCCATTAAAGATTAGTTGTCTATTGCATTGATCATCTATTACTTTGTTACAGTAGTCACAAAACAGTCTACAAAGAAAGACACTGATGTTCAGTCAACCAGCTTTGTAAAGACATTTCTAAAAGAACAAATAATGTTGAAAAAATGAAGAAAACCATAAACTGCAAAAATAGTCAATTTAGGTATTAGTGTAAATTTTCCAAGTTGCTTAAAAATAGATGTTGCTCATGTGTTATACAATGCATCCGCTCTTCAATGTGGTAGTTATATTTAAATATTTATGTGTTTCTATAGTGTTAAATAGTTTTATACTTGTTCTAAATTAAATTCTTCTGGCAAAGAGTTTTTTATTTTGTTTCTATTGTGCTCCAGACTCTCCTACAGATTTTTGGTGTGGTGGCTGTGGCTGTGGCAGTGATTCCTTGGATACTCATCCCCTTAATTCCACTATTTATTCTTTTCATTTTTCTTCGACGATATTTCTTAGACACTTCAAGAGATATTAAACGTCTAGAATCCACAAGTATGTAGTTTGGCGGCACTTAATGTTAGTTTGAACCCTGCTTATTATTATGTGAAATGCTAGTATTTTACAGACAGTCCATCAAAGATTTTTTTTTTTCTTTTGCTATGCAAATAACTTCCTTATTGCCTTAGTTCTCAACTAGTGAATTACATGCTTAACTCCTGTTTTGCATAATGATAAACCTAGGGTATGTCAGTTTAACTATCTGTAAATAAAGCTAGTTAAGAACGTGCTAAGATGCTGGTCTTTGGGACCTTGCATGCATATACTAATGGTATTTCTGACCTTATCTGACTCTTGTGCCTGACTTTAGCTTGACTGTGATATGGAATATTAAGCATTATGAATAACAAACATGGGTGCCTAATGTCATTAATAAAGCTCTAAGAATTTCTTCAGTGACAGCTATTGTTAAAAATGTAAGACATTTTTCTATAAATTAATCTGCCTGGCTGTCTGACTGATTCTAATTGAGTAAGCGGACATTAGTTAAAGATATTGCATATTTATTCTAAAAAGATGCAGTAGAGTAGTTTGTATGGTTAAATATAAAGTAGTAGGATTAAAGATTAGTGTGGTACAAAAAGAATTAAATGTTGTCCTTCAGCTATTGTTAAGTTAACTTTCATTTCCCTTTGTAGCTCGAAGTCCAGTGTTCTCCCACTTGTCGTCATCCCTCCAGGGGCTTTGGACTATTCGGGCTTTGAAAGCAGAGGAAAGATTTCAAAAATTATTTGATGCACACCAAGACCTCCACTCAGGTTTGTGATGAATTGATGTGAAAAATCAAATACTTTGCACAGTAGGAGGGAAATATCTTCTGCCCTCAGCGACATGTATATAATGTGCATTAAAATCAGTAGGAGCTGTGCATTTGTCTCTTTAGGGTAAAATTCCTGTATTAGAACAAAAACATTATCTGTCTAGATTTAGAGAATTTACTTTGGGCTGTCGTATAATTTAGAATACCCATGCATATGTTTTAACAATGTGTAAGATAAACATTTGAAAGTATACCTGATAAGAATATTTTAAGAATGATTTTTAACATTTTCATGGATTCTATCTTTAAGAAGAGGAAGGGTGGGGGCAGAGAGGGATGTGGGGGAAACAATCTATATTATGAAGCATTTGATAGTAAGTAGTGTGCTAGGAATGGGCAGATAATACAAATAATCTTGGAAAAGTTTCATAAAATTAACTTTATTTTTTACTTTGAGTAGCTTTCAGGGCTTAAATCTAGTATATGTAATTAACATAATTGGAAGGTATACAATACTGGTATTCTGCAAGAATAAGTAATACAATTCAGGTTTGCACTGTGATTTTTTAACTTCTGTTATTTAAATGTTCTTTATTACAATGTTTTTCAAGATACAGCAGAATGCAAGTTTTCAGTTCTGTGTTTGTTAAGTAAGATTGTGAACTTCCTCTGTTGTAAGACATACAAGGGTATTTGATGTCTGTTTTGTAATTTATAGATTTGCAAGCTTTCAGACCAGACCAGTTGCTCCTTTCTGAAGTACAGTTAATCACAGGTTGTAGCATCATGCACACTGACCTTGTTGAGTCCAGTGACCTGTGACTGGTGTAGTATATCTTCCAGGGAGGCACCTCTAGCTTTGACTTTCGCATTTCTTAATATTTTAGAGTTGCTAGTTATCTGACCAAATCAGTATCACAGTAGCTCATAGCGAGGGAGGACAAAGTTGTGTTCTAGTTTTATATTAAAAGACATCTTTAGTCAATAAACTTTGTATAGAAGTTTCACTATACAAAGAGGACTGTGACATTTAAAAGAAATATTTTTCTGTATTTTAAGGTTACATCTAGGGAACATAAAAACTCTCATTTTTTCAGTCAGTTTTGTGCATCTCCCTAACAAAACTGTCAATAATACCCCTCTTAGGCAGATCAGGAACCTGTTTTTGAGGTCAAACTTCAGTGCTTGTAGTCAGACTCTTCTGCACACCTACACACTTCATTTTGGTGTCTTTCCCACCAGCGTCTTTGGGGTACACCAGCTGGCTTAAAGTGTGTGTGGGTTTTGGTCCTCATAGGGAATATGTGCCTGGACAGCAAAGGAGGGCAACTTGTTAGCCCACACTGGGAGTACTTCATCCAGTTTTGGACCCCCAGATCTGGGAAACACTCTAACAGACTGGAATGAACTCCGTGGAGGACCCACTGGGGTAGTCAGGGTATTAACAGGAGAGATTTCCTTGTGTGGGGAGGTAGCTGGGCTTGTTCAGCTCACAGAAGAGGCAGCGTACAGAGACTTCAATAGCAGCCTTCCAGTATCTGCAAGGATGTTGCTGTAAATACAGGCTCCTCACCGTGGTACACAGTGGTAGGAGCAACCACATGGGTGTAAGTTGTAACAAGAGAGGTTTAACCTGAATTAAAGGAAAAACTATTTCACTGTGAGCACAGTCAAGCAGAGGCAAAGATTGCCCAGAGATGCAGGCTTCATCTGTGTGGATTTTCAAGACTCAAACTGCATAAAGCATGGAGCAACATGGTCTGACCTCCAGGCTGACTGTGCTTGAGCCAGAGGCTGAACTAGAGATTTCCTGAAGTTGTTTTCACCCTGGATAATTCTTTGATAGTAAATGCAAGCAAGCAGTAGCTGATATAAGAGAATACCTTTCATACTAGCTCACAAAGTTGGAGTCCTGGGGTTTTAAGTCTCCTAAAGAGTTTCATATATTTCCTGCATTGCAGAAGGCTCTCCCAACCAGCAGTGGTTTTGTTTAGCACTTTCAGCTGGAGTAATATCTTCCTCTCTATTTAAGCCTGAGCCTAGGACTCAGGACACTTGCTTTGGATCCCTTTGAGCGATGCCTATGAATGAAGTATTAAATAAATTTTAGATAAAAAACATCTAAAAGGCATGCTGAGATTTGAGCAAATCCAAGTTTCCGTTCTGCCAGTGCCCATCTCTATAAGCAAGCCCATGAGTCATCAGGCCATGATGAGTTTTCATTAGTTCCTGTGACTGTCAGATTCCTTCCTCTATGCACAGTGACCCCTGTTACATAGGGAGGTTGCAAAATGACCCATCTCATGCTGGCAGTTCAACCAGCCTTCCTGGACAATTAGGATCAATGGAGCAAAAGCTTGGAGATGGGAAATCTACTTCCTGTCCCACTTCTTGATCTTACAAGTACACTGTTGCACCACAAATTAGCTTTAATGTCATGAGGAAGCTGCCATTGATTGTTTCTAGGGCCACTTGGTTTCTGGATTTCAGAGAAGTAACTAAATTATTATGGTGAATTCAATGTCTGGAGTTAGGTTTCCGAATTGTTGCAGCACTCCCTTCTGCATATGTCATTCCGTGTGTCCAGGTGTATGACCATATCAAATGCCTTGTTCAGTGCAACCTTTAATGCTGAATGTGTGGTCAGCCATATGCAGTTAAGGTTGATGTAAATGGTATTAAGAAGTTACCAGCTCTGTACCTTACCTGGATGCCTCTTGTCATCGTCAATTTTACGTTCTGCTGCCCTCCAGAAGTTACATGGAGGTTTCTGTTAGCTGAATTGATATATTTGATCACTCCATAATCTGGCTATTGAGGATGATCAGGCTTAAAACCAGACTTACCTCCTCTCTATCTTACAAAAGGGAGAATATTTTAGTCTGACTTTTTCCCAGCACTGGGCTAAGGAGCCTTGAACAGTTGAAACTGCACTGTTCTTCAGCAGGGAGGAATGGCAAGCAAGGCAGAAGGGGCTGGAATGGTGACCTTCTGCTGTGACTTGGTAGCAGCTGGGACAATTCATCTGACTGCAGCCTAGGCAATAAATAATGCCATGCTTTGTTATGGTTCTGGTTTTGGCCCTGAATTCAAACACTTTGCCTTTTGCATTGCAGTGTCTTTTCCTGCTCTCTCTTGCACCTTGTACTGTAGCATATCTGGGATGGAACTTAGCACCAAATTGTCAGCTCCTGAATGTGAGCGCAGAGTGGAGTTGTCCACCTGTGAGCTTCCCCAAAAGTTAATGTGTGCATCTGATCATCTGAATAGCTCTGTAGAGCTGCACTGGCTGTACTGAGTAGCTCCTGCAGGAGCTTAAGCAGCTGCAGCTGCCTTCTAAAGACTTGGCTCTGACAGTCGTGTTGTGCTATGTTCTAGCTAAAAGCCTGTAGACTCTAGTCCAGCTACAGTAAGTGCAGTTGTACTTTTGCTTTTTGTGTAAGACTCTTGAGTGCACTAGAGAAGAGGCTTCCATTTTAAATAAATGGACCATGCTTCGAGCCCTGACTGTTTTTCTTTCTCATCCTGTTACTGTATGTTATACTAGCTGTGGTTGCTATTGTGGTTGCTGTTGGTGTGAAAACTAAATTAGATAATTTCAGGAAAACTGGTCAGCATCCTGATCATCATCACTCCATGCAGACATGCACTGGAGGATGGCAGTGTTGGGGTTTTTTGACAACTTGTATTATTAACATGAGTTAATTCAGTAATAATTACACAACTTAGTTTTCTAATAATCCACTGTTTTTATGTCTTTGTAAAATACACTTTAGAGGCCTGGTTTCTCTTTTTGACGACCTCAAGGTGGTTTGCTGTGCGTTTGGATGCCATTTGTGCCATTTTTGTTATAGTGGTTGCTTTTGGTTCCCTGCTTCTTGCCAAGAGTAAGTACAGATGTTAAAAAAAGTTCACCCAGTAATTACCATGTATAGTAATGTCTAATTCTTTTTCATATGTTACTGTTTCTAATTGTTTAAAGGCTGTAATTAAGTTAAATGTT
Source organism: Monarcha castaneiventris obscurior (assembly GCA_026261815.1). Taxonomy (NCBI): domain Eukaryota; kingdom Metazoa; phylum Chordata; class Aves; order Passeriformes; family Monarchidae; genus Monarcha; species Monarcha castaneiventris. The sequence continues at coordinate 8,588,851 of JAMPIT010000566.1, read as the reverse complement.
TCTTTCTAGATCATGATCTCTTCCTTAGTCTAGGGCATTGGGGCTGTATCTGCTTTTCTGCAAATACTGGAGGCAGTTCAGACATCTTCCAGGCTGAGGCATGCATCTGTCATCATCCCCAAGTGTGCAAACAAACTTGCACTTCTGCAGTCTTCACTTTCGAGATTCTGGCTTTCAGAGCAATAACAAGAAATAAATCTTCTTCTTTTTCCCTACCTTTGTCTTTCACTTTTGGGCCTACAGGGCTTTGTTTTTCATACTGAAACACCCACGGAGCTGCCTCTTAACAACTTTTTTCCTTTCTGCACGTGGCACAGTAGGTCAAAAGGCAAGCTAAAGTTCTTAGGGATACTCTTGTCATATCTTGGATTAGTGGGATAGGCCAGTTCCAGAAAGAAAATTGCCTCGTAATAATACATTTTATGTTCACTGTCACTCATGAACTGTCATTAGTGTATGCATCATCCAGGATGTAATTGGGTTAGATGTACTAGAATGAGATAGTCATCTAAAACATGAAGGAAGAAGTAATTATCTTGGACATGAAAATTAGTGCTAATTTGCTGGTTTTGTTTCTTTTCTTTTTTCTCTGGATAAGTTTTGTATGTGCACGTGTGTTTTAAAATTTGAATACTCCGTGCTACACAACTCTGCAAATTTTGAGCTAGATTTGATGTTAGTAGAATGCAAAAAGACAAGTCAAAACAATGGTCCTGAATCTTTCCTTGCCTCTGGATAAGGAGTAGCTCTCTTGAAGTCAATGGGACTATGTTAGGATAAAGTTCAAGTAAGTCAGAGGACAATCATGCTTAATATTGGGGCAGACATAATACATTTATTTTGTGAGAGTAGACCCACCAAACACAGTAAATGCTTTTCTTCTGTCCTGTTACTTTATTTGATTGCTTATGAGAGTACGAAGTTGATGTAAATGTTCGTAACTAATTTTGAGATAGTTTTATGCAAATTTTTTGCTTAGGTTTAGGGCCTTATCTAATTTCCTTAGAAAAAAAGCGAAGAGTTAACTGATGCTCAGCCAGATAGGGATGACCTTAACAATCTATGTAAGTATGGTCTTGAGACTGAACCTCAGTTTTTAGATAAATGCCAGGCTGAGGAGAATTGGCATTATTTTTTCAAAATGTACCCAAAAATTGCAGTAGGGAGCTGTTCTGCCTGGAGGTGCTCATTGCACAGATAGCAAGTAGCACGTAACCGAATAAAATTCTGGCTGTGATGCTTCCATCGTGTAAGTAACTTCATGAAAGTGAACTTAAGTGAGATTTTGTGTAATTACAATTGCACCCATTTGAGTCTCTTCTTCCTTTCTTCTGCAGCTCTGAATGCGGGGCAGGTTGGTTTGGCACTCTCCTATGCAATCACCCTCATGGGAACATTCCAGTGGGGTGTTAGACAAAGTGCTGAAGTTGAAAACCTGGTAATGTTTATTTCTTCTCTTCCCCTCCTAGTTCCTTTCATGCTTGTGACATGAAGCCTTAAGGATGTTTCTTCTTAATTAACTTAGGATATTAATACCTTAGCAAGCAATTGAGGCACCACTCTGCAGTTCTAAAGAAAAATAACTTCTTTTAGGTTATAATTTGTCTGACTGATTTTGCACGTTTGTTAAGATTAATTGTGTCCAGGGACTGTCGTCTGTTCATAGTAAGGGAGCTTTTACAATCTCCCTTTACAGCAGAAAAGCAACTGTCTAGTTGCAGTGTAGACAATTGCATTGCAACTTGCTAAAGTTGCAATAAATTAATCCCTTTATAAGGAAGATTTTAAATTATGTTTTTATATTTGGTATTTATAATTTATTGTTATTTATTATAGCATTTTAAAATTTTATTTATATCCCTCCCTCATGGCATTTTTAGAGTCCTGTTATTCCATTGCAAAGGGTTACAACTTTTTAATTCATTCTATGTTAGCACAAAAGTGAAAGTATTTGTTTATATTCAGCTGAGAAGATTGTGTGTTTTCCAAAATATGTAATATAAAATGCCTTTGACCAAATCACAGTATTTACTAGCATGTTCTAATTTGCCTGCTTACTTTCTTAAGGTAATACATAAGAAAAGTAGATTGTAAAAAAAACATGCTGAACATAAACCTGGGATTTTTTTTTTGTTGTGTTGACAACTGAAGTTACAGTTTGCTGTACATAGTCTAGGAAATACATGTAGTCCTTTTGTAAACGTTTACAAAGGATGCTTAATTAATAATAATAATAACAACAACAATGATGTTAGAATTGGTTTTTTTGCTACCACATTGCTTCTTCAGTGCATTTTTCACACACCAGTAAACTGGTAGTGACAGATTTTGTGAGGAATGAGAAGAAAGCTTTCAGGTTTTTTCATACCACTGGGGATGTTTTGGATGTGTCTGTGGGAGTGTCACATGAACTGAGTTGCCTTCTTGGAGGCTGTGATACAGAAATACCTTGGATAAGAAAGGCGATGGATGTGAAATGCTGATCATTCTATGGAACTGTGATTAGCATTGACTTCCTTGATAGGTGGGCATCCACCAAAAATCCCTTGTTATTAAAGGGTGACTACACTTGGAGGAGGCAAGAATGTTTCCTCTCTATTCTGTTGCTAGCTGGTCAAGGAAAGTGATTGTCACACTCTACTCAGGGGTGGTGCACCCTTGTTTTGAGTCCTGTGTGCAGTTTGGGCAGTACAATTCAAAATGAAGCTACTGGAGAGCATCCAAAGGAGGGCCATGAGGATGGTGAAGGATCTGGAGGTGAAGCCATATGAGGAGTGGCTGAGGTCACTTGGTCTGTTCAGCCTGGAGGAGGCTGAGGGGAGACCTCATTGCAGTCTGCAACCTCCTCATGAGGGGAAGAGGAGAGGCAGGCACTGATTTCTTCTCTCTGGTGACCAGTGACAGGACCCGAGGGAATGGCCTGAAGTTGTGTCACAGGAGGTTTAGGTTGGATATTAGAAAAATGTTCTTCACCCAGAGGGTGTTTGGGCACTGGAACAGCTTCCCCAGGGAAGATGGCATCGAGTCTGCCAGAGTTCAAGAAACATTTGGACAATGCTCTCAAGCACATGATGTGATTTTCTTGAGGTTGTGCTGTGCAGGGCGAGGAGTCTAATTCATTCATGTGTCTGCCTGTAGTTCATCTGGCAGTTTCATTTCTAGCTTTGTCTTTCCGACACACAATGGATTGGTGTCATCTTAGTCAAGACTGACAGACAACTCCTATAGCTTAATTTTCTTAATACTTACGCACATACTTCCATTTGTAATTAATCCTACTGATGAGAAATGCTTATGTATGGCTTTATGTATCATGATAGATTTGGATCTGTAGTAGGACATGAGATGCATTCTTTCCACTTTTTTAGCTGTATGAAGAAAGCCTAAAATGGCACCAAATACTCTTACCTGTATTTAAAAGAAAAACCATGGAGTAATTGGCATTGAATCTCTGTAGTAAAAATACACACACATATTTATATGCATGCAGTATTTGCAGTGTATTCAATAGGATGAAGTTCACGTATTTAGGCCTCCTTTCCTCTCCTTAGATGATATCCGTTGAAAGAGTAATGGAGTACACAGAACTTGAAAAAGAAGCTCCTTGGGAGACCAACAAACGTCCACCACCAGAATGGCCTAACCAAGGAATGATAGCATTTGAAAATGTTAACTTCACTTACAGTCTAGACGGACCATTGGTTTTAAGACATCTGTCTGTTGTAATTAAACCAAGAGAAAAGGTATGTATATGGCTGTCTTTGGATATTCACAGAAATTAAGCAAAGATGGTAAGTTGAGGGGAAGCTGCATGCTAGAAATACATTATAAAATAGGTGGATGTTAGGAAAATAGTAAGTGTTCTTTTAAAAAATAAGCTTTAGTTATATTTAATAACAGAAGTTATAGCCTATTTATTTCCTGTAAGTGTAGCATAAATTCATCTTGGAACATGATATTTCAGTCTGTCAAAACAAAGGATTAAACATGTCCAGTAATTTCCTTAAAAAAATTGGAGATACTTCAGAAGGTGTCAGACATTGAAAATACCAGCCAATTTTAGAATGTTTCTTCAAATCCAAAGCAAATGGAGCTGCATTAGGAAATTGGGGATTCAACAGAGTGAACATAATTGGAATTAAGTATGTCAACAGACAAAGTGAGCAAAAACAATTGAAAAAGGAATGTACATGCCCTTGCACTGAGCCCCGAATGAAAGATAGAAGAAAGAAATACAAATCAGTTGCACAACTTTAGAATTTGGGATTTTATTTCAGTTCCTTTTGGCTACCAATCCAATTAACTCTTGTCATTAATTAGTTTGGTAGCCAAAAGAAACATAGAAATAAAACTCTTCCTCCTCTGCAAATTTGACTCCTCCTCCCCAATTTTGACGCTATCCCTGTTGAAAGAGTGCTGCAGGGAAGGTCTCCCCCACAGACAAAATTAAATTAGAGCCCTGCAGTGTTAATTTGTGCTTTGGTGCATTTCAAATGCAGGTGTACTTTTTTGATTAGGAGGTCTTCCCTAGGAGGCTAGTTCAACTCTACAATCATTGCCATTGCTTCCTTTTTAACATGCTTTTCCATTCAGTTCCAAACCTGTTCCTTTACTCAAGTGGACCTTTTTAATAACATGCGTGTTCCAAAATTCAGCCGGACTTTGCTACATTGAGGTGATCTCCTGGAATTAGCTATGAATGAGTTAAAAATGGTCTCTTGAGAAGAAGAGCCATATGGGCTGTCTCCTTAACTGTTACACGTCTCTCCAATATAGACAAGAAGTCTACATTTCTCAGTGAGAGACGGGAAAAAAATTTAAAACTGGAGCAAGAGATACTAGCAGTGCATGACTCAGTTGTTGGTGGGGGCAGGAGAGGTAGGGATCACCAGGGGTATTTATTTTTGCTGAGCAGTTCTGCTGTGGTTTTGTCAACCTGAATTTGCCCAGCTTGAAACTATTGCCAAAGAACTTTGTGTTTACTTTCTATGATGTTTTGTACAATACTGCAGTAGGCTGCCACTGTGTAAAATAAACCTCACAAGCATCCCTCCTCCTTATATTGGTTTTAATTCTGGAGAAGCATCTTCTTCAGAACCAGGTTTCCAGATCTGTTGGGGATTCTGCCCATACTGCTGTCAGTGAGAGCTCTTACGCCTGTTCAGGCCCCTGGTTCATAGAGACTTCTGGTGGCTGCAGTGCCACTGGCAGCAGGAATGAGTTTAAGCTTCTGCTGTGCTTCTTGTAGCCACCCCAGGGCCCAGTTTGGGAAGCTGTGGGTACAGTAAGAATGAAAGAGGTGGTTGCTAGCGAATCACTCATAGGTTAAGGTCTCTTTTGATCTGTTTGTTTTGGCATTCAGTATTTCCCTGTAGCCAAAGCAGGTTGGGAAGGACCCTGTGTTTTAAACAACTTTGCTAACATTGTGTGGTCTGACAGAGGCAGACCAGGGAGACACAAACTGCTGTGCCAGCAGCTGGCAGTGGTTAACCTCCTCTGCTACTATAGCTGCAGCAGAGGAGGGTTAGCGTTGGGGTTTAAACATCACTGTCTTTGTTTCAGGGAGCTCATGAATGCTTTTTGGCTAACATATTGTTAAATGCACCTTTTCCTGACAGCTCCTGGATCTGTAGGCTACATTAAAAAGTTAGGAAGGTGCGGATGTAGATTTACAGCATGGCAGCTGTGCTCTCACAACCTACCATGGAAGGGAGGTTGCCTGAGGGATAACAAAGACATGGGCAGTTTCAGTGGAGTGGCTGACATGCTGTAAATCTCACATTTTTCGAGCAGCTCTACTGTGAAGTACAAGTGACACTTGAGTAATGATGAGCCCATCGTAGCAGGTGTACTTCTGTGTATGCACATGGCTTCCATCAGGCAGCACAGTCCTGGCCCTGTGATTCCTGATAGGTGGCTGGCATTTCCATTTGCAGACTGGTGCTGTATTTGCACTGGCTGTGAGCGTGGGCCTCTGAGGAATAAAATGTATTAAACAAATAGATAATGTGTATACTGAGAGCTATTTCAAATTCCTGTCAATTTTCAGCAGCCTGTAGTCAATTGGACCAAAGATGCAAATAGATTCTTCTAAATGTTGAAGAGCACAGTCCTTTCATTTGATGCCAAACTGAAAGTGGGATTTTGACAATATGCAGAGCAGCTGCATTTTTATTTTAAGTATCAATGTATTTTTTTATGGTTTTTTTCTTTATATCCTTGATACAATACTTTATATTGACATTTGCAGAAGAACAATTGAACTTTTGTTTTCACAGCTCTGGTTGTCTGTGTTCTCTATTCAGCATTTTCTTTCTGAGCTGTAGTTTATCTGTTCAGAACTATTTTTCCATTGTTTCACTGATATAATTTAGAGTACTAGACATTTTATCATTTATTGTAACAGATTTGCTTAAATTAGTCTGTTAAATAATAAGCACTGCAGACATGTTAATTAGTTTATATACAATAGTGCAATAATGAATGGTTGGATGAAATTGTTGAATCAGAATGTGGAAATAGAAAATACCTTGTAGATTATGCAGTATAAGTTGCTCCTTAAAGTGTACTTTTCTACTGTGTTGTGTGTTTTTTATCAAATGTGGGCACTGCTGTTTTGTCTGAACTTAGTGTCTCTGACTGAAAGTTTCTCCTTGCACTTTGATGCAGTTTCCTGTGCTTAATTTCATTTCAGCAGTCATTGCTGCATACATGTGAGTCTCAGGCAGTGGGTAATTGCCCTCTGGTGTCTGTACGTATACTCATGAAGGTTTTCATCTTTCTTCTTCCTTTCTGCACCCCAATCACTTTGCCAAGCTATATTATACATGTTTAATCCTCATAAATCCTTCCCCATCAAATCAGTATCTCCAGCCCATATTAATTTTGTCTTGCACTGCTCTGAACTTTTTCCAGTGTGCTGATTTTTTTTTTTTTTGGAAATGTAGGGATTAGAACCTAGAATGCAGGAAATAACAAATTCTGCCAGATCAGATCTGTGTAGAAGGTTACATCCATTATCTTCTGTGATACAGTTGATTACTGTACATTGTTTTTCTCTAAGAATCCTTTACCCAAATATAATATTAAAAAAAAAAACAAAGAGGAAATATTAGTAGGTCTTAGCCCCTTGTCATTAAAGTTATCAATCCCATATTTTTCATAGTCTCTTTTTTCTGAAAGCTTTATTTTTTTTACACTGCCTATGTCTTCCGATTTTTCTTTGGGAACAAAGAGAAGCCTGAATCTCTGTGATTTTATTATTCACTGTTTCTTCTGTTTGAAAAGGAATTTCAGCTTGCTGTCACGGCATTGTAGTTTCAATACTTTTTGAAGATGTCTGAAGTATGGATACAGTTTATAATCCTGCTACTTTAAAGTACTTCACCTTAACCATACTAACCAAAATCAGTCTCAATTATATAAATTGGGAGTACATTGTTCCCAGAGTGTTTTATGGGAGTCCTTTTTTGGGTTGAGAAGTAGATGCATGTCTGAAATGATTTGCCTAACATCACCCAGCAAACCAGGTTTAGTATAAAAATTAGCAACCTTGAATCACATTACTCTATGCATTGAGCCACTTTATCTTGTTTACACAATAAGATGCCACACATTAAGGGGAAATCTTTCACCTTTGAATATGATCCAAGAAATTCTCATGTATACAAATGTCACCTGAATCCAAACTGATTTAAGAGGAGAGGATTTTTCCTCTTGAAAGAATGTTAATTATAAAGAAGTTTTATTTGGTGCATGTTCTACTATCAATCCTGTGATGTTGTAAAATCGTTGCTCGACATACTAATTTATCCTGAAAAGCTCACAGTTTAATTGTACAGGCTTGGCTTGCTCTGTAGGTTGGAATAGTGGGAAGAACCGGAGCTGGGAAAAGCTCTCTGATAGCAGCCCTCTTTCGCTTGGCGGAACCTGAAGGAAGGATTTGGATTGATAAGTACTTGACATCAGAGCTGGGACTCCATGACTTGCGGAAGAAAATTTCAATTATACCTCAGGTAAGAGAGTGGCTATTTGGATATATTTATGGATATTTTGAATATAATACCGTAGTGTTTAAAGTGCTTTGCTGGGATACATTCCCCCGGCACATCTGTTGGCAGTAGACACAGGAACTGTAGCAAAGCATTTTTCTTGTTTGAGTAAGGTCTTGATCATGTTAAGATAAACAGAATCAATTTTGGGCACTAGAGCATTTTCTCTTCCTAGTTTTGTACCCTGTCTGTTCCTCTGGAATATCTGTGTGTTAGCTGTATGCTGTCCTCCCATAGTCTGGGGAAGAGCAGAGGAAGTCTGGTACGTATGTACCAATCTTCAGCAGTCCTCTGAAGTCCCTTGATCCTTTGGCAGCAATTCCTGTCTGATGCATTGCCTTAAGCTTCCTTAGTAAGGGACTTCGAAGGACCACTTTCACCTCTCTAGTTACCTCTACAAACTGACTGGTGCTAGATTTAGAAAGAGCAAATGTGCCACCTAGAAGTGAGCTCTCATCTTTTGCATTATTTGGAGAAGGTTGGACAGGAGAAGACCAGGGGAACAGACAGAAGAGCAGGTTATTATGGGCCATAATAAATAAAACTTGGTGAATTTTAGAAGCTGAACGCAAGAAAGGCTGCAGTACAGGGAAAAAAAGACAACTAAGTGTTGGAAATAGCCTCATCTCTCATGCTGGAGTAGAAAAAAGGCTGTTCAAAGAAGTCCAGTAGGTCACAGGTCTTCTCTCTTAGAGTCTTCCTTTCATGAGACATTCAATCAGAGAAGGGTTCTGTATAACTGTAAAACTTAGCAGGCAAAGTCTGTGCATGTTACAGTTTCATGAGAGCTCTTGTCTCTTATGTGGGCATTTGGTCTTCACTGAAGAGGGAGGAAGAGTGAAAAGCTCATGTGATGCAAATATGAAGTCATATTTTGGAAGGTAGTTCATCTGCGCTGTTCTAGCAGGTAGAGTGAAGAGTAGACTGTAAATCAGAGGAATTTTTTTGCCATGTTCAGCATTATTTCTCAGATCTCAGTATTTTATTACAGAATTTGTCTTTAGTCATGTGTGTTGGTCTGTTGGCAGTATGGCAGTCAGAGTGTATTACTTTCTTTAAATTGAGAATCTGATACAAATGGTAATGAGGCTTTTTTTTTCCCCAAGAATATGAGTCAAAGAAAAGAAACAGGTATGCTATTGAAAAAAAAGAATTAAAAAATAGGTACTTCCCCAGCAATTGGATTGTTGCCTAATGCAGGATGTCTTTTGTTTCTGCATGCTGCAGGCTTTGTTATTGCAGTACTCACTGGAACTAGTCATCTTTTGTATGTGAAGAGGACTTTATATGGATTTAAATTCAATTTTTTGTTTATGTGCAGCATTCCTTTCTTGTGAAAGCAGATGATCATCAGTTCATTCAAGGTCTACAGCTTTTTGAAAGCCTTGCTCATAGCTATTGTGGGTGATTTTTACATTTTGAAGAATTCAACCCAGTTGAACAAAATAGGATACTGAGACAGGAAAACTACAGGTCACATACAGTTTCTACATGTTGAATGATACAGATGCTCAAAGTTTGCTGCATTCAGTTCTGTATGTGAGGCGTTTTCATACACAGGTCTATTGACATAGTTTTAAAACTGTTTTCATCCAGTGGACCTCTGTGATTTTTGTCAAGTTTATATAAGGTTTTCATCAGAGTCCCAGAAGTTCTGAGTGTCCAAAGGCTAGCAGGTAGCATATTTTTTTTATGTAAGGGAAGACTATTTCTACTAAAAACATGCAGAACTATCAAGTGGTGGTATGAAGAAGAAGAGGAAGGAGAGTTTGGAGTCAGGTTTCTGCTATGGTAAACTGTATGATAGGCATTGTCTTGTACTGTGCTAATAGTAGTGTCAATAATAGGAACAGCAATGTAACATCAGGTAGTTATTTTGCAGCAAGTATCTTCATAATTATGTGGGCAGCTGAAAAACCAGAGAGAGAGATGCTTATTAGAATTGCAACACAAAACATGCTAAACAGAATCATTCCTAGAGAGTGATGAGGCAAGACTGAAGTTTTCTTGTGTGTAAGTTTAAATACCTACCTGGAGAAATAAAAATGTGCTTAGGCTTCTAATTGCTTGCTTGGATGGAGCTGTGTAAAGGTTGTGTTTGTAAATCTTTTCTATGCAAATGTTGTCTGCCTCTCTGACTGCAAGCATTTTTACAACAATTATTTACAGGTTAGTCTTATTACTTTCCTCTCATAAACCAGACTGTTTTAAATAATAATCTGTGTCAGAAATGGTAATTAAAAAATATCCTTATCTTCTGTTGCAGTGCATGTCTGTTGTTAGGACTTTTATAATAGTTATGAACACTTTATAGGTTCAGCCTCTTCTTCTGCCAACCTGTAAAAATGGATTGAAAAGGCAAATAAATGTAACAGTACCTTCGAAATACGCCAAATGGTGCATTAAAATGTGTATTGTTAAACAAATTACTTTCTAGGTGTTTTTGAAGAAAACTTTTTTGGCCTGGAAATGTTTTGTGTTAAACACTTTTGCTCATTCAACAGGTTTTTAATGACATTGCTATTGCAGCAGATACTTTCAAATAATTAGCATGTTACATCAAGAAGTGTGTGTCTTCTTTTATATTGCTTATGGCATATTCTGTCTTTTTTAATTCTTTTATAGCACTCAGATGGTTTAGAAATGAAAAGACAATAAAAGGGTAAAGGTCTGAATTCTGTTACGATTTGCTGCAGCTCTTTGGATCTGGGCATCACTAGGGTTAGATGGGGAGTAAGTCATGACAGGTTAAGCTGAAGTTACCCAGTGTAAGTTAGATTTTATTTCCTAGGGGAGGAAAAAAAAAAAGAATGCATTTTGCTTAAATTTCCCCAATTTAAAGAAGTCTGACAACATGATGAATGGTCTCCTTTTATGATTAGCACTGTTACAGCTTTTGACTTGTTTTTGTCTTTATGTGTGGTATTAATATGAGTTTAAGCCCTAAAGTCGTGTCAGTGCATGACTCTCAGGTCTGGCAACTCACATTACTGAGTACTGATCTATTGTTTAAGGAGTTCTGAACCAAAAGTCCTCTTTCCACTTCTTAAATATTACATTTTCAGTGTGATTTGATCTGTGCCAGTTTGATTAATTATCTGTTATTGCTCTGACTGGGAACTGAAGTAGAACAAACTTGCTTCGACCACAGGTAAACCCACATTGGTACCTGAATGGGGGAAGGTACTGATTTGACTCCCTGGTGTATTTTGAGTGAGAGCTTTGCCCAGCAGTGCTCCAGTTCTAAGTAAGTTTGCTTTGGTGCTGTGGCAGTATAGATTAACTTAGATGTGTTTAGGTTTTAAATGGTGAAAGCTGTTCCTGCTTAGCCCTGATGGTAAAATGGAAGGGCTTTTATGGTATGAAATGAAAAAAAAACAAACCCACAGCCAAACAGAGAAGGAAAACCAGAAAGGCATTGTGAGCTCTTTGATTCCTTTCTGGTTTATGTACTTCAAAAACAGGTTTTTAAAACTTCCCAAAAGGAACTCCCGAAAGGAGTGTGAGCTCATTGACAGTGTTAGTTGTTGGTTTTCATTAACAATACCATGAGGATAGCAATGATTTCATATAAGTATATATATAGCTTGTGGCATCAGAACAGTGGCATGTAAATGCCTGTTTAAGTACCGACATAACTGTGTACAGCAATTTGCAAACAGACCTGTCCTGTTTGGTAAATTGTCTTCATACAGAGTAGTTGAACACTTTCCTTCCCCCCCCCATCCCCCTTAAGCATGCAATTGTAATATACACCTTTGCATTTCAAAAATGATAGCTTGTTGTTGGATACTTCTGTGCTATTGGTGATACAGGTTAGCTGCGATTATCATTGAATTACCTATTGCATTATAAAACCTGTGTTTATAATGGAATGCTGATTTTACTGGATTTCAGGAGCCTGTTTTATTCACTGGAACTATGAGGAAAAATTTAGATCCTTTCAATGAATACACTGATGAAGAGCTGTGGAATGCCTTGGAAGAGGTGACTTATTAAATCTAATAATGTACATGTGGTATTTAAAGTCCACGTAACAATAGCATTACAGTGCTTGTGTGTGTTAGGTTTTAGATGTTTTTATGGGGTTTGATAAAGGTATAGCTGTTGATGGAAGAAGGTAGACTATCATATGTGCATTTATGTATGTGTGTGGGCATGTGTGTGCAGACGTATATTATTATGTAAGTTTTATGAAAACATTATCCTTTGGGATGATGCCTTGGTTATATTTTGATTCATATCTTGGGTTTAATGAACATTAATAGATTCTTAACAACATGCTTTAATGTTTTTAGAATTCTAATAACTGACACACAGTGTAATCCAACTTGGCACTTACTCATTTTGTGTCAGAATATAAAAGGCAAACCTTGCATACTTATTGTTGTGTCATCATACACACAATAGCTGATTTAAAAGAGAGTTACTCATCCTACAATATGTTGACATGTCAACAGGTGCAACTGAAGGAGGTTGTGGAAGATCTACCCAACAAAATGGAGACACAGCTGGCAGAATCTGGATCTAATTTTAGTGTTGGTCAGAGACAGCTGGTGTGTCTTGCCAGAGCAGTTCTAAAAAAAAACCGTATTCTTATCATTGATGAAGCAACAGCAAATGTGGACCCAAGGTAAAAACAAAATCTGCCATATTAAAATGAGCTGGTTTCTCTTCTAATATGTTCGTCTCTGCTGTAGAGATGAACTTAAATGCTTTATATTTAATGTAGTTTTTATTGCTGTTTTATGTTTTTGATGATACCATCATATTTGTCTATTCAAAATGGAGCAATTGAGCTTTGGCTGTGGAGCAGATGATACAAACTGAGCGCTCAAAATATCCCTAATTTCAGTGTGTTCCGTAGAGTAGGGAAATTAATATTCAAAGTTTATTTGTCCTGCAGCCATGGATTAGAAGACAAGAATGTTCTTGAAAATGCGTCTCTGTAACATCAGAATAGCCATGAAACAACTTGAGTTCTGTTGACTTCTGGAAGAAATGTCTGTTGGAAATAAATAAATACAAAAGATTTCATTCATCTCGCTCCCAAAACCCCCTAAAACTAGAAAGGTGACAAATGGCTGTAAGCAAACCCAGATGCTTCTGGTTACGAGATGCTGTCCTTTCAGATGGCTCAGATGCTGGTGTGGTAGGTTAGAGGTAAAGTAGGGGCAGGGGCAGAAGGTAAGCTGTCCTAAACACCACAGGAATTGCAAAACGGATTTGGAGATGTTTAAATCTACAGGATGGACTCACTTATTCATTATTTTGTCTTGTATAACTCAGGCCAGCAGAACTTTCCTGAATTCATTCCTGTTTGAACTAGAGTGTACTTCTAGAAGAGCATCCAACCTCAATAGCAAAAAAAATTCAATGACAACGCTCGTTAAATTGTTCCAATAGCTAAGTACCCCCACTGTTAATTTTTGAAACATTTGAAGCGCTGGTGGAAATATTTTGGAAACAATACTGCAAACGTACTGCATCAATTAGTCTGAGCTGAATATATAGTTCCAACAAACTATGGCTTGAGGGAGAACTCAAAGTCCAAAGAGGACAATAACACAGCAAGTCCCTCAAACAGATGCATTAAGGATTTTGTGTGTCATCTGGGCGTGACTCATTTTTCTAACATCTTCTTGGGGGAGAAGTGGTGCCACTGGGGTAGCTTTACAGTTCAGCTGACATTCTATTTCTAAAACCTTTAGAGAAGTGCATTCCCTTCCCAGAGGTTCTCTTTTTTCTTTTTTTTTTTTTTTTTTTTACTCTTAGTTTATTTTTGGCTGAGCTCTGATAGATTAACTGTGATTAATCATAGGTGTGGAAATTTAATACCATCTTACTCATCCTCCCTATTTTGGCATCTCACATGTGTGTTCTCAACTTGCACTATCCATTTAATTGATCTTGATTAATGTGTGCTGCAATATATATTATAATAAGGTAAATGTTTGTTTGTATCAACTCTAGGCATAACAATACAAATAATAACTTGGAACTTCTTCTTTGAATTCAGTTTGCATTACAGTCATTATTACCTTTTCCTTAATGTGTTGGTATAACTAGAGCCAAGCATTTTTTAGCTGTGCAATCTGATAGGATGATCATCAGGAAATGCTGATGTGGGTTGCTTAACTGAGCAGTTAGGGAGGCATTTTTGGCGTGTAAGGAAAACCTCCTCCTCTTCTGATGGCACAGCCCCCATATCTGGCACCCTTGTCTCTCACGTGGAGGCCAGCACACATCATACCAAGCACCCGAGATGGGAGACCATGGCGAGCTGCTGCCGGCTCTGGAGATACTTTTCCTTTTTTTGTTTGTTTTTCTGGCTCTTGATCTCTCTCCCTCAGCAGCCTCAACTGCCATCATGTCCCTTCTGCCATTCAACCTGGAAGCAGGTGTGAGAAGGCAGGGTTTAGGGGTGGCAGGAAGAGAAGGAAGGGTGAGGTGATGTGAGGCAGTGGATGCAGGGTGAGAGATGCACTGTACCTTCCCCAGGGCTGAGGGGACTCCCCACCACATTTCTTCAGCTCACCTAGGCCATTCTTATCTGCTGCTGGGAGTGAAGGGAAGGAATTTGAAGTTCATCCTCCTCCCTCCTTCTCATATGTTCTGGCTCCCATATGTACTTTTATTTCTCCCCTTGGTCCTCATAGCTGCCACCTGCTCTGCATGTGGCAGGGGTGTGAATGCTTTTGTGGGGGGGAGGAGGAGCTTACCATAAAGAAGGTTGCCCTAAATCAGACTACCTGCATGATTTATGTGATGGCTGACAGACATTTAATTTGATTTTATCTTCTTGGCCCATTCTCAGCCTGAAGAATAGAGTCTGGTTTTAAAGCAGTTGTACTGTTCTGGAAAGTTGTGTGAAATCTGGAGCAGAAGAGCTGAAAATCTTCTTGTAGTTGCTTTGGTGATATGCTGAAACAAAATTATTAGTAACTGAGACTTTTTAAAAATATTGGTTTTGTTTTAGTTTACTAAGCCTTCTGCTCACTGACTACAGTATTGTGCGTTAACTCGTATTTTTGCTTAGAGAGGACAAAACTTTTGGCGAGCAAACCACTGCCACATTTTTACATTGGTTGTTCATTGAGTCTGGTAAAAACAGCTGTTGCACTTAGTTCAGTTCATTAGCCATCTTAACCTTGTAAGGTTTACCCTTTCATTACACCTAACTGCTATCTGTAACTCTTTCTCTTTTGGAGAAATTATCTAAGCCTCTCAGGAACTGTGTGAGATACACTTTCAGGACAATCCCAGGAGGACATCAGACAGAAGATAACGTCTTATCCAGTTTTCCTTTCAGCTGCTTGGTTGCTTCTCATTCAGATCGTATTTATTATTCCTCTTTAGATAGTTCTCTTTTTGCACAGTCAACTAATTCAGGTTACACCAGCTCTTGGGTTGCTGGGAAACTTGGTGTTAGATCCTCGACCTGTGCTGCCTGTGGGACAGCTATACCACCATTTTGTGCTTTCTTATTGTATTGTTTCTTGCAATAGGGAGTATCATGGTTCCCATTTTTATATAATCAGATTAGGATTGATCTTTTGTCATCCAGGAGCCCTGGTTTTGGTATTCAAGTTGCATCTTTGGTTTTTAATGTGCTTGAAAGATGATGGGGTTTGATGTACTGAAGTGAGTGATGAAATCACTTGGCACTTGGCTAGACACTTGCTCAGTGTACCCACACTAAGCACCACTAAGGTCCATTGATGCCCTGAAAAAGGGATAGAAATGATGCTTCCATTGGTACTTTTCTAGCTGTAACTGGTATGTGGTACAGTCTCTACACTCTGTCAGCACATAATTCTGTATACAGATGCCTTTCTTGGTCTTTCTAGATTTTTTTGTTTATGCTACCTTCTTCCCAAGATTCTCCTTGAGGTTACTCATGGTGCTTCTGCCTGCTGTCCCAAAAACTATGCTCCAAGATCTACCACGAACCTTGGAGAGGATCTAGCCAAGTGTCAGTCAGCGGACATGTCTGCATGAGATTTTGTACTGTGATATTTGAAGATGGAGCATTAAGTCTGTTCCTGATTACTCTGTAGTCTCATTTTAGAACATTTGTCACACCCACAATATGGACAGCAGTTTCTTGTTAGTGATAAGCTTGTGTTCAAGAAATACCTGTTTAAGATAATAGTTTGATCATATCTCTTAAGAATGAGAGGTTTTTTTCTTGTAAATGTAGGAAGAGATAGTGCAATAAAGAATACATGTAATAAAAGAAGATACAACAAATGAATGCAGAGGACAGGGATGTTCAGGGCTGAGTCATTCTCAGAAAACAGTAGGAATAACCTGAGTTACAAATAATTTTGAGCCCTTCGTAAAGTAGTTCTCAAAGTTTCTGAGCAAGCTCTGATTCTTTTGTGCTATAGTAGCTCTGCAGGAAACTTTACCTTAAGCTTGACTGTAAGGAAAGGAAAAGGCTTTCTTTACACAATTCTAGGGAGTATTGAATACTGAATATTTTGTTTCTGTTTTGCTATTTCAACCATTACAGAGAACACATCCTGCTGTCTCTGTAAGGCTCTTCCATAGTGAGTGTTTTCATAGATGTCCCTGATTTTTTTTTTTCCTTTTGGAAGTAAGAGTAGTCAGGTTGTTGAGGCGTTGCTGAGAAGAGAGCAAAAAATATACATGCATTAACACTGGGGTGAAAGGACTGGTATTGCTGTGATGTGGATCATGATGAAAAACTTCCTTTTCTTAAGGAGATAACAGAACTAAAGAGCCTGGCCCTATCCTGACTTCTCCTCCTGTCTCTTTCCCTGATTGCATACTGGCCTTTGTTCAAAAGGAGTTGAGGAACACCTGCTTCCCACCTTGTTCTTGAGCTTCTTTTAGGAGGTAGGAGCAGAAGGACCAAGCCTCTCAGACTGTGGTCCAGAACTCAATTCTCTTGAGCTCATGACAGAGCTTAAATGTTTCTGTCCCCAGATGAAGGTAACAGCTAGAATGTGTGGAATTCTTACTTACTGTTTGTGTTTTCCTTCTCTCTAATGATTCTTCCTGTCATCAGCAAGGATCTGTCTTCTCCTTTGTCATGCTGATTGCTTCAGCTTAGCTTCTAACAGAAGCTATGTTCATCCTTCAGAGCATGAGCTGGTACTTTCTACTGTGGAAACTTAGTGGTTACTTCATTCCTCTTAAGTTATCTTGTTCTTCCAAAGTTGTCTGTCCACTTTTTATTGCTGGTGCCTATGGATACTGAAGAAGCTTCAGCAGAGAATTTCTTCAGCTCTCTGCAGCATTTTGTGAGAGTTCTGTTTTTCCCATGCAGATTATCTTAAACAATGTTACAGTATTGTGAACTACTTTCACCTGCAGGTTGTTTTGCAGGATTGTTATGGTTCTAACTAGATAAATATTTAGAAATGGATGTCTTAGAACTTGACCAATCCCCTCAAGGGTTGGATGGCCAAAAGACCAATTACTTTATGCCATTTAACAGACTCTTGCGAACTAACATATAAAAGCCTTTGGAAAGATTATTAAATGGCTTCCATTTACCCCTGAGCCTGGACTCTTGTGTCGTTTCTCTGCTCTGCTGCGGTGAGAACAGCGCCGGGAGCCTCCTGACATGGTGGCATCAGAACAATTCTCTGCGTAATTCATGAAGTCATACCAGATATTGGTCATGTGCAGACAGAGTCAGTGTGGAGTACTACTTCTGTCTAAAAAATACTACTTAATCAGAGGAAGATGTGTTTTATGTATTTATCTTTTATATATTTTATTTTATTTTTAAGGCTTTGCAAGCAACCGATTGCAGCCAACGTGTCTGCCTAAATATTCTAGTTTATTCAGATACCTCCTTTGGTTTTTTTTAACCTAGACTGCAGCATTTTATTCTCTTCCAGTCATCATATATATAAAAAACAAATTCATGTTTTAATAGAAATCCTAGAAATGAGGCCCATGCCTTCAAGTGCCTGACTTATAGGCTGAAGCTTCCTTGGTTCAACTAATCCCAGTATATTTTGAGTTCTTTGTGTCATCCTTCTATCTTGGATGAGAATTTTGGTTTCTGTTGCTTTTTCTTCATTGTTGCCATTTGTCCATTTTTTTTCTTGTTTTGTTTTTTTGAAGGCTGGTGGGCAATACGTGAATATTCACAAGGCCTGGCTTTGTGCCCAGGATGGGAGCCAAGGCTGCCTTTCCAGTGTGGGCTGTCAGGTGCCTCTAGAGGGCATTCATCACTGGGTGGCTGCCTAGTCCAGGTTCTCAGATTCACCTTCCAGCCATGCCTCTCCCCTTTCACTGACTAAAGAGAGTACTGTAGAGATCTCCACATATAAGCCTGACTGGTGTCCTCTAAGTTAGGTGGTGTCAATGCTTCGCTTGTAGAGTTAGTTACTTCTATAAGCTCCAGTACTATGAATATTGCCCATCTTTTGCCTTAATGCTTGTTTATATGGCTAAAGAACACTCTAGTGACTTTACTATCTTTCAGTATAATTTTATTTCCTTTTCACAGTTCTCAGCTTTATTTGTGACAGTTTTCACTTCAGCCCTGTACTTCAATGTCCGTGCTCTAGCTTAGTTTTCATTCTTTACAAGTCTTACGTTTCCTTCTGCTGTCCTTTTCTAAGGTGGTTAAGTCATACAGTAGGCTCACTCTTAACTTCAAATCTTCTGTCTCTTTCCTTGGGTTGTGCGTTCCATTTAATGCTTTTGATTTACAGTGTATGCCAAGTTTTGGATTTTTTCAGTATTGAAGTTCTTCAGCTATTCCAGTACTATTTTAGTTTCCCAACCATCTCCTTTAATTAATCTTCTTTTGCATTTGAAATCAAGAACCTTAGTTCTAGGCTGTCTTGTGTTTGTTCTTCAGATGATTTGCAATGAAGGATATTTACTTTCACCAACTTGACTTCACTGCTTGCACGAACTAAATCTTGAAAGAGAATAACAAGGTTTTTTTTTTGCTGTAGAAGTCAGTAGGACTATCTGAATTGACACAGTTTTCCCTTTTCTGTAATCAAAGTCTGGGAAATTAGTCTGAAATGAAGCCTATTGCTCTGCTTACAAGAAGAAACTCTTTCCTCATCAAGTATTGAAGGGTAGTTTTTGGAGTATGTTTCATGATACGCCTCCAAGTCATTTGGTATAACAAGAGGAAGAAGCCCTATAAATAACTTTACAAGCATATTTCCTTCTATCCAGTCATGTTTGATGGAGTCATAAAACCTGCCTGCCATTCAGTTATCAATGCAAACATCTTATTGTTGTCTTCATTGCTCTTGCTGTGTTTCAGAACAGATGAGTTCATTCAAAAGACGATCCGTGAAACCTTTGCTCACTGCACAGTGCTGACCATTGCACACCGCTTGAACACCATTATTGACAGTGATAGGATTATGGTAAGACAGTTAACTGCTTAATTTTTTTTTTTTTCTTTCCTGAAGAGGAATAATGTTACTGACTCTTCTTAATATTGATTCAAAAGTGGGTAGGAGTGTAAGTCATATGTTAGGCTTGTCCAAGTTAACCTCATTATCTTAGCTACTGTGACTCGTAGCTCACAGAACTGTAGATATAATGACCTGGAAAGAATTCTTGCCTTGTCTGGCCCTGTGCTTTCCATCCCGCAAGGCACAAACCCACTGCAGATGGGGTGCACCAGGAGACCTGAGCAAATAAACTCTGCCAGTAGTGGGAGCCTGTGAAGTCACACCCATGAGGTTCTGGATGGAGTCAGCTGGGTTCAGTCAGGTGTATTAATGCAGTCTCAGTGAGCCGAGGGAGACAGTGACAATAGTTGGTGTGGGATGTGTGAGGAGGAAGTGGTGGAGGTTCTGAGGCAGGGGACATGGAGGTAAAGAGACAGCAGCTGCCCTGGGGCAAAGGTAGTGATGGGAGAAGTGGAACTAGACTGGTGAGGTAATGAACATGGCCAGCTTTCTGAAGCAAGGTTCAAACAGAGAAGAAGCAGCACTACGAATGCAGCAGCCTCTGCCATCTTTGCTTCCAACAGAGGAGTGTTACACCCTCTGTGCTATCTTGTCCGCCCCACAGTGCATTGCACATGCATAGAAATTGGGAAATACTTGATTATTTTCATAAAGGCAGTGGTGTTCCCTGGGCTCTCAGGAAATCCACCTAGTTTGTGTCCTTGACATGATGTGTAGCCTGCAGTTTTACAATTTTCTGCAATAAGAACACGAGCCCTTTGCAAACATCTTCTTCACAGCCAGTTAATGAAATAACTGGCAAAGAGGGCAAACCATGTTCGTAAGTGGAACTCAGATTTAACTGGGCTTCAGGCAGAAATTATCCTTCACCCCTTGGTGATAAGCTTAAAAAATACCTCTCAGGTTTTGTTTTATGGAAGTGAAGCATGATAATTCTTTCAATTTTTTTTTTTATTACTGGATGCTCAAAACATTTTAAAATCTATGATTGAGTTACAGTGGTTGCCTGAAGTACACAGAATGAAACAATTGCATTTGCTGAGGTGAGTGGTGTTCTGAGGAGTAGAATACATTGTAAGCTCAGTGATTATAGTTTACTTACAAAGAGAGAAACCAGCAGAACTGCCATAAGTAGTCATGTAATTGCAAGCATTTAACGTATAATAAATAAATATTTTCTTCTCTGGTGAATACCTCCCCACAGGTCTAATGGATATGTTGGTGTTTTCTACAAATGAAATGAACAAAAGATTTGTGAGGAAACAACTGTGACCTAATTAATAGCTGTGTGTGTTTGTTAGCTGTCTAAAGGGATTTCTGTGGGTTTTGGTTCATTAACTACCATTAACATGTTGGGCACAGAATGCTCTTTCCACAAAGATGTTTTCTTAGTTTTACCTTTAATGTCATGAAGTTGCAACGAAAACTAAATGTTTTATTTACTTTTTTTGCCAAAAATTGTTGGAGCAAAGCATAAAAATCACCCTTTTCCCCAAACTACTCAGGATAATTGCCAATTACATAGCTACTCTATTGCATTTTAAGTGTCTGTACATGATTCTTACCCTTATGTTGTTTTAGTTTAGTCACTATTAAGATTTCTAGTTTCCTAATTGTCTAATAGTCTTTAAAGCTTTTGGCCTCTTTAGAGTATTAAGAAAGAGATTTGCAAGAAGATGTGTCTTTGAGTCTGCAGTCAGTAGCAACTTGTAAATATTTTTCATCTTTGCATTGCTCCATTTTGATCTTACAGATTTCTATAAACTGAGGGAGAGAGGAGGGCAAGAAGCGTGATAGAAAAAAGGAAACTGACGTAGCTTCATGACAATCCTGTTTTCTTGACATCCTTAGTTACTGGTTCTGTTTGTGGGCAAATCAGAATTATCATCTCATATTTAGAATGATCAGGGTTATGACAGGTGTGCTTCTGTTACACTATAATTACTCTGTTTACTGAAGCATGTAACTCTCTTAGTGGGAGTAAAGCAGAATTTTGGAAGAAAAACATGTTAAAAATGCCAAGAAAAAGAATATTCCTCTAGAAGACTAACTGTTAGTTAATGAGGGCTATTAACAATAAAATCAGCATTCATGGAAAATTAATTGTTTACTTCAATATCACAAAAATTGAGAAGACTTAGCTAAAGAAAGCTTTTAGTGTGTTGTATAATTTGGTTAGTCAATGGTATGTTTTAGTAATTCACAAATTTAACTTGATGTAGATTCTTTTTGAAGAGTCAGAAATAGACAAACAAAGTGCATTGTTATTGCTTTACACAGTATTATTAAAAATCCTGGTTTTGTTTTTCCTTTAACTGACACCTCTAGATGCAATAATGCCTTATTTATAAGCCATCCCAAATCTCTGTTGTTTGCTATCATAAGTTTTTTAGAAAATTAGGGAAGAAGAACAAAGACAGAACCTGGCAGTCAAAATATTAAGAATGGTTTTTGACAAATAATGAGTAAGTTACTTTTCAAACAAATTCTGGGCAAACTTGTTCAGCTCTCTTAAGTCCAAGACCAATGTTCAAGCCCATTCCCGAACAAGTGAACTTCACCTAGGGCTTTCCTCCCTTCCCATTGAATCAGACTGAAAGGAACCTCCTGCTCAAAGCAGGGTCAGCACTAATTCAACATCAGGTTTCTCAGGACTTTTTCCATTTGGGTGTTGAAAACTTTGAGAAATGGAGATTCCACAGCCTCTGGGCTACCTGCTCCAATGCTTAATTATCTGCCATGAAATCTTTCTTTTCCTTATATCCAGTGAAAGCCTCCCTTCCGTTTATGGCAATTGCTTCTTGTTTTCCCACTGTGTACCTCACTGAAGAGCCTTCTATCTTCTCAGTAACTTCTATGTAGATATGGGAGGGTTGCTGTTAAGTCCCCTGAAGCCATGAGTTCTCCAGGGTGAACACGCCCTGCTCCCTCAGCCTCTCCTCATAGGTGGTCCAGTTCTCTGACCACCCTGGTAACCCTGTACCAAGCTTGCTCAAATTTACCTTCCTTTTTCTTGTACTGAGGGGTGAAAACTGGTCATCCTGTCTTGAGTGCATTAGCTGCAGTCCCCAGCTTGGCATTGTCCAGTTTTTGATTTAATTCCATTTAATTATTGGTTAAAGCAGAACTTTCCAAAAAGGAACTGTTTGCCTTAGGGTTAATCCAAACATTAAAAAAAAAAAAAAAATAGAACAGAAAATCATTTTGAGAAAGTCATGAGAAAATGTCAAGTTGGATGAGTATGGAAATAGGAACTGAACGTGAACTGTTGCATGTCTGCTCACACCCATCGTAATAACCGGTTCTATTTTAGAAGAGAAGAAAAGCCTACTCAAGGAGGGAAAAAAGGAAGAACAGAATATATTTTATACAACTGTAGACACATCTGGCCTCAGGAGTTGTTTTAATTCTCGTTTGTTCCATTCCCAAAACCATACCTTTGCTTTCATAATCCAAGTCACGCCTTAAGAGTATTTCCATTATATCTGTCTTAGTGATAAACACATTTTATCAGAACTTCAAACGCTTAAAATCATTGAGGGAAGAGCTGTATTGTGTAACGTGATACTCTCTAACCCAATCGCCTCAATGAGTAATACTACATTGCACTTGCATGGGACCTTTCATCTGGAAATTGTAACGCTCTTTATAAACATTAATTAATTAAACTTCAAACACCTGGGTGAGATAGGGAAGTATCCATACAATCTTTGGAACCAAAGTTGGAAAGACTTGTTAAGTCAGCCCATCAAATAATACTACCATAAAATTATAATCCAGCGGTTTTCAGGCTCCTTTTTTTTTTCTTCCCTCTGTGCTGCTCCTGCATCTAATAGGACACTTTCTCATTCCTTTTCCTTCATTACTTAGAGAAGCCAACTTGTGACTTTTCTCATCAGATGCTAGCAGCACCCGTTTTAGCTCTTTGGCACAGGCAGGCACTCGCTGCCTGGCAGAAGGGGAGGATAGGATGAAAGCTGCAGTTACCTCTTCTGTCATGGCAAATCCTGGCAGAAGTTCAGCTCAGGCTTGCTTCACTGGCCCCTCATTTCCCATAGCTTCCCCACCACCTCAACAGCTGCTTCCCTGTCCTGTCCTCACCATAGAGGGCAAAGGCCTTTTGTGTAAACTGCATCTGCAGCTTGTGGCAGCCAATGAGCACCACTCCCAAGACGTCCAGGAGGATCTTATAAAATCCTCATCACCCATTCCTCCCCCTCCTCTCTGCTTCCTTCTCCAGATTGAGAAATGCTTTTTAGAAACTCTGTTTTTACAGAGGGGAAGACAGAACCATACAAAAATTAACCTCACCCAGGGACATAGTGGTTCAGTAGCAAATAAAGTATATGCATCTGGCAAGAACCTGATGGGGTTGTTTGCTGTATGTACTGTGCTGTGGCCTCTCCAGAGGAAAGCCACAGAGTCAAAACTTGTGCATTTTCCAATGACAAGGATGTTTCTCCAGAGAGTTTTCATATCAGTGCAATACTTCTTTGAAATGGAAACTCTTTATGCAAGCAGAACTTGATCTAGTAATTAAAAACTGTCATTCAAATAGGAAGTTTTTGATGAGAGAATCATGGGGAGAGATTTGATTTATTTATGGGAAAACCTGTTGTGGTTACATTCTGAAATGACTAATATTCAGGATAACAATACAATGCACTTCACAGCCAGACCGGAGTTGTTTTTTTTGGTCAATAGAAAATAACTTCCCACGTCTTTCCGATAAGCCTCCCTCCTTCCCACGTCTTTCCGGTACACCTCCCTCATTCAGTTATTCTCATTTTTCTGGTGTTGTGTTTGCCATGGTGGAACATCTGGGCCTCATAAATCAGGCACTGTGTTTCCTCCACTGTAGATGTCTGCCTTCAGCAGAGCAATCAGTCCACCAAAAATAAGTATAAACATCTTGGAATCAAAGAGAGAGAGAAATCCGGGCAGCCTATGTGGGTAAAAGGGAGTCACCTACAGCTAGATAGAAAATGCTACCCAGCAGACAAGGTCTGAGCGCTTGTCTCTCTCTGGAGTTCCAATATCTGACCCAGTCTTGTGCATTAAAACCCTTCATCCATCCAGATGGAGATGAGACAATGGTGGTGGACATCTAAGTGAACATGACAGTGATGGCCATACTGCCCTTCCTTGACATGGGGATGACAGCATTCTTCTAGGAAATGCAGAAATCTGTGCTCTGTTTGAAGAGGTCTGGATTCAATGCTCCCCATTCCCAGAAAAATGTTGCATCCTCTGTGTACCCAGGGCAGTCACGTTAAGCCCTTCCTTTTGAAGCAGTGCGTTGCCAGAAGTGCAAGAGTCATCAGAGAATAACATGAGGGAGTCTGAATCTGCAGCCCAGTGAGAGGCAGAGGTCTTGTAGCAGTGGGGAGGCCCCATCTGTCCTGCTGGTACCTTTATGTGAGCTTTCACTGCAGTGGCCCAGCTTCAGATGGAGATGCGGAGAATGTAGGAAGGTAGTGGTGGTACACTTCAATTAGTAATAATGCGTTAAAGTCAGAAGTGCTGTGGTCTGTTGACTCTTCTTTTGGTGGCTTTCTTTTTCACTTATTTAAATACCACTGCTGGAAAATGAATGTGTTTTACAGTAAATCTCAACATTCTGTTTAAGGGGGAATTATGTTAAGTCACAAGACACAGAACATGCAATCCTGGCTGTAGAACAGCTCTTTGGGAAAACTGTGTCCCACCTTTGGTGTTGACTCTCTGGTCTTCAGTATGTCCATGTCGGACACACTTGGTTTCCTTGGTGGAGAGCTGCCTGCTGTCAGACACAGCCCTCAAGTGCTTGGGATGTCTAAGAGAGGTCAACTGATGAGACCATAAATATTCCTGGAGCCTGGGATGATAAAATATGAAAATTTATGAAAATAACAGTTAAGTAGGAATACTTTCAAAACTGTTATTCAGTCCTTCAAAATTCTAAAGCAGGACAACTGCATGAGTTTAAAATGGGTAATTTTTTTTTTTTTTTTTTGTTCTATAACAGAAAGCTAAAAGGAGGTGTGACCCTTTATTTGCCCAGTATCTGGAGTGTGGTGAAATATTACTGGATATTATGCTTGTGCTGTTGAAGTCTGTTCTGTTAAAGAATGTAACAGGAGCTGGAATGAATGCCGAATTTTTGCAACTAAACATCTAATTCTTCATAAAAACCTTAAAGTACCTTGTGGGTCTGAATCCAGTAATCCACAGGAAAATTGCTGCATTCATACTGATGCACCTGCTGTCATTATTCAAAAGGAACAAACACTAATAAAACTCCTTTTTTTGACTCAGCCTCTGTCTTGAAAATATGGACAAAGGAATATTAGAACTAAATTTATTCTTGTTTTTATTCAACCTAAGAAAGATCCCTGCTGAGTCCTGAGACCAAAGTCTCTTGAGTAAAGAAATGTGAAGATAAGAACATAGAGGATACTCATAGAAGGGAACCTGCATGGAGAGCAGAGGGCCTGGAAACGTTGGGTTTCTCCTTTCTTTTGTTAACTCAAGACAAGACTTCCAGAGTTTCTGCAAGAGCTGAGCATCTAGCAAATGATGTTTCAGAAATGGTCAGTTTTGTTTTGATTCTGAACAAAGGCAGTTTCCACTGTTCCCAGATCTTCTGAAACTGGGTTGATGTTTATCAAACCTGAAGAGAAGACAAGATCCATCCATTTTCTTTCTTGGAATTTAATTTAATTCCACAAGTATCACCAGTGAAGGCATTGCTTTCAAAGTTGAGTAATATATGCATCTTTACCATTAAGAGATGATTCAATATTGGTGTTTAGGCCAGGTTTTGCATAAGATACTGAGCTGTGTGCCATGGTCGTGTATCAGAGCGAGTCTTGTCAGCTGAAACAGAGTGTCTGTGACAGTTGTAAATGTCACACCTGGCCTGTCTGCCTCTAAAGTCAAAATCCCAAAGAGCTTGAAAATACACTAGAGTTCTTGATTCTCTGCCGGTTTTAAGCCACACTTCTCCAAAACACAGGCCTCTTTGAGTTCTTAAATGCTGCTCCCACCTCAAGAGGGCTGCCCAACAAGATTATTCTTTTACCTAAATAAAACAGCTAATCTTTGAGGCGGTACTATAGCTGGAAGCATTCAAACGAAGAATTTGAATTTGAATTTCTGCAGGAAGTGAAGCCAATGTTTGATGAACCTTGATCTCTCATTCTGTCAGGCATTTGTGTGTGAATGTGTTTCCATCAGTGTAAGGACAGCATGGTCATATCATGTTTCTTGAAAGACAATGGTATGGAATCTAGACTGTACTAGAAATGCTAACACGTCTTTAGAGAATGATTTTTGCTTGCTCAGAAATACTGTGTTACTGTTTAAAAGCAAATTAGCAGAGGTCATGGTGGTGGCTGATGCTCTGAGCAGAAGTGTTTCTGATAAGGTGAAGCTGTGCTTGGCAGCTGAGCCACAAGTTCATTGTCATCAGAAACTGATAAAAACCAGGAGACATGCTCAGTCATCTGCAACAATATTCCTTAACCTCCTGAAAGATATAATATCCTTGTAGGTTAGCTACCTTTCTAAGACCCTCAAAAGCCTTATTAAAGAGTGGGATTTCTTAAACTGAAGTATATCTCATATCACTCCAGGGCCACATTTGAGCCATTCTGCAGTCCCGGTTGAGAAATGTGGCTTTACAGTGATGGAAACAGTCATTACTGATTGACCAAGGGAGAGTTTTGTCAGCACCTACGTGTTTTTGTCAGCTGTTGGTAAGCACTGGCACGAGGCCCCTTCTTACCCTCTAAGGCAAGGGTTGAACTTACATTGGTGTATCAGATGTTTGGAGGTGAGGAAACTGTACAATGCAAGAGACATTTGCAGTGTGTGGTTAAACAGACTTCTTCAACAAGACACAGAAGGAGTTCATATCGAGTGGTTATCAGTAGGATAAGTCTCATTACTACATATGTAATTGGTATTTTTTCCCCACAACATTCCATCCAGCTTACAGTGGCATGCCATCAGTTGGAGGAAAAGAAGGTTGATTTTTAAATCTCTGCAAGAAGCTTAAAGAAAACTGGCATGAAACAATTTACCAGGCAGTGCTGCATGCTCTTAAGTTACAGCCAAAGAAAGAAAGCCATTTAAAGAAATCCAGTATTTCTGATTATAGAACAAGAGGTCTAAAGTTGCCTTTTCTGTAAAGCGGGGGATAAGGGGGTGCATGTCAAATCCCAGTGACTAGTGACAAGTTTGGCATTGTTACAGCGAAGTTAAGCTCTGTTGAGGTGAATTATTTGGAAAATCTGAAAATAATAATTCAGATTATAAGAAGGTGAATTCCCAGGTGTGCTCTGCTCTGTTCATGTACATGATACATGAAATACACATTGTTTGACACCAAATTTGTCTGCAGTTACTGGTAGAATAATTTGTGTAGGAACCCTGAAGGAGCATGGGGAATGCTTTGAATAAACCTGAAGGCTTAAGAAAACTCATAACAAAAAACCAAGAAAGAACCAAACAAAGCTTCACCACCAAAAATAAAATAAGAGAGACCTTTCAAAGGAAAAGAAAAAAAACCCTTTAAAATGGTTTCTGAGTTATATTTGTAACCTTCTCAATGTGCTTCGATGTTTGCAAACATGTTTAGATAGGTTGATATTTATAAATGATTCTTCAGAGAAGTATGTGCACGTTTCTGATCTGTTTTGACAAACCGTGATGAGACAGAAGAGACAGAGCATGCTTGCATCTGAACTTAATGCCAACTGGAGTACAGGCTGTTGACTCTTTCCCACAAAGCTATGTATTGTCTTGGGTAAATATATTTCTTATAATGTGATGTAACCAGAAGCATCTCCTGAATATTCTCCTCTTCCCAGGACTTTATTGAAGATCATCTTGATGTATGCTCTCTGAGGAAAACATTGTTCAAAGTTGTACTCCTAGCAGAGTTTTGAACTTTAATAATGATTTTGTTGTTTGGTGATGTCTTCTCCAAGTCTAAATTAAATCAGATGTATTCCCAAGGAGATAATTTCCTTGAATTATTTTCCTTTTGAATAGGAAATAAAAACATTTATGATCAGCTCTTAAATGTCCCATTTCCCCTCTGGCTTTATGGTGAATATGAACGTGAATAAGAATACTAGTCATTCCTCAATAATAATTGAAATAAATTCCCATGCCCCCCTCCTCTGTTGCTGAACACTTCCAACCTTGGATTGTTTTTTTCTCAGAATGTTTTATAACTATTGTTCTCTTGGTTTGTCTGCTTTTGTTGCTGAAAGTTAGAAAACACAGGATTTAGAACTTTCTTTTTTGTGTTTATGCATAGCTGTAAGTACATGGTGTTTGTTACAGCGTTTTAAAAGGCCCTTGCTTTTTCTCTGTGGCTAATGACACTTCTTTTACATATATTAATCCACAAAGAAGATTGTAAAATGCACTTACTAAATGAATGTTGGCTTCTCCAAAGTCCTGTGCAACAGAACAACATGGATTACTTGAGGAATCATCAAGGAGAAAAGGTCTTCTCCTGGCTCTGCTGCCTAGGTCTCTGCTGGAAACTCAACTATCTTGATGTAGTATCCTCATCCGTTGTTTAGTTCCTCTCTTTTCATGGTGAAATGGATTTCTTGGTTTCTTTTTCACTATTTTATGTTTTCGTTTTTGTCTTACTTCCCCTGCTTTTTTGTCTTGGTTAATACATTAAATTGTGAAGCTATGGAATGGAAATACTGCAAAGCTTGGGGGTTTTGGGAGGGACATAGGCAAAGTGGGGATAGATGCCCTGGTAGGTTACAGCTGAGGCAAAATGTAGTTCTCAAATCTTACCCAAATTTAGTTCAGCAGCATTTTTGTGGCATAGGCAAATACTCCTGTGCTACTTAGAGTTAACATAAACAACACATTTAAATGGCTAATAACCTTTTCATGTTTGATATTGCAGGTCAAGATCAAATACTTCTTTTCTGTTTCTCTGTCCTTCCCTGCCATATTTTAACCGTACTCTTTTTGTCTTACTCTGTGCCTCAAATATCGAACAAAATGCTGTTCAAAACTATGTTGTCTTCTATCCAACATGGTTCTTAACCTTATGGAAAGATCACAGCTCAGATCACAAGTCAGTCACTGCCCCAACTATTCAACCAGGATTAAACATTAGATGGACTAGAGTTAGGTGGCATGTGAGGATTCTACTCAAGAAGAATACATCATTTGAGCACTGTTTGAACTTAAGATGTCTCTGTATTGCTGCTTGAGTAATGCTAATTTGGATAGCTGTAAGTAAAGATGTTTTCACCTTACTCAGGGAGGTGAGCAAATTCCATTGAAGAGCAATTTTCCTGCATGCTTTCTTTTGTATGATTGCCAGCAGCCAGTTTTGTAAATTTTGTACTGTTGGAATTACTCTTTCATATGAGAAAATCCTGTTGAAGTCATAAAGGTGGTACTACAAAGGCAAGAACAGTGCAGGCAAGGTAAAAGAAGCTGCCAGTGCAAGAGGGTGGAGAATCTGGCCCTGGTTTGCATATGACCACTTTGGGTTTATATAACTCTTTTGTGTTTGTTTTTATTTTACTCTGGGCTGTCTAAGTATTTCACAGGCAGTTAGCTCCCACAGAATCATTGAGTCTTTATCTCGTGTATTTTACGAAGAGTCAGAGCAAGGAGCTGAAAAGTTTAGTGATTTGTACAAAACCCCTCTCTCTCAGTGTCTGCACTGAAGTCTGTGATGAAATTCCAGTCTGATTCAGAGTCAAGTGCTGCTGTGTGTGACCTCCATAATCTCCCTGCCGATCTGATTTCGCCAGCTACAAGCTTCTCTGGCTCTTCTGTATCAAGTTCCACTGGTACAACTGCCTTGGAACGCATCTGGGTTCGATTCTCTTGTATTGTGCAGTGATAAGCGTTGCAAGTTGATCGGAAAATATGTGGCTGGTAAACACCAGATTCCACCTTTCCTGAATGATTAGCTGGCTTTTTGAAGTCCTAATGATTTTAATTTGGCTTGGAGTCAGTGAGTAAGAGTATGCAAAGCCTTAGCCAAAGTACCTATTTATTTATGTAAATCTTATCAGCACACATTTCTTCAAAGAAGAGTACCTATCTCTTTGTCTAAGCGCTTTTTAATAAATATATAAATATATAAATGTATAACTACCAAGTAAATCAGCTTAAATTTTCTCCATTGTCTCATAGATGACAGCAGTTAGTAGAAAGTGTTTTTCCTTGGTGAACAGGGTTTGTAGTGTTCCTGGCTTGTAGGAATAATGTTGTCTGTTCAGTTTCATTTTTTATTTTTCATTTCAGATTTTTTAAACAAGTAACACAGCTTGTTTTTCCTATGGTTGTTCTGTCTATCTTCATAACACAAGTTTAGGTTTTATTCCCAAAGAAAGGCTATGAATAGGTTAATGATTTGTTCAAAATGTGGATGGAGTTTCTCCAGACAGAAATTGCTTACTCTATGCGTTCATCTTCTGGACTTGACTGTTTAAAACTTGTCAAGGAAGAATAATTTTTTCCCTTTCCCCAGGTTCTCTGGAGGGGAAAGATTGTCTGTGTTTGTGGTTGTTCAGATATTTGCAAAATGAATGTTAAAATTGCAATACTGCAGTAATATAATTTTTTTAAATCCTCTGCTTGACTATTGCAGTTCTTTACTAGTAAGAGACACATTTAATGAAGATGCTTTTTGTTTCCTCTCCTAAGAAGTGCTTGCATTATCTAGTGCTGTGCTGAGAAAAGCTTTACTTAAAGACAGCAGAGATGTTCTACTGTGGCACCCTGATTTAAATGTTGAATTGTACTGTGGCTTAAAAAATACTGTGATAAATATTATATTTATAATTAATCAATAAATATTCAGAGTAAGTGGGATAGGACTAAGTACATTGAAAAGTCAGCATGTGTTCAAGTATACTTCTGCAGGTGAAATACTGCATCTATTAAATGACTGTACGTTGTGCTGTGCAATATTACTCATATTTAAGATTTTTCCATGAGCACTTTCTTCAGCTGCAATTCCAAAAAATATTAGGAATCAGTTGCGAATGAAATCAGTTGCTGGGTTCTCTAAGTGAAGAGCTTTTGAAAATAGCAAATAACTTCTTGTAGATTTCTGTGCATACAGTTCATGAAATGAGATGTAATTATGCTGCTGTTTGTTGTCGGAGTCATTTTCCATTCAAATGCCATGTACTTAATTGAACCGGAAGGGAAGGAGTGGGTCCCTTTTCCCTGGTGCTGGGTCTCTGGTGTCAGACAGGTTGGCAGCGATTTCGGCAGTGTGGTGTTTTCACACTGGTGATCAGCTCAGCTGTGCCTCTTCCTTGTGGCTTTTGCCATTTACTGGGGCCAGGCTGCTGGGAGATCTGCTGGGCCCTTGGCCATCAGGATGTTTGGGTTTATGGAGCTGCACAGGCAGAGGACATGTTTGAAAGCTCCCTCACAGGACTCTGAATTTATCTCCTAACTTGTTGGGGGTTCTTCTTTCAAACAGAAGTTTGCACACTATTTTTGTTATTTTGGAAGTTGTCCTCACAATACCTTTTATTCATTTCTTTCCTGAAATCAACAGCTTCATTTTTTCAGATCTTTCTCTTTTTTCTCACAACTATGTACACCACAGTTATGGCTTGAGTTATGAGTCCTTGAAGTCCTTTTGTTGTGGCAATATCTTTGTCAATAGCACGCCATGTGTATTCAGTTTTTTATTTATATAAGAACAAAAATATTTTCTGAATTGTTTTCTCACATAAATTCTTTCCCCTTTTTTAAAAACTCCATTACTCCTACTCATGGCATGAAGTACTGAACTTGTAGACTAATACCCAAATCTCTTTCTTGAGTCAATACCATTAATTTATAAGCCAGTTAAGTATTTGAGTGCATTGCATTTGTCAATATTAACTTTTCCCTGCTATTGTGTTTCTCATTCTCTTAGGTTAGTTAGGTGTATCTGAACCTCTGGTCTGGACTTACCTGCACGTTTTTGTGTCATTTGCAGGTTTGTCACTTCTCTGATCCCTTCTTTTTCTGATGATTAACATAAGTAGCTACCCCCTATGCCAGAACAATGTGGTTCCCACCAGTTCCTACCTGTTCAGCCTTCTACAAAGAGAACTGCACTGTTTAATTCAAATCCCTTGTTTTCTGTCCAGGTTTTTTGAAAAGCTTTGTTCTTCGTAGCACAGTTATTTAGTTACACCAGATACCTTTCTGGAAATCCATATAAACCAATTTTCCTTTCCTTTTCTTCTGGTGCATTAGAAATTGTATCAGATTTGTGATTGCTAAAACTTGGAGAACAAATTCTACCTGTGATCTGTGTGTCTTCTTTTGTTTTAATGACTGTTTCGATAAATTGCTGTCTTACCTTAAAATTTATATGCTAGTCTAAAATTTCCTTGAATTAAAGTCTGTAAAGGCTTTTAAAAATGTAAGTTCAAGATTTGCTGCCATGCAGTCCTTACATGAAGTCACTAGTCTGAGAATATTCCTTAGAGGTTCACTCAGCTTACTCTTAATTTTTTTCCTATATTTTTGACCGTATATATCCTCTGTGACTTTTTGGCTTAATGCTTATGTAATTTATCTGTTGTTCTTTCCTTCTCCCTTCCTCTCTTTTTGGGTACCTGTGTCCATGGTGGCATCTCATCTTTCCTTTATGTGGGAAGAATAGAGTCAGGTTTAAATATCTTTCTAATACATAGTTGGCAAAAACTGATGCAAGAAATTGTTTATCTTTTCAGCAACACCCTCATTTTCTTTAATTACATCTTCACCTCTAATTCAAAAGACCTACTTATTCTCCCTTAACCGTCTTGGTGGTTATTGCGTGGTTTTTACCCACAGCTGTTTACTTCAGAGCCCATTTTGGACCTCTTTGTTTCCTTCTTACACAATGAATCTTATAATCTGCTTTGTTGGCTGCACAAACATTGTATTTCCATATTCTGCATAACTTTACGTTGGATTCCTATAGGTGGAATAGCTGTAGGGCACTCTAAAATTGTACTACAGGTCTGTAAACTGAGAAAGTGCTATACTAGTTTGAAGAGGACAGAATTCATTTTCAGGGTACAAAATTCATCTTAGCACTAAAAGTGCATATATTTCCCCCTTGCCTGTAGTCGCCTACATTTGGTTTCTAGTCTGTAACATTTAGGTTTTAATTTTTTTATGTTAATACATTGGTTTCTGCTGATTTAACAGGTTTTAGATGCAGGAAGACTGAAGGAATATGGTGAACCTTACATTTTGCTGCAAGAACAAGACAGCTTGTTTTACAAAATGGTGCAACAAGTGGGCAAGACTGAAGCGGCTTCTCTGATTGAAACAGCAAAACGGGTAATTTTAGAAGAAGAGATAATTAAGTTTGTCTCTGCAGTTTGTTTATCTCAAGTTAGCATATTCAGTGTTACAGTAAGCCTTCCACTGAAGGATCTGTCAGTTTTGCAAGGCAAAGCCATAATTTTCAGTGGGATATACACAGACTTCCAAATGATACGTGTATTTATATACCCCGAGTTGAAAGACTGGATTTCTTGCATCCTTTTGTGTGTACACAAAACAGTAAGTGTAAATAACATAGGACATACTCACTTGTGCTGGGCATTGATCTTAACTTGCTGTAAAAAACACATTAGGGCTGCAGGATCAAGCATTTTTGTGTTATGTCTATATTTTTAAAAGGGTCCGTCAGATTTTAGTTGGGGTTCAGTGCCTGTGACCATACTGTGGTCCCTGAGGGTTTGATCACATTCCTACTGTTGTGCATTCCCTTGCATCATTCTTGTACCCTGGCTCTCAGCTCTGCACACAGGAGGAGAGTGCTCAGTTAAGAAACAGCTGTTGAATGTTTTGTCGCCTCCTTGTTCCCTGCAAGGCTCTGTGCCTGATTTACTGCTTACTATTCAAATCCTACTTGGAGTACAGAATTATTAATGTAATTGTGGGCATTCCTCTGGCAATCAAAGTGTTTAAGAGACATCAATGGATTCATTTTCATAATATGCCTGTGAGGTGAGGCTGTATCATCTCCACTTTTCAGATGGAAGGCTGAAGCAGAGATAAGAAGATAAAAAAGAATGACCTGTGATTGAGGAACTCTTTGACTAGCTTTGGCTTGCTTTCTTTTTTCTTGATAATTTACCACACAGAATGTCCAGAGCAAGATTTTATTTCTCTCAGTGCCAGCAAAGCTTCAGCATTGCTTCAGCTGAGATTGGCAGTGCTCAGTTTGGCAGCAGCTTGCTTGGAACTTGTTTAATTTTGCTTTCAGCATGCAAGTAAGGCACTGGTATTAAGCAGGTAACAACCTAAGAGAGCCTTTTACAGGCAAGAGGCAAAGCTCTTTAGCCTTCATGCTTTCCTTTCTTCAAGTTGCTGGATGTGTGGAGCAGAGCTAGGGGACCACAAAGTCTAAACTGTTACCTGGGGAAACTAAAAACCAGTAGACAGGGAACAACACATAAAGACAGGAAACAAAATGGCAGGTGCCTGACTATTCTCCAGTAAAAAAATATACACATTTCCAGCAAGTTGGAAGAAAATGAAAAAATGTGCTGTCATGGAGGCTGTGTGCTCATGTTTGGATGCTATTTTATTGGACTTTTTGAAGATTAGGGAAGAGATTTGTGTCTCTTCATATTCTCAGATTTTATTTTTTTAAAGAGTTTTTCAAGTAAAGCATTGTAGCTAAGAGCATACACTATAAATTCTTGTGTGGCACAAATTGCAGAACTGAGGAAACAGCTTTGTCTTGAACTGAGATGTGTTACGAGTTCTGCTGTCCTCTTCCATTGCTGCAGTGTAGCTTCATTTATTTTCTTATTAGAAAAGAATGGGTTAGCCATGTTTCCTGTGGTACGTGCATGACAATCTGGAGGTTATATAAATTATGTTTAAAAGAGTAGCTTCAAATTCATATGACCATTGTTTGTCTGTAAACTGAAGGCCAGCTTCCTAAGGCTTGATCCTTGGAAAGGCAAGAGGTGAGCCTGTCCAGCTGTCATCTGTAGAAATTTAGCTGTGTCATGCTGTCACTCCTTCCTTCCCCAGAGCCCTCCCCAGCTGCACAATTGCATTCAAAGATAATTCAAAATGTATAAAAATAATTGCCTGATGTTACTTGCCCATATAGTCATCTGCAGTTACCACATCAATGTTATGTGATTTTGTACAGGAAGGGAAGAGATCCAGGAACCAGTCTCTGCTGAAATGTGGTTTGATGAAAAAGTTTGCTAACTCCCAGGCTAGAAGGCAGATACAAGCTTTAGCATCTGCCAAGAATGCAAAGCATGGTGCTTATCCACACTCGGCCCAAAAATATGGGAATCAAGAGACTGTATCTGCAGTCAGCAGCTACCCAGAAGCAGAGTTATAGTTCTTTCTGTTTGAAGGACTTGGACAATTCAGGGGTTTTGTTATTGCTGTCCCTTGTGCTTCACGCATACTTTCAGAGAAGTTGCTTAGTCAGAAGAGCTGATTCCAATGGCTTTTCTTTTTACACTGCTAAGTCTGTTGCATGTATTGCTGTTGGTTTCCCACATTCCTACTGTGGTTACTAAGAACTGTTTTTATGAAGAACAGCTTTCTTTCTGTTTTTGGAAAACAGCATGCTGCACATAAAAAGAAATGGTAATATGACATATATACATACTTTCCAAAAAGCATTACAGTGGGTTGCTAAGTAAAATGGTTTGGAATGTGGCTATGCTTTGGCAATGATTATTTGATTTATTGCATTTTGGACCTGAATCTTGATTTATTTCAGTATGGACCTGCACAACACAAACATGTAGCAAAAACTTCTTTCAGAAAGCTGAAACTTTAAATGCATTTTCTAGAAAATTATTGATTCTGCATATATCCTTTAAGTGCAAATTAAGAGGTTTTTCTCCTGTATTTTTTGAAAAGCTTTGTTCTTTGTAGCAAGGTTATTTAGTTACACCAGATACACATCTTAAATTGGGAAGACTAACTTGAACGTATTTAAGAAACATCATTAAAAAAAAAATCTCATGGGCCACTTAGCGAAGCATTGCAAAGCTGAACTATTGCTGGAACATTAGTTCAGGCTTCCAGATTGATCCATGTTGCTATTGTATGGCTCACTTGGTCACTCAGTTATCCCCATTTTTAGTGCAAATGTCAAAGAAAACAACACAGGCACAGCTCAAATTGGAGACCGCTGAGTATGTTTAGTTAAGGTGTTAGGGCAGAGGTTGGACTCAATGATCTTGAAGGTCTCTTCCAACCTGGTAATTCTGTGATTCTGTGATTCTATGTATCAAACAGCCCGTGAGCCTGATGGCAACTGAGTTACGCTTGACATCGTGAGAGTGTTTTTATCTTTGCTCAGGTTACAAGAAGCTGCTAGGAGAAAATCCTATGGGAAAGTGACAAATAGTCATCAGCAGTGAAAAAAGAAAAAAATAAAAGTGCTCAATTATTCAGATAAAGTTGGTGTGTTCTCCCTGCTCTTGGCAGCATTGAGAGAGGCTTTTCTGCAGGCTTTGGTGGCATCAGGATAGGGCTGGGTTTCTGTCAGTCACGTTTTGAGTACTTTGAGGGAAAAATAAGGGTTGTTTTATTTTACTTTAAAGCTATGACAGATGTGTAAATATTAAAATACTAGGTGTTATCTCACCTCAGTGATTACTTTTAAAAAGGTTGCAGCTCTGTTGGCAGTGGAAGAAACTTGTATAAAGACTTGGGCATTTAATATCTTGAGGGATTGGGCTCAGGGGAAGAATTGCAATGAGACAGTTGAAAAGCAGCTGCCATTTCATTACATCTCTAGTAATGTGCCAAGGTTTTCTATTAGCTTTCCATTAAAAAAAAAATCACATTCAAAAGCTGCATTAAAAGTATGCCAAAGTTTTATGTTTTAAACCAGGAACGGGATGGGAATGCTGAGGCTGCTGTCTGCAGCGTGTGTGCAGTCAGCAGCCTCGTTAACTTTCCTCTGTTGCATCCGATTGTGACCGGTTACTGAGGAATGCCTCTTCACAGGACTCCCAATTCTTCTGTTGATTCAAATCAGACTTTAATATTCTTTGAAACTTGTGAAGATGCATATACCCTGCATTAGTGAGTGTGCACAAAAGATGACAGTGGTACTTACAGGACCATTTTTGTAGAATGACTCTTTTTTATCCCATGTGTCTTATACATGTATTCATGTATATGAAAAGGACATTATTATCAAACAAACCGAACTTTGTTGACAACACTCTTAAATATAAATTGCAGAAATGTTTCATAAGCTGTACTCAAAGCAGCCTGACTATGAGACCTAACTCGTGACACGTCAGCTTCAGAAAGATAGTGTATTTTCTGTTTTTAAAGACTCAAACAAAACTTCTCACATTCTTCTTTGAAAAAAAATTGTATTTGAAGTCCTTTTTCACCCAAACACATTTTTAGATAAGAGCACACAAGTCTTGACATTATTTCATTTTGTTATGCGCATCTGTCAAGGAACAGAGATATGATACAGCTGCTAAAAACTGATGATTGTGGAACAGTGAAACTTGACAGCATTTCATTTCCTTTATGTTCTGATTATACATTTATCAGGAAACCTGTATCTTCTTCTAGTTGAGCTAGAAATTGGTAGAATTCAGGAACTCAAAGGCTTGGCAAAGAACTGTCCTATTATTTGGTATCATCTTACATTTTAGAGAAGTTGCTTGGTTGAGTCATTGTTAAAGCTTTTGCTTCTTCTTTCATTATTGTGGTTCACTATCCAGAGATCACATTTCTATAGGCCCTATAACTGCTCTGCAGCACAAATTAAACGCTGGGATATTTCATACATATACTTCGAAGTTTCAATGGTTGTCAATCATAGTTTGTAAAATACAGGGATTACAACCTGATTTTAACATCCAAATCCATTGTGTTCATTTTATGTGTGAAAATGAGAAACCCTTGTGCAGACGCAAGATTTCACAGCTTCTTTGTCATCCTGTTTTTAATTTATCTCCATGTTTTGAGCTAGTAAAATGATTTTACTTATCAGTTTAATGTAAAGTGATAAAACATATGTATTCATCTGAATTAACAAAATTTGAGGGGATCTACAGGTTCTGTGGGATATTTCTCACATTTTGTTATAAGTTCATATAGTAATTTTACTAATTTTTCAGTGACATACATTTACTGAATGCCACTAACCTGAAGTTCCCATTGGGATTCCTTAAGGATATGTATTTGTCTCTACTATATTTATCTCCAGAAATATTGTTTGAAGCTAAATGGACTTTGGTGCATAATTACTCATGGAATCCAATATTTTTCCTAGGTATACTTCAGTAAGAATTACCCAGAAGTTGTTCAGAATGGTCAGCTTGCCACAGACTCCTCCTTGGATCCTTCCTCAGGATTATGCATAACTGAGACTGCACTGTGATTCCTCATTGCCTTAACTGTTTTCTGTAGAATGTAAACCTGAGATCCTCTAAACTCAGTGACAACATTTGCAAGTGTTAACGGGAGAGGAAAGGGAGGGGGGACGATTCTTTGCACTGGACATCCTTCCTATTTAATACTGAGAAGAAAATTTTTACTGTCCCTGTTTCTTTAATTTCAGTGCAGTATGTTTTTCTTTCCAACTAATTATGTTTGTACTGCTAAGGAAATTAGGCAGATTCAGTTTTTATTTGAAGGTTATGTGGTAGAGATCTCTTTTATTTAAACAGGTGCAGGACACCTAACAGGTCTAGTGTGCATATTTGGAGCTTAGTAAAATAATTGGAATGTGTCCTTTTTTTTTAATAGAAATATTTTGAGAGCAAGCAAAACCAAATTTTTTTCACTGTCACTTTAGCATGACAGCTCTGTCTGAACAGCAGATTCGGTAGAGTGCAACTTACTTGTCTAGAGCAACTGTCTTTCTACCTGTCACAAGTACCTATGCAGGTTGGTAGGAAAAAAAACTTGAAGAAGCCAAAAACACTTTTTCATTTTGATAGAAAAGTACTATATACTTATTTTTTTGATAAACAGTTCAAATAATGCTGTTCAAGATGAATGTAAATATTAGTTTTATTTTGTGAAAATCCAAATGCTGAAAAATCAATCTCGATCTTCTGTACTTTAGAAGAAAATTACCACATTTGCACTGAAGAAATATTTAAATAATTTAACATACATTCCTCTTTTTACCCAGGTTATCAAAGAAAAAAGGTATTAAAATAACTTGAGGAAATGTTTGAATGACATGTCATTATACCTAAATACTGTGTACTACAAAGTTATCTTCAACACAACACATTGAAATGTATACATTATTTGCATTTATTGTGCCTTAATATTTGTGCCTTCGAGCCAAAGCTGTAACTGCAGGGTACACAACAAATTCATTAGATATATGTTGAAAATACGTAACTTCAATATGTTTAAAGTTTTGCGTCAGGGGTTCTGTTGAACTTCAGCTGTTTGAAGTTACCATCCTGCCAGAATAGGTAGGAAAATATAACCTGTAGTTCTGAATGGCTGTTGCTGATAGAGAGGAATGCAGTGAGAGTGGGGTTCAATATTCATAAGTTATGTCCTGATTCAGCAAAGCACTTTAACACAAAGGCACTATTCCCATGTTTAAAAATTAAATCAAGCAAGTGCTGTGCTGCTTCAGATTTTTTCAAATTTAGTGAGCTATTCTTTGAGGTCCAGTAGAAAATACATCTATTCATCTCACTTTTTGAAGGGCACAGGAGGGACTAAAATGCAACAGATTTCTTCAGGACGTGGAAAATATTGTGCTTTTTTAAAAATAGTGAAGATGCTTGTTATCACCTTTGTAGTGCCAAACCAGTGTTATTTACCCAATGTTCATCCAGTGGTCTAAAAGTAAGGCAAACATGAATGTTTCTCATTTCAACCAGTTCTACCAGAATATACTTGAGTCAAATACAAAGTTGCTTCTTACTGAGAAGGAAATTGAGGCCAAAGCTGGTGCCTCAGCACAATCACTCATCTTGGATGTTTTCCTGCATGGAGCCAGCCCAATGGTGAGAGGCAGAAACCTTGTTCCCCTGTTGCAGCATCCTCCCTGCACTGGGGCTTGCTGTCCTGCTGTGAGATCCCAGGAGAGAGAGGATTGTGTCTGCAGTGCCACCAGACAGCTTTCTGAGGGACAGGGGCGCTTTGGAGCTTGTGGAACAAATATCAGGCATCTGTGCTTGCTGGTAGCATCCTCTTACATGGTTAGAAATCATTAGGGGGGAGTTACAAAATGAGATGCTTTTGTCCCTAGCCTTTTTTTGGCAAGTCCTAACACTTCTGCAGTGTGTAGCACCTTCTCTGTAACAAGTTCCCCTGAGATCAGTGGAACTGAACTTTACACCGTGGTGTGCAGCAGGAGGCTTGTGCTGCATTTGGTGATAAACATCAGCCAGCCAGGGGCAGCTAGCAGCCACCAAGCCACGTGGCACAGATGTGCTCTTGTAAGCAGTGCTTGTGGCAGATCCTTCTGAGAACACATCAGCCACATCCCCTTTTTGTATTGCTTGGCCCTTCTCTGAGCTCCTGCAGTCCACCTACAGTGTCCTAGCACACAGCTACCATCCTGTGTGTGCTGTGGCTTGTATTCGTGAGAGTAACAAGAATTCTGAAGCAGTAAAATTTGTGATTAGTGGTTGCATTGCACTGGTATGTGAAGATGTGAGGTTTAAATGTGTACAGTCATGTTGGATAATGCTGGGGGACTGCATAGCATCAAGGAAGTTCACCTCATGGCCTTGTCCATAACTGCCTTTTTGGCAAGGATCCATGGATCCATGTCCAAACTCTGCTTAAGCTTTGCTGTGGAAAGACCTGGTTGGAGTGGTGCAAAACAGCTAGGGTGAGCTGACCAGTAAGGCAGTGCACTTCATGGAGTTGGGAGTTTGGGCTCCTTTGTTCATCTTTTTTTGAGCAGTGTGAATATATTCAGAGTCTGTGTTTTACAATATGGAATTCTTATTCCTAAACAGTTAGTTCTTAGAAAAGAGGAAGTGTGATGTGTAATACAGAGACTTTTAAATACTTTAAGAGAATAATAAGTTCTCCTGGCCATAAAAAAAACCTTGAGTTTATTTTTTTTTATCAGACCCAAGGAGATCTGCACGCGTAAACCAAGGGTATAATTACAGTTTTAGTTCATTTCAGCTCTGAAATGAATCTATGGTAAGTTATATTTCAGAGCAAAACGCTGGCTGCTGCAGACTCACTGGTATGAGACCCTGACAGATCTAGCTATCAGTCTATAAGCTAGAATTAATTTGATCCTGTAGCTTTTTGAATGTGCACAAAAATGTTAGGTATCTCTGAAAATGCTGATTCTGCTTCTTCACATGTTTTGGCAGGACACTACTCGCTATAGGTATCAAATATCAATCTAAGACAAAATGAATTTTTTACAAAATCACACTCAAAATCCATAAATTGCTGAGTAGAACAACTGATAGCAAGTCATTCATGTCTGTCACTGGCATTATTTCATCTTTTTGGTTTAAAGCAACAAAAAATATTTTATTCAGGAAATTGGTTTTTAGATCCTTTTGTTGGTATTGTTGATAGCTGTTTTGTTCAGATGCTGATTAAGATTGACTGACCCATTTCATTTCAGTGGGGTAAAAAGGTGCAGTGTACCTGAATGGCAGAATTCAGATCAGGGGAAGAAAAAGGCCTTCATGTGGTAAAAGTCTGTCTGTTAAATGAATACACTATCTTTCCAGCAAGGTGTTTTATGTTTCCTAATAAAGAAAAATGTAACTAGTTTTAAACTTCTGCTTTGAAAAATGTTGTGCTTTATTTGGAAATAGCAAAGCAGGTTACTCTAAGTTGCATTCCTTACTGGGGATCATGGAAAAAGAACTCAGTCTCCTGAGTTATTCAAGCCTTTAAAATATTTCTTCACCATGAGGTGCCTTGAAGTATTCCAGAGTCTTATTTGTAATAAACATAATTTCATAGAATAATACGAAAAATCATCAGTTACAGAACTGTTGTTACTTTGGTGTAAAAATCTAGGAACAGCCTCTACTTCTGATTTCAATACTTGTTTTTCACACATTTGTTTTGGTTTATCTTTGCTCCTTCTCAAAAGACCACTGTGAGCCAACAAAGCATGTTGGCATTTTCAAAGCCACAGTTCACCAGGATAGGCTATTTCATATTTTGCTTATTTGCTTAAGGACAAAAATTCTCTTTAGTGAACTGCACCATTTGCCAGATGGGCATAATTTTCCGTGATACCATTTGTGCTGCCCTTTGGAAGAGGGAGGACTTTGAGCAGCATCAGTAATTCTGGTTGCTTAAGTAATGTTGATAGTTTCTTTTAGCCTTCCCAATACATGTGTGAAATAAGATTGCAAAAAGAATCAGAAGAAATGCTGCTTTGTTAATATGACCCTTGGAAATATCTCCCATCAAAGTTTGCCTCTTTTTTTTGGAGGGGGGAAGAAAGACTTGAAGTCACTTCTGATCACGTCTCCTGTGATGGTGATGAGCATGACAGTTTTGCAGAAGATGCGGCTTTCTGTGTACGTTTTACATTGTGTAACAGCGCGCTGCTTTTTCATCATTTTAACTCTGGTTTTGTTTTGGTTTGGTTCTTGCATTTGTTGTAGTAATTTGATTTTGGTATTGCTATGGAATTATTTCTTTTGTGAACGTTCATGTGACAACTGCTGTCATACAATAAAAGGCATTTCTCAGAAGCCTGCCTAAGTCTATTGTCATTGCAGATGTGTGGCTGAAGGCAGAAGTTACGGGCTGAGCGAAGTCAGGACATGCCTGACATCTCCAAACACCTCTTGGTGGCATCGGTAGCCCCAAGAGCTGAAAGTCCTCCACTTGGAGGTACAAAACACAGTAATACATGCCAGCTTGGTTTTACCAGGTGTCTCCAGTCTGAGATCTCTTAGATCACATTACCAAGATTTTTGCTTTAATTGCTAAAAAGTATTGCAAACAGATTTTTAAAAATTGCGATGGAAGACCCACTAAAATTGCACCAGTGCAGACGGGGTATGGTCCCTGCCCAAAGCAGCTGTCAAACTCATGGGGCTGGACAGTGGGAATGTGGAAGGTCAGTGGACAGAAGTGAGGTGGGTTAGCAGCATAACTCCAAAATCTGGTGTTAGCTCTTAGTCCTGTACTTCTGTCTGATGAGTTTGTTGTTTAATTTAGCAAGACACTCGAAAACTGCTTTTTTCTGAAAACCATGCAAAATTCCTCCCTGTCTCTTCC
This sequence comes from Monarcha castaneiventris obscurior, assembly GCA_026261815.1. Taxonomy (NCBI): domain Eukaryota; kingdom Metazoa; phylum Chordata; class Aves; order Passeriformes; family Monarchidae; genus Monarcha; species Monarcha castaneiventris. The sequence goes on along the minus strand of JAMPIT010000566.1, from coordinate 8,545,143 downwards.
AACTGTCTCAAGTACTTCACTCTGCTATTTTGATGCAGGTTTTTTAGTACAGGATGAATTGTGCATTTGTCAATAATCCCCCAATGCAGCAAGTTGCAGGTGCAATATGAATTGTCATCTGCCCTTTTATACCATGGAATATGTGTTAAGAATTTCTCATGTTTCTACCAAAAGTCTACCTCACAACCACTTTGCAGCTGTCTTGGTTGCCTCTTAAGTGAATTTGGCTTGGGCTGTCACAGCACAAGTCGCCTGTGGGATGGGCAATATCCACCTGGAGCTGTATCTTCCCAGAGCAAGCACTTGGCAAATGCATGTGCTCCCATGTTAATACAACAGTTCTCTTTTAGAAGTGGAAGAGGGAGATTTGTTCCCTTGCCTGAAGGAGAGCTGCTGGTAAGTAGCAAAGCCAAAGATGCTTTTTAGGAATCTGGTCACAAAACAAGCATGAATTTCACAAACTTGGTGTTTAAAGCTGGTTCATGGATTTGGAGCAATATTAATGTACAGAAAATCAGGGCCATACTCTGATGTATGAAATCAGGTTTTCACTGTCTGCACCTTGGCACCAGTTAACTCCCAGATTGGCCTGGAATCAATAGCTTCATCTGTTTTGAGATACACAATTCCCTATGGATCTTAGCCACCGATCCAGCACATGCTGAAAAGTACAATAACCTTGAGGAAAAACTGGAGGGAGTCCCACTGCCAGTCAGGAGCCAGGGCACATCCTACTTTTGTGTTGCTGGGCTCAACACAGAGTACTGGGATCATACTGGATTTCTTCAAACACAGGAGTTAAAAGCTGCACCAGACCTCTTGCCCCACTCCTGCATGGGATACCCTGGTTTTTTCAGAGCATACTTTTGAGTGTTATAGGCTTTTCTTAGGCTGAGCTGCTTGGATCTTCGCATCTAGTGCATGACCGAAACATAATATTGAGGATCTTTTTGATGGGAATGTTTGTCAGGAGTGAATGAGGTGGGGGATTGTTTCCACCAGGACAAAGGAAAATCCTAGATTCAAGTCCAAGTTCCAGGGAGTATTTATGCCTTTTATTCAATGATCATCTGTAGAAACACCAGGAGGAGCTGGGGCTTCTGTTCCGTTCTGTCAGCATAGCTGGGATGTCGCTGGGCAGCAGGATCCACTTGCTTGTGTTCACCTGCTCCATGGCCCCAGTGGGGCAGTGGTGGCCCAGGCTGCAGCTGCCACCACACAGGTCTGACAGGTCTGCTCTTTGCAGTCAGTGCTTTGGCTGTTGGGCAGCTCTACCAAAGCAAACTCACTTCTCCTGCCTCCCCAAGGACGCTGTTGCCCTGAGCACCATCACTACCATGTGGAGCTCTGCTCTGGATGGGAGGCTCTCTGTGCCCAGCTGTTCCTACTGCAGCTGCTCCTCATCCAGTTTATGGGCAGTGAGTCTCCCCATAGACCAAGCTGTTCTTGGAATCAATAAAGCTCCTAACAGAAGGGCTCTAGAATACTAGCTGAAGTTTCTGCATTCACTATACCCAGAGAAAAAGTTACCAGTTTATGCAGTTTAAATCACTGTGTTGCAGCCAAGGGGATATATATCACCTGCTCACACTAACATCTGAATATGGTGCCTGAAGTATGGCTGGTGGATTGTGTCCAGCACCTGAGACTTACAAAGAGCTATGGTGTTTTTATCTTTTTTTTTTTTCTTTCTCTCTTTCTTTCTGATTATCAGTTTTGGATATTTGCTATGGGGAATTAAAGTGAGGTGGAACAGTGAAAAATAGTTACCTTTGTTTAATTCCAGTAAGCTTTGTACCTCCCAGTTCGAGCACAGACAGCAAATAAAGGAAGGAGTTATTTATCCTGAGTATTCTGAAAAAAGCAAATCTTGCTAGTGTTCATGCCAGCTGACCTTCTTCATGGAGCTCTCTATTTTCCAGGAGAGGACCGTAATTATATTATGGCATTAAATTGAGTTGGGTGGGAAATGCAGCCTCAGATTTATTAGTCAAAGTTTCACTGTCAACAAGAGCTTGTTCTTGAATATTACAGGCCTAGATTTTCTTTTCAATGTAAGTGCCAAGCGTGAATAGGGCAAGTGAGCGCTGTTGAACTGTCTCTTGAAAACATTGCCAGGATACCAAAAAAGAGGATTTCTCCCCCTCCCTGCCCAGCTGAGAGGATTTTTCCTCATTCTGTACCAGCAGGAAGGCAGCATTGTACCAAGAATATGGACCGCTCTGTGTTTTGGTTGATTTAACATGTATGCACTTTTGCAGAGTAGTGATTTCCTTGAGTGGAGTTATGCAAGTAATTCACCGTGAGTCATTCATGCAGTGAATTAAGTGCCTCTTCCCACAACCAAGTCATCTCCTGACAATCTTTTTTTTTTTTCTGGAATTACTCAACAAATCCTTTTGCAATTACTTTTAAGGATTCTCTGTAGATCACACATTTATGTATGTGGTTAATGTTTGTTGATTTTTTTGAGTCATCGTCATAATACATCAGAGAAAATACATAGTGTTTTCTCTGTATGAGTTGGTATAAATGTCTGTACCTGCAAATAAAAATTTCGTTTTCATCTGGTTTCAGGTGAGCATGTGCCTGTTCATTTCTGTGTGTATCCCTCTCAATAAAACTAGATTTACTTGAATGGTGTGTCACATTATGCATACGCATCAACACAGAAGGGAAGGCAATCTGCATTTTTCAAATAGTTTTATGGAAAAGTCTCTGCTGCTTTTTCCAGCAGTAAGTGACAGAGACCATCATGGGCTTGGGGGAGCAGGAAGATGCCTCTGCATGTGCCAAAACAACATAGAGAGCAGCAAGATGCCTGCAGTCTGCTGGGATGGAGCAGGGCTGGCGGGAGTCTCCCTGCACAGGTTTTACCTGCCTAGGTTCTTTGTGCGTTTCTGTGCGTGAAAGAAGTTGCAACAGACTCTGTGCAAAACCAGTTCAAGTTGCTGAAAGCAGAAAGTGAAAGGCCAAGTGCTGCTGGTAAGCAAGAGCAGGTGTTTATCCTGTGCCAGGCATGGCCGAAGCCTGTTCCCCGCAGGTGGTGTCCTTACAAGTGCTCTGGCTGACTGTGCCTCTGCCCCATTTGAGTAATCTGGCTTATTTTGGTGGAGGAGAAGCCCTCCAGAAAGGAGAAATTTTTAGGGAGAGCTTCCTAGAGCGTAAAAGAATCAAAAGTGAGTTTTCCCTCAGAGGTCTCCATCTCGCAGAAGAAACCTGTTCTTTTCTGCTTTTCAGGACGTGTGCTGGACCCTGCAGAGCTCATGGATGCTCTGCAAGGAAGGTGTAAGAGCCCACAGTGCTTAGAAGGACCTCTTAATGGGCTGGGTGACTGGCTAATGGGGATGCCTTTGCTGCAGCCAAATGGAATACTTAATAGGGACGTGGAGATCTTTGGGAGATGACTGGGCTGCCAAAAGGAATGGGCAACAAACCAGTTGGAGCTGCTGATGCTGTTGTCACAGATTTACCAGAAAATCTGCTTTTCCTTCCAGCTGCTTTTTTTTTCCTCTAAATAAGTGATTGTCAGTTCAACTTTTCCCTGGAACTGATACTGAGGCAAACTTCTATCAGATATTGCTAACTGTAATGTGCCTTTTCATGACTTCTTGGCTCATGATGGCTGCCAAGTTCACAGGATATTTTGGCCCTGTTGCTGAAACTGTGGCTACTGTTGTTCGTAGATGTTCAGGACTTCTATTTGCCCATCCTGAGGGAACTGTAAGAAAGACTGGCCCCTGCTGTTAAATTGTTTGCATAATTCCTTTTTTCTTTTTTCTTCTTTTTTTTTTTTTTTTTTTAACTGGGAAAGTAGATCTTAGACTGGAAGAAGTATCAGCAATGTTAGAGTTTTAACATGAAATCATCATATCTGAGTGATTCAAGATGAGTGTGTCCCTCTTCTCTCATCCATTGCCTTGAAGTTGAGGAAAGTGCTTGATTTCCCACTTTGATTTCTCTGGACGACTCTTAATCCCAAATTTTAGTGAGGAGCTGATTTATTGTCTAGCATCAGGGAGAGGACATTAATTCCATCTGCCACCCAGTGTGCCTGCTTGGAAAGAGAGAAACCTCTGCTGTAGGTAAGATCAAAACCAAAGGGTATAAACTGGGTTGAAATCCATGTGTTCAGGCAGCTTGTCTGGAAAACGCAACTTTACTTCTCCTTAACCCTGTAGTTGCCTGGAAAGCCTTGAAACACCTGACTCTTTACCTTGAAGCTCGCCCAGGTGCCCAGAACCACACTCCTCGGGGTCTCCAGAGCTGCCAAAACTGGCAGCTTAGTGCCTCCTGCCTGCTGGAGCCCCCCTGGCGTGGAGAAAACAAGGATTTTACTTGTGTAGGGGCTTGGTGGGTCCTGGTAGCTGTGCCAGGCTCCTCCCCACGCAGCGCCATGGCAGCTCCAGCTCCAAATGGCTGCTCCAAAAGACATGAGAGAACCCTCAGTGCAAGTGGGAGAGGGGCAAACGAGGCCCCTGCCTGCTGCCTCCGGGAAAGTGCCCTCAGGGGCAAGGATGCAGTGCCCCCTCGCTGAAAGCCTTTCCTGGAGTCCTGGTGCCAGGAAGAAAGGAGGAATTGGGGTGCCAGAAGGCAGTCAGCGTGTGAACCTCCCAGGATATGAGCAGGCAGGGCAGTGCGAGGGCAGCCCGGGGCTCCCCGCTCCCTGGTGACGGCCTCAGAGCGAGGTTTCGGCATTAGGCACACGCTCCCTCCTCGCTGTCCCTCGCAGCCCCCTCCGCCCTCCCGAGTCTGAAATTCCTGGCTGCAGAGTGTGGCAGTTTCAAAGCAGGGGTGGAGGAGGCTCCTCCGCCCAAGGTAGCCTCCAGCCTGGTTGTTGGGGCACTCTCATGGGATGTGGGAGATGTGGGTTTGGGCCCCTCGGGCTGAGGCGGGAGAGGAACCCGGGCCTCCCACTTCCTCAGCATATACTTTGAATACCGAGGCATTATATAATAAAAGCTATCACCACCTTTTCTTCTTCCTGCTTTGTTTTTAAAAGACTGATCTGTGTGGAGTCTTTTGAAAGAAAGGGCGTAGGTACCAATCTCCAGGAGAAGATTCCAGACAATGGATCCCAGGCAGACAGGATTGCCTCACTCCAGCCTCAAGGGGCTTTTAGTGCAAGAGAGAATTGCAGATACACCCTTGTCCCTCCACTTTTCCTGTTGCTTCAATATAAGCAGCTGCATGCTCCCTTCAAGAAGATCCCACTGTATCCTGCTAGCTCTGTCGTGTTGAAGTCTTGAAGCACCCAAATTCCACCATGAACCACACAGGGGTTCTGAGTGCGGTTCATGAGATGCTGGAGGCCAGATCATGTAAAAGTCAGTGCCCAAACCTCTCCTGAATTTAACCTTAAATTCTCTACTTAAATCAGCTGGTCAAATCCAGATGAAATGACTTGCCTCTCTGAAAAAATACTGGGGATAGAGGCTAGATCAAGAGGGACACGCTTATGTAATTGCATAAGCAGGTAAGACTATTTTTGTTGCTTTGAAAATCTTAGAAGACTTTAGACTAGAAATAAATGTCCACAAGTAGCCTTAATCATTGCACTCTGAATACTCATTTGAAATAGTCTTGGCAATCAGTTCTGATGTAGCTCTGGCTGGAGAAGCCCAGACAGTCCCAGATGTCTCTTTGATGCAGGATCACACAAAGATTCAAGTTTCCATTAATCGGATGAAGCAAGATGTTCCTTGCCCTAACTGAGGGGGAAGAAGTCCCTGTGTCCCACAATATAAATGTGTTGCACATGGTGCCTATTAATCAATGGAGTCAAGTCTGGAGCGGCATCAACTCTTACAACTTGCACTCAGCGGTGTGATTATACAAATCCATAGATCTCTTCATATATTCATAAATCTTTCCATGATATTTGAAAAATCATGGTAGCTGGGTGAAGTCCCTGGGGACTGGAAGTAGGGAAATACTGCGCTCATTTTGAAAAAGGGTAGAAAGGAACATCCTGGGAAACACCAAGCTGTCAGCCTCACCTCTGTGCCTGGGAAAGTCATGTAGCAGATCCTCCTATCTGTGCTAAAGCATATGGAAGACAGGAAGAGATTCGGTACAGCAACCCCCAGGATAAATACAGTCTGGGAGATGAAGAGAGAGAGCAGCCCTGCCAAGAAGGACTTGGGGGTGCTGGTGGATGAGAGGCTGGACGTGTCTTGGCAATGTGTGCTCACAGCCATGAAGGCCAACCATATCCTGGGCTGGATCCAAAGGAGCGTGGACAGCAGGGTGAGAGAGGAAATTCTCCCCACCTACTCCTCTTTGGTAAGGCCCCACCTGTGTCCAGCTCTGGCACCTCCAAAGAAGGTCATGGACCTACTGAAGTCAGTCCAGGGGAAGGCCATGAAGATGATCAGAGATCTGGAGCACTTCTTCTAGGAAGAAGTTTGGGTTATTCCACTTGGAGAAGAGAAGGCCCCAGGGAGAACTTACTGTGATCTTTTGGTACTTCAGTGAGGTTTGCAAGAGAGATGGGGACAAACATTTTGGTGGGGTGTGTTGCGATAGGACATGGTGTAATGGTTTTAAACTGAAACAGGGTAGATTTACACTAGACAGAAGGAAGAAATTTTTTACAGTGAGAGTGGTGATACACTGGAACAGGTTGCCCAGAGAGGGCAGTGGCACATGTCCCATCCTTGGAAACATTCAAGGCCAGGTTGGATGGGGCTCTGAGTAACCTGATCTGGTTGAAGATGTCCCTACTTCTTGCTGGCATGTTGAACTACATGGGCTTTAATGGTCACTTACAACTCAAACTGTTGATTGTGTGTAACCTGGTTTTGAAGCACTCCATCTATAGAACGCTATTATTTCCCCTCTTTTTCTAGGCAGAAACCTCGCTCCAGGGGGAAGGAGGCCAACTCATCATCAGGGTCATCATAAAGGATGAAAATTTTTGTTTATTGTGGTAGATACTACGAATCGAAGGAGATCAGCAACCAAAATGAAGAAAGGATGTCACTGTCCTTGCCACACTTCTAGCAAGAGAATTCCCCAAAGGATGGCAAAGGTTCTCTGCAGCCCCTTCATTCACATCCTCATTATCATAAATTGCCAGTGGAGCAATCATTTCAAGGGGTACATTACTCTGGGAGAGGGAATTGAGGCTTTATCAGGTCCTTGAGACAGTCAAGAAAGCTGAAAGGCATGAAATAGAAACCTTCCCCAGGATGTCCTGCATGTCTAAGTGTACATTTGAGGAAGTCCAGCCACAGGAGAAATGGCTGGTTACCCTGGGCCTGGACTGACTGGCCAGATACGATGCTTCATGGACCCTCAGGTAATTTTTGCCAGGTGCTGTGATGAGATGCTGCTCTGATACCATCAGGAGATGCTCATGGCAGAGAAATAAAAGAAAGAAGGTACTATAGAGGATCATTTCAATACCTGACACTCTTACACTTGGCTAATTGTATTTGTTCATTAAGATAAGGATCAGCATTCAGCTTCTTCTACATTTAGGTCAGCCTTCCAGTACATTTGCACTTGCAAGAGAGAGCTGCTTTAATGAGGGATAATGAAACTTGCTACACATTGCATCATAACTTCTGTGTTAATATCATTTACACATGATAAAATGCAAATAGTATTGACCGTCAATGCACAAGCATGCTTAATCCCCTAAGCCCACACACACGCATGTGCTAGAACTGATATCCCTAACAGTAAACAAAGTATGCATCTGTGCCTCTCTCTGTCCTCCTGAGAACATTGGTTTTCCCTAAGCTACAAGGTGCATCAGCTCTACCCACGCAGCCAAATAGGCTGCCACTGGCTCCTCCAGGTACCCTTATTCCCTGTTTGCACTTCAGAAAACCATGACAATGCAGAGACCTCACTGTAAGCAACGCTGCCTTAAACAGACCCACACTCTGCGTTGCAGGCATTCAAAGGGCATTTCTAATGCATAGCTCCAGTTGACTCTCCCAGTGCATTTTGGGTGTCCAAGGCCTGCTTGTCCATCTTCTGTAGGCACCCTGAATTTTGAAATAGACATCTCAGCTAAATGACAGCCGGTAGAGATGCTCAAACCCTTCTTCATTTAGGATTTGTGCTGGTAGAGAGGTACCAGCATACTCTTGTACATCTGGGTTTTGGAGTTGGAAGGTAGTACAAAAGGCAAGGTATTAAGCTGAAGTGGGGTCAGTTAGTGACTGGCCATCTTCAGTGAATAAATGTTCCCTGAAGGTTAAATGGGCCCACACAAACGCCAAGAAATACAGATTGAGCACACAGTGAAAGTTAAATCTATTTAATTATAATTCTGTTGTGGGAAGTTCAGCTCACAATGTCAGAATCACTAAACCCCTTTCAGGTACCTTAATACCACACGTTAGTATTTCGGAGAGAAAACCCTCTTCAGGTTGCACTATTGGTTGAGAGTACTACCTCTGAACTGTATGATTTTAGGGGCATTCTGTATCTCTAGTTCCCTGAGAGCTGCAATATTTTTTTGATCAACTTTTCCTACTCTTTGAATGTAAAAACTCACATTAGTTCAGACAGGTGAAGAATTTTCTTTGGAAATTTCTCACTCACCTTATGAAACATATTGCAGCAACTGTTAGCCATTTCTATTTCTCAGTGCTATCAGCAAAGTGCTGCCTTGGGCTTTAATGATCCAGAAAAATTCAACAGACAGAAGTTGTCTGGAGAAACCGTAGATTTGTGTAGGACATGATCCTTGGGGAGGCATCCCGCTGGTGAGGAAACTCTGAGGAGCAGCTGAATAAGCTCAGTGCCTTTGAAAGGCACTCTTCTCCTTTGATTGCACAGGCTCTTACTTTAAGAGGGCTGCTTCATGAAGCTAGTAAAATTTAGTGTCATGATGCCTACTGGCTAAGTCTTGCCACGGACAATCAAAGACTGAGCAAATGAGGTTTGCTCTCCAGAGAAGGGAGGTGTCCCACCCTTTGTCACCAGCTAAGCCTGACATTCACAGGGCTGGTCAGAGAGTGATCAGTGTTGAATACAGATGTGCCCTTTAGACACTTCTTGGCCCATTCAAAGCTTGGCACTAGATTTCTGTGTCTACCTGAAATCACACTCTATTCCCTCAGCAGCCATGAGGTCAAAGCATTTATTTATTTAATACTGGAAGCAGATGTAATTCAGCATTTACTATGCTTTCAGTGCCTTAGCAGCTGTAAAGATAAGTGTGTGCTAGCAGTGTTAGAAAGCACAGACTGTACTTCCAAGATACAAAAGAGTGCTAGTGCAGGGGCAGCATCTCCTCCAAGCAGACCAGGCAGCCCATGGACCCTGTGTCAGTCAAGGACCTGGAGACATGAACTCCTTAGAGCAGCTGAATGCAGACTCCTCTCAACCGGATGTGCACTCAGTTTGAGGATTATGTATGTTAGATCATTGCTTTGATACCTTCACTTACGCAAAGCCTTGGCTCTATCACTTCCAGCATAGTCAAACTTGGGTGAATCAGCCTCCCTCAGACCATGCAGCCTGATTCACATGCTAGGAATCCAGCCTCTCCTTGCTGCAGAGTAACCAGTGGAAGCTCCAGCAGTGGAGTTACATTTACTGTCAGCTCTGAGCATTTTTGTGTGCAAACCTCAGGGGTTTTTTTGAACCCTGGCTGTTGTGAGTGTGCCCTGGATTGCTCCAGCTGACTGGATTTGTAAAAGTAAGACTGTGTGCATGGAGGGTGAGCTTGTGCTCCTAAGGAAAAGAAGTGGAGGTCTAACTTACTCTTGTAAGACTTTCATGTCTCAGGATTTGGCAGGGTGTTGCAAAAGTTAGAGGGTGTGAGCTCTGTGCTGCAACCAGCCACACTTTTTGGTGCGTGTGTTCCCCAGCATGGCTTTGTCCCATGAGGGCTAGCAGCCTCCTATGTACTGCAGGGTGTGGCACACATCAGACTGATCTTCAGGGACCATATAGATGAGGCCAAGTGTTTTGGAGGGAAAAGAGTGTTTACCCATGCATCTGCAAGTTGTGCATGACATAAAAAGGATTTGCCATCTGGGTACTAGAGAGCTGTTTCAGAGCTGGTGGTATGTGTGCAAACATACACTAGACTGTGAGGTATGGACATGTGACATGTGCATGTATAAACATATAAACCTGTATTTATGTACGTGCCCACACATACACTGCACTTCTATGCAATAACCAAGTTTAATGCTATAATTACTTATACTACAAACTAAGAATCATGTGCTCTTGTTCTGTTTCTTTTTTTGGAGAAGGTCAACCCATGCTAATTTTAACAGGTCTCCCTTTCTGAGCATCAGTGGGCTTCAGTGCCCCCAGCACAACACTGTGGTGAGCTGGTTTTTGTCCCTGAAGGATGATGGGACTGGGCTGAATAACCATAGTGCTACAGCTCCTCTGCATTTTTCTGCCCAGAGTGATGTTGCTGAAGTCTAACTCTGGCTTCCCTCCCATCATTGTGCCATTATGTCCAAGGCACCTGATTTTATTACCTGCCTTTTGTGTAATTCTCTGGACTCCTCTACAGCAAAGACTCACTTACAGGCAAAGAATGCTAACATACTCTTTGCTGAAATTCTCATGGATGAGAAAATTAACATTCCCCCCACCCTCATTTTTGTTGTTGCCATGGTCACAGGAAAGGAATTAAAGCATCAAAGCCTTCCATTTCCTGATGACGAATTAAGGAAATTATTAATTTGTCTTATAAAAAGGCAGGTTGTGTCTCTGCAATTAATGTTAGAAGGCTCTTCATGAGGGGAATTTCAGCCTCCTGGGCGGAGAAAGCTAAAGCATCTGCTTGTTCACTAGCTTAGATAGATGCTAAGCTAGGCTATGGGAGTCTGCGCCATAATTCCAGCCTTTATTAGTCACTCCAGATACTATTTGGCTGCCTAGGCAGTGGTTTCTTTGGGGCACAATATTAAAAATTCAAACCCCCCTACAAATTAAGTCCTCTCCTTTATCCATTTTTTTCTGCTTCATCCATCATCTCTCAGGATTTTTTCTGTTGCAGGTTGAGGAAGAGAAAACCCAGGGGTAAAAGCTACTTGCACATAATTGTCTTTGATATGTTCCTACTCATCTCTTGTCCCGCTTTCCTGGCTCCCTGGTGCACAGCATCTACCTACTGGTGAGGCAGCTGTTTACATGGGAACACTTTACAAAGGCTGGCTTCACAGTGGAATGTGTTCTCCCAGGGAGCTGCAGGCTTGGCCATGGCCACTGTAATTGACCCCACATAAAGACTCAGTCTCATAAAGACTTTCTGATGGATCTGGGCCTCTTTTACCGGATACAACATTTCTTGGTGACCTGTCCTGGCTGGAGCCGCCTATGCTTTCAGGAAAAAATGGGGAGGAAAATGCATTACCCTGTCTGCTTCTGGTGTCAAAATTCTTTCTTTTGCTTCACCTTTTCTTCTCTATTTCCGTTTTTTGATTCTAAACTATCGCAGAAAACACAGTATTTAATTGCAGTGTTTGTCTTCAAAATTAGGAGAGAAAAAATACCAGCACCAAAACAGGGTAATTTTGCTCTTGATACTTATCAAAATTCTCTTGGCTCCACGGAGAGTCCTATTGTCCCAGTCTTCTTTTCAGCAGCCTCTCTGAGCTTAAAGGTGCTGCTTTGGCCTCCCACGACCAGCAGTGGTGTTGTCTGATGACAGAACCCAGCACGCCACGCAGACTCTTAAATTCATCCTTTCACATTTCTTCTTGTTTCGTTCAGGTAATTTGGTCTCTTTATTTACTTGATCCCCTTTCCTTCTTCCTAAAAGAGAGTGTCTTAGTGCTTCCCATTGAAACCCAGGGAAGTAAATTTTTGGAAGATAATAGCTGGTGAGCAAGTGCCGCTGGGGCAGAGGTGGCTGAGCAGTGCTTGTGACACGGAGCAGTGCCTCATGCTAACCTCGTGGCTCGTCCCTTTGATATGGTGTCTGTCAGGTGCTGTGCTTTGCCTACCTTGCCGTGGGAAATGAGGGAGCTTGTTTGTCACTTTTTCCTATGCTGACAGGGCACAAAGAAGGAAAGGATCTTTTCTCTGAGTGGTAAGCTCCCGTTTCCCTTTGATCTGCTTTATGGGAGCACCTTTCCTCTATGAATGAAAAAAATGCCAGGAGTCCTTCTTGGAAATGATGAATGCAATTTGGAAACTCAACAGGAGTTTGCATACCTGCCATATTCCTGTGAATAATACAGTGCTGCTCTCCCAGAGACCACATCCAGACCACACTCAGCTCAGATATCTCTCTTGAAGACACTGCTGCAGTCAGGAAGACTCCTCCAGCTGATGCAAAGATATGAAACCCTTGTTCCCGGGTCTGATGGGTCTGTAATTAAGAGCTTTAAAACCAATGTTGTAACACCATGAGGGACATTTCTTTGGTGTTAAGCATGTTAAATGACCTACTGCTCTCAGATGCTGAGCTATAACCCTTAAGGTGTCAGTTGTTGGGGAGAAAATCCATATTTACCTCTCCGTTTGTGCAATAGCCACAGGGCTTGGTGACACTGGTGTCACAATAGCACTTTGACATGCAAATGGACTGATTTACAAACACAACAAAAACCTAAAAATTCTAAAAAATGTAAAATATTTCTCCATGTGTACCCTGGTTGTATTTATATATTAGTTAAGCTCACTTTGAAGTGTTCCACAGTGTACAGACACCATTTATTTTTCCTCTGGTCAACAATGCGTATACAATGTGCAGGGTTTAAAGTAGGTCCTAAAAGAGTTTACCTTCTCCACAGATAGCCTTTGAGGACTCAAAAACACAGATACCATCTTCTCTGCCATGCCTTTTCTCTCCAGCTGAGCTGAGTAATTGAGTTGGTAGCCCAGGTGGCACCTCAACACCTCCACAGCCTCTGATACTGAGCTTCTTTTGGCCAGCCTGCAGCAAGTATGCATTGTGCTCTGCTGTTGATCCTTATTTTCTCCATATTCAATACCAGAGGGTCATAATGCTCACCATAATCTCTCCTTATGCTGATGTGAGTGTCCAAATGCTGGTGGCCTCATGCAGATATATCTTGGTCTTCAACATCAGGGGTGTGGGGAGAGAAAGATTTATCTACCTAAAGAGAGGGAAGAAGGAGATACAGACATCATGCAAAAACCCCTTACCCATGCCACAGTTTACATTCTATGAAAGGAATGAAGGAATGGAGAAGGAAAGGAAAGAAGGAATTAAACTTACATGTAAATCCCTCTAAACTTGAACTATCCACTGTCTAATTCAGAAAGAAAAAATTTATAAATCCCGTCTTCCTATATCTGTCCTTCCAGACCCTACAGAGACAACCACAGGTCCACAGGGGAAGTTTGCAAATGTCTTCTGCTCTATAGCTGTCCTGCTGTTAGCAACACATGCTTTCTAGGGAACATGGAGAATGCTATGTGCCAGAGGAAGGAAGGAAGGAAGGAAGGAAGGAAGGAAGGAAGGAAGGAAGGAAGGAAGGAAGGAAGGAAGGAAAGAAAGAAGGAAAGAAGGAAGGGAAGTTTAAGTGCATGACTTTTCAATATAAATACTGGAAATTGGTTGGTTACGTCAAGAGAAAGACAGATTACATGGGAAAAAAGAGCTGGTATACTGAGAAAGGATGATTTCTTAATTTTGTAGACACAACAGCTAAAATTTTTTTTAAAGACCACAGAAAATACCATAAAAGTGTTGCAGCCTGATTAAATGGGTTAAATACATTGGAGGGGAAAAAATGCAATTTCCTGCTCAATTTGCTACAAAGAAGCCAACCGGCAAAATAATGGCAAAAAATATAAAACTCTTCAGAAAGACTTGCCATGGCACATGGGGTGCCACTACTGAGGTACCCTAGGCTTTCAGCAACAGGAGGGTGAAACTGGTTCCTGTCCTGCACCATAACATGAAGGATGTTATCAGAAAGCTGCTGGTTTTGTGATGGCTTGAGCACAATGGGATGGAGGCAGAACTCATGCTTCATCAATCCCTTGATGCTGCTGTTCCTGTGGAAAGGCAATGGGAGGGTTTTGGCTCCATGCAAAGGCAGAAGTTGTGTGCATAAAATAATTGTGGCACCAAGAGATGCACACAAGAGTGGTAAGCAGGCACCAGCTGAGGGGAGCTCCCCCTGTCCACCTGCACATGGATTTAAAGGTGTGTAATTGAGGAGGTGTAGTAGGGAAGCACACCTTCAGAGAGGTTGCTGCTTAGGAGAGGGTCAAGAAAAGTCACTCCTGAAGGACGGGACGCTAAATAAAAATATTCCTGCTGCCGACACAGATAGTGCTGCAGACTGTAAGACTGGGATAGCCAGTTTAGAAATATTCATCTTGCGCAAGATGGATAGAAATATAATCTGGTTAACACCCTGGGTAGTGGGGAGAGACTGAAGATGAAGCTGGATGTAGGATCATAACACGGTGGCTGTCATCTTGCTTTGGCAGTATTAAAAATCCTTCCATGGCATTGCACTAATGCAGACACCAGTGTTGCTGAAGATTTAAAACTCCAGATGGATTGGAAAAGCTAGGATAGGGGCTGGGTATCTGTATAGTACCAGGAGGAAGATATCAAGCACTGCAAGAGCAGAAAAAGCCAGGCAGATTTATCTATACTGAAGTTGGATTAGCACTGCTGTGCCTCTGCCCAGCACCTGAGTGTATGGCCCAGTTCAGGTCAGGTACATTCCTATACTAGGACACCTCTTGAAGCACCCCAGGTGCCTTTGCTGGGGAGAGAGCCAGGCACCTCAAGTTAGGCAGGTTGACTAGGGATTCAACTATGTAAAATATTCAAGGAGAGGATCACTGGATCCCGGGGAACGTGAGTCATCCTTTCATATTTGGCACTCTGGGTCCCACCACAAGAGCGTGCTTCAGCACATAGCAGAGAAACTTTCATGTCTTGGGATGTGGCAGGGTGTTGCAAAAGACTGTCATGGATATTATCTCAATAGCGATTTCTGGCCACACCAAAGTGGTTGGTTTTGTAAAAATGGTTATGATAATAGTTTACCAGGTTACTAATTAGTCTATTAATTTTGAAATGATTCAGAACAAGGTTGAAAAATGATGATTCATATGTATTGTTTATCAAGAATGATTTCAGAGAGGACAAGTACTTCTTACAAATATACCACATTATGAAATCAATAGAGGAAGAAAAAATAAAAACCCTTCAGAAAGTAATAAAAAACTTGAGGAACACCATTCACCTACCAGGATAAGACAAAACAGATCCCACTACATGCTCAGAAAATTAATATGAATGACATGAGAACAAACTGCAGACATAGCATTCACTAAGTGTTGTAAGAAGAAATTAATTTACGCCTCTCATCTTCTGCTCTTACTATCAGCTACTTTTTTTTTTTTTTTGTCCTGGTGCATGGGTATACAAATTGCCATTTAAAAAGGGTCGTCTCCCTGATTTCTCAGTCTCTAATCCTAGTCCTGTGTTCAGATGTAATGCAATTTCTCAGTCAGATTTCTCAGTGATTAGAACCCCTCCCCACAGACAAGTTCATTGACAAACTCCAGGAATAAGGGCAATGGAAAGACTTCCACTTTGGTCCCAGTAAGGTGTAGGAGTATTGCTGCTGGGAAGCTGAACTTGAGGTTCATTTTGCAGCTCCTGATGTACTGTTATGACAGAAACACAGAATGGGTCAGGTTGGAAGGGACCAGCACGGGGTCATCTGGTCCAACCTCTCTGCTCAAGCAGGGTATTCTTAGAACACACTGCACAGGATTGCATCAAGACACAATCACATTCCTATTGCCCCTGTTGCTGCAAAATGCCTGCTTTGCTTGCCATGCAGAGCAGCAAGGGCGGACACCCTCCCTGGCTGGAGAACCTGACTCCCAGCCCAGGTTTCCCTGCCTGGTAAGTACACTCTAATTTACATTCCTCCCAAGTTAGTAAGCTCGAGCCTAGCCTTGAATCCTTCTTGAAAATCCTGGACTGATTCATTTTCCCCCTGAAGAAGCTCCTCATAAACTCTGGCTCACCCCACATACATACATTTCATTTTAATTAAAAAATACCTTGCTGGCATGACAAGCTATACAAGTTTTGCTAAAATATTAAATAATAAAAAAAACCCCTCTGAACCCTCAGGTCTCTGTCACAGAGAGATACAATACATCAAACATCTGTCCAGAACAGAACTGAGGATAGTCGTACCATTTGGAGGTTTAACTTCTTTCCATTTATCATTGTGACGTGTTTCGGATTTGGAGGTAAGTTCCTCTGCGGCATGATCATAGGTCACCTTTTTCTTTTCCCCCATAGCTGTATGAAAGTTTTCCTCAATATTTTTTTTAATGGAAAGTCTTTTACTACTTTAAAATATAATTTTTAAAAAGAGAAAAACTCCTCCTCACATTTCCACCTGTTTTGGGCACAGAAATAGGATGCTTTTCTCCATTTCAATTCCTCTCCTATCACATTAGTTGTGCAGTGATTTCTTTTTAGTTCTGCACTGTGCTTTGCCTCTTCCAATTTCAACTCCTCGTTTACAGTCATTGATTCTTCATATGCTGAGGATCTACTCCAGGCTGGCACATTTCAGCCTGTGAAGCTATCCATTAGTCTCAAAGCGCTCTTTAAAACTCTTCAGCAACTCCATCTTTGGGGCTTTAATATATCTGTGACAGTGACCTGCACATAGTTTTGCTGTAGGGTTAGGTCTGGAGATGGAGACATGCTCTTGCTCCACTTTCTCCAGAGTCCCAGGCTCCCTGTCCCAATGCTGGGGGAGGAGATATAATCCACAGAAAGTTGTGTGATGTATTGAGAGCTGTGTAGCCAAGTCCATAGAAATAGAGAGCACTGAGGTGGGGTGTAGGTACCACCTCTGGTATGTGGGCAGGCACATCCAGCTGCTGGGGTTCTCAGCCAGCCTCTTTTTGGGATGTTGGAAGAGAGCAACTGAGACCAAGCAGTCAGGGAAAGGTGTTCTGTGATGTAAACCAGCACAGGATGAGTGCTACCGAGGTGTGTTGAAATGTTGCTCCAGCTGGACAATTAGCCTGATGTTATAAGCCCTCTCTGAAGATGTTACCAGGGCATCTTGGCATTGTGCTAAGTGACCACTTCGGCTGCAGCCCATAGTCTGAGGGTTCAGACACCCAGCAGAGACGTAAGGGACCCGGTTGGGAATTCCTAGGCAGCTATTTCTGCTGCCTAGAGAGTACTTAATCACAAGGTGCTGGGGGCACCTTGGACTGGAGCACCTTCCTACCTTCTCAGGCAAGGCAAGTTACTGTGCAGAGAAGCTGTTTAGTTATGTGAGACCAGGGAGGTGCTGAATGCAAATGCTGAAGGGAGTATGTGCAGCGTGCAAGTCACTGGGTTTGTCAGGTGTTGGAGTCCTACTTTTGTTATGTGCAGATCCTCAGTTGTGATGGCTTTTTTCTGCTGGTCTCGGGGCTTGGCTTGGCTGCAGGGCACCACATGTTGGAGCTGCTGGGGTGCTGGACATTCAGGGCTGAAACCAGGAGCAGCACAGTTAAGTCAGTGCAAAGCTGTGCTTCAGCGACTCAGCTGCCCCTCTCAGCCCAGCCTTGCTGACAGAGGTATACCACTCTCAGTTCCATTACTACTTTATTACATAAAGATCTTCCCACTGTACTTCAGTTCAAAGTTTAGGCATTCCTAGAGGTGTCCCCAGGGAATTTATCTTTGTACCAGGGTGCATGTTGATATAACTTCTTCTCATCCAAACTAATGTTTTAATCTGTTTTTGAATGTCTCTTTCAGTGACAGTCCTCTGGAGTGCATTTCTTGGCCATACAAATTCCTTTCCTGTTCATCCGTGCACTTAATTTCAAGAGCAAGCCACCTTCATGGCAGAGGCATTCCACCTGCGAGCCATTTTGATGAGGTTTCCAAAAGTGTGGTCTAGTAGATTTAATATTTATTGTTATTTGTAGGGTGTTTAATACTTATTTATTGCCTGTATGGAAAAAAACGTTTGAGGCTTCCAGTAGCTCAAGAGAACAAAGTCCAGCTAGACACCATTAACAGACTGCATACAAGAAGAGGAGGAGGAAGAAAAGCAGTGAAGAAATGTCACCAAACTGACATTTCTTACATGTTTTCGTAGTGAAGAAAAACCCAGAAGGAGGAACTGCAAATAGTCTTATCCACTGACTGAAATCCTGAGCAGCACTGTATATGGTGAAGCAGGTAAGACATTGCATTGTGGAGAATGACAGTGTTAATTGCTAAGGGAAGTTTTCCTGTTAATCCTCACTGTTGAGTTAGAAAAATGGTACGGGCTGTATGTGACTGACAGCGTGGCCATGACCTTCTCGGTTTCTATCTCCTGCACCCAGACCTCAGTTCAGCATGCCGTGGTCCCTCAGCCCCCTTCATTGACCTTGATAAGTGCCCATCTGGAGACTTTTGGGTGCCTAGAGAGGAGGTGAGAAGGCAGCTTCTGGCAAAGCTGATGCCTTACAGCAGAGCAGGCAGCTGCCAATCAGCCATCCAGGGGCATGAATCCATGTGGATGTGCTTGGCTCACGCCTCTGTTGAGAACCTCTGCACCAGCCTGCCTTTCTAGGGTGTTGCTGCTTGAGGCAGCAGCCCTAGGTCCTCCTCACGGGCTTCTGTGACCACAAGACATGGACTTAACATAAAATAAATTTTTAAAACGTTTCTTTGTGCAACTAGTCTCCTTGTGTTGGAACATATCCTGGGTTTTATTCCAGCTAATGTGTCATGATTGTAAATATCCATACAAACACTAGACCATTTTTAAATCCTCTTTTTCTAACCTCAGTAGTATCTGTGGCTTAAGGTCTCACACATTAATTATGTGTTGTGTAATAAAGCATTTCCTTAGCAGCTCCTTAATTTATACAGCAGAAAATGTCTACTGGGTAGCATTTCACCTACCTTGCCTGTGTTTCCTATTATTAATTTACTCTCAAAACTGGCATCCCAATTTACCTGTCAAGCGTTTCTCTCCCTCTCAAATGTTCTCCCTTGTCCATTTTGAAGTCAGAGATCATCCCTGAGCATGACATCAGTTTCAGTGGATGCTTCTAAGTCATAGTTTCAACATAATTTCCTAAATGTTTTTGAAACAAGTTAACCTTGGCTTGCTTCAGAGTTTCCTGGGCTCCTGGTGTTCCTGCTCTCTGTCCCTCTCCGTTCTGCTGTGGACCTTTCCCTCCCCATCCCTCAGGGGTATCCTGTGCCCAATACCGTGCAGAAAGTCTTGCATTTTGTTTCTTCTGAGGCTGCTCCAATTACTTCACAAATGACAATTCTCTTTGAGATCCAGAGTCTTGTCCATTTTTAGAGAAACTGACAGGAAGATCAGAGATCTTTCTGGAAAAGGGATAAAGCAAGGGCACCCTTCTCAAAGATTCAAAGGAGTTTATTGAGCAGTGGTTTCACCCTGCTTTCCAAGCTCTGGGGTTTATGTAATGATGGAGAGTTTCAAAATTTCTGTTTCATTGCATTACTAGAAAAAAATTCAAAAAAGACAGTGGTAAACACATGCTTGTTGCTTCTTTTATAGGGGAGGTGCAAGGAATTTGCCCCATTTCCCACTCTGCACTGCTGTTCAGAGACAGAAAACTTTACACTATTATCAATTAAGTTATAAGCAACGAGAGGTACTGATGAATTTTTTAGGCTCAGAAGAGTTTTTGTGCTGCACTAATGGCAACATTCTCCTCCATGCTGCATGGGCTTGGCTGACAGTGTGGCAGACCCAGGAGTTTGGCTACCTATATAAACTCTTGCAAAAAATACAGTCTGATGATGTTTTCTTGTGTGGTATGATTTTCATTCTTTTGCCCTTAAATGGCTGTAGGTGTTTCCAATTAAAACAATTTTGCAAAGAGTTAAGATAGTTGTAAGTCTGCAGATATTTCAGATGCGAGGTTCCCATCCAGATGAAAATTTAAAAACAAAATTTTGTGCAAGTTTCAGTGTAGGATTTTTTTCTGGGTTTTCTTAGTGTTGAGAAGTTTGAGTCTCTGACTCTGTGTGTGTGTACACGTGCATCCGTGGTCTCTGCTATTTCAAAAACTATAGTATTGAGAAAGCATAACCTTTTTACAGACCAAAGTTCACACAAGTTTTTTTCTTTATCTCTCTTTATCCATTTTATTTTTATGTATGATTTTAATAGCTTCACCCCTAGCTGTAAATAAATAGATACATAAACAAGCAAAGGCTGGGGTTTAGCGTGCTGGGAGGCGTGGACTGAAACTGGATTTGTGTGGCTGAGGATCTATGCACCGAGCTGAACGTAATTGCCTCTAGTTCCTGTGCACAACATCTAATTTGTGGATTTAAAAGTCCATAAGTGCTCATTGCCATGATGGATCATAACAGCTTTTGAGGCAGTTTTTCAGCACCAACGTGGTAAAAGATATTAATTTAAAATTACTCTGCATACGTGCATTTTTCTGCATCTGTGACAGACCATCAGTACTGACCACTGTAATGAAGAGGTTCCATTATGGACTCTCCTGTGTTCCCAGAGGAGAAATCATGAAGGACAAATAAAGGGAACTGTGTAGACATGCAAACAAATTTTTCCTATTGTGCTGATAGGCTTGAGCTGAAATAAGACAGGAATAAAGTAACCTGGTACCTCTTTCAGGCAAAGAGGGTAAAGTGTGCAAGCTTAAACCCAAACTGGTGCTGTCTGCCACTTCCATTAGCCCCGTTTCAGGCTGTGGAAGGCAGAGGTACAGAGGGTTTTTGTGAGCCTGCCCTTATTCACCACATCTGCACCTAGGTACTGCAGATAGTAGAAACTTCCATCAGGGGTCTCTGGCTAGCAGATGATCTTTACACATCATGCCAGTGATACATGGAAATTTAGAGAAGTCTGAGGAAGGGGTGGAAGCTTTTTCACTCTGTTTCTATAAGGGGCAAATCTGCTACATGTGGACACAGACCTTTGGCCACAGTGCAGATGTGCCAGCACAGTGAGCCCTTGCACAGACATCCCAACTATGCCATAGTGCTAAGCTCCCTGGAATTATCCTGCATGTGTGTGCAGAGCATAAAAGAACCACTTCTATGTGAAAAACAAAAAAAACCCAGTCACAATCTGGTGGCTGGGGCTACACTTTTAGCCAAGCTGCTAAAAGTCATTGCTGCTGGATGCTGTGAAAATTACAGGACCATGTCTGGAGGAGACACATGGGAGGTGGCAAGAGAGGTGGCCCCCTTTCCGAGTCCCTTTTTATGGCAAGTGTCTGTGTAGGACTGAGAGGGTGACTGCATGTGTGTTGCTGGGTGAGGGGGCTGGAGACCAAAAAGGCACGTGTAAACCCACAGGCTGCTGCTGCTGCTGCTGGTAGGAGCTCCCAGTATAAAAGGGGCTTTGCTCAGGGGATCTCAGCCGCCTCTTGCCTAGATAAGCTTTGTCAAGTCAGATGAGGAACAGATACACCTGAAAAGCACAAATCTAATACCTTGGGTTTGGGTTTGTTTTTCAGATTATGAAATGCGGCAGCAGGAGAGGTGAGGAAAGGGGTCCTGAGGAGGCACAAAATCCAAGTGACGAAAAACCAAGCCCTGCTTCAAGGAGGATTTGTCTTCTGCTGTGCAAAAACACAAAGAATCTTGAAGAGATGTGGTAGCTTGAGGGGACAGTTCAGCAACATGCTTCTTTCTGCCAGGAATCAGGTCCTTTCCTGCACTGGCAAAAGCAGCAGACAGCCCCCTCCTTGTCTGCATGGGGATCATTTCTGCATGACATGAAATGAGGCGGAGGGAGAACAATTTTCCCTTCACAGCAATTATTTCAGCTTTTAGTAAATATCCAGGGTATGTGTACAAAATATGTTCAATATATGTAGCACCTGTTTAATGTAAAATCATAAGTTGCTGTGACACCCATGAGAGAAAATAGGTACATACAGCATATTTGTAGTACATGTTGCACAGCTCAATGTTTCTCTCTCATGGATACATACTGTATGTTATCTGTACATTTACAATATGCATGCATGCTTACATACTTATATTTTTCTGTTGAAAGAAGACTGATTTTAAAATTCTGCAACATGAGTATATTATATAGTATGTACAGGTCAGATGACTGTTTTGATAATTTTACAGTTTTGAGGATTAAATTAGAAAAATGTAAATTGCCCAGAGCCTGAGGAGCCTAAGTTTCATATTCAGAAGTAATTTAGGAAGAAAGTCCCCATCATGTAAATGAACTTTGTACTGGCTTTTCTGAACTGAACTTGATTTTATATAAGTATTTAAATATTGCAAAATGCTTATATATGATCTGTTTCTGTCTGAATGTAATGATTTGAATTTTTGAGACACACAGATAACAGCTCTAATGGGAACTCAGTCCCGCTCTTAGAAAAAATTTTTTTTAAAAATGACTCTTGGCAACCGTAGTACAAAACTGCTCACAATTAAGCTTAAATCTTAAGTGTCATGTGCCTGTGATTTAGTGAAAGTGTTTGTGATGGGATGGTGAGGCTGTTCAAGGTCTGTGTGTTGTCAGGCAGACCTGCAGTGTGCACAGCCTTCCAGTGCGGCTGTTTCCATGAAATACTTTCTGTGTGGTATCATTCTTTCCAATCATGCTTTGGGTCATAAGACATGGGTTAATGCATCCTTTCCCAAAAAAGTGCCAGCAAAACCTTTATACTCTGCCCCAACATGGACTGTTCTGTAAATGCTACCTTTTATTAAAGAAATATTTTGGAACAATTGCAGAGGGTTTTTAATAACCTTATTGGCACTCCAGGCTTCTGCCTCTAAAGCCAGATGACTTGGGGCTCTGTAAACACTGGCAGCACTTTCTTCATGTCAGTAGCCTCATTGACTTCAACTCTGTACAGAACCTGTAGCAAAACCAAGAGTGCACCTCTACCACATGAATAGGGCTTTTTTTCCCCTTTAAAACTTTTCACCATACATCAGGTTGTCATAATTTTATGTTATAGGGAAGCTCAGGAATTTACAGGATGATGAGCAAGCATCCCACAGGAAAGCAAAAATTCTCCCCTTGCTTGGTGGAAACCTGTTCACTCTCAATTTGCCTCACAGAAAATCTTCAAGCTGGTCCCAAGCAAGCCCTACATTGAGCCTTGGCTATTGCAATCCTACAGAAGTCAGTAGGACTGAGGCAAGGACAGGGCAAGTTTCAGAGAAGTTTCAGTAGCTTTCTGTATAGGATTCCCTATCTAATGCCTGCTGCAGTCAGGTGGTGGATGTTGTCTGGTGGCAGAAGACACGGTGGTGGTGCTGGTAGTGGTTGCCTTTGGGCTAGCTGAGGACTTAAACTACTGCAGCCCTATAACCACCTGCAGAATCAGGGATTTTGTGGGAAAGGAGGGAATTTTTACCTAGAGGGTTGAATTAAAAAAGAAAAATAAATAAATGGGAGCTGGGTTTAGCCGTTTTGCGCTTGGGAATAAAGAGAGCAGAGCCAACAGAAGGGTATGAGACGGGACAGAAAATGCAGATGACTATGTCTGGAAGGCATAAAAAAGTAATTTAGTATGCATCTTTGTGATTTATCACATACCGATCCCCCTGCATGTGCTGTGATGAGTGTGTACAAAGGCGGAGGGCGCTGAGGGCATGTGGCTACACGCGAACCCGTGAGCGCACAGCAGGGCCACGGGGAACCTGCTGTGCTTCCCTGAGTGCCACCACTGTCACCTTCCCCAGCACCGTCTCTCTGGGGCTGGATGCAGCCATTTGCCCCGGGAGGTGTTACACCAGCACAGTGACAGGGGCAGTGTCCTTTCCTATGCTCCTGTCGGCTGGCATTGCTCTCCCGAGCAAAGGAGCTGGCTTCTCCCACTCGATGGGATGCAGCTGCTGTGGAAGCAAGGCACCCCCAGAACCGACCTCTCTGCCTCCAGCTCCTTCCGTGCAGCACTGGGGAAGCAGAGCCTGCCCTTCCCCTTACTCAACATGCTGCTGCTGCTGTAGAGAAAAGAGTTGTTGCCAATCCCTCCGACCTGGCACGGCTCCCTTGGCATCTCTGCAGCTCCATCTGAAAGCACTGGGGCCATGTGGATTTGAGGGTGTCTGTAGAGGGATGGCAGGGCAATCAGCACCTTCTGGCAGGTGACATGCAAAAAGCCTCTAGTTCCCACATGTTCTTGCCCAATCTATTTTGCAGAGCAAGGGCCAAGACCAGGACTGCAAGTGAGGGCTGCCTTCATGCTTGTTGTTGTGGCTGTCCAAAAAGCTGTGTCAGTAGAAAATGCATTATGGAGTGTGCTACTTTGCCCCTCCTCTGGCTGCATCCTGAGCGGGAGAGCATCCTGCATCCCACGTCCTGTGCCCCACACACCATATCCTGCGTTCTGCATCCCACATCCCATGTGGGACCCAGTGCGGAGAGGACTGGGACCACTGCCTGTTAGCACTGGGTGCACTCCCTCGGCGCTGAGAAAATTAAAGGAGTCCCAAGGTGCTTTAATAACAGGCTGCCCTGCATGATCAGCAAAGTCACAACAAAAGGCACGGTCACCAGTGTCAAGGGAAGGACTCTGTGGTGGCAGATGAGCTCCCAGTTTTGTGCCAGCTCTGAGGAAAAAAAACCCTGAGTGTTTGGAGGGGCAGCATCCACCGAGTGCATCCTGCCTGGCCCAGCGAGCCCAGGACTGGGATGTGCCTCCTTCACAAGCCGGGCTGTAAACAAGCATCTGAGTGTGTGTCTGGCCTGAGTCAGCCCTTGGCTTCCCTCGCTGCTGCCAAGGCTGCAGGAAATTTGGGCGGCAAAGTCCCTCCCAGGACTGCCAGTCTCTTTGTTGGGAGCTGGGAAGAAAACCCGTCAAAGTTGAGGAGGAGGAAAGGTGTGCCGAAAACTGAATTGCAAAGTAGAAAGGCAATTTCGACTTAGCCAAAGAGTCGTGAATTTCTTAGTCGGGAAAATAAAAAGCAGAGTGTGAATCTGCAGCTTAAGAGCCTTCCTAAAAGTGTCAATAATTTCCATATACAAAGAATTTATTTTAGCCCGGGATTTCAATGTAAAGTGATTCAACTACGGAAAGTAGGACCATTTTATTGCTGTTCACAAATTCACATGCATTTATTCTGCTGAAAATTTGATATAGGGCATTTTTTGTATTCCCATTTATCGCTTGCCAAGAAATAATTAAGAATAGGAGCTAGAAGATTAATTTTAAATAAAAAATCTTCTCAAATGAAAATGTCAGGTCATAAAAATTCCTTTTAAATCATAACAGCATATAAATCTTTGAAATTAACCATGTAATTACAATGTCTATCAACTTTTACCTTGAGCTTTGAGCCTCTCTTTTTAATCTCCCATTCTTTTTTAATGAATAGCTATTTTGAAATTAAAAAGTACTGTTCATTACACATGCCCCACTATAATAGGGTTTTTATCATATTTGCTCTATTTAAAAATACTTGCTACTTTGTAATTATTCACATGCCGATCCCTTCCTATATTGAGTAGAAAATAAAAAATGAAATAGAAGTCAAAGGTGCTTTAGAGCTGAATGATTTACACAATTCATTAAGGACGGTGAT
Source organism: Monarcha castaneiventris obscurior (assembly GCA_026261815.1). Lineage (NCBI taxonomy): Eukaryota > Metazoa > Chordata > Aves > Passeriformes > Monarchidae > Monarcha > Monarcha castaneiventris. Next base: position 8,519,654 of record JAMPIT010000566.1, on the reverse strand, counting down.
TTTTCAGTTAGCATCAGATTAAATGGTTACTTACTCTCAAATAGCCCTTGGGGAGTTGAATTGCTGGGTAGCAAACAGATTAAAGTTTGCATTGAAAGAAAAATTGAATTCAGAGGTAATCAATAGCATAATAGGGGCAGTGAGTGGTGCCTGCTGCCTGAAATGAAATTACCATATTTTTAATCTTAATTTTCCACTCTGTTTATCTGACAGTGTGGATGTGCAATCCAAACAGATAATGAGAGAGTGGGATATTGACACTGCTGTCCTCTGGAGTGCTTGTTTTCAGTGATTAAATGCTGTGATCTGTGATTACTTTGTGCAAGGATGTCAGAGCTGCTGGCCAGGACTATGGGAGGGACACAAGCTCAGCAGCTGTAGCTCTCTGGTCTCTCAGGTCCTAATGTCTGAAATTCATTTTCTGCCGGCTATATGGGGAGGGGGGAAATTGCCTCTTTATGTATATACTTCTGCTGCACAAATTACAATAATTAATCCCATTACTATTGTTGTCCTGATTCAGAAACGTTTAATTAGATCAATATGTAGTGCACCCTCTCTGTAAGTGCTATATTAACGAGCTGCCAAACTTGCGAGGAATAGTAGGACATGAGTTATTATACAAAGCATGACTAGCAAAGTTTGGAGGTAAAGTGAATTATCTTTGTGGCAGAAGAAGACGGATAATGGAAAGCGTGATTGTACCAGAGATCCAGCAAAGCCAGTTGGTGCAGATATATGGAAATCTGAAATGTAAATAATACCCATTGTAAGTATAACATCCGCAGTCTTTTAAAATGCAAATGTAATGATAGAGATGTTTTTGTAAAAAACATAGAAGGACTTGGGAACAAAACATGATTTAAAAATTGTGATACATTAACATAGCTAACACAACTGGAATGCAGAAAAATATAATGATGCAACCCCTTTTTGACAAACAACCTCAAAGATTTCTCAATTCTATGAGTATGAAATCTCAAAATATTCCTGGTGTTTGTTGCTTCACCCAAATGCAGTGTAAGCCATTTGCATTTTGATTAGAACCAGCGAGATAGTATGTTCAGTATCAGGGCCTGATCCTGCCTGATAATGGGATTACTGGCATGTAGCAAGGTTGTTTGTGTTCCTCAGTCTTTCAGGGATCAGGGCCTGGAAACAGAATTTAGGAAGCCTTGAAGTGTGTGCATGTGTGTGATGGATGGGTGGGTCACTTGAACCAGAGTATGTCAGGCCTTGGCAGTGTATTTATCGGCGACAGCTATCATGTTCTCTGGAGAATTAGCATCTCTCTAGAATACAACTTCCACGTTTGATTACAGTCTGAATTGAACTTCTCACTTTTCTAACATCACTAGTGGGAGACTCTCCCTGTGCGTCTTCCCAAACCTTTGTATCAAAGATTACTTTGGTCTAAGAGAGGTTATTCTTTCAACCAGTCATTAGACAGCCATTTTCAGGTATTTTTAGGTTTTGCATCCTTTTGGGTTTGTTTCTTTGGGTGGGTGGGTAGGTTTTATATCTATTAGTACAAGGAAGCATGGAAGGCAAGGTTTTACTTTCACGAGTGCTAGATTGTCACAGCTACTGTTGCAGTCATTACTGTCTGCAAGATTTCACCCCTCCTGAGAATGAGGTGCAGCATGAAGAGCTAAAGGACCCCTGAGTGCAGCTCCAAGCCATAAGCACAAGACCCTCACTGTCTGTGAGTGTTTGAATCTTCACAGGGATCACATTCCTTGAGCTCTGCTTTGACAGAGGGCAAGGAGGATACACCTCACAGCAGGCAGTTCAGGAATGCCCAGAAGTCAGATCCACCTCTCCTTGCATGTATAGATGCATGTGCTAGGTTGGTTTCCATGGATGAAAGCTGTAGTCCACAAGCATCCTCAAACTTTGCACCTCTGTAGTAATTTCTACAGACTGGAGCAGGGACATGGGGCATGAGCTAAAATACAGCTGCTGCCTGGTCAGGTGCTCTTCACCAGACAGGGCTGTCTTTGTCCTCTCCCTTACAACAAATTCAAAGAGGTGTCATAACATGCTGAGTCATTCATAATTTTACCTTCCCCTCTCTTTGAACACAGTTTAGATGCTCAGGTGGAAACAATGCAAAGGAGCTTCTTTACCTAGAGAAACCAAATCTCAGGAGCTCTGTAAGACCAAATCCCTGAAGGCTCAGATAAAGTCCTGTGTTACTTATAGGGAGCAAAAATAGTAGAACAGCTGCTACTCCAAGAATTAATATAGAAAGTGGAAATTGGCACAGAAATACCACCCCACTACCAAAAACTGAAACATGGCAAAGTCGTAAAATTTCCTCCTTTGCCTTTAAATAAGTATTTTACTACTTGGTAAACTTGTTCCTACTCTGGAGAAACCAGTTGTAAAAAGGACTTCAGAGGGAAATGGAAGGTAAGTAGGAAGGTAAGTCAGAAAAACACTTCGGCACATGCATGTGTCCCCTGTATGGGGGCTGAATTACACCCTGAGCAATGCCCAAAGGTGCAGATCTGGACTATTCCCATGTAGTTTCTGCATGTGGTAAAAACTTAGCATTTGATAAAAAGAAATATAATGTAGCAAAATGTAGCTCAATGAATGTAAACAGAGATATCTGCAGGCATTTGTTAATCCCTGTTAATATTTTTCTCTCAGTAAATCATCACTGGTCATGTGTCTTGCATGGTGCTATTCCTTTTCCCTCACTTAACGTTTATGAAGATGAAGGCTCTGATGCAGCACTTTTGAAATCTGTGGAAGTTTTATCACTGACTTCTGTGAGAGTGAAACCAGCATCAAAATACACATGGGGGTTTCCCCAGTCTTAATTCCCTGTTTTGTGACTGACCCAATGAGAATGGAACAGAGCCATGAAACCGGTTGCTTTTTTAAAGACACTCTTAATTTTGTTGTTTTGTGTTTGTTGGGGTTTTTTTTCAATTTCAAACCTTGCTGTTGGCTCAAATGAAGTAATTAGACAAGTATTTCTAGCACAAATTGTCATGAATGCTAAATTATAGCACCTTTTAAAAGGAATACTTAAATATGACCTTGAAATTTACTGGTGTAGGGTTGTTGTTTTTTTTTTTTTACAAATTCTTATACCAATAAAATTGAAATACACTGCAGTGCTTGGAAAGTGAGCGTAAAAGAGGTGTGAGTGAGGCAGAAGCAAATCCAGTTAAATGTCTGATCAAACATTCATGACAGTATTCACCCCTCTAGTAAAAGACAGTATCCAAAATATTCACATAATTAAAACCCATACCTTCAGCAGACATTCAAGATGATATTATTCTCATATTAATCTTTGAACAGTGCATTGAGGTGATACTTTGTCACTTCCATATGGTCAATGACATGAGTTCCCCTCAGAATTGCCAATATCTCACTGAGTCACTTGCTTTACCATATTTCTTTGAAACTGTTTTCTCCTGAAATTACTGTATCTGCTGTGTTTGTCACATCCATTAATATAAAATACAATGAATTTATATTAGCAATATTTTTTAAAATTGCTAAAAAATCCCGACATGAGAAACTCCTTTGATTCATGACGTGGGGTTCAGATTTGCTCTCCTTATTCTGCAAACTACTTTAGATAAAGATGACAGAAAGATGGGTGTTTTCCAGAGAGTTTACAAACCTGCTGAAGTTGAGGAGTTTGCTTGGGCATAGTGAAGTAAGAAACTGTCTAGAAGAGGTATCAGTGGGAAAAGCAGTAGGCTTGCTGTTGTTTCCCATGTATTAGCACCCAGCTACCATTTATGGAAAGTTATAGGCTCAGACGTGAGCAAGACTTAGTCCTCCAGCTTTCTTTAAAACAGGGACATCCATAGTCATTACTGGTCTTTGCATTGTGTTATCTGTGTGTGCATCAACCTCCTTATCAGCACTTCAAAATGCTGATCTCTGGGACTCAGTGATATTGCTAATAAACACCCATTGAAATGGAAAGTGGCTAAAAAACTGTTTGAACTTCTTTCCTGTTGTCTGACTATAGAGGTATAGTCCCAGCAAACGCTGGGGTTTATAAGACCACAAAAGCTTTCTTCTGCCCATGTACCTGCAGTCACCACGCTAAGTATATTGAGCTTCAGAGCACACAAAAGAGAGGCAGAAAATCCAAACCAATCTCTTCCCTTTCACTCCTTAAATCCTGACATGCTCCATCACCTCTTCAAAATAGTGAGCTGCCCTTCCCCAAAATGGAGAAAAGAAATAAAATCAAATGCAAAACAATGAAGGAGGGATAATCTGATCTTTAAATAAGGAGACATGTTGCTTGGGGCTTAAGCAGGGTAAAGTTTCACAATGATGTCACCTTCTTCTGAGAACGTGACCCCCATGAGAGGTGAAGGGTGAAATATAAATACCACTAATCCATTGTGTTTGTATATCTCTTAAATATGTGCCAAGTTTGGCATGGCTGACTCCACCAACTGTCTGGCAAACTAGGAAGTCTTCACTACAGGCTTTGAATGAGCAGTATTCATGGAAATCAAATGGCTGCTCTTTTTTTTTTTTTTTTTTTCTGACTGAAGTACACCTCATTGATGTATTTTCTTTTAAAATAGACCTATTTTTCTGTCTCGTTTCTGACAAAACTGTCTGATTTTTTCAGACAGAAGCAGAGGAGCCATTGCTTTTCATGCAGACAGCAATATCCTCCACATATAATGGTTTCCACAATCCAAAGTTAAAAGTCACATGTGTTAAGTTCACTGTTTGTTTGTTTATTTGTTTGTTTTAAAAATCTACTCCAATCCAAACAGGAATGCATTCAGGAAAGTAATCTCCAGTGTGATAGAGGCTGTTGGAGTGGGTGACTGACAACAAGTCTCTCCTTGCCTGGCTGTCTATGTGTTGGTAAAGTTGGAAAGGAGCTACAATAGTAGAGATTTCTATTTTTAGGAGACGTTCATGAAATATACTGAGAACAGAAAAGTTTTAAGATTTTTAAGGTGTCAGTGATTAACATTTATTTTTTGTTGGGATACCCTTGGAGAAATCTCTGCGTTAGTGTAGTGGAAGCAGAAGTGGAAACTGATTGAGAAACCACTCTCCAAGTTGTTTTTATCATCCTTGTGGCACCTGTCTACTTTTAAGACCAGCAACATATGAAGCACAAATATAGATTGAATTGAAATGATATTTTTATTTAAAAGCACAAATGTTTATGAGCATGACAGCTGCTAAGAGGAGCAGAAGCTGCTGCCCCATCTCAGAGAACAGAAGCCAAACCAGTGCCCTACCACTTGGGCCAGGGAATTTGTTTAATCCAGCATTTCTCTGCAGAGAATTTTCCTGAGATGGACACAGAGAGAAGGGGGATGAGGAAAAAGGGAAAAATAGTTATTTATTTTTAAGCTGAAAGACAACTTTTGGCAGAAATGTCATACCCCAGGAAGCACAGCATTTCCAGGCAGATCCTGCAAAATGCTTTTTTATGAACTTGAGAAATGCTTTTTCGCCCTGTTCCCATCTAGCCAGGTCTGCAGGCAGTTTTGTTTCTCTCTGAGTCACTCTCTTTCTTTCCTGCACAAAAAAGTGTTTACTGCTTTCACTGGTAAGGGCTTTCACAACCTGTTGTCATCCAACCTTTCATCTTTATTTTAAGTAACTCCCCACATGGTTTTGACTGGGCAAAATATTTGTCTTTTCCACGTTAAATTTGTGCACAGGTACTCCTGGACTTTTTGCAGTGCCTCAAAGGGTTGTGTGTGATGATCTTAAGATTATCAATCAACACTGATTCCTTTTATTTCTCTGAGTTCTGCCTTTTCCTTGGAGCAAAGATACTGCTAGTTTCTGTGCTAGTCTGCACAGTACTGGTCATAACCATGTCCTAACCCAGGCTGAGGCTCCTGGTTGGTCCCCAAAATACCAATTCAGTAATACCTAAAGCATTGATCCTATTGCCATGTTCATGCACATACCAGTCTTCACTGCTGAGACTCTGAAGGGTAGAAGCTGTCTTTTATCATCCCTGTGTGCAGGGAGATGGATAAAAGTCACCTAGTAACTCTACTCAGGTGAGTCCGCAGTGATTTTAGGTATCAATGGTCGAAGACATCCGTGTGGGCTAGGAGGTATGACACAGGACCTACAGGACCTGGCCATGAGGACCTGGCCACAGGACCTGCAGGAGGGGCCACGGAGGCTGGCTAAGATTCCCCAAAGCAGGTAACGTGACCCTGTGCACCTCCCAGCTTGTGAACCCCACCACAGAGACTGGCTACGACCTGTGCTAGACGGCCGTGTCTGTGCATGGGTATCCCTCCACACAGGCCAGGAAAGCTGCCAGCAAACAGTGAAAGTCCTCGAGGAACATTAAAGTTTCAGCCTAACTTTTATTTAGCTGTTAATTAAGCCACTGGCTGTGTCTAGACCAGAGGACCTGGGCGTGCTGCCAAGTGCCCGTGCATGGCGTGTACCCACCCTGCTGCATCCTGGCTCCAGCCCGGGGCGTGATGCCCGTGTTTGCTGCCCACAGTGCCCGGCCCCCCAGGAGCCCCGGCACACGCTCATCAGCCCTGAATTTGGGTGTCCACGACCAGCTCTGGGAGCCTCGCAACACACAGCCAAAGGTTAGTGAGGACATGGCCTCTGTCACTGAAATAGAAGATGACTTTATTTTCCAAATGAAGTCCCCTCAAATGCCAGATTGAAAATGTTGAAAAGCAGTCTTCCAGACATGCTAATGAAACGCTAATAAAATAATGCAGCCAAGTCCCACTAGCTTTGAGAGATTAGGCAGGCAGCTGAACTCAGCCTATGGTAAAATTAAGTGATATTTAATGATTCTGGAAAGACACCAATTATCTGCATTAGCAGAAGGAAAAGCCAAAAGTTGTTACCCGGTATGCTGAACCAAAGATATGGATCAAGCAATCAAATTCATGGACTTCTCATGAGGCAAAACAAAGAGGTTGGTTCACTACTTAAAAGTCAACAGTTTTCATTTGTTCACTCAAGCTGCAGATCTAACTTGGTACAAAAATCATATTTTCTGTCTTGTTTTGGATCAACATATGTTTAAGGATATCTTCTGGGGTGGTATCAACATCTGAGGTACACTCTAGACAACTTCATGGCACAGTTCACTGTGCTTGGACTAATACAAGAAAACTGAAGCAGAGAAAGGAATTATGAGAACTGGTAGCAGGATTCAATGGCAGTTTAAGGACAAGGACAGAGCAAGTGGGAAAAAGCAAGAAACTTGTGCTGCTTGAGTAATTCAACTCGTATCACAGCACTTCTGCCAGGCTGGTGCATAGATCTCAATTTATAAGTGGATGACAAAAACAGTGCATGTTCAGAAGGCCACAGTCACTTTTCTCTCTGAAACTTATGTGCCAGCTAGAGGTGGCACATACCCAGACACCAATGAGAGACAGGAAGAATCTGTTTAAGAGGTTTATCCGATCACAAAACATACATCTAAATTATCATACCTCTAAAAAGTGTCTATTTTTCTCCCTTGACTGAGATGAAATTACAGAGCAGTCATTTCATGTGCAGTCATCTACAGGTCAGGAAAGAGAAAGCTGGTGCAGATATTTGCTGCCAAGCAGAAGGAAGCTGCCCAGAATCTTCTCCATCTTCTCCTCGTGTTCAGGTCTATGCACTGTGCAGAAGCCATGTATTACACCAAGCTCTCTGCTTCCTGAGGACGTCCAAACAGGAACACTGCAGCTGACACCTTCATCTTAGCAGCAGATGCAGACCCTGTGTTTGTTTTGAGGAACAGAGCCTGCCACATGGTCAGAAAACCACTGAGACAGCATAGACAAAAGGATGTCCAGTCATTCTTTTGTGGTTAGTGGTGTGATAACATCAGCCTGGGGCATTGCAGGGCAGCCTCCAGAGGAGACCAAATCAGCCACACCATCTCAAGGCACTCCAAGCACAGCTCATCTGCTTCTAGTTTTGGGCAGGCAGGAAAGTGTCTGTTTCTAAGAATTGCCACCTAATTTCCAGAACTGAAGGGTAGCTGTACTTCAGAGATGGACCCATTTTAGAGATGAAAGGAGAAAGCAAATTCCCTTGCTGTTCATACAGCTGTTCTACCTAAACCTTGTATAATACAGTATTTACTGGTAAGACAGAATTTTTATATCCTGGAGTAAAATCTTACTATCAATCTAAGAAAAACAATCTGGAACTGAGACACCTGCCATAACATTATTTTCATTTGATACTATTTTTCATTTGAGCTTGACTTTAAAAGGACATGTGTGCCTGGGTGTGTTAGAAAAACCATAGATTTAAATGTGGAAAGTGGAGTCAGCAGTCATGAAAACTTTTACCATGTGACAAATATATAATCTCCCTGTAACACCAGACCATAATACATAGCTGGGAACTGAGCAGAAAGGATAAAATCAGTCATTTACAAGTAGTCCCTTGTGTCTTACCTTTATTACAGAAGGACTTTGCATAAAGTCTGTCTTGCCAGCTATTAGTGTGCCACTCTGCAGATGAAAGGGAGGAGGATTGCCAGGCAGTGGGCTTGCTGGACACAGGTTATAATTTCTCTCTCTGTTAATGGTGAGTCTTGTGAAAAAGAAAATTATTCACCCAGTGTGGGGCATGTAACCTACTGCATGTATAGGTTAGCTGTGATACAGAGCCCTAATGATGATGGCAAATGAGGAGTTAGAACAATTAACCTGGACAGCTGCAGGTCCTACAGGTACCACTCACATTTGGATCAATACATAACAGCAATTCACATGCACTTGCTGGACCATGATCTGTAAAATTTTACTGACTGTGGCTGCAGAGATATTAGGGATAATTCTTCTAGGTGCTAGCAGTGGTAGTAAATATTTATATTTATATTATGGTAGTATCCAAAGGAACCAGTAGGGGACCATTATGCATAGGACTATATAAAAAAGAAACTATATAATCCCTTCCCTGTGGAGTTAACCATCTAGAGGACACAAATAAAAGGTAGAAGAATGGGAATAAAATGTATATGCAAATGAGTATAGCAGTGAATTGGGGCAGCTTTGTGAGTTGTATGACTTTTTTTAATATTCCTTTAAGGAAGAGAAAAGCATGAACAATGGTTGCTATCAAGTCCCTGGGACATTCTAGGGGTCTGGAATTAATTTCTGTTTTAGAAAAGTGGGTTTATGAAAATTTTCTACTTTTTTTTTTTGTTTGTTTGAATAGAGGAAGAGGAAGAAGATAGTAATATCATAGTAATTTCTGTTTCTTTGGATGTGTAGACACTGGACTAGGATTTTATCAATTGCAACACGCTAAGAAATGAGCCATAATTTGCAAGTGATGTGCACATACATTCAAGACACATAAGAGATCCAATTGCTGATCACTGTCACATCTGGTTTTCATGCTATTCTCACAGGAATAGCACAGCAGCATCCCACCCCTCTCCTTGTGGGGCTGCATGGGAAGCAAACACCCCACAAGTGTACACACACACCTGATGAGCAGTTCCTGTTCCCTTTAAGAAAAAGGAATCAAAAAGTCAAGGCTAAGTTATGCCTCTCCCCTTTCCAAACGCCGGTGGAAGAGAGGGAGGAGGAGGGTCCCCCCGGGGCGGCTGTAGGGCCGATGGACATTGCCCCTGGGCTGCCACCTCTTGTGGCAGGGGGAGCTGCCCCACTCCCAGACCCGTCCCTGCTGCCCGTGGGAGCAGCTCTGGTGGCAAGTGACCCTTAGCAGGAAAGGAGAGCATTCACATTTGGTATTTAGCTCCTGAGTTTCTCTCCCTGAATTGTTGATTGTTTACCAGTTAAAGTGGAGTTCTTAGGGTGGATATTAGCAAAGAAGGAACTAATTAGGCAACTTCTGTAATCCTGTCAACACTGTTCTGGCTTGCTGGTACAGGCTGAGGCATTTTCACATTTTATTCTTCTTTATTCTAAGCATTTCCCATGTAACAAGGAAGGTGAAGAAAATTATCACCTTTTAAAACTGCCTCCTTGTAACTTAGCTTGACAGAGAGATGAAACTGCTTTTTCCCATGTTTTCCTGGCATAATACTTTCCCTCTTTTATCCTTCATTTCATGGCGACCTGTAATCCTGGAACTGATCTAAAGAGGCCGTATTTTGCATGTATCTGTGTCTTATAAAATGTTTTCTTCATCACTCTTCAGGAAAAAAGTTGTCCTAGGACACTGAGAGCAAAGCAGGGCTTCAAGCGACACAGCAACAGTTTCATTGTTTAACTTAAATAATGAAGGCTTTGGGGTTCTGGTTTTTATTTTTAAATGTTGGAAGTGAAATATGGTAGTGATGTTTGAGTTATGAACAATGTCACTTATTCTTTTACTGCTTCAGAGAATATTATAGCAGTGTTCTGGGCTACAGTGCTCTTAGCTGTGGGCAATATTGGTTGGCTAGATTTGGGGCATAAATAGGTAGGAAAGAAGGATGGCAAGGAACACTAATGCTGGATTGTGTGCTACTTTCTGGAAAACTTGATTCTTGTTTTTTTAGTTTGTCCTTTTTCAACATGACAGGAGTAAGAGTTGATTAAAGAAACAAAGAACATGCACAAGCATAATATAAATTGGCAACTTAGATTTGCATAACTTAAATTCTTAGTTTAAGAGACATAAATAAATAAAGAAATTCCCTCCAGGAATTCAAACAAAACTTCTTTGGATTTTGTATTTTCCACATGATAAACAAAATCCTCATTGCCCAAAAGCAGAAAAAACTTAAAAGACTATAGCTGCAGGAAAGGGAAGAAGGAGGTTTAAGTTTCTGGGACATATTAGAAATTCATTCTAAGATCAGGACAGACATTATTATCTGTTCTGACCCTAAATGGCTTTGTCTGATTGTTTGTTTCTTTTGTGATGGTGCAGAGATCTGCTCCCTCAGAGGAGGCTGTTTAGCAACTACCAGTGGCTCTTCCTAAATTACTGGCAAGGACAGTCTCCCTCTGACTGAGTCAGGTTAGAAATGGATCTCCTCATCATTTCGTCTCTGGATGTTCTTTTGGTGTCTCTGCTTTTGCTGCTGTTTCTGCTTATGGCATGAATCCCATCTCTCTCTCCTGCAAAAGATTGACATTACATATGGGTTTATATACATATATTTTTTAAGTTCCTTTTTTTCTATGGCAAGTTTCTTGTTCAGTCTGTGAACACAAACAGTAACACCTCACAGCTGAAAGTATTACACTGAACCAAGGAGCTTTCTGTTTTCTAGCTCAGAAATAAAATACTACAGGTGTGTCTGCAAGTGTCAAGTGAAAAAAACCAAACCAACACAACAAGACAACACGGAAATGGTAAAAACAGTAGCAGCATTAGAAGGGTTTGATTATTCATATGATAATGGGCAGCTTTAATGTGAACTTTTTACATAGTTGAGCCAGTGAGATCAATTTAATCCGGGTGGGTTATTCTTCTCCTAATGTAAAAGACCATTGATTCCTTCTATTGGCTCAGTGAGGGAGCTCTTCAGCACAGTGGCACACTGAGGAAGCTGGTTGAAAGCCACTGAAACCAGCAGGAGCTTTTTAATTGACTCTGAATCAGGTCCCAACACTGTACATAACGGCTGTCCTTTCACAAAACTTTCTGTTTCTTGAATACAATTGGATTACCTAAATAAAACTCGGGTTTCCCTTTTAAATATTCTGTGTGAATCAGTTCTTTATGGAGAAAATATTTTGCCTGCACTACATTTGCTGTGTGTTTAAAGTCTGAAAGTGTTGCCAGTTATAATTGCTTCATCATCTTTTGTTCAGGTGACTAATTATAATAAAATATATTTTATGCATAAACCAGTATGAGACTCGTTTTTATACATTTCACTTAATTACTTTTTACTGTGACAAATCACATTGTTAGAAATGTACTAACAGATGGGGTGGATTTTAAAGTCAGTATAAATTATGACTCCTTAATTTTTGCAAGTGTTGAAGAATTTAATTGTCTCCATTCAGATTTTTGGCTTAACTCCTGTGGTTTGACTTGTTAGGATTCCAGACATGCAACACAAGGAGCAGAGAATTTCTGGACTGTGCAGTGTCTTTTGGGGAGGAAAAAAGAAAAGAAAAAAAAATCTCCTAAGAAGGAAAGGAAGTTAGGACAAAAGGAAGGTCTGAACAGAAGTGCTCAAAATGGCCCTTCCCAGAGCAAGGGTTAGGATGTCGAAGGGCTCTCATTGAATAGCCCTGCTTGTTAGGGGCAGCAGAAGCAGCACTCTCTTGTGTTGCCCACATAGCAGCTGCAATGAAATAAAGGCTCTGAGTGTGACCCCAGCCCAGGAGTGGGGCAAATCCTTATCCGAGTAGAAAATCAGAGCATGGGTAGCTGCAGCTAGCTGTAAAACATAGTTAGCAGTGAAACGTTTCAGTAAGCCCCTTCCCTTCCCTTCCCTTCCCTTCCCTTCCCTTCCCTTCCCTTCCCTTCCCTTCCCTTCCCTTCCCTTCCCTTCCCTCTCCTTTTTTTGGGATCTAGAAATTCTTTCAGCTTCAGTAATTTTAAATTCAGGTGTTCCTGTTGAGACTTCTCTGGTATTAGCTGCCTTCTCCCCTGTCCTTCAGTCTGCTCCACAGCTGTGTTGCTCCTGACACTTCACTCTCCCTCCCTTCCCCTTCCAGAGCTGGTTTTCCTCCTGCAAGCCTGGGCAGGCGGGCCACCACGGCCAGCCATATTTCTCACCCACTGCTCCAAACCTGTCACTGCTCTTGTTAAACCCTCCCACACTCATCCTTTGATATATCACACACTTGCAGCTCTTTGTGGTGCTCATCACAGTCTTCAAGCCTAAACTGCCTGAGTAGCTCACTTTGTCAGGCAACACCAGGATTTGTTGAGAAAGGTCTCCTTGATCAGGTGATGATTATAAACTGTGTCAGTGGGAGACAGAGAAACAGCTAGGTTTCCATGGGGAGCAAAGTGAGAATGACAGACCCAACTGCCTCCATGTGCCCCATCAGCCCCTCAGGTGATGCCCTGCAACATTTTCTTTCCTGATGGATCTGTGCTTGGCACACTCATTCCCCTTTTGGATCCAAAATTCCCTTGTAGTGCTCTCCAGATGCCTCCTCAGGCTCTCGCCTGAAGAAAGGCTTGTGCTCATGTTCTCCAGTGGGTGGAGGACTTACACCTGTGCCCAAAATGAGGCAGAGATACTATTTATGTTGGCACTTGCTGTTGTCAATGCCACTGATGACCGCCCATGAGGCTTCATTCATACGTGGAGTACACACAATACAGGTGCGTAGAACAAATTCCACTAAGTGTGCCATTCTACTTCTGAAGATAAAACCAGCATTAAATTAATGAGCAATGCCATCAAGTCCTAGCAAGTGATTAAGCTCAGAGATCTGTGGCTATAAGGCTGTGGTGCTGACTAGCAGGTTGTTGTTTCTCAATGCCTGCCAGTTTTAAACTGGTATGAATTTGGAAACCCTGGATTTAGAGTTTGGCTTTGAAAGTTCAGCTGATTAAGAGATTAGGAAGCACTAGTACAGCATCTGCACCCATTATCTCATGATTTAAATGTCCTCTGTTTTACATTAGCTAATGATTTAAGTGCCATTAGATATCTTTGTATGACATCCAGTATGAAATAATCAACTAGCTTAGCATAACATTGGTCCCATCAATCAAACTCCCTGTTCCTCCCACAGCATTGTTAATGAAATGTTGGTAAGAAAACCAACAGACCCAACTATGGCATTAGAATTACGGGGTGAAAGGTGACATTTCATTACTCAGTTTTATTTTTTGTCTTGGAGTCCCATTTCACTTCAACAAAGAGTCCAGAAGGGACATTTGCTCAGAAAATGTGTGATAACTCCTAAGATATCTGTTCTAACTACTATTTGTGTTTAAACTGATTATATAACAACATTAAATGGAGAAAAAAGTCATCATATCTTTTAAAACACACCTGATGCTGGAGCTTGACATGGTTTCTTTGAGAAAGAATCCTGGTAGGTCTTTGTATCCTTGTGTTCCTCATGGTGAGATTGATGTCAGCTCGAAAATAGTAGTTTTAGTGGAGACAAATGAGAATGTTGTTCCTTGTGGGTTTGCCTGACTGATCTGTAGGTGAGGGTGAAAATATGTGAATATAAAGATAGAGCACTGTCACATGCAGGACCACAGAGCTGCTCTCAGGTCTTTCAGTGGAGTCCTCATTAAAAGATAACATACCAGTAAATTAAAAACAAACCCAGTGTTGTTGCACACTGTCGTAATGGGAGGCTAAACAAAGAGGAAGTGAGAGGCATGGCAGGGACCTGGACCATTTTGTCACCTTCTTCTCCATCAGCTGAAGCCTCCAGATGGGCACAGAGGTCTTCTCCCTACATGGGAACTGATGAGGCAATAAGGAGAGGCCTTTGGAGGAGGAAAGAAAGAGGAGCTGGGGCGGAGGAAGGCCCACAGCAACCCAGGGAACAATCAATCAAGAAGGGGCTGGTGATTGTTGTGTGGAGTTATGTTTTGTGAAGTGAATAATAAAGACAAATCCCAGGAAAGCTGGAAAGCAAGCCTGTCTGCATTGCTTCTTCCATTCAAAGCAGAGCAGGGACTCCAACTGCTTGAAGAGTCACCTTTCTTTGAAGCAATTTTAAGGTGAAAATCTCAGGCCTTTGTGCTAACAATTAAAGCTTTTCTAATTCTCCTTTAATTTGTGAGTACTCAGAAGCTCTCAGCACTTCTGCAGGTAGCTGGCAAGCTCTTTGCCATTCTTTAACAAGCTTTTTTTTTTTGCTGAGACACCAGGATTGAATTATTGTAATATACATGGAAGAGGAATATTAATTAATTCCAAGGAAAAGATGATTTTCAGCCTATTCTTATAAGTATCACCTAAAGTACATAAACCCTCATCTGGTACTGGGCTCTTTTAGGGCTGTTTCAGATCATCCTGAAGTCTTTTTCAATCAGGCACAAACTCTATTCTGTGAAAAAAGCCAACGTCTCTGCTCTACTGCCTTGTCCCAATACTGTACTAGGGCACAGCCAGCTGTAATGGCAAGGCTTGAGATTGCTGGTTTTCTCCTCTTTGAAGATTTATATGGTATTAAATAGGGAAAAAATGTGTCCTTCTGCTTGTGAAAAGAAGGACACTTTAATAGGTTCAAACTTTTTTTTTTTGTGGAGGAGTGAAAATGTGACACTGAATTCTGAAAAGTGTTTAATTAACAGCTTGGTTTTGCCAGACTTTTCTAGTGAACTTAGCTTATGGACTATAACTCCAAAAAAGAACTATTGATATGTTAATTGTATATGATTATGAATGGTTATTTATGGCATTGGATCCCTCTGCTAAACCAATTATGCTCTATTTGTGAGATTTGCATTATACTGCATCCATGGCATTTAATTAAACTTCTATTTCTCTTCTTTCTTTCTTTTTGTTTTGCTTTTCCAGCCTTAAATATACGATAAACTACACTAAGTCACGCAGTGGTTAAAGCTAAATCAGCTATTCATTTGATCACCCTCACTTGCGTCCTACTCTGTTTGTTCTGCCCAGAAAATCTTAGCTATGCCCCCTTAAACATTAACTACCCAGCTCACCAGCTCGAGCTGAATGAATTTTTATAATTGCATTTTATGGACTTCCAGAACTAGATACAGCAGTCACTCAAATTCTATTGGTGGAAACCGTCTTCTCTATTTTAATGTACATTTAAATATATTTATATAAACATAAAGGAGATGTTTAAAAACAGTGTAATGGCACAGCATGCTATAATCTGAGTGCTTCTTTTGGTCTCCTTCTGCCGGTTAATAAACAGCATGTAAAGTCAACTGCATAACCAATGCTCTAATTCAGAACATATCAAAAGGTTTGCGTGGGTGAGGTAAATTGGGCTGATAGTGAGTCAGGAGCTGGCTGGATCCCTCATTTGTTCATTCAGAGCATTTTTAATGTAGAATTAATTTTCAAGTAGTCGAATTTTTGCAAAGAAAATGAAATCCTTAAGGGGACAATTTAGCTGGAATCCTCTGAAACACAGTTCAACATGGATTGCCTTTCCACAGCTGTTTTGTGTGGAAAAGGATCTTAGGTTTTCATTCCCTCAACACCTGCTTACTCCTTCTTTTCTTAAAGTGTATTACAGTGCACCTAGTGAATGAGCTGTTAGGAGTTAGTGGAGAAAGGCATTAAATCATGATATGGGATATACTTCTTTGTTACTTGAAACTTGCTTTGCCTCCTACTCACAGTGTTGGGGCCAAAAATTTTGGTTTGGGGCTTTCAGTGGTTGAAGTGTCCAAAAGTGGGATTAAAGAGAATGATATCCATCCTCCCTGCAGTCCCTTCTGTGTACTGCTTGCTGTATTACTGGGGCAGGGTGCAGAGAAATCAGGAATTCAGGAGCTGATCTTCCAGTCCACATACATATACACAGACATGCACATTTATATCTGGTTCCACTGCCCCTGCCCAGGCAGTGGCAAACAGCATAGAGCCTGTTCTTTGGTTTCAGAACATAATAATATCTTCTTCCTGGCCACAATGCTATTCATCACAGCCTTTTGCCAAATAACAGGCCTAAGTGGCCTGGAGGTCTTTCTGTGGACACTGTTCCAGATTCGGTCTCCCAAGGAATATTTTGAAACATACCAGTCCTAGAATATTTTCAGTCTTACTCAGAAAAACTCTCACTAACTAAATTCAGCTCTTGGATCTTTGTTCTCTAAGAACCTGAGTCCCTTCTGTCTCAGTAGAAGTCTCGACAGAAAGGAGTTTTAGCATCTTGCTTGCATCTTAAGTGCATGATTTAAAAGGTTGGCTACACAAAGCAGAAAAAATTGGAAGCTTTTTTTCTGTGTATGATCATAGAGATGGGACAACATAGTTGGAATAATTGTATCAGAAGGGAACCTTTTTAATTATGTTCCTTCCACCCTAAGCAAATAAAGTAGGACCACTGCAAAAGCACTGATTTAGCCTGGCTGTCGGGCAAGTACAGAACTGTTTATCATCATGACATTACCAAGGCAGCCATTGCTAGAACATAGCTTGAAATAGCTGAAGAAAAAAATGTAGCTCTTATTTCAATTGGGACAATTTGCAAATACCCAAATCTTCTATTGTTTGAAGGGTTTATTTTGTGACACAGAACCTATAGTTACTGCACCCCAAAAGTTCTTTTTTATGATTAGATGAAGCACAGACAAATCATGAAAAGACAATTGTACACTTTCTTGTGTTCCTTTATGGGCTTTAAGTGCCTACAAAAAAGGATTCCTTATGCTTTAATTTCTCTTTATTTTTTTGACTGTAAAGACCCATGGGGTAAATGCCAGTCCCACAATCCTGCAGTTATATGGTTACTGTCAGCCTGCTCAAATGATGCTTCCTGTTCATTAGGCGTCCTTTCATCTGACAACAATGTACTGGCTTTGCTGCAATTCTTAGTCAACGCCCATCTCTTCAATAGCCTGTGAATAGTATTAAATAGTGTTTATGCTAGCTATTGTTGCCTTTTGTGTGGTTTGTCTAATTCACAGAGAAAAGTCTGCTTTTGTGGTCTAAGGCTGGCTACGTCATGGCACGCCATGTGCCTTCTGATGGGATCCATTCCTGCTGAGTGATAACATTACAGGTCTCAACTCCTTTGCAATACAATCCAGCATTCTTAACACAGTCAATACACTCACAGGCAATCTAGTTTACTCTTTATATTAAGAGGTTTAGGGAGACAAAGCTCATCTAAATACCTGCTCGTGAAAAAAATAAGATGAATTCAACCGATTTGAGAATTACTTCCCAGCTCCCACACAACTGCACAATGAGCACCAGAAATCAAAAATGTAAAAAAATACTGAAGCTGAGCAGGGAATGCCCAAATATCCCAAGCAGAGTCATTCTGCACACAAACACGGCACATTTTAGCATATAGGGTGGCACTACTGTTCCTAGTTAAGACAAGGCTTAATACTAGAGTCAAAGCGTCTGCTTTTCTTTGCTTAAACTATTCACAAAAGAGAAAGGATGTTGTGCAGATGATTACATTATCCCGTGGCTCAGGAGCCTTTGCAGGGCAGGTATGTTGCTGTGCCTTGGAAGGGCTTTTGATGTAAGCAGATCATTAGAGGCTCAATGTGTAACTGATCCTTGGCTGTCTCTGGCTTTTGCCATATATGGGTTATTCTTATCTAACCGTATGCTCCCTGTTCTAGGTATCTAAAATCTTATTGTTCTCCTTCCCTCCCTCCTCTCTCCTTCCCTCCCTCAGTCCCTCCCTCCAACCTTGTCGCTGTACAGCTGAAGTTGGTTTCCAGCTTTGCCTTGGGAAGCGTACAAATACATACAAATGCAACTGGAAAGTGAGGCTTACGCTGCTAAATAGTGCCATTTGTTTGTCCCAGGAGCTGTTATCCTCCATGCGTCACACTTTGAACAAGATCAAGAGTGGCTTCTAAAAAATACGGCAATGAAAAGAATGCACACAAATAGTAATTACTGCTCTGTAGCTGCTCAAGCTATAATACCCTCCGTGGCCAGAAGCAAGCAGGGAGGCAGGGGACTGGGTGGGGCTGGGAGTGGGTGGAGGCTGAGCTTTGTTCTCTGTGCATCACAGGAGAGCATTCAGATTGCCCTTCTGTTCAGCATAACCATACCTGCACTTCTCCGAGGTATTGTGGGCCGCATCCACAAAGGCATTCAGGACTGTGAAGCTCCTGGCAAACAAGGGGCACTGGGGTGAATACCCACCAACAGCCTGAAGGTAGACTTCTCCACCTGAAGTGGTCACTCTTTCAAGTCAGCTGGAAGAGACTACTTACTTCATCCTCGTGCTGACCTCTGACATTGTACTGTTGAAGTACACAGCTTTTTCTTGCTATTTCTAGTAGATACTGGGATAACCAGAACAGAAATGGACACTGTAGACATCTAAAGTCTGGAAAGCTGAACACTACCCAAGTGTACTTCAGTCCAGGTTCTGCTGTCCTCAGACTAAAAGCTGTTTTATCCAGACAGCATAGAAAAGGCATGAAGTCCTTATTAATTATCTTTTTTATTTTTTAAGCTTCTGAGTGCTACACAGAAGGCAGTCATTCTTTCCATCTTAGAGTGAAAAAATGAATACAAAAATCTCTCATAACAACATGAAAGCATTTCCCGAATTACAGTCCTGACTTCTGAATGAGTGTGTTCACCTGAAATGAGTCAGTGCAAGTGGAAAATGTGTTACCATAAAACAAGGAAGAACCTGACAGTCTGGAGCAGTTGCTAGATAAAAGCTTTTTCCCTGCATTCAGATCACCTTCCTATGGAAACAAGTTGGGCAAATGCTCACCCAGAGTCAGTAAATGAAAGAGAGTCTATGTCCTGCACAAATGCGTTACCTTACTCTGCTCCTGAAAATGAATGAGGTGGGCTGTGACTAACACTTTCAGCAGCAGGCATTGGGAATGAACTAGGGTTGTCAGGAAAGATCATTGATTTTGCAGGACCCATCCAAGTTGTACGTTACTGTTTGGAGAAAGAGCGCTCCCTTTTCAAAAGATAATTTCTCAATGTACTGCCCATGTTTGTGCTTTTGTGCAAGCAATAGTGGTTTCATAAATGTTTTATGTGATCAGGGTTTAGCTATACCTGGAAAGCTGGCAATTCTGACTAGATTTTACAGATACCAACTTTTTTTTTGCCATTAATACTTTTTTTTCCCTTTCTGTTTATGTTCCCAGATTGATTTCCAATAGTTAAAATATAAACAATAAAGGCAACTTCAGTTTTCAAATCTGCAAATAGGACAGACAATGTATGCAACCTCCTCATTGATTGACTCTTCTGTTTTTATAGATTCACCCTCTTGAAAGAGTCATTAAACAGCAGAGAAAATTATTTGTTGCCATTGATTACATGACATACTGCTCTGACATACACAGTTTTTATATCTAAGTTATTAATTATGTTGTTAATGTAATTTGCAGACCACAAGATAAATCATTCAGCTTCTGACTGGATATTACTGGATATATTGCATATATAAATACATCTCTGGGTGTGAAGGTAACTGTTACCAAGAGTAATAGATTAGAAGGCTTCTAGTTTGCCTTATAAATCATTATGAGCTAAGGAAAACTTCCTCTGCCCATTTATTTTATTATCTTGGAAATGCTGAGTTTCTCAACATCTTTGCCATTTATGTGCTACAGTGATGCACATAATCACTTCATTTCAATACAGAGGAAACACTTGCAATTGTTCTGTAAGTGCTCTATCTTCATTCTCTCAAGAATTTCACAGTTTAAGGTTAATAAGCTGCAGTATATAAAAAGTCAAACTTAATTTGTGTCCTCCCAAAGGCTTCACTAAACAATTTTTTCCCTCTTTTGGTATTGGATACCTTGTGCTAGCTTCATTCTCTGTAACTTTCTTTTCCTAGCAACAATTGCCAAGGAATTAATTATGACAGCTAGTGTCACAAATGTGTGCCATGGTTGTCTGCTGCCACTAGTGACAGACTCGTGTTTCAAAGTGGAGGTCTCTGCATTTGTACCAACAAATTATTTTTAAAAGTTCCTCCTGTTTTGCACTTCATTTCAACAGGTCTGGCTCTTTCCTTAATTTCAGAAGGGTTTAGCAGCAACTATTCAGCAGTTACCCTGGGAGCACACTGCAGATTATGCATGCTTGCCTGACATTTGACAGATGCCCTTAAAAGGC
Organism: Monarcha castaneiventris obscurior; assembly: GCA_026261815.1. NCBI lineage: Eukaryota > Metazoa > Chordata > Aves > Passeriformes > Monarchidae > Monarcha > Monarcha castaneiventris. The sequence continues at coordinate 8,499,001 of JAMPIT010000566.1, read as the reverse complement.
TCGGTTTCCTTTTCATAGAGGCCAGGGGGTTGAGGAGGGTGGAGGGCTAGAAACATTTTTGAAGTGAGTGACATATGTTTAAATGTCAAGGTGGTCTTACTGAATCGCTAAGCACAACCCTTGAACACTGAAGCAGCAGGAAATGTCCTTTTTAGCTAGAGCTAAGAATTCACATTTTTTAATATTCTTGATCCCAGAGATGACATAGTCCTTCATTTGGAGAGGAAGCTGAATGCTGAAGACTAAATTTTGTTGCCAGTATATGCTAAGACTCCTCTGAAAGTCTCCACATGTGAATAGTGAATAGTGAATAAAACATGTTTTATAAAGGGGCATTATTGAAAGTGTGAAACCCTCCCTGATCAGCGCTGTCCATGCAGAGGTTGGCATTAAATGTTGGCACAGTAATGATAAACAAAGCCACAATTGCAGCTGGGATAAGACCTGAATGTAAGGAGGAGAATAACACATCTTTAATTAAAGTTTCTTGGCTTAGGAAATGTTCAGCATCTTGGTAACAGGGCTTGATACAAAGGTCTTCAACACCATGGTTGATATAAGAGTGTTAGTGCCACAGTCATTCCCAGATGAAACAGCGAGGTGGCCTCAAAGAAGGGAGGTCATCCTGGGTTTGGATCTGGGTGTACACCCTGGAGGAGTCCTGTCCACAGAAGGATCTACACAACCCCTCACTTCTTCCCTTTCCTTTGGCTCAGGGCCCATGAAAAGGCAAGCTGTAGGCTCAAACTATGTGCAAATCTAAGTTCAAAGGTGTCTTCAAATCCCCAGCGCAGATGACTGGCGAGCCACAGTCAGGAGCTGGTTCCTATATGTTTCAGCAGGTGAAATGCAGAGACCCTAAAAGTTAGTAAGTTGCATTTGAAAATGTGCTCCTTAAATATAGCAATTATTGGGTCTAGAGATGCCTTTTAAAACCAACAGAAGTATTCCTGTTGACAATGAGGATGCAAGTTTAAACCCCTTCAGCAGACATTATGTCTGTTTTTAATGAACTAATTATTTTGAGTACTGTATACAAATTTCATGCTCCTATGGAACTAGCAATACTAGTCAGAGTAAGGAATGGTGCCGGCAGCCCTGGTTCAAGGTTCAGTGCCCAACAGTCCTTATCAATCTTAGACTTGATTTGTCCTGAGTAGATATTGCCAATTATGTCATGGTAGCTGAGGTAGATAGATACATCCTTGGGAGGAAAATAATGGCCAGCATCATTTTGACTTCCCATCTAAATTGAATTTGAACTCAACTCTCTAGAGAAACACAACCACTGCATTAAACAACTGACGGAATTAATGCTCTCATCGATCCTGCTCATCATTACAGATGTGTGCGCTTCCATCTGCATCCAACTTCTCCATCTTAGGGAACCAAACTGTGGCCCTGAATGGGCAGAACATGCTGGCTTTTCCAGCTGTGCAAAACAGTACCAGCCCTGCTGCTGGTCTCACAGTTGCTCTGGGTTCACGCTGGTGTGAATAAGTGGAAGTAGAGGTTGGGTGATGGATGAGATGTGGAGGCGATTTCCCCTTACTTGCTTCAGTGTCTCCTTTTAAATGCAAGTAGAAAGCAGAAAATGAAAACAACAGTGTCAGTTAACATTGATGAATAAGTTTAAAATTCAAGTGAATGTTATAAAATGCATATCAGCAAATTTGTGTTTTGCTATTCATTTGTAGGACACAAATTTTCTGAGAAGAGTGTCTGTAATACACACATAGCTCCTGTCAATCAGATGATGACTGAATGTTTAACAGGGCCCACAGCTACAGTATAGTGAAAGCTACAGTCAAGTATTCACTGGTTGCATCTAGACTTCCCCACTTGGTCACTCTGGAAAAAAGGCCTTTAATCACTACATGTTGCATCTACTCACAAAAGAATTGTTATGGGTTTTTTTCTGGAGAGTTTTGTTAAATACAATTTGGAGATAGAGGATGAGACACACAACATTTCAGGGGTGTCACATTTTTATTCTTGATTCTTCGAAATTTTAGAAGGTTTTTAAAAAGGTCTTTATGATCTGACCAATAATGTATACAGATATGTAAAAGATTTAGCTGCTAATACTGCTATTTTACCTTTTTTTCCTGTTTTGTTCAATTCCCCTTGCCCAGAAGAGCAGATAATTTTTTAAGAGGATTAATCAAAGTAGACATTGATTAAAATGTATGAAAAGAAAGTTTCAGAAAACTAAAAGGGACCTTTTTACTCTATTAGTTTATTCACACAAATTGACTCTGTGACTGATAAGGAGGGCAGGAGGTAGATGAGCAGAGAGGAAAGAACAGCAGCCTAGGAGTGATGACAAAAGGTGCTGGAAGGGTCCCAGATTGTCAGCACAATGCAGGAAGGGAGTGGAGGACAGCATGCTGATATCCCTTCCTATATGCAGCTTGTGTGAGGGCCCCAACAGATGTGAGGAATGAGGCTAAGAAGATGCAATACTGACAAGATGTAAAAATGGGAGGTGGGTCATGAAATAAACCCAGGAGTCTGAGGAAGAGAAACCCTAACATGGGTTATGAATAGATGGATTATAATAGAATGGATTATGTTGGAAGGGACCTTTAAAGGTTATCTAGTCCAACCTCCCTGCTGTGGGCAGGGACACTTTCCACTGGACCTGGCTGCTCCAAGTCCCATCCAGTCCTCTGATAATCTTCTTGTCCCTACTCTGGACTCACTCCAACAGATCGATGTCCTTTTTTACACTGAGAAATTTCTCTGTATTCCTCACAGGTTACCAGTCCTTGCTTCCATCCTCTGTAGGCTTCTTTTTTGTGTTTGAGATTGCCCAGGAGCTCCTTGTTCATCCTTGCAGGTTTTCTGACATTTTTGCCCAACTTCCTTTTCATTGGGTTGCATTGCTCCTGAGCTTGGAGGAGGCCATCCTCGAATATTAACCATATTTCTTGGGCTGCTCTTCCCTCCAGGGATTTATCTCATGATTCTCTATGCACAACCCTGAAGAGGACAAAGTCTGCTCTCCTGAAAGTCCAAGGTCGTGAGCTTGCTGTGTGATCTCCTGCCTGTCCCAAGCAGTGATCACTTCATGGTCACTACAGCCCAGGCTTCTCTTGAGCTCCCCATTCCCCACCAGTCTCATCTTGTTGGTGAGAACAAGGTCCAGTGGCTGGAGTACCTGGAATTCCTTTGTGCTGCTCTCCAGGTGCTCTCCTGCTGACCTGTGATCACTCTCTGGACCCTTGGCATCTACCGCTGGCCCTGTCATCAAACTGGCAGGAGTGGGATGGATTGGGTTCCCCTCCCCCAGCAACATTATTTTCTGTCTTTATCAGCTTGGCAAGCCTATGACTGAAGATGCTTTTGTCCCTCTCTGACAAATGGACTCCATGAGCCCCCAGTAGAATGTTTAAGTCCAGTATCACCTAGCATCAACACCTAGTGTTGTTTAAATCCTTAAAAATAGTTAATTTGTTTGTTCCTGTTCTTTCTCCTTATTAGATTATTTCAGTCTTCATTCTGAGGCTGCAAAACTTACTTTGAACATTCAGCAAAAATCTATTCATATGCTGTTTTCTAATAGACCCTAATTTTAAGAAATTAAATGATCCTCCAAACCTCATACAGACTTCTCTTTCCTCAACATGCACTTCTCACTGAGGCAGTGGCATGGCAAACATAGTGTTGTCTGTTAATAAAATGCACATAGATAAAAGACATAAAATTAACATATCACAAGATTATAAAATCACAAATTCTATTCAGTCTTCTGTTCCATTTGCCTTCCTGTCAGTTATTAATTTGACCTCTGCAAATATTCTTTGCAGTACGTCACATGGTTATAAATCAGCAAAGCCTTCAAAATTGCAGTCAAACCTCCAAAATGCTAAAATAGCCTTATAGTGTAAAATCAAGCATTCAGCTGCTGGTAATGCAACTAAAAGTCTATTGGTCTCCACAGGCTAAGAGAGTAGAATTTTGCTGAAGGTTGCATGGCAAGCATGGAGTGCAGCTGGAGCAGGATGCAGTTTACACGACCCAGAGGTTCCCCAGGTCTAGAGACACCTTCTACCTTCTTGCCACTCGTTGCCACATTTTCTTTCATTCCTGATTTATAACTTCAGTCTTGTTTATGGCAACATTTGTAAATTTTAGGCAAGTCAAACAAAGGGATAGGTGATATATTCCTCAGCATAGGAAATCTGTTGGAGAGGGACCAAATGAGGATCACAGAGATTATTAGAGGGCTGAACCACCTCTGCTATGAAGACAGAGATGGGGTTGTTCAGCCTGGAGGAGAAAAGGTTCCAGGGAGTGCTTACAGCAGCCTTCCAGCGCCTGAAGGGGACCTATAGGAAAGATGGGGGTAAACTTTTTAGCTGGGTCTATTGTGATAGGACATGAAAGACGGGGGTAAACTTTTTAGCTGGGTCTATTGTGATAGGACAAGGGATAACGGTTTTAAACTAAAAGAGAGTAGATTTTGATTAGATAGAAGATTTTTACAGTAAGGGTGGTGAAACACTGGCACAGGTTGCCCAAAGAGGTAGTAGATGCAACATTCAAGGTCAGGTGGATGGGGCTCTGAGCAACCTGATCTAGTTGCCTGCTCATTGAGGAAGGATTGAACTAGACAACCTTTAAAAGTCCCTTTTGAGCCTAAACCATTCTATGATTTTTAAGACCTGTGTAGCTTACTGTTTATGGACTTCCCTATCCACAAAAGAGACCATTAATAGTTTAAATGGAAAGTAAGAGGCAGAACTAAGATTGCTCTTCTTTATCACCCATACATGAAGAAAGAGTGGAAAAACTCCAGCTGGTAGTATATGCCATCTACTATCTAGGCCACGGAGGAGCCCTGCAAATACCACCTGTGGGTGCTATTTGTGACTCTGTGGGTGGGTTCTGTCCAGAGGACAACAGGCAGAAGTGATGTTTTATTTGGCACGCCTGCGCTATAAAGCAGGGATATGGAGGGGTGGCTCTTGGGTGTGTCAAAGCAGAGACGAAATTGTAGCTTCAGTTGCTTGTAATCCGATGCCCACTAGTCCATGAACACCCCCAAAAGTTTACTGCAGTTTAACTATTTGCTGCTTCTCAAGCAAACCACCATAAATGACATGGGACATACCCTCAGCCTGCAGCAGAAACAAGGTGGGGTGTTCCTGGGAAAACCTACACAGAAGGAAACTGCTTAACAAGCAGATTGTTAAACCTGGTGAGTGAATCCCACTCCAGCCCCTGCCCTCAGACAGCCCTTTATAGCAAAAGAACCGTCCCTGCCAGGTCCTCAGGGTCCATACACTGAGTGCAAAAGGCAGCTTCACTTCTCACCTTGCAAATCAGCCCTGGTGTCCTCTTCTTACATTCCTGCTGAATGCAAGAACAGCGGGTATAAAGCTGTAGATAGGCACCTGCAGGTGCTGATGTGCCTCTCCCGATCTGCCTGGAGGCTCTCTGTGTGGATGCTATTACCAGCATCCCTCTTCACCAGCACATTTTTCCATTCATCTTCCTTTAAAAAGTGTTGCAGAGCAGTTAACAGCTTCATGAGGAACTGTTGTCATTGCTAATGTTTAGGGATTAGAAAACGTTAGTTCCGTGCAAATTATACTTAATTAGTGTAGTAAGATAATAATTATTTTTCATTAATAGAGTCCTAAATCTTTGAAAGCCTTAAATACTGTATATCTCATTATGCTACACAGTACAAAACCAGTGAAACCCTTTCATTAATTCATTAATGATTAGTTGGAAAAGCAATATGACAGATTATTTTACATGTTACCAAGTACTATTAGTACACTCATATACACAGCTTAATTTAGAACTTTAATATTAGAGTTTTAGTTCTTCAACCATGGAAATTGAGTAGAAAATTACTATGAAGATAAATTTTCATTTGATATTTTCTTTCAGCCACACTTTCTATCATGTACTACTTCCTTTTAGAATTCACACAATAAGAATAAAAATTTAAATATGTCTTTGACATGCAGTATTACTGGTTTTTTTTTTAACTAGGTATCATTTAGCTAATGGATGTCCAGTTAGGCAAAATGCCAAATTCACAGTGCCATACTTTTGAAAGCAGTGAATCCTCTCTCAACTCACCTGAAAGACCAGGCAGTTAAAAGTGTAAGCCTTAAGCAACTAAATCAGACCTTAACTTATGGACTTCTACACTTCCCTAAGGAACAAATGCCAGGAAAATGAGGTTAAGTTTCATGAAAGCAAGTTAATGAACATCATCTTTTTGGAGAGAGAAAGAGAGAATGAGAGAAACCACGAGTCTTGTTCTCTTCACACTTTTGTCTCAAGAGCAGACAAGGAAGAAGAGCTAGAAGCAGTCTGGGTTAGGTCAGGCAGATAGAACCCTGAAAGCTCCTTTATCACCCTGTGACTATTCCCTGCAGGTCAACACCCCAGACACAGACCCTTGTTTGGATGGGAGAACTGGGACCACCATGCTGTGTGGTGAGTGCTCCCACAGCCTGGCTCTGACTCTGTTATCCCTGTGTGCGTGGTCAGACCGTTCAGGACATTGAGTCTAATTTAACTGGAGCTATCACTACACATAAAAAGTGGATGACTGAAGAAGAAGTCACTCATATTTCTGCCTGAATACACTCTTGCAGCAAAACAAGCCAAGATTACATGCACATGCACAGTTGCTCTACTTTTGTGAACATGAAATATGGAGAAAATGTCTTTAAATGAAGGCTCTGGAAATATCTGTTGGCAAAGAAGGTATTTTGCAGGACATTCTGCAGTAAATTCTGTTTGATGGAGAGGACTCTTGTTCTACTCTTAAAACACAAGGAGGAATTCACAGATCAACTCCTCTGCTTAAATTGATGTTAGGGGGGAAAGCACAGATGGATACCTGTCAGCCGCCAGGTATTTCCTCCATTTCTTATCCCTTCAAGGTTTTGAGTAGTCTTTGGTGGCTGAAGGGCTCTACTCAGGTGTACCTACAGTAAATGGAGAGCTCCTGCTTTCCATAAAAACTTTGTCAAAATATAGGCGTTCCCTTTCACAAGGAAGTCCATCCTTTTGAAATGTGTTTTGATCACGTTGCAGTATCAAGTCAGGGAGCTATTATTATACCTGTGCCAAATAAAAAAACAACCAACCAACTAACCAAATAAAAAACCCTCAGCAACTTTAAAAAATATCATCATTATTTAACTATTTATTCTAATATTTTCTAATGTTCTATTCAAAATTTTAATGTTAATACAGGAAATCACATAAAAAAAATGAAATCAGGGCTTGGTACCATAAATAAGAAGTTTCAACACTTTCACATGGAAAACTCTGTCAAAGTTGTGTGCCTGCAAAAAATTTGCAAATTCCTCGAGTCTACTGTCCAGTAGAAAGGTCTTCCATCAGAAATGTTTTGTATTCATGGAGTTACCCGGAACAAGCAGTTTCACAGGCTCTAATGAGCTGTATGTGAAGACAGTAGACATGCACTTAGCCAACAAACAATGTTTTTCTCCACCCCATACTCAACAGAATGCAAAATAAATTCCATTATTTGCTTCATTTGCGTCTTTTGAGGACAGTAATATGTTGTAAACATTATTAGTGCTTTACATTGACATCTGTCTGTGGAAGGACTCAGAAGTTAGTCTTACCACAGGGTGTAAATTATCACTGACCCTCTGGAAAGAAAGTCCCAGACTGTGGCTGGGAACATCAGGAGTGGGGATGTCCCTGCAGGCCAGCCAGTCTTTGAGAATCTTTTTTAATGCTCATTGTAAATCCTGAAGATGTACAGAAAACTTCAGTTTCTGTGATGCATTCTAAACCACAGGAATATATTTAACACATTATTAAAAGGGAAAAAAAGCCAAACAAACCCTAGGAACAATCCAGTTCCTGTCATCTCTCTTGATTTTTCACTTAGTAGACTTCTTTATGGATTAAAAAACTTTTTTCTTCTTCTTCTTGTAAAGAGTGTTCATTGAAGCTTGGCCAATAGATGGTATCACCCTTTCCAAAGTCTATGCTATGGGAGGCCTATGGAAGCATATCTGCTCAAGGCATTCATGCAAATTATTACTTACTGCCCTATATGCTCATAAATTAATAGCTTCTCTGTGGATGAAAAACAGAAATTAGACAACCATTAAGGTTGAACAATGTATAAAGAATATTAAATATTAATATATGAAATGAAAAAATATTGCAAGAGATATGAATAGATATGCCAGAAGCATAACAAGCCAAACCTAGGAATGTAAATAATAAAAACATGTTTTCAGCTAGATATTCTGGATGGTTTAGTATTCAAATTAAAGTTTGTTTTCCCATTCAATAAAAACAAAACAAAAAGTATTTACCGTTGTTGCCTTATTTGCATGAGAGTTCATTTTCCTCCTGTGAACAGAAACAGATCTTTAAGCGGAGGCGAATCCGGATGGAAAGGCCACTTTCTCATCGGTGTGTTTTTCAAGGAGCGTTTCACTGAGGTGTGGATGGCAGCTCTGCAAGTTCAGCAGCAAGAATACCCCTTACAATTTAAAGTGTTATTTGAATGAATAATTGCAAAGCTAGCTTGTGCATTTTAATGACTTGTGTCGGCAGCAACGATAAAATTGAAATGGAAATTGGATGAAGTGTTTACTTAATAGTAGGATAAGGCTGCCTGTTGCTAAAGTATTGCAGCTGACTGCATGTGTCACTTGTCTCTGGCAATGATGCTTTTCCTTGGAGCCCTGTCAGAGCTACAGCACCTAGCATTTCACACAGCCCATCAGCTGTGAAAATTCATGTTAAAAATACCTGATTTTTTTGTGAATCCAAGTTAATTTTAAAAATCTATTAGACCCTGGCCAGCTTCAGCTCATTTCTGATAATTCTGAATTAAATACTACTCTTCCCAGTCCTTGGGAGAGTTATTGTGAAGCTGCTCTCTAGGGATTTTGACCTTAACCATGGATTCCTTCAACCAGACCTTGATTCAGCCTCCTGTGAGATCCACAGGGGTGACAAGTGCACCAATTGTAAACACACATTTAGTGAAACATCAGATGGAGCATGTCCTTACTCCCATACTCAGTTTTATACAATTTCATTTAGCCAGATGTTCATTACCCAGAGCTTGGGCTGGACTGCCTCACAGGGTGCTTTCCAAAAACTCTGGATCCACTCCTGAGTAAAACCTTAGTATGAGTCCTACCAGGATTCAACAGCCTCATTTTAAATTGTGTACATAGAGCTGCACAGGCTCCACTTCAGTTAGGGTACTAAATCTGGGCTGTTCCTGTGCTGGGGGCTGTTTTGTGGGATTCATAGGAATGAGCAAACTGTAGGAAGGAATCTGGTATATTTGCAGTAGGCAGAAAATGTTTTTCAGGATAGCCCCGAAACAGTCTAATGAACATAGATATCTAAGGATTTCAGATCCAGATGCTTGGTTTAATCAACACACACATGCACAGACACAGAGCACACACACTGGCTCAGAAAATTGATTAATTACTAAAGCTTTTGATTAATACAGATCATGAAAAAACCCCAGCATTTGTTTTAGGAAGGAATGCTATTATTTCTACTTGTAGTTTCAAAAAAATCTGACTCCTGACTACTTCTCAGTTCTGATTGGAAAAATGTTTCAAAATAATGCGGTATTTTTATAAAACACAATAACCACACAAGGCAAGGTACCAATCCTTCTAAAGGCTCATGATAGTAAAGCCTGGGCTTCAAAGTGCTTGGGGCTGTGTCCAACACAGAGAAAATCCAAAATAACATTGCACAACTGTACTATCAGGCATAGGGTCAATCAGGTTCAGCTCCAAAGGAGGTGGCATCTGTTACCTACCTCATGTTTTAGTAAATAGTCTGTTTTTTATGTGACAAGTGCAAACAGAGATACAAATTAATGGGAAAAGAAAAGCCCCAATTGTCCATTTGTGTCACATTGCAAACTGCTGGGTGAAAAACAGCCCAGCATCATTTAATCATCCTGTTTTCCCTCTCCTTTTTCACTCATTACATTCATTACTGGTCACAAAAGACTGCTCACAAAACAGCTAGTGATTTTAATTTAATGCATCCTTTCTAAAACCTGCAGGGAAATTAAAGGAGGGAGAAACCTGGGGAGGGCTGGGGAGCAGAAGGGGAAAATGGCACATATGAAGCTTTAAATGCTAATAGTCAAACATTTCCCAAATAGATCTGAGCTGACCCTAAACACATTGGGAGGGCTTAACTCATTAGTTTGCAAATTGAGTCAAATTGACACAAGGAGTTTCCTTGCAGTGCCTTTAAATTTCTGACAGAGGCTGGTGAGTGACCTCTCAATCTGACAGGCCAACAGTTGCCAAACCATCTCAATATCACAAAATCCAATAATACAAGCTACCCAGGCAGATCACCAAGGGCTGGTGCAAGTTTTTTTCTCTACATTATGCAAAAGGTTGTTGTCGCCACCTCCAGCTAAATATACAGGCATCATTGCTTTACAAAGGGATGACTAAATAAAAGATCAGTAATCAACCAATCTAATTAGTACAGGTTGTAATATTAGGGAAGCATGACAATATTTGGTTGGAGCTGTAGAGAGCCTGTGGAGCACAGCTCACCTGGGGGTCATTGCTCTAGCAAATGGCACCCTTCCAAATTGTTCTGTGCTAGCCAGTGTGGGGGCTTTGATGGTAGATTTGCTCTTTCAAGTCCTGTCTCCTCATCCACTGAAATCAATAGAAAAGCTCCCACTGGCACTAGAAGGGTGAGGAGAGGGAAATATGCACTGTGAGAGGGGCCAGAAGGGGCTGTGCTGGCATGAGCATGACCTGGGACAAGGCACAGCTCACCACAGCTGAAGGGATGGGATTTATCTCCCCAGCGAGGTGTTTACACTGGGGTGTCTGCCCCGGAGCTGGGTGCTTCTGCTGGCAGAGGTGCTTTCCCCTCCCTGAGGTATCCCAATCCCTCTGACCAGATCTCCAGCAGCTGTTCCATGGGAGCCTCAGCACCCAGCTCACCCCAGGCTTATTTGCCTGAACCCTGACGTCCTGGGTGGCAGCACCACGCAGCTTTCTGCTTTCCAGCCCCTACTGGGAGCTCTTTGGCTCCTCTTGTGAAGATGCTGCAATCACTAGCCACCTGCTTCTGACTAGAAATGATGCAGGAAAAAAGCCCTGCTCCCATGGACACGCCCCAAAACACCTTCATGGCTCTGCTATTTAACATTGTGAAAAAGCTCTTTGAGGCTGATTTTGACAGCAGTTTGATAAGGGTTCATCTCAACAAAAATAGAAGACTTCTACTCAGTTTTCAGAAGTAGTATCACAGTGCTCTGGGGGAAAAAATATTGCAAAGTCTGAAAGGGCTGTTTACATAGGAGTTTAATAAGGTTAATATGCCTAAAGTATACAGAGTAAAAGTCCTCCAACACACTACTGCAGGCATCTTCCTCGGGATGCAGTCCAAAGTCTATTGGTCTTGACTTGACTTCCAAGGCACTTCACTTGGAAATTGTTCTCAGTGCTCATTTTTCTCTTTTTCATATTGGTTCTGTTATTTTACTCAAGGCTCTCCAAAATATTTCTTGTGTAGTCTCACACTTTCTACCCCCTTCTGCCAGGAACACATCTGCTGTGATGCCCTCAGTCAAGTAACTCACGAGTTACCAGTTAAATGCACACTTGTAGCCATGATCATTGAATGGAGGCAGACAGCCTTGGGAGACCAATTAAGCCACATGGTTATTTTGACAGATCATGTCCTAAAGTGCAGCCTTTTGAGCACAAATGGGAAGTATATGTCCTTCAGAAATATTTCTATGTGTCCCCGTGCTCAGGATATGGATATGGGAACTAATTACTGCTGTGTTTAATTGCTCCTCTCCCCACAATAAATTCTCTCTCACCAGGCTGGCTGTTACCCTTCATTTACTTACTGAGGAGGAAACTCTCTCTCTCATATCCCATGATCAGAGCAGGTGCCATGGCTGTTACTGCAGGGCAGCTGACTTACACCAAGTTCACACCTTCTCCTCCACCAGTTACTTGTTTGCATGACTATCCCATAAAACTATAAAATTAATTTTGCACTAAAAACAGGGGTAGTGAGCTAAGTTAATACAGCAATTCAGCACTTGCATGCCTAGCTACCTGTCCTGTGTTAAGACTACAACTTAGGAGTCCAAAATTTCAGCTCAGTGTCACCATAGCATCAAACAGCAAGTACCAGGGCTTGGCCTTGTTTTAACTCAGTATTGCCTTGTGGGAGACTGCAAATCATTCCTTCTGTGTTGTAGCATGAACTGTGTCCCCTTTAGCTTGACTGTTTACCCAAAAGAATTATTCCTCAATTCAAACTGGTCTTGTTATCCTGGGTGGAGTTCCTGTTTCTTTCTAAAAATTGATTTTTATAAATAACTGGATACAATTTACCTCTTTTTTTTTTTTAAGAGGGAAAGGAGGGAAGGCCATAGGAAATGAGATTTTGGACACTTGAGTCTGATCTCCCTCACTGCTTATTTGTTCTCTTTTGCCTTTTACAAATGAGTGTTATACTTCCCTTTATTCTCCTTTTATTTCTGTTTTGTTGAAGAACTTCTTTTGGCTGCCTCTTATGTCCCTTGCTAATTGAAATGCATTTTATGTCTTAGTTTTTTTGATTTTATCTCTGTCATATAACCCTCAGTTTGGTGGGAGAATTTTAACAAGGGGGTTTCCAAGAGACTTTGCAGCTTCTCCTGCCAATGCAGAAAACCATTGTGTTGTAAACACATCCAGGGCTGCCTGGCAATTGTGGGTTATTGTGCTCCTCATACTAATTACCCTCCACAGGGAGATAGTGTGCAGAAACATTGTGAAAACCTTGTCTTCTCTTCCTCCAGCTTTTTGTTCCATTCTCACATCACTGGCATCCAGCTTTTCACCACTCCTCACTATCTCAGGTGTCGCATGTTCCTTTTTCTCTGCCTCCTCTTTTGCAACAAATGAGAGTCTGTTTTCCTAAACTCCTTTCTCTGCTGAAACACCTTAGGCCTCCTCTCGTACCTGTTCTCTTTCTACTCCTCCAATGCCCATCTTGTAAAGCAACACCTGGTATAAACACACCATTTCAGGTGTGGTCTTACACTTTTCCATCTGCTGCCAGGGAAGAACTTTATTTCCAAGTTCAAAACTGCTCTGTTCTTGTTTTGGACGGTGTTCAACAGTGCAGTAGCTCTATTGAGATCCTCATCCTGGTCATCCAAGAAAAACCATCTTGTCTGTGCAACTATGCTCAGTCACCATTTGCTATGAGGAGGTACTCTTTGCACACAGTTGTTTCTGTTTCCCTTTATAGACTCAAGGTGTGTTAGGATAGGGACTATCCCCCCGGCCCTTCTGCAGTAAGATCCATCACATTGTGTCTGCTGTCATAAAATATCATAATAACTGTTAATCTGCTGAGTGCCTGAACTAGAAAAGCTGACTTACTTGCTTGGCTGAGAGAAGCTCTCTTGGTGTTTGAAAATCCATTACTTCACATGGTTAAAATGAAACCTGTAAGGAAGAAGCTTTTCCATGAGCTCTTAAAATTTTAGACCTGTGAGACAAATTCGAGGCCCAGCCTTGAATTCTCTTTTAGAGATTATCTGACCACTAATTTGATGAAAGAATAACCCATACCAAGGACAGAATGAAAGTCCATCTAGTTTTTAATGGCTTTCCCAGTCTCCAGAAGAATCATCCATTTCCCAGGTACTGCAGTGTCTACGTCTTGGTTTTGTGCCACCCCAGCTGAGACCTGGCCATTTCTCCCCATTTACCCTCCCTCTTTCCCCATCTCTGGCTCCAGGGGAGGGTCTCTGTGACACCCACTGCAGCAAAGAGCCAACACAGCTGGGGTGAGTCAATGCCTGGAGCCTTTAATTAAAGGAGCATGATCATAAATGCCATTTTTGGCTCACTAGCCTGGCTGGTGGGGTCTGGGAGCATGTGGGCTTCTTTTCTGCCTTGCTGAAGAGTAGTCAGCTTCATCAAGTGTTTGAATGATGGCATTTGGAGGTAAAATACCCTGCTGAATGGTGACAGGGATACCTGATTTTTAATTGTTTTTACATGTAGGAGAGTGGAAACTGTGAATATTACATGCAGGAAAACCTTCTGTATTTCATTATTTGTGGCATGTATTTAAAAATTAACAAAACTTTCAGAAAAATCTGTACACATTTAACATTTGTTATCTCTTTTCTAATCCTTCAAATCCCTTCATTTACTCCAAAGTTGCTTAAACTGTTATCAACCTCTTTTGAGGGCTCTACATCTTAATCACAACTGTATGACAAATATTTGATGATATAGTATGCATTTGGCAGATACTTAGGACTCAAATGATAATACCAAAATAGAGGTTTCATATGATTACAGAGACTAAGGGATTAGAAACCAGATTTAAATGGGTCCAAGGGGCAAATTCAAAGACTTCAATCATCTTTTAAAAAACAAGATGCCATGGTTTGTAAAAAAACTCTAAAATGTATTTGCCAATGATCTCTCCTCCAGAAATATTCTATCACTTCATCAAACTTACTTATTTATTTAAGCTGCCTTTGAAGCTCTTTTATTTCAAGCAGAAAAAAAAACCCGAGTTCAACTGCATACATTACACAAGGGGAAAAATAACATTTATGTAAAACCTCAGTGGGAACTTTCCCTTCTTCTGTTTTGTGAGGAGTAGACATTTCCCCAGAGCTGCTTTCGAGTTTTGTGGTAAGTTGAGCCCCCAGGTAAATCCTTCTGAGTGGGAGTGAAGCACTGAGGAATGGCACACAGTGACAGGCTGGGGGGTTGTTCTCCGTGTTGGTTGTTCTCCATGTGGATGCAGTGACCTCAAGGTGGATCTGGTGCAGCATCCAGGTAGTGGCTGGGTCTGGGTGGCTGCTAATCTCAGTGGAGGTCAATTGCCCGGTGCAGTTGCCCACACACAGATGAGTGGTGGTTTGGTGTCCAAACTGTCCAGCAAGCCCAACAGGTCCCCCCAGGGCTGACAGGGACGTGGCACTGCAGGGACCCCTGAGAGCTGGCATGGCCCTGGCTGGCAGCTGGGGCAGTTTGGAGTTATGGATGTGACCTCCTGTCTGCAGGGCTCACCCGGCTGGGGCACCGCACTGGTGTGACCATAGCACTGCCATTTCCAGAGATGCTATCCTGGAGCTGGCCTGAGCATCCCTGCACCGTGCTGGAGGATGCACTAAGGACTCGCTGAATGGGGCAATCACTGTCCCAAGCTAGCATATCTCCTTCTCATCCCCCTTTCTTCCAGAATGAGATAAGGTTGGGTCTAAATTTGTGGGATGCCCACTATATTTAAGAACTGCTCAACACATTTAGGATCAGAATCTGCAAAAGTTTTAAGCTTTCAGTCTGTTGTTTTTTTTTAATCCCAAGTTAGTCTTTTGGCTAGTTTCACGCCTAGAGCTGGCTTGCCAGAGGTTTTCATGAGCATTGGTGCAAGTAGAAGGGAGAGTAAAGGAATGTAAAGCCCAGGGTGGGCACAGAGGGTGGCCTAAGTCACCCTCTGAAGCTGGGAGGTGCAAAACATCCTCCAGAAAATCTTTTGCATTATCAATACTCAAGACTAAATTTATTTTATTTTACAGCACTGATCCTCTAACGAAACATAGCAAGGTGTGATGCAAGCTCCACTCTTCCTCTCCTACAAAGGATCAAAATAGAAAAAAAGTGACTAGAAAACCTGCTGGGGCATAGGGGCAGAGACCACCACTGCTCTATTCCTTTGGGAAGAGAACTAGAGGCCGAACAGGAGCAAAATCTATGTCCTCAGGATGCAGCGGAAGACTGGAGGACTAATGCTGGAGATGCTAAGCATGCAGCTGATGTGCTGGGCCTCAGCACTGATGCCTACTCTTCCCCTTGCTGCCTGTCTCACTGTGTTGCCACTAGTTCCAAAACTGTATTAGTGAGCAACACTCAAGGATCCCAGGCACACCACAAATCCTGAAGAAGGGGCAGAGGCATCCAAGGAGAGGGATTTGCATGCCAGGTGATAAAGTATGTTTCTAGGTGGATTTCTACTTGGACTGGCACTAGAGGGGTGTATGGCCTGTGCCCTTGACCCAGCTCTTCTTGCTATGCCTTTTTCCACATGAAAACCTGGTAATGTAATCCTCACTTAAAGGGATTTTCATACTGGGTTGCTACTGCCCACTAGCACTTTTAGTGGGCTTTTTTCAACCCTTTTTTGTTTTATGTCCCTGTATGAAACCTTGAAATGGAGAGTCATCACCTATATCAAGAACACAAGAAATACTATTGCCTGCAGATGAAGTAGCACTTAGTACAACAGTGATCTGAAAGAGTATGTTTATATTACGTTTTATCAGCATTGAAATTTCTATCTTACAAAAGGGAGAAAGAGTCTTTGCTGGGTGTGTACTCTGAATGGAAAAGTCAGTTTATAGATTCAAGAGGCTCTTCTGGTAATGCTTTGACCAACGCTTAGAACACTATAATAAAAGAAAAATCTTTTGGGCAAAAGAGAGGCTTTGGCTTTCATTCCTGCTCACGCATCTTCCAAGTCTCCAAACAAACTCAGCTCAGGTGTCCTGGGCTACTGTAAACTTCAGAGGCAAAGTTTAAGAAACAAGATGAATTCAAAAGAGTTTGTGTTGTCAGCTACAAGAGTAAAAAAATGTTATCAGCTGCTTAAGCACTGCTGACTAATGTATATTCAAAAGCAAATCAACACAGTCGCACCCACTCTTCAAGCATCAAGGAAACCAGATGAGACCAGTGTCTCAGAGATATGGTGTCAAAGGATTTGGTGTGGTGTTTTTTTTTTTCAGACAGTAGATGGAAGGGGAGAATTGCATTAAAATGTAATGTTTGTCAATGGCAGTGATAAAAAAAGAAAACTTCCCTGGCCGTTGCTGGCTGCTATATGCAGCAATCTGAATACATTGGTAATGTGAGGGACTGATTAGTCCTGTAAGGCTGCCTACAGGTTAGCAGGCCTCATTTCAAATCTCTGACAGCAATATGTGTCGTTTCATGCTTCATCCTCATTCCCCATGTTCAACACAAACCGGGGTCACTCTATATATGGAAATCACTGTCTTCAGGGCAAAAAAATTAAAAAAGGTGAGATTGCCGCTTTAACCTCACTGGCCTCAGAAAATATGTTTTAGTCTGATACATTATACTAGTAGGAATTATTTATCAAGAAGATACAAGCTCGATATTTCAGAAATAATGAGATGTTCTGGTTTTGCAGCTGAAATTTTATGGTCCAGAGAGCATCAGCTATGAATTCAGAGAATGAAGTAAACTTGCAATGAATGATACACAGCATGCAGCTGAAGTAAAATGGCTGTGCAAAGGGTAATATGAAAGTTATAACACAGTGCAAAGCTCACTATGTCTTAAGTGCCTTTGTTGTCAAACAGAGACAGATGTTTCAAAGACAGTGCAGGCACGAGATGCTTGCAGTATTTATTGAGGGAAGTTTTACTTGGGAAAGGAATTGCCCAATGAGGAAGTTTAGTCACCAACCCTCAAATCCCACAGCTTAGAAGACCTACTGAAGTATTCATGCCAAGAAAATTTGAGAGCAGAAACACAATGTTCAAGTACTCAGTGTGGAGAGATTAGGTAGGCTGCAGTAAAGGCTGGAGGTTTTCTCCAAGTAAGGGGTGGATTTCCCTCATACCTTATTTTGCTAGAACAAAAGCAGGTGTATAAATCCATGAGTGTTGCTTTCTAGCAAATGTTATTTTACTGAGATGATAA
Organism: Monarcha castaneiventris obscurior; assembly: GCA_026261815.1. Taxonomy (NCBI): domain Eukaryota; kingdom Metazoa; phylum Chordata; class Aves; order Passeriformes; family Monarchidae; genus Monarcha; species Monarcha castaneiventris. The sequence goes on along the minus strand of JAMPIT010000566.1, from coordinate 8,481,248 downwards.
GGGAGCAATGTATGAGCTCAATATACTGTCTGATTTTGTTTAGTTTGCTCTCTTGTCTGATCAAACAAGCAGAGTGAAGAACTTGCATTCCCTCTAATATCAGTCTTGCGTTAGGGTTCAGCAGAAGTATTTAAATGTCAGACATAGAATCAGTTACCAAATGAACAGTGCTGTCCAAAGCAATTAATTTGTTTGACATGACTTCTGGGGATTATAAACTCCATGTGACTTAATGTGAACAGAAGCACAGCCATGAGGAGCCCTTGTGGCTGCTCACATCCCAACAAGAAAGACCCACATGCAGATGCTTAGTAATTACCAAAGGAAACTGGGCTCAGACCAGGGACTCAGCCCATGGCAGTGCCATAGAGTCCTGTCCTTGCACCACCCAGCCCTCTCCTACAGCGTATTCTCTTTCTGCTGGCACAGGCTGGGTGGCAGTTTATGGTATCCTTTCTAGTGTTTTGCCATCTGTAAAATTAAAAAACCAAAAACCAGCCAGAAAGTTTCATAGGCTGAGACCTAAAACTGTTTGAGTTGTTTTTTACCTGGCAGCTGATCTGAAAAATTAGAAGGGGTATCATACCAAAAACTAGGATTTTTGCAATCTGCATCACAGTGACCTTAGAAAGGAACACAGGCTATAAGGTGGGTTCAGGACATACTTATGAATAGCACTTAAGAAGAACCTGCATCACTTCTTGCTCACTGGCTATGATGAACTCTGTTTTTATCCTATATAAATTATTAGGTTGAATAGCTGGTGTGGTAGGTTTAACAGCAGGCTAATATCATTCAACATGATAAGCCACTGTAGACCTCTGAATCATGATAATGCACAGAATCATCCATGAGCTGCCCCTGCTCTGGAAAGAAGTTTTGTTACTACTCAGGCTTTCACAGCAATGACTTCTTCAATGACTCTGTGTTGAATGGATGTTCTTCTCAACAAAGAGTTTCATGTCTCAGACCTGGGAGACTTAGACCTGAAAGACCTGTTAAAACATAGCTTTGCACACTGATAATGAAGCACCTATTGTTTTGGACATACTGCATTTCTTATTTCTAAATGTACATTCTCAGTGCACACTTCCTGAGCACACTGATGTAAATTGGGCCCTCAGTGTCTGCATCACCTATGATTGTATACCCAGCTGAGATACTGGGAGTGCAAGGAAGGACTGAGATTAAATATTTCAAATGGATGTATCTCTCTCAGATTCGCCTCATTTTAGGCACCCAATCATTCACCCAGTTCAGGAATGCAAACGTGATGGCTTTTTAACACAAAGGGTAGGAGGAGAGACTTCCAGAGAGGAGGTTCAACCTCTTCAGCATTCTGGCCTGGCTGTCTCCATGTGGGGGGTGACCTTAGGTGATGTGAGTGTGGATTCCCTCCTCTCTGCACTGCCTGACAGTGGCTGACTGTCTGTCACTGACTGCAGCATGGCCTGTTGGTTCTATCCTAGTGCTCAGCTATGTGTTCAAACACATCCAGCACTGAGCAATGCCAGGGTGATGCCACCTGTAAGTATAAATGCAGCAAACACGTGGCTCTAAAAAGAAATTTCTTTGTATTACAGTCACATGCTTGTCCAGCTGCAGTTGATGATGGTGTTCTCATTGCTGGTACTTTGGGATTTGGCCCTAATCATTGACACAAATAGGCACAAAGTTGATTTTGACACTGAAAGAACAAGGAGAAGAAAGGATAACTATGTACAAAGTCACAGCAAGAGAAAGGCAAACACAAGAAAAGTTCATCTGAAGGTGACTGAATGCTATTTCAGGGCTGTTGGTTGTTCTTTGGATCAAACTTGTGTGTTAGATAATGACTCATTTTCCTTTTTCTTTACATTTTCTTCTTGACTCTGAATTCTGTGCAGCATCTCTGAACAGAAAAAAAATGCATCTGTAGAATGCTGATTTTCAGCAATTAGTTTCTGATTTTTCTGATTTGTCCTTCACTCCAAGGCTTTTGAGCCTCCATCAAGCAGCATTTTTGAGAGACTATGGGAAAAAAAAATCCTTACAAAACAAAAACAGTATTTTCAGAATTCCACTCTACTGCTTTCAGACTATTTCCATCAACCCTCTTATTCATTTTGATTTATTTCCATCCATAAGCAGACTAACGCTTTTCTATGCTTTTATTGTTCTTCAAGAATAGGCCTTCTATTGGAGAAAAATAATGTCTCTACGACCACCACTTTGCTCAATGCAGATCTTCATTAATCTGCAGCCACAGTACAGGCTTTTAGCAGCAAGCACTTTTGATGGGAATTGAATTTGATACTGCATTATGGTTGTAGGGCTTCTCACAATAGACTGTGTTCTTTTCTGTGTCTGTGCACAATCAGAGAGACCCAATTAAATAATTTGGTGCAATAATGGAGAACAAAAGAGTATGAGGACTTAAAGTGAGGGCTTCAGCATTTGTATTCTCCCTTTTCTGTATCATGTTAATTAATTTGCCTGAAAACCAAAAGAAAGAACATAATGTGAAAAGCATAGCTCATCTACAACATGGAGGCACTTTAAATGCAGATACCAGACCAAATCAACATGTAACAAAGGAACATTCATTGCATTTCCATAAGAAAAAAAAAGTTGCCAGCTAATGTTGAGTGGTCCTAGTTATGGCCACTGGAAATAAGGGTAGCTATTTGTGGGTGGGGGAAAGCCCTCCAAGTGTTAAGGACGGGATAATACCTTGTGTCCCTGGGATAACACCTACAAATAAATTTGCAGTTTTGAAATGTAATTGGTGGGTGGAAAAGAACTGGATGCAACAGAGACAGAGATCTTAATCTTTCTGGCCTTTAACTTTTTTTTTTTTTTCTATCTTCTGGGCTTAATTCTATTCTCTTCTATTCTTCCCATAATAGCCCTAAGCAGACACATCCGGAGAAGCAAAGCCCCACTCCTCTGTTTGGTTTAGAAACGCCAACAGTATTTCAGTGGGCACTAGGGCAGTCTCTGCTCCACCCTTATTCCCATCTGCAACTGAGTTTATCCAGCAGAAGAGATCCATTTACTCCCTGCTGGAATAAATAGTGTGAATGTGCAGCCCTTATTGGCTCTATGGAGCCTGGCAGCGGAGGTCAGCGAGCTGAGCTGATTTGCAGCTCTGATGACAGGAGCTCCCCTGCACTCTGCAGTGCCATCTCCTCCACAGTCCCCCTCGGAGGGCAGACCCCCGAGAGCTGTAAAACTGGCAGTCACACATCTCTCCCGTAAGAAATCCTTTAAGCTATTAATTGTTTGAAGTCCTAAAAAATGCAAACTCAAGGATTACTCTATTGTCTCTTGTTCATTAGCAAGTGGAAAAAGAATATCTGCAGAGCTGTGATCCAATTGCATTCATTACTGCTACCTGTTAAATAGTACTTTAGGGATATTAGTGGGAATAATTTACATAAAGGTTATGAATCTTATTTCACAGTATATTAATAAAAAGCATCTCATCTGGGTAAAAATATGATCACAAATTGAGATTTTAATCCTGTTTGGAAATTTACACAATTACGTCTTTGTAAAATAGAAAGATATATGTCTTAGCCAGTTACATCTAATTTCTTTCCATCAGGAAAAGCCATTTAGTCTTCGGTTTGAGCTGTACAGAAGCTTCATAACTGCAGTTGTCAGGCTACCTGCATATCACTCATCCTATGAAAAGTACTGAGAATGATCACCTCATCACCTCTCATCAAAGTGTGTTACATACCTTTGCTGCTACGATACTGTACTTCCCAGTAGAGGTGTCTTTTTATATCAGCATTCCTCTGACTATTACTTGTGTTGACAAGTTACTAGGTTGAAACCTGGGTGGGAGGATCTGGAGGTATCACAAATGGCTAAGATATTTGTGGCTTTTAATCATCGCAATTATCTGTGCTTTTCCAAACAACATTTTCATTCTTTTAAGATGCTAGGGGTCTTACCTTTCTCCCATCTCCTTAAACTTACTAAATACATCACAACAGCATTGTGCTGTTTGTTGACCACCATAGGGTCTCATGGTCAACTTTTCTGGGAAAAAGGGGCTTTCTGGGAAGCACCACCACCAGCAATCCTGGCTCAACAGCATGGGAGTCTGCAGCCCTACTTATCAGCCTGTTTGGTACATGTGTGAGCTATCATGACAAGTGCTGCTCATTACGGTAGGTCTTCAGACCATAATTAAAATATATGAGGCTTACCATTGTTGTGTCTCTACTTCCAGCATGGGGACATGAAAACACATTGTCCTCCTTGAGTCTTAGCAAGTTACATTCTGATCCAACATTAAAAAAAAAAAGGAAGGCATTTCTTCATATTCTCAGTTAATTCAGTCTAAAAGTGTCACACTTATTCAGCAGCAGTTAAAATAGTCTGTGATGAGAGCATGACAATTTCCAGCTAAACTAGAGGATAATTAGAAATGCCCCGTAGCAGGCAAGTCAGTGCTTCAATTTATTTGCTGTTTATTACCAAGTCCCTGCCCCTTGGGTGTAATGACTGTAAAGCAGCACCTGCAGCTTCCCAGTGTTTGATTTAGTGCTGTAAATGGTGCTCAGAGAGTAGATTAAGCTGGAATGTGATCAAACCTTATTTGCAATCCGATTATACAAACTGCTCCTTGCACTGACCAGATTGAAGTAATTTCCCTATAGAAACGTTACATTCACTTTGGTGTAAAAATGATTAACATTTGCTGACTGTAGGTCAGCTTTTCACTTTCAATGTAATTCTTTATCAGGCAGGATGCCCATCTTTTTCTTGTGTTTGCCACATTTGTGTACCATGCGGTATTTAACCAATAGATATTATCAACCTCCTTTTTTTCAGGTCTTCTTGATGAATGATTGTAATAAATAAGCACTCCAGCATAAGCAGATTAAACCATTTTTCCCGTGTTTGATTGTTCAGTAGTATTGACATGCTTAATGATCTAACAGAGAGCAGCTACAGAACGAAGGAATTTCCATATTTTACTGAAAACAGCTATTGAGGTATTTATAAACAGCCAGTACACACATGCTGCTCCAACTTCAGTGTTGGGCAGGATCATTGGGCACCCACATCAGTCCAAGAACTAACCTACACTTCTTTCAAAAAGTGCCTAAATACTCACTGCCACTACTAATCCTTTCACTCTTAAATAATCAGCAACATAAGGCTTCTTGGTTCTCAGCAGCCTCTTTTTTTTTTTTTTTTTTTTTTACACCGTATCAGGAATGCTGGATGTGAAAACTGTTTCTCAGACAATTAGCCTCTGGTAATGAAATGCAACCAAATATATTCTGCACATTGAAAGCAAACACTTGGGTCTCCGTATATTTCTGTGACAATCAAAGAAATATTTTAGCCTGAAATGCATTATCAAGCCTGACTCAAATACCAGCAATAACATGTTTTGTTGTATAACATTTTAAAGCTGATTTTCTACAGACATTTTCATTGTAACCCTTTAGAGACCACAGTCCTGAAGGTTTCACAGATCACCATGTTCACACCCAGTCTCTCCTGAGCTGTGAACTGGGAAAATACGGCTCTTGTCCCGGTCAACTGCCTTCAGAAGGGGATTCCTGGAGTGGTTTGCAGTGTGTGTTGGGTGCAGCCATGCAAGCACCATCCAGAAATCCCCAAATACGTCATGCAGTCTTTTGCTGTTAAATAGATATGCTCGCCTGGTGACAGACAGCAATTTGCTCCCACTCAGCTCCCGTGCCGAGGCAGCACAGCATTTGTCCCAGCACAGCTCGGAAGGGCTGCACACGTGTTTCTCTGACATATATATCTTCTGGCTGCTTTTTATGATACCTGAAAGATTAGAATTAAGTCATGCCAAAAATACCTGTTTAACTTCAGAGTTTTTAAGCTTCCTGTACCACAAGTGTTGAGGAAATTAACATCTGCAAGACAGCGGGCTGAGTTATGGGTTTATTTATATGCCTTTAATTTTACTCCCTGATTGGAAATAGAGAAAATTGGGTCTTGATGGATCTCATTGTCAAAGCGAATTTTACACCAATCCCACTAGAAAAAAGTCAGATCCTTCCCATCACAGAGGGCAGCAGATCAGCCCTGCAAAAGGAGGCTTTTTTCGCCTTATTTTCTGAAGATCACCTACAGCAGAATACAGGAGTCGAGTGTCATGAGAACAACTGGCCACAACACAGCAACTTGTAACACAACTTTTCTTCGGTTTTACAGCAGCAATTCACTTTCTTTTGGATAGTGCCACAGACATGCAATGATGAGAGAGAGCAGTGTGGGTATATGTGTGCCAGCTACTTGGTTCGTAAAGTTGGCCCCTCATGGTAAAACAGAGAATTCCTGATGGTAAAGCTGAGGAGAAGCATTTTGGTGGCTCCAACACAAAATTACATTGTTTAGTGTCTCACAAATGAAGCTTCTTTCCTCCTGGCTCTGTGCAATGTCAAAAAGAAATAAGGACTAGTTGCTCTTGCAGTCTTAGAGGGACAAAACTCCAACTACATCCTGGTTCTTTGAGTCTTACTGAATGGGCAGAGAATGAAAAGCTTATCCATATGGAAAGCAGGTCTGAGGTGACAGGGCTCTTATGCAGAGCAGCACAATAGGTCCAGTATCAGAGGAAGCAGAAGATGACTTGGCGTGTAAGTGACTGTAGCAACAATGCAGAGCTGTGTAACATACAAGTTCTTGTAGCTCACATAGATTCAAAAACTGTATTTCAAGAGACTTCTGCAGAAGTCATTCATAGGTTGAATGACTTCGTAAGCATGGGAGATACATTTCTGCTTTTGCTGTTTCTTTATTGTAATTCTTTCTCTGACCTTTTATTTCAGTAAATAAAGCAACATCACTTTCTTTTTTTTTTTTTTACCATGATACACACACTGTTTTGAGTCAATACCTATGGGAAGTTTGGACCATATTCAAAAATTATCATGCTGGAAGCTGTTTGATGTCAATAAGTGTTTGTATGTCTGTGTGGGGATGGGAGGCAGAAGCCCAAGCACCTGGTCCTGGCAGCCTTTGCTCATGGAAAATGGGAGTTCTGTTTTGGTGGGAATAGATCTGAAAAAAAATCTCAGAAATTGTCCCTGATTCTGGCAAAAGAATTTCTTTAAGTGAGAAAAGGGGAAGGTAGGCTAACTTTGGGAATACTAGTTTTCCTAAAATTTGACCTTTACTGTGGAAAAGTTCTTGTGCTTAAGTAGCACAGCAGTCCATACTGCCATGTTACATTTTCCTGCTGTTTTTTCCCCATGTTGTACCACCCATCTTCCAAAATCCCACTCTTGCAGTCATTTTCTGTGTGTTTTGTCTTTATTTATTTAGGCCTGCAAGAGACATTGCAGTGCTAACAACAATCCCCAGGGCCTGGTTACTGGAGAGGAAAGGCTTCTCTGTAATTTGTGCCTACACTTCTGAGATGGCTCAGGAAAACCTCTTGAGGTTATGTCAGGGGGAGGGAATTGCTTTTCCCAGGGGACTGCCTCTTCCATTACCATCTCACTCACTCCAGCAGCCAGCAAGGGTGGAAAGGGAAGAGACAGAGTTACAGCCACTGCAGCGATTTCACATAAGGCCACAACCTGTTTCTTCAGGAGCAAGTGGAGTACACCAAGCTGTATGTTCAACAGGATGGTTATTTGTATACCAGCTATCATTAATGACTGTGGTGGTTATCTCTTCATTGCCTTTGTTTTTTCCAAGCTAATAGGAGGCTTTCCTGTGTTTACAGTGGAGCATATTGTGAATGGTGAGGTATTTAAATACTTCAGATAAATTAAGACGAAAGTCCAGCTGAGAGTTTTCACGTGTGGCTGGAGGCTGAAAAGGTCTAGGATTGGTCTGGTGATATGCTAGCCTTCTGTCTTCCAAAAATTGGTCCTACATGAAGCTATTCACGTCAGGTACCTTGAAACTAATTTTGGCAGATCAAATCAACATTGACTTTCAGAAATTAAAAGTCTGTATTAGTTAGGTTACCATGAGCACCACTAAGCTTTACTGTCCCTGATGGGACCCCCAAGCCCCCATCCTCTGGGGTGGCATGGGGTCCTTGCAGCACCCTGCACCTTGTCCCCACTTCATGGGGCAGTTCTGCTTCTCCTGTGCCCTGGCAGTGTGTTCAGGCACCCATGGGTGGATGGGTGGGTGGCTCAGGGGACCTCCATACCATGGGCACTCTCAGAGCCCCAGTAACACCAACACCTCACACAGCACTTTCCCTGGCAGCAACTTCCACCAGAAGAGGATTTCACATATTCTTCTGTTACATTTTGATGTCTATACCTGCTGCTTATGGATGGTTAGGAAGTCAGGTAAGGACAAAATCGTATTGGTTCAGATGTGCAGACTTGCCTACAAAAACTGCATTTTCACACTGGCTGTGCTTTCCCAAGGTGGTCCTCATTGATTCCCAAACTGTGCTGTACACTTTGGCATGTACAACATGCAGAGCAGTTCTCATGATGTGAAAGCAGGAGATGGACACTGCCAATTTAATTTTTTCTTCTTGTTTAAGCCAAGATTTGAATGCAATGGCCAGAAATTTTGAAATATTATTAAATTTAACATCACTTACAGTGGAAATACACTCTGTATGTCTTACATGCATTCAGGTCAATGTTATCTGACTGAGAAGGTCACTGGCTATTTTAACTCTTGTACTTCCCTCTTACAGTCAGCATTTTGGATACTTATGGCTACAAATGGTCATGGTTGATGAGTAGTCACCTGATCCCATGACAAAAATTAAAGCACTTTAGTCCAGTGTGATGGCAATGTCACAGCTGCTGAGAACTCAGATGCTGCAATCCCTCCATGTCACTCAACTCATATAAACAAGCAGTTTTGTATCAGCCCACTTCATTACTGCAAGCCAGCTTGAGTCCAAGGGCTGGCTGAGAGATGGTTATCAGTTGGTAATAAAGTATTTGGAGCTGCAGCCTGCTATAGATTAATTGCAGGGGCATCTGCAGAGGTTAGGTCTCCCTGCAAAATCCAACAGGAGCATCGAGGGAATGAAAAGGTGCCTTTAATTCACTGCTAACACAGACAACCTAGCCCTCTTCATCTGCTCATAGCTTTATGTACTACAGCCTCTCCCACTCTCCTTTGGAAAAGAAGGAATGCAGCAGTGGTTCTGGCAAGGTGCTCAGTTTTGCTTTCCTTTAAAACCAGGACTGAGCTTTCCAGCTCTGTGAGCCCTGGGACCTAGAGGAAGAGGAAACGCGTGCCCTCTGGAGCAGATAGGCCTTCAAGGAAGGCTGACATACTTCATCCTCAGCTTTCTCCCTTCTTCCTAGAATCCAGACTGCTACATGCAGCCAGCAACGCAAAATGCAGAAAATATTAATCTTGAATGAAATAAATTATTGAAGAGATTACATTAGATCAACACTATTGGAAGCTAATTGTTGGCCTCATTAGACAACATCATTAATACTCAGACATGAATGGGATATCCTGCAAAACAAAATGGGCATCCTGGTGCAGAATTCTGATGAAGAATGCAACACAAAATGCAATGGAGGGATTGCTCACAAAAATTTCTGCTGACAGCCTGGAGATTCCCACTTGGAAGAAAGTGCAGAGTGGAAAGACTTGGGTATGCCTGCTGGTCAGATCTTCTGTCTGAGTTGCCAATTGTGAAGCAGCCAAGAAATAAGCATAGAAAAAATAAAAGAAGATTAAAAAACCAAACAAACTAACAAACTAACAAACTAACAAACAAACAACACCAAGAAAAAAGCTCAAAACCAGCCAATGTATTGAAAATAAATGCAGAAAAATACTAGAGCCAGAACAGTTAAAGGAAAGAAGTGTCAAGTTGGGACAGATAAGTCTATGAGGCTGAAGCTGCTGCCATCATTGCCAAGCAGGCAGGGGGACTGCTGGTCACCTGGACAGTGGACAAAGGGTTTAGGGAGAAGGGGACACCACATTCTGGAGTGAGCACAGAGGAGGGCTCCTCTAATGACTGGAATAAAGGAGATCCTCTTTTAAAAGAAGATATTACAAGTGCTTGTCTTGCTTGGCTCAACAGAACAAAGCTGAAGTGGCATGCAGAAGGGGACTAATGCTAAGGGAAGGAAAGAGCATTATTGGAGGACAATAATAAATAATGATAAGATGATCCTTGATAAATTTCAGCTGAAAGCCAAAGTATTCTGAGTTATGAAGTTCTGGAATAGCAATCAGGTGCGAGGGAAATTAATCCCTTCTTAAGAAGGAGAAGAATAGTTTTGTGCTATGTGAAGTGATGCTTATGGAAGAGGAAATTCCTGTGCCACTCATTTTCCAAGGTATCCCCATGCTGTGTAACTAAAGGACCCTGCCACTCAGAGCTGGGGGTTTGGCAGCCCCTTCTTTCCCTCCTTGCAATATGTGAGCCCAAACACATTCTGGCGAGCCACTGAGGAACCTTGCCCAAGCAGGGCTACAGTGGCTGCCTGGCAAGAGACAGATGAGGCTCAGTATCCTCCAGCTAAAGGCAAAGTCTGGAAAGGAGAATGAGGTTTCTTAGCCTGGCTGGCTTTCTTCATGTGCTGTTCAGCAAGGTGGCTTCTGGGCAGTAACTGCCCTGCGGAGGCTTACGTGTGCAATAATGTGGATTTCCATGCTGCAAGCTCAAGAGGAGCAGCTAACAACAGTTATGCTTCAGAGTACAGGAAAGCCCTTGTAACTGAGGCAGACACAAACTGCAGCCTCATGGATTCTTCCACTACCTCACTATTCTCCTGCGCTGCCAGAGTCCTGCCCCAGCACGTGTGGCACATAACTGGGGAAGCATGGACTGGGAACTACCTGTTCTTCCAATGTTTCCAAGAGGTAGTCAGCAATCTGGAGGCATTTCCCTGGATGACACAGTGTTAATGAGCCCAGAGTGAAAGACAGGTGGTACTGTCATAAATAATAAAAATGAGAAAAGGTGGAGCAGAAGATTCAGTTGTAGTAGCTACAATGCTAAATTATTACTTGCCCAGCCCATTTGAGGTTTTAAGTGCTAGATAAATCATTTCACTCTGACACTTAAAAAAAATGCATCTCCTAACCTCATCCAGGCAAGTTTATAGAGACTAATGCAATCCCTGTTTGGGTGAGGTTACAGGTTAAGAAACTGCTGCTAAAACCAGCTAGTTATTACGAATGTAGCCAGCAAATTTCTCAGTCGCGTTAATGCATGTTGTTTAATCTCTAACCTGTTGCCCTCAGAGACTATTGTCACTGCAAATCCATAAAGACTCCATCCCAAGTCCAGTTTTAAATGGCTTTTAATGTGCTCTCAGTACAGTTTCAATAACCATCATCCTATGTTTTCCCCATCAGAAATGGCTTCAAGGTGGAAAAGACATGGGGTATCACATCCACTACAAGAAAGGGATAACCTCTGAGCACCAAGGTGGTTTTCAACAAACCAATGCCAGTAGAAGACTATCTTGCAGCAGATTTCAGAATGTGAACACTTCACCAAAAATTGTTAGAGCTGTCCATGCTATTGTTCTACTTTCTCAAATTAAGCCTGCCTCCTATCAGAGCTCTCACTCCTAATGGCCACCTCAGTCTTGTGCATGGCAAGTAGCTCGTCTTGTCCATCAACATCCAGAATGCAGCACAAGGACAATTAACATTTCCAGTGTGGCGTAATGCTTGTGGGTGTTTCATAAGAATGGATTTTCAGGACACACTTGACAGAGAGGGATAGAAAGGCACAGCAAACACTAGCTGGAAAGAGGGACACTGATGTGTGTGGGAGAAAACAATAGAGGGACTAGCAAGGCCTGTACTGCTGGGGTAAAGGGCATGAAGAGGAACATGGTAGGGAAAAAAAAGCCTGAGATTCAGCCAGGTGAGCATGAAAATTTTGCACTCAGTTTTGTTAGAAGCCGGGGTCAAACAAAAAGATTTGGTGAAAGGCATGAAATTATCTGTCCAAGGAAAGGATCTTTTTTTAATGGTAGCAGAGCTCAGAACTGATATAATGTAGGTGTCAAAGAACAGTGCAGATATTTTGAGGGATTTAAAACTGTATATAGATACTTTGGCTACTGGAAACAATCCTAAGTGCATTATTGAAATGAAAAACAACCACGGAGACAGTGCAGATATAGTAGGAGTCAGAGAGGGAGAATTAAGGATGTCTCCATGGGTCTGTGTCTGAATAAAGAAACAGAAGGGGGGCATTTTTAATGAAAAGGGAGCAAGTGGTGTAGTAGGAAAAAAGATTACAAGTGAGGACTGGTCATGTTAGCTGTGAACTGCTGCGCAATGCAGGGTCAGTGTTTCAGTGTCGTGGGGAAGCACAATGGATTGAGAGAGACCAGGTTCTTGTGCCCTTAATGGTGTCTGAAGCCATGGAAATGGGAGGCATTGCTCAGCATGATGTCTTTGGCATGCAACAAGGAATCTTGTAGATACCATCAACTGTACTGACTAGTGGCAGATTCAGCTGCATAAAATTAGGTAACCAGAGTAGCCCCCATCCAGCTCCTCTTCCAGTATCCAGTAATCCTAGTCATATCTGCCAGCACCATGAAGATATCTTGGACACCTTAAGACAGGTTCAAAGGACACTAAACGTGTATGTGATTGCAGCGACATCTCAGTCATTATCACCTTTAACCTCCTCTGAGACCTGAAACACTCACATTAGGTATCTACACTGCAGACTTTTAAATTAGAATGCCCATGAATCTGGAGCTGATTTTCACTTTACATAGTTGCAGTTAGTTGATATGAAGGGAGTGAGCAGAGCTACCTTCCACATGTAGAATTGTAAAGATGATTACCTTGAAATCGTCTTTAAAAATGTGAAATGGGATGAAAAAGGATAAGAGTGTTCAATTTTTTTATTTATTTTTTTAGAAAAACAGAGACTAGTTTGGGATTGGATTGATGTTTGGCCAACCTGTTCCCTTTCATCTCTAACTCATAATATTGTTATCTGAAACCAACTATAATGTATGCCTTTCAAATCCTGATTTACGAATTTCACAGTTTGAAGCAAGTATGACAACTCTGGCATGTACACATAAATGAGATAGTGTAAGATTTGCAGTTTGTGGGGCTGTTTGTTAAAGGATTGTTGATATCAGTGCAGTTCCTATTTGATAGGTGTCTGGAGTATAAATGTTAAGTGGCAACTTGATTATCTCTCCTGGTGAACTGGTTCAGGTGAGCCTTCTGCCTATGATGAATACAGCTGAATTAATCTAGATAGGCACATATCTTTCACACTCTATGCCCTTACAAGTGACAGAAAAAGGGGGCACCAAATGTACCTTCCACTGATCAAATACAGTCTCCGGCTATTTGCAATGCCATGAATTCCTGCAGAACCCTGCTTAGTCAGAAGTCTGCTTAGTCAGATCCCTGGGCTCTGGCAAATCGTATGTCATTTATGAGCATTTCTTTGTTTCTCCTCTAAAGCCCTTATCTTCTTAAAAGTAAGAGTGGAAAAAAAGGCAAGAAGGAAATAAATCAAGGAAACCAGGAAAAAGGAAGATGATAAAGCCCCAGAAACCAGCAGGGAACTACCATTGAGTTCAGTCATCAGTTATTGCAAGCACACTGGCCACATGATCTATTTGCTAAGCTCACAGAGCTCTCTCAAGTGCTGTTAGCATTTTGCCCATTCTTTTCCAAATAAAAGGTTGATCCAAACCTTCTGCCTTCTGACAGCAGAGAACCGCCTTTCTCAGGCAAAGTTTACCCGTGGCCAGTTCATGTCTATTTGTTCTTTTGCCAACATACTCCTCAGATGAACAACTCTGGTCTGTAAATATGTCAGAGGGGTAAACATCAATAGTAGAGACCAATCACATCTGATTATAAGCAACTAATGAAGCCAGTATCTTCTAGATCCTTAAGTGAGAACAGATTCACTTTTCCTACTAATGATTCTCTGAATGTATGGGATTGAATTTTCATTAGTTATGCCTAAAACTGTACATTCAAAAAAGGTGTTTCCAGAGTTCTGCACAGTGATACAGATAGATTTTTTTCCCCCACTTCTGGAAATACCTTGGCTTATTCCACACTGCTAGCAGGCAAGTTGTTTTCAGAATCTGGAGCCAACCTGAAGATCTAGAAAACCTGTAGTTTAAATCTGCATGTCTTTCTTGTACAGGGTTCTCTGACAAAAGAGAGATTTGCAATCATGGGTCCTGTACAAGCTCTCTTTTTTTGCTTTGTTTTGACTGTCTTTCTCCTGGATGTGCCTGCATTATCAGGTCCCATGAAACATCCATAATTTAGCTGAAGGGAGTTTGCATGCAGTCTAGTGAAGAGCCAATATGTGAAGGCAAGTGAGACATGTTATGGACCAGGCCATTCCTGCTGTGTCATCAGCAAAAGTTTCTGAAACTGAAGTCATCTGCTTTACACCACCTGAAAGTCAGAATACTTTACAAGTTGGTGTCTTCTTAAAGACTTTTATATGTTTTAGATAAATATTCTGGCCTTACTTACTCCACATTTGACTCCTCTTATTAGTTTAAAAATGGAGGCAGCCCTTCATTTAAATAGAAATTAGAACAGTATCTCTTTTCTTAAGTGCAGTCATTTCACACCTCCTCAGTGAGTGACCCTTAAAACTCTAATGAAAATCCTGAGTGTATATATAGAGAGACAGGCCATTGATTTGAGGAACAGTCAAAGCGAAGTTATAGAAATTCATTATGCAAAGAGGCAAGTCATGTCTTTTCCTGTTTCTCAGTAGCAACCTCTTGAACTAAAAGGGAAAGATAGACTACCTAAAAATAGAGATAGCTGAGAAAAACAGAGGGTACTGCAACTACCTTTCCTAATAAAACACATCTTACAAACACCGGTCACTCAAAATTAAAGACCAGCTAAAATATGCTAAAGTGTTTTTTTTCCTATATCAAGAGGCAGACATTTCTTCACTTACAAATATATGGATTGGCAATACAACAAACCAAAAAAAGTTGTCAGTCACAGACCAGGAGGAGAAAGTAACTTTTATAATCTGCTGTTCACACAGTGAGAATGCTACCTGAGACATGTACGTTAGCCAGCCTTTACAAATGTTCTCTTCCCAGATGGGGAGCTGTTAATTTTCATGGGTAAAGACAAGTTTCATCTCCCTATGATGACAAGTGCTTGGCTTCTCAGTGTATTTTTTTAAATGCTAACTGTATATATGTTTTCTGGTCAATTTGCACAAGAGAGTACAAAAATGGATTCTATAAGACAGAAGTTGTCAAACTGCAATACATGAACGTAAAAATACATTCTTCCAGGAGTACATATTTCATGTTCCTACTTGTCAAAAGGTTTGCCCTGTGAGACTTTGCTAGTAAATATCTGAGCATGTCCATATACCATATGAAATTCCAGCTCCTTTGTGGTTTGTCTGCACGGCTCACTTCTGCAAAAGTAGAATGGGTTATGCTTCCTATAGGTTTCATCTATAATAATGGTTTAAGACAGAGGAAAGAAGAAGAGGGATAGAGGAATTTAGCTGAATGATGGATGAATATGGAGCAATTTGACTTCCATGAAATGAATAGCCACCATTCAGACACGGATTTCATGGTGCAGTTGACTACATTAAGGTTAGATGACATCTCACCAGTTTTTTGTTAGTTTTACAAACCCTTGACTGTGGCATCCTAAAGTATTTCTATTCCTCCCTTTCCAAATACTTAAAACACCATCACCCAGCATAGTAACAGGCAAACCAAAATTGTCACACTGGACCTGCTCCAAGCTTCACCCTGTCCAGCAGAACATCTCTGACAGCAGCAGGCATTCAAAACCCCAAAGATGTGTCAACAAGTTCCCAGTGGGCAAATACAGAATAAAGTCCCATGCATTGTCTTGTTGCCTCCTTTAATAGTTAGGGATTGGCTTAAGACCCAAAGCATGACATTTAAGTCAATTAAGTATTGAACAAAAAGTGGAAGTGCAGGCTCTGGATATTATTTGTATTTCTTGGAGAGCACCCAGCACAGAGACACATGGAATGGGCTTATCCCAGGGCTACTCACACAAGCAAAACTCTTTCCATTTGCTGTCCATGGGCTCAGGATCAGGTTTGACATTAATGTTTTGGATACATAGAGCAGACCCAGGCCACTGCACAAGCAAGGCGGATTTAGTGCCAGCTATGCTCTGCTTCTGTGTATGTTTGTGAAATGCCTCTACTTTGAGGTGTGATGTAAATGTTAATTAGTGCAGCTGACCAATTATTTAAGGAATCATAAGTGATGGAAAAGGAAAATTTATTAGTATGTACATATTCAAATTCCTCCTCTCCATTGGATTTATAATCAGAAGGTCCTGGACAACTCTGGACAATGTGTTTTCATTCATCTGTGTGAGATATTTATGATATATTTACAGTATCCTCTTGTAGCTCATGAGCTTTTTTTCTTTGCAAACTTTAATTTAATAACTCCTAGTATCTTCAGTCGCTTTCACACATGGTGTGCTTACTGAACTAATGCCTTCTATTTCCTTCTGAATAGAAACCACTCCAGCCCAGACCTTGTGCAGCTAGGGATTTGAGTGCAGTAGACAATTTCAAAGACTGCTCTTTCTATTTAACAATCAGTGCATTAGGCTAAAATATTCACAGAGATGCACTAGCAACTGAAAGGGTGTGCGGTGTAGTGACAAGGTCCTTCTGTTACCTGGACTGTAGAATGATGAATGAGCATTAGTGGAATATTCTTTTGGCCTTTAGGTTTACCTTGATCTTCTCACAGAATGCAAATTGACATTATACCCACATTTCTATAGTATTTATTACTGTGGTCATGATGTGAGGGCTTTTTTCAATATGAATAGTGTAAAAGGGGAAACATATTACTGCAAAGAGGCATTATTGTGCTGGGAATGTATAAACAGCTGAGAAGAATAGAGCGACATGCTCATAATGGAAACTGAAAGCTCTTCATTTTGTCCTGATTGTCTACCCTTCCTTTTTAAACAACCTCCCTTTTTCCTAGCTATCAATACAAAGTTCTTTTTGGTAAAATGAAGTGCATTCATGCTGCCTGAAAGAAGCTTTTAAAGTTGATCTGTGCCCACACAAAAGGGAGGCAGTGTTTGAGCACATCAAGTTGAGGAAGCAAACTTGGTCAATGTTCATTACTCATGGCTTGACACTCTGAGCCTCCATATCATTTTGTAAAGAATCAGATAAACTTTCCTTGTGATAAACAACTGAAATAATTTTTCTTAGCTGTCAAGTCCTTTTTTCCCATTTCCAGCCTGTTCTCACACTCTTCCCAGCTCGTAAAAGCAACTGAGCACAGCTCTTTGGACTGATAAATGGGCTCCTTTCAATTGGTGGCAGGCTTCAGGAAAAAGAGATAATCCTGGATAATGTGGACACAGTTTTCATTTCATGTCACCCAATTAAACTGCAATTATCCGGAGTGCAACAGCAGAAAAACTGGAAAGAATGGTTGGAGAATGAGGAGCCCTGGCTCCCTGGGACTCTTTATACTACACACATTAGCCTAGATTTGTTCTATTCTGATAATAAAGTGCCAGTCTAAGCACTTAGCAGCACACAGTGAGAGACAGACCAGCTGCAACCTGTAGCTCAGAATGAAATACTATTGCAAGTGCTCTGGGAAACATCACTTCGATCCAGAGTAACTTTCTGGGATATTATTTGCATCAGGAATCCAAACCCCTGTGCTGTGGTTAATTACAACCAGAGCAATATGGTCAGGAGGTGCTCTGAACAATGCAGCGAGGTTCAGATTACAGGTAAAACAAGGACAAAAAAAGCCTTTTCTTAACATGACTCACAGTAACACTGCAAGCCAAAATAAAGCAGATATCAACCATTTTATTATGAAGGCAAATTGCATTAACGTCTCTTATCTCTTCAGCATTTTGGCTGAGATCTAGGGCAGGATGAATTTAGTATGTTAATATGTCTTATTAAGTTACCACTCTTGCAGTAAAATAAACTGGATAATCTAACAGATCTATTTTATCTCTAATTACCATGATCCTGGTAAACTGCAATTAAATAAACAGATGGAGTTTTTAAGCTTGTGGCCTGGTGTATGGGAAGATTTTAGTAATTGAAATATATGTATTTGTCATTATTGCTTTATTTCTTTTGCCCAGCCATGTGAGTGCATGGTGTCTGTCCCATGGGCATGGGATATAAATACAAGGGTGACAGCTCATGTATCTCCTGCAACTAGCCAGCTTTGCTCCTGGAAGTCCCTACTCTTTGCCCTCCAAGTTTTTATTTCATTTACTCCTACACAAAGGACCAGGTGGGGCTACCCCAGGCTGTGAGGCAAGTCAGGCAGTTCAGCCTACGTTCCCTTTCCTGAGAGGAAAGATGGGCTTTAGGTGCTACACTACTAGATATGGGGAACGTACAACCACTTTTGCCTGGGCTCTCTTTGCATGCTGGGGAGCAGCAGCAAAACAGAGAACCACCATTTTCAGTGGCCACACCTGAGGCTGTGTGCAATTTCCTGCACCAGGTGGTGTGGGTGCATCTGCCCCATATAATGGTGCAAAGGGAGCAACAAAGGACAGAAGTTTCTAGGTCAGACTCAGAACTCTCCACTGCCACTCTGGGAGGCTCTTAGGTATCACTTTAGCTCTCATCAGGCACCAGACTTCACGGGTTTTGTGTAAGTCAATATCAAGCGATAAACTATTTTTGCAATATCTTTTGTTAGCAAGCCATGCAGCAGAAAAGTGTGTGACGCTTCCGTGGGAAAGCCAAAGCAAACCTGAAACTGTGCCGTGACAAAGGACAACCAATTCCCAATGGAAGCACAGCTGTTTCACAAGCAGTTAATTCTTGGACTGGAAATATTCTGGTTTACCTGAATTTTTCAGTTTGGCCCTATATCCAGGGTTTTATCAAATGGAAAAATGCACTTCCCCATCCCACCTGGGAAAACCCCAGGTGCAGAAAGATTTGGATTCTTCAGAGATGTTAATAAAATTGGGATTTCCCTGTTTCCAAAATAATACCATGCCTCCCACGCTCTTTATTCCTTCTCTTCACATTCCTACCTGAAGCAGGTTCTGGGCTGCTTTGAAGATTGCTTTTCTGTCTAAAACTTTAAAGCTACCTTGTTCCTCGTGGAGCATACTAACATAGCAAAAATCTGCACCTTGAAGTGAGAAGGAGCAGTAGAGTGGAAAGAGGGGCTGTGGCAGGGGTACTGTCACTCCAACCTGCAGATGATATTAATGATATTCACATCCTCTACAAAGGGGTGGACTTTATACCAATAGAGACAAACATTTTAAAGTGTGGCAACTTTCTTTTAACTATTTTGTGGTCTCAAGGAACCTTTAAAGGCCTCCTACAAAGAAGGGCCCTAACTGGGGGCTGGTTTACCGGCAGCAACAAAGATAATACGATTTTCAGGAACAAATGCATTTTCCTTTTGGAAGCTCCATCTAGAGGACAAGGTCAGTTGACCAGTGATTTACTTCTATTTGAAGCTGCCAACTTTTTTTCAAAGCCAGTCTCAGCATTCTAAAGGTGACCAGGACTGAAGAAGTGAGTGGAACCTACAGGAGGTGCAAAGACTGATGTGCCTTTGTAGGTAAAAAAAAAGGTTGTTCTACTTGATTGAAGGAGCAAAGTTTGGGCAACCAAGCAAAATAAATCAATCTCTGATGATTCTAGGAAGAAAAAGGTCAAATGGTTGAGCAATGTTAATCACTTGTCATGCTGAGATCTGTCCTGGTGACCATGTCAAGACATTGATCTTATTAAGTGACATTTATCTAAGTAAAACCAGAAATTAGGTCTTATGTAACACAGTACAGTACATTAGACTTTTAGCAGAGTACACAGAGTGTGCAGAATGAATTAACATTGTGCACTCACAGCTTATAGTGCAGTGTAATGGAGAATGATGGTGCATGGATCGTTACCCCCCTTGTGCCACGCAGTGTGCACACATAGCCCCTTCCCAAGCAGACCTGCAGTCCAAATAGGCAAGAGAGACAAACTCAGGCAAAGCACCTTCGCTTGCTGGGCACAGAACCTGGGCTTTCCAGTATTTAGTTCAGTTACCTCCCAAGAACTAGACAGTGCTGGGTAGGAGATCTGCATATCAGTCACATAACTGTTTTATCACCTATTTTCTTATCTTGGAAATAGTACAAGAATGTAGGATATCCAAGACAGATGTTGATTTCATTTACAGCTAGGGAGCCAGGGGAGTCACACCTTCATAAATGTTTCTATTTCCTCATTTCTTTCTCCAAAGACAAAAGCTATCATGTACTAATCTTCAGGAGAGTTTACTAGATGATGTTTTTAAACCCCTTTAAAAATATATGTATACTTTAAAATACATATATTTGTAAAAATATATATGATGCCTCATATGATTTTCGATTCCTGTGTGGAAAAGGCAGTTATGCATTATAAGAGACTGGATTTTAAAGGATTGTAATCTTCATGTGATCCTTCTCTCCATTTCTACGTATTTGCAACTTGTAAGGAAGAAACAGAAACTCTGGGATGGCTGCAATTTCCCTACTGTGTCCCATAAGTTTTTCTGGAAGGAGAAATACTAACTTCCCAGGATGCAACTTTACCAAAATATCAACGTATGCTTTTTGTAAGAGCTTCGTTAGCTGATGGCATTTTGCTTGATTACCAGCAGTGATTGTTCCCCTCAGAAAGGAGCAGTGTCAGATAATTTCACCCCCTGCTTTCTCTTTGCTTGCACAGCGGCCAGAAACAGGAATTAGAGACCCCCAAACCAAGCGGAGGCCAGGGCTCTGAATGGAGCAGCTCTGTCTGAGTCTCATGCTAATGAGATCAGGAAGGGAGGAAATGTTGAACTCCAACCCCGGGCTGCCAAGCAGCTTGCCCCTGCCTCGGCGGTGGGCAGAGCCAGCTGGGAGCAGGGAGGCTCCCGAGGTACCCAGGGGATCAGGATGCTACTCAGCTGGCAGGAAAGGGAGCAAGAGTTTTGCTTATCTTAATAGCTCCTTTTGTTCAGGAATCACAGTAGCAGCCCTTATTTGCAAACTTGGATAAGTATAATGCACTCTGAGCTCTTGCACAGGTGCTGGGCACTAGCGATTTTTCGCCCTGCCTGCACAATGCCTGCTTTTTATCCAGGGCTGCAGGAAGGAACTGGAAAGACTCAGTCAGACAAAAGTGGCTGCACATTTGGCCAAAGTGTTGACTGGCTTTTGTTGCTGGGTACATGGTGCCATCCATGAGCCCAGCGATGATGACCCAGAAGGTGATCTGACAATGAGTGTTTCTTTTGGAGAACGTGTCAACTATTGTAGAAGCTTGCACATTGGTAATGAGACTGACTGGTTCCAACAGATAATTGCCTGGCAGTCTGTCTTGATAGCTGTGCAGATAAACAGTGTATTTTCTTCCCCTGTTTCAAAAACACAACAAAGGAGGCAAAAATAGGACCCGCAGTGTCTGTAGGGATTTAGTAAAACAAGAGCAAATCATATTAAGATAGAGAACTTAAGAAAAGCAGCACATTCTTGTTGAGTCATTTTTATAAGACGTTACACCCAGTGAGGAACTCTCTTACTGAATTTACATGGGTTTATACCACCTCAATGCAACTTTGCTGACTTGTTTTCTTTGAGAATCTGGTATTCAACTGTTTCCATCTTCAGTAAAAGTTGCCTGCCAAATATGATGTTTTCCTTCTCTTTTCTTTCTTTTTTTTTTCTTTTTTTCCCTCCAGTTGTGGTTTACAGCTTGCCCAAATCCACAAGAGGAGGTGATTGATGTTGCCATATGTTGGTTACTGGATGTAATACTGTCCAGTTCATGGACAACATCCTTTTCTTCTTAAAGCTCTGCTGTCCCCCAAATTCACTGGGTGCTGAGGGACTGCAAAACTGAGTAGGTTGAATATCTGAGAATGGAGAGAGACTTACAGTATTCACCTCTTCAAAACGGAGAGGACACTTGTGGATTAACAGTTTGAGGAACCTCAGAACATGTGGCTTTGTAATATGCTGGTGCTTCCACACAAGCTTTTATTTTTTTCTGTGTTAACCTCTCCTGCAACTTGGGAGACGGAGCAGTCCACCACATGTGATTTAAGATGAAGTTGTTAGCCCACTATTACAATACTTGAAACTAAGTCTAACCTCACACACAAATGTAGTCCCTCCTGTTAAAATTACTAGAAAGCTAACAAGATGCTTGGAGCAAAATAAATCCTCACTGTTACTAAACACATCTTTTTCCAATAAGGAGGGAAGAAGGATACAAAATATCCTTAAGTCTCTTGCTGTCTGATTTGTTATGATTAGTAACCTTCTTCTGGTAGAAGATGTTTCTTCCTTTGTGCGTAAGGCTATCATCATAATAACTACTCTCAAACATTTCTATTGTGGTAAATTCAGACACCTGTCAACAGTATTGAGCAACTTTCATGCTACAAACTTACAAATA
Organism: Monarcha castaneiventris obscurior; assembly: GCA_026261815.1. Lineage (NCBI taxonomy): Eukaryota > Metazoa > Chordata > Aves > Passeriformes > Monarchidae > Monarcha > Monarcha castaneiventris. Next base: position 8,458,837 of record JAMPIT010000566.1, on the reverse strand, counting down.
AATGTATTTGCCAGTGTGATCAATGATGGATTATACCTCTTTTGCTTAATTATTTTAAATTATGGTATTACTGTGTGCTTGTAATATAGATTATGGAAAGACACGTTTTTTCCTTTCTGGAAGCACTAATGGAAAACTTCATTTCCATTAAACTTTGTTCCACCATATTTTGCTCCTTGAAAAATTGTCCACAAGCTAACCATTTTCTTATTAGAGAAACCAGAAAGCCAAATATATTTCCTCATTCTCAATGTAAATGTAACACTGATACATAACTTTTCCAAAACAAGTTATAATATTTAATTACAAGACAAGTAACCAAAAATTAACTCTGTTAAAGAAAAGTATTTGGGAGGAGTGGGAAATGTTTTTCCCATTTTCTTTTCAAGAAAGATAGGAATTGTAAGACAAATGACCCATGGTGGCTTTAGTCTGTAGTTGATAATTTTTAACTCTTTCAGGATCTAGAGGACTGAATGCAATTTTCTTTCCTGCTTAGAGATTTGAGCAAACACCTTTCACAAAGATACCTCAGTACTTCAATTTATGAAATACAGAGTAGGTTTCTTACTCTCTCCCATGGATTCCCTCTTCAAAATAATTTAAATAAATATATGACAACTGGGGCAAGATGTGGACCCTGGTGGTCTTCATTTGATTTAGGAAGCTCTCTGGGTGTGGTGTCTCAACTCCCACCACAGTTACTCAGCTGGAATAACATTTAAGCAGTCATCAAGTATGCGAGTACGGAGGACTCTATGACGGATGAATTAGTGGGGATCTGGGAATCAAAAAATCAATAACTTGTTCAGACTTAATTAGGATCTTGTTGCAATGCTGGAATGTAGAGGACTGTCCACCACTGGATTTTATGTTCATCTGACCTCGCAGGCCCAGAGAGCACAGTGGGGCACTGTCCTGCCCTTAGCATCAAACTGAGTGGAGGTCCACCAAGGCATCCACCCCGCTGCTACCTGAGAGCTGCGGGTGCAGGGCAGTGGCGCCGCGGGCAGCAGCAGCCGCGGGACGCTCGGCACTGCGCTGTGGTATGTATGGGAATGAATGGCAACTAGGGTTGCTGCTGCTGCTGTTTTTATTTTGCCTACTTGGCAGAGGTCTCACTATTCTTTAGCTTTTGAATTAGAATGATGTAAGAGGCCCAGGCACTATGCTAAACCCTCCACTACAAGGTTTATCAAAAAGGCTGCCTGTCTTGAGAGTGTTACGAAGAATCACGGAGAAATAGCAACAAACTTAGTGGGGAGTCAATCAGTTCATGGGCTGAAGGAGTGAGCTAGTTCCTAATCCCCTGTGACTCTGGATGACTGGTATTCTGTAGGCTGACCATGCTGTATCTGTGGCAAGGAACCTTGTGTGTGCACCCACAAAGGCCAGCTGATGCACACCAGCAGCCATGCACACCTCTCCTCTCTGGGCTGCTCGTCCCAGGAGTCTCTAGAACATGTTAAATCCATATGCTTGAACTGTCAGGCAGATGCATCACCCCCACATGACCCTGGCTTTTTGTAAAGCAGGAGGAAGAAGCTTGTTTGGGTGAGTGTATCGAAAACAGAGGAGCTCAAGTGCTGGTTGTTATTAACATACCACACTGAAAACATGCACTGCCTCAGACTTGAGCCCTCCAAGATACCAGGTCTGTCACGGTGGTTGATAACTCCCATTCTCTGAGGTCATTCCCTGGGTCTCACACTGACTTCCTGCATGACTTCAGCTGCTGAGTATCTGCATCATTTCCAAAAACAGTTTTGAGAGGCTTTGAAAATGTAAAACTGGATAGATCATGAAGGGCCAAATTCAAAGATCAGCGAGTCTTCCCACCACCAATGGTGGTTGAGACGGCAGTAGTCCCTCCCCTGGTTCAGAAGCCTTGCCTCCTACTCCCGAAGCTGGCTCTAATTAGCTTGTGCCACATGACCTAGCCTCAAGCTGAATCCTGTTTCAGCCCAGCCTTGTCCAGGCACTGCTTAATTTTGTTTGTTCCAGGGTTGCAGTTGTCTCATGTGGGAGTGCTGGCTATCAGCTCCTCTGCCCTATTGTTTGCAGGCAGTGCTCAGGTCTGTGTGCCACAGATGGAGTTCCTCGGGAGATTAATGATGTGCTGAACAATGCCTTGTAGTTGATACCCTCTTGAACTCTGACACCTGACACTGGACACCTTCAGGAAGAGTCAAGGGCTCAGCAAGTAAGCAAATTCCAGCTAGATAGTGATTTCCCTCGAAGTATCTAACACTTCTTTGACGTATTTGTCACAGGTAGCTTTGCTTTTACTGGTTTTTACATAAATGTTGGAGAAAAGGGTATTTTTACAGCTATACATAGAAAAGGTATTCTGTACTCTGGCAATTGATGCCTCTGGCCCATCTCTCTTAGAGGTGGGAGAAGCAGGTAATTTAGGGGTTTGTATAGCAGTTTGTTGCAACTGAAGTCAAGAGTACAGCCAAAAACTCCAGTTCCGTTTCATCTTTCAGCAGGGCCTCCCTGGGTGTCAACTGTCCTGCCTGAGGACATGCCTTAAAGTAGTTATCAATGCCCCAAGACAGAGAGGCTCAGGACGTCAGCCCTGCTCAAGTGGCACCGTGTGCTCCCGCTTGCTCTCCCCCGGCTGGCCCTCCCCGTTCGTCAGCCCACTGCCCTTTGGTGACACGAAGCCCACGGCCGGGAAGGGCTGGGTATTGTTAGCCCTGTTCCCTACAGTAGATTGGCAGTCAGGAGTGCCGGGGAATGACAGGTCCCATAATGCACCCTCATGGCGAAGATGGAGAGCGTCACCTCTGTAACATTCCCAGCTTTCATTAGCCTGAATGCAATTGTACTAGGTTTAATTTTTGGAGTGTTTGCAGTTTTTCCAGCAAATAGCTGTTTGAACACAGTGTCCCCATTATATCACCACAGTCAAAGAGAGGAAAGATAAAGGCATTGTGCAAAGTTTCTGTGGCTTTGCAGACAAGGATTTATGTACTGGAGAACTCTCATCTGGCAGTCAATTTGCCTTTGTCTTTCAAAGTAGTGGAAGTATCAAGGGAGTATGCCCGAGCGTTTTATTTGCTATTTACCAGATTACTGAAGTATCGGGCATCTTTAGATCTGTTGTAAAGACAAATGCTTTCAAAATGATTTTGCAAACTTCTGCTGAGGCTGAGGGGAGAGGCAAGTGAAACCCTTGAAATGCTGTCCTTTGGATTGCTAGAGGGGTGTATGATTGAGGAAGGAACTTGAGACTGTACAGTTTCATGAGTTTAAAATGTGATCTCTCTGTCCAACACACAGAGAAAGGAAAAAATGTATCCACCACTATCTACTTTAGAGGGGTAACCATGTCAGTGAAAAGAGTTTTCTCTGGAAAATGACAGTTGCTGGTTAGTGAATATATGGATTAACTGAGTTTAAAAAAAAAAAAAAAAAAATCAACATTTTATAAACAGGCAAGGATGAGATTGACTTATATCTTACTTAGAGGCTATAGCTAATTTACAGGTTAGCTTACATCAAGCAACAAATATTGCGGTTAATGGGATCGGTCCTGGCTAACATTTTACCCCTACATCTTTCCCTACTATTTGCTTCTGACTGACACAGCTAAAATTGTAGTGAGGCAGAGCCTGCAAGACCAGGCTTTATTGTCTGAAAGCAGAACTGAATGCTATTCATCTAACACTCCTTAAAGTGGGTGAGAGCTGAGGGGAAATCTGCTTACAAAAATTTGTAATTTAGTGTTAAAATCAAATACTGTACTGGAGAGCCTGTGCTATAAATACCTTAGCCACTCCAGACGATCCTGGGATTTATGGAACAGTTAGCATTACTAACATGATAATTAACTGAAATAATACATAAACCAAAGCAATTCCCATGATGTTGTAGAAAGAAATGATCAGAAGCTGTTGAGGAAAAAAGGCCTTTATACCAGAATAAAATATGACCCACTGATTTAGGGTTATCAACAGAGACCAGTAAATACCCTGGAATGTCTAACTAGCTTGAAAGACTACCAGTGCCTTAAGCCAACCTCTGCAAAGTTCCAAAAAAAATACCTACCTGAATGTCTGGCATCCATAAAATTCTTGTAATTTCTGATTCCAGGTAAAATATTATGTGAAAGGCCATTTCTGTATCTAGCCTTGACAAATCCAAGAGCTGTGAAGTATCTCCTTAAACAGTTCTTACCTCCTATGGGAGATGCGAGACTAACCTGCTGAGTTTTCGTTCTCTCATTTGAGGGGAAGTTTCCTAGCTTGTTCTTTCACAGGCGTAGATGTGTTTATTTCTGAGGAGCTGGTTCCTGGCCAGGTTGCTGAACTCGCCTCAGGCCCTAATCCACAGTGCAGAATACAGCCCCTTTTAAGACACAATTTTAAGGAATTTCCTTTGGCCAGGTGGGCGCTCCCTAATGTAACATGAACCTTTCTCCTCCTGATGCCAGGAAGGAGCAGCCCAATGTCCTGCTTTAGAAAAGAGCAATGGTCCTGCTGGAAAGATCACTTTTTTGATGTACCGCAAGCAGCATTTCAGCCTAATATGAAGCAGACATCATGAAAATATGCCAAAGGCCAGTATATTGTCAGTGCTGCCATTATTTCAGTCTTCCACACTGTGCTGATGTTTTCTTCTATTTGTCTGAGAGATTCTTTCCCTGGGAAAGAGATGGACAGGAGAACATTGACTCCACCATTTCCCTGTGTAGCTGGTGAAGCTCTGCTCTGGTACATAGAGTGCTTTCAACTGGATCAGTGCAGCAGCCACTGAACCAGCTGTGCAGAACATGAGCAGAAGCTCTAAGAGGGGCAAGGAAAGAAACCAAGCCTTTTGTTTAAGGTGCTGGTCTGAGGCTCAGGAGATGTGGGAGATCTGCCTGGGTTACAGATCTTCACTGTTGATTTAGCCTCAGCATTACACTGTCTGTCTGTACATCCTTCTCTGTCCTCTGCTTCTGTTGCCCTGTTTTTTCTCTCTAGGATATGTGTGTCATGGGGCACAGATTACATCTCTCTCTGTGGTTGTACAGGCCTTGGTGCTGTGGTAGATCACTCTGGATACTCACAGTAACAGCAAATAATAAAGACAACTGTGGCAGGTTATTTGGCACGTGATTTTGAGGAGAGAGACATGTACTAGATATTCTAAAAATAATTTATCTCCTTTTCTTTGTAAACTGCAATATCACAGCTCTCTTCTTCCAGAGCACACCCTCAGGTGTGCTACACTCTTAGGACTACACACTACCACACTCTCAGGACATTTTTGTAATAATGGCAATAACTTTTTGCTGCTATGAAAGAAGATGCAATTATTATCTCATTTTTATGTATTTTGGACCAAAACTTTTAACTACCCATCATCAGAGCTGAGATGTCTCTGTGGCATAAGTTAATTTAATACTATAGAATTCTCCTCTCCTGGGCATTGACTGTCCAAGTTTCTGCCAGGAAAATGTGGTGCTTTGGCAAAATTTAACTGCAGATTTTTATCACAGGCATGTTTACAAAGACCTAGATCTGTATATAATGCTATGCTTGTATTTCTCATTCCAAAACTTCATAATAGAAATTGTTAAATTAATCTGCTTCAAATAACTGGGTTGAAAAATGCTTGACTTTGGATACAATACAAAGAAAGGTATTTCAGGGCTCTTATATACCTACATATCTTTATTTATATATATACACACACATATCTCAATACATACACACATGCTATATGAATATGTAAAAGAGCACTTTCTGTCATGGGTTCAGAAATGCAAGGAATATTACACAGATGGAGACACTGATTTATCCTTTCTGGAGCAACTTTAAGGCAGTCTGGATTTCCTCTCCTTTGCTGATCAGAAACAAGGCCAAAAAAGAAGTACAGGAAGATCTATATTAAACTTCAGCTGTTGATCTGTCTCCTCTCTGGACTTGACCCAGGTTGAACATATCTTACACAATTATTCTAAGACCTTACACTCTGGTTTATGCAAATGGATGTCCCTTATATAGGGCCCAAGAGTGAAGAGAATACAAGGTTTATACTTAAATTTCAGCGTATATCTATATATATATATATATATATATATATAAGTGCTTTGCTGAATAAGGCTTTGGCCAAGCACACGCTTATTTCTGATTCAAGGGCTTGATCGCCTCTATTTAGTGGAACTTTTAGATGAAAGCAATAAAAACAACACAGCCCTTCATCCCGGCCCTTTCTCCCAAAAAGCTCAAAAAAGCCATGATTATCAAGGTAAGAGCAAGATTTATGTTACCAGAATAAAAAGCAAAGCTTATGAGAGCCTGTGTAACGTGCCCATGGCTCTAAGCACACAGCAGTGTCCATGCCCTGGGCACTGCTCCCTGGTCTTGGGCCCTCATAAGATCAAACCTCACATACGTGGAGCTGCCTAAGTGTGGAACCAGCATATTTTTGACTTGGTCTTGATTCACTGTGAGTATACCATGAGGGTACAGTTGTGAATCCTCATAATTTCTACAGTCTTTTCCCCAGAGCCTTCTTTGGTTTTGGTTTGGGTTGTTTGTTGGTTGGGTTTTTTTTTGTTGTTTGGGTTTTTTTGTGGGGGGGGGTGGTAGAGAGAAGGATGTTGGCATTTGTTATTTGTTTTATATCTCAGCTTCATCTCTTTGGGACATACTTACATTGTCTTCTTAACTATTTGGAGTACTGTAGCCCAAGTCTTGGCTATGTACCAGAACAGAGAATCTGGTGCTGCTGCAGCACAAACAGCAGGCACCAGCACTGTGCTATGATTCACTCATTACTTAATCTTGGAATCAGAGGACCCCTTATGTTGGAAAAAATCTTTAAGATCATCAAGTCCAACGACTGACCAGGCGTGCCAAGTCCACCACTAGACCATGACCCTAAGTGCCACATCTGCACATCTTTTAAATACTTCTGGGGCTGGTGACTCCACTGTTAGTGACTCCCCCAGTCAGACTGGTCCCAGTCCCAAGGGACTGACCTCCAAGGACTAATACGTGAGTCTTTGGTGGGTCTTTAGGGTGCTGATGGAGCCAGAAGTGCAGCTGGAAGTAGAGATTTTCTAGGGTTAATTTTGCAAGGCCATAAAATACCAGCCCAGCTGCAAAGCATGTCTGGAGGAGTCAGAAAGCAATGATCCCTTCCCCTCTCCTCCACAGATCTGGAGACTGAGCATAAACCAGCTTCTCTGTTTCCACAGAGTGCTCTTCTGATCCCACATAACCAAACCCATGTTTGTCAAGGAGGGAACAAATCAGACATCTTTCCATCTGGAAAACCACCATCCTGCTCTTCATGCACGGGAGGAGGTGAGGGGAAGTATCAATTTTCTCCTCACCAACAGTGAGCCCTGATAAACATGTAGTTTGGCAGGCTGAATGACAAACTTCTCATGGTCTTTTGCAGTAGTCAGAAAGCAGAAAAGTACAAATGTCCTGCTGCGGAAAACCTGAGGAGGAGCTTTTCCTTGGGAGGGTGAACATTCTACCTCTTGGGCTTGCCTTCCTCAAAAAGAAAAATATGTGGTGCTAGTCGGGGGAGCAGCCAGATCTGGAAGGCCATGTGCTGGTTTTGGCTCGCTGAAGAAAGCAGGCCTCTGGCTCAGCTCTGTTTCAAAGTTAAAATTTCTTAAATGGAGCCAAATATTTAAATTATATTAATAATTTTATTTCCTGAATATTAACTATGGTATATGGTGAAATGACTTCTGTACCTGCCATAAAGGGCTTTTAGGACCTTGTGAGCTGCTCAGTCTCTCTCTCATTTACACAGTCATGCAAGCCAGCTATTCACTGCATGGCACACAGTTTTAGCTACACATTCACTGCTTAATTAAAAGTACTGCTTTTAAGAGAGCAGTAGGTTATGGTTTTGTTTTCTTTTAGTTACTGCCATAGTAACCTCCATACTAAAATACTGAGTGCTAAGAAGTAATAAAAATTTATGAAATGCATGCAAACTCAATAAAATATTAGTTAAAAATTTATGACGTGTATGTCATTTTGTGTCAGGATGCGCACAAGCACTGTTCAGAGGTATTTGGGGGCTGGGAGAAAATAACTCTAACATACTTTGTGGAGCCAATACTCAATGCCAATTTCCACTAATTTTCTGGCATTCTCTTTTTTCAAGTGGGTGGGAGCTTTGTGAAACCTTTTCAGGCTTCTCTCATGTTGGTGAACACCCTACGTTTGAAGCTACCTGAATTTCTCCAAAGGGTGTGGTATGTGTGTGGTATTTGGAAGGTGAATACAAGACCCAGTGGGATCCTCGTGTTTATCTCACAAGAGGGCATCTCAGGCAATCATCTCCTCCCAAACGTCTCCAAGATCCCCTTTCCCCTGGCAGTGCCAACACAGTGTGGTTAGCCTAAGAGGTCCTGGTAATGAGAGATGGTCTCAAAGCAAGAACAAGGAAATTTTGTGATTTTGCCATCTACATATCAGGAACTGAGATGCACACAGGTAATTTTTTTTTTTAAATCTGGAATTATTAAATAAAAATCCAATGGTTACATTGATTACTTTCAGACCTCTCCGAATCGTCTGTGGTGACAGTGTGATGGCAGGTCTTTCACTTCCCAGAGATCATCCTAAGCACAGGGCTGGTGATGGCAGGAACAGGAGACAGAGGAGGAAAGCTCCCACCAGGTTTGCTTCCAAAGAAGATTGTCCTGGCTAAAGCCCCCAGCCTCAAAAATAACATCCCACAGCAGAAGCCTATGGGGAGCCAAAGGTCCCTCTCTGGCTGGGAAGAAATGTCCTCACAGAGGAGCAGCTTTGCCATACCTTCCTTCCCAAAATTTGCCACTGACTAGTTCTGGCAGCTCTCTTCTCAATTTTCTGGCTTCTCAGACTCCTGTTCATAGGTTCATTGTTCTCCATATGTATTACACAGTCAACTCCCAACTACCCGTGGGTGGTTTATCCAGGTGGCTGATAAACCATGGATGTTGGGATGCAGAGCCAGCTCAGATATAGCCAAGCTTATTAACTCTTACGTGGTGTTGCTCTGCGGCTGCTTGGGCCAGCTGGGATTCAGGAGAGGAGCAGTCACCTCTGTACCAGGATAAGACCAGCCTAAGACACCTGGATATGCAGGGGGCCAGATGGGCTCACCCTGCTTTGCCTTCCCTGCCTTGTGGACAAGGGGGATGCAACTAGAGAGATACACAGACCCTCCTGCATGGACAAAGGATCATGCCTGAGCACTGTGAGGCTGCCTGACCCAAGAAATCCCTGAGGACTTACTGAAATGTCTTGGTTCTGGGACACCAGTGCTTTTTGCTGTGCCTGTGCTGGTTTTGTCCACCATGCCTCACTTCAGCATCTACATTTGCAATGCCTGCATGACTTGACCAAGGCTGCCGAGCAAATCCATGGCTCAGCTCAAATTCAGGTCGTCTGCTCCACAGCCCATGTAAAGCGGGTGAGAATCTCACGCACTTACTGAGCTCTGTGGGGCTCCCCATAGTGGGCATTGGCATGGGATTCAACTGGAAATGTTGTTGTTACTGCTGCTATACAGTAAATGTGATTTGAAAACTTTAGGGAAAAAATTTATTTTTAACTCTCATTTATTCTCTCTTCTCCCATTTCCTTTATTTTTTCTCTTTGAGGGACGGGAAATGTGCATTGATCCTAGAGCAAAGTACCAATTTAAAATACCAGACTCAGACATGCAGGCCAGAGCAGATGCTGACTACTCATAGAGCAGTTGCATCTGGATACATTTAATATTATGTCCTCCCATTTTTATGCTCAGCTTTTACGCTTGTCAGCAGATTACTTATTTCCCAAATGTGGTATTTCTGCACTGGACCTGTGTGGTGGCACAGTGCAGGAAATCTACTCAGGGGGCATGGGATGCTGAAGCCATGTGACCCACGAGTTAGCCTCATGGGGTAATATAAAAAAACATATGCACAAAACACAGGCATTTCAAACCACATAGCCAGGGAAAGCATAGGTCTGTTTTTATCAATGAGTGTCTGGGCTGCCTTCTGCCTGGATGGCTTGGAAATTTTCTATTTCACCTCAGTGCCCAAAGGTGACCTCAGTGTTTTCAAGAAGAGCAGAACAAATAGCTGATAGAAAAAGGAGTTAAAGTAGCCTTACTGAACAAATAAATTGGCAAGTGTATCTAATAATTGCATGGGTTCAGCATTTTTCTGCGATAAATGAGTAAACTTTAAATGTATCTCTGAGATGTGCTATCACAGGCATTGCCATGGGCAAGTTTTATCCAATGATGAAACAGCAAGGCCTTGTGAGATAAAGATGATAGAAGGGGTACTATCAGGTGGCAGCTGGGTAATTACAACTCTCTATTTGGGCTCTGTAGTGATGCTGCATGTGATAAGTGGAGAATAATGAAGAAAAAGGAGTAGTGATAATACAGGAGCTAAATGGTAGAAAATAGCCTATCATAGCCCAGAGCCCTCTGAGTGCCTATGGGGACTTTGAACTATCTTCTTCAGTTTTCAACCACAGAAAAAATACTCTCTCTTTCTTCTTCCTTTGCTAAATTTATGTCTGGTGGGACAAAAGGGAAAACTGAAAGGAAATCAAGGGTATGTGAAGAGAATATGACCTTTGCAAATAACACTGAAGGTCACTGTGTAATTATTCTAAAATAAAAGTATCCTGTAATCTTGTCTGTACCCACAAAAGATGTAAGACCATTTTTTAATGTGATTCCAAACAGTTTTGTTGGGGATCATGGTTTATGAAAGGTCAGCTAAAGTATTTCTAATTATATCATGTCTAGTTCTTTGCTCAGAACAACACAAATGCCATTTGTTGTGATAGAGTCAAACTGATTAAAGAAAAAAACTGTCAAAAGACAAACTCATCACATGTAAGCAAAAAATGCTATTTCCTGAGTGAATATTGGCTTTTGTAGCTGGAAAAGAAAACCAAAACAACAAGCCCACAGGAGAACAAAATGCCCCGGATCTGGCCACTGAAACTTTTACCCCAGTTTGTTCCTTTTTATTTTTTCCTTACAGATAGTAATACCTATTATAGTTCCCGGTGAGCTTAGCACAATTTTCCAGTTATCTGAGCAACCCTTGATAGTTTTTTTTTGTTCCCCTGAGTAAGATAATAGTTCCCTGGCACTTCTTTCACTTGGGAGTCTGATACCCAAATGTCGCTTACGCTGGATGTGATACAGTAAGGGTGCATTTATACATGAGGGAACTCCACATAAAATATATGCTGCCTAAGATAAGACAAATTTTTTTCCCCTTTTTTTAATGCTTAGCTAAATAGGTAGAAGAGAAAGTGTATTGAGCATCATTCATGTATGTTCATGCCTTTTTTCTTCTTAGGACACTGACTGCATTACCCAGTGTAACAACATAGAAGGTGACGTTGCATCAGCACATTGGCAGGATGCAGAGTCAGAAAGACTAAGAAGCAGAAAGATTCAAAATGAGACTGTTTTGGTATGGCAAGCTGTGATGTTTAAACATTAGTGAGGCCAGCAGTGAAAAAATGGAAATTTTACATGGTGCCTGGATTTGGGAGACATGTAGCTTGTCGGTAAAACTGAGAAAATCATACTCAGTTTTAGGGGGGAAAAAATGAACAGATGTCCTGTTCTCATCCTGACAGAACCTGACTGGAGTATGACAAAAGCATTTAAGCATTACAGAAATAAATGGCATGTAATAAAATATTTACAGCCGAATAGAATGGCTGTTTATAGGCTGAAAGGCCATAACTGAATAAACAAGGAAATTCACATACACATAAGAAAAGGCTTTTTAAAGTACATACCTTATTGCAATTATTTTTGTTGTAATATTAAATCATAATGTCTGATTCAAATTTTTAAAATGTCACATTATTACTGTGTTTAGTGGAACACTGAGACAAGTCACATCAAGTCCAATCCTTCTTCTGATTTAAGATAAAGATCCTGTTAAAAAAATAGATCACAAGTCAGGAGTTCATGGCGTGAAGAATTATTAGGCCATCTCGGCCAGGAAGCGTAGTTTCTCATTATTGACTGACTCCTACTCTCCTAGAGTAATGGGGTTTTGTCATTCATTGACCTATGAGCCCTTATTTATGTGCAGGCCACTTAGTGCTTTGGCCATGTGTGTGAAGTACAGCTGTGACCATATGACTCCGCAGAGGTGCCCGAATGGTGACGTTCTCCAGGATGGGATTCAATTCTCCTACCTTTACACACCCAGAAGTTCATCATCTAAGTTTGAGTTACCCACCCTGCTTCTTTCTTCAGTCAATGGGGAGAAACTGGCACCTTCAGAAAGAAAATTATGTGTCCTGTGTCAGGCATCCAACTTAAGGGGGGATCAATTACCCTTAGGAAATATCTATTACTCCTGACGGAATACAGAGGGAGCCTAGGGTGACTGGCTTAGACATTTAACTTCTAGATAACCGAAGACAGGTAAAATGAATTTCATCCTGTCTTTAAAGGAGATTTGTGTCCAGTGAGATCAAGACAGGTCTCTATATTTGGACATTTCTTTCATTTTAAATCATGCTAAGTGCTTTCCAAACCGCGGGGGTGAATAACCTTATTGTCGTTCATCTCAGTCAGCCTGGCTTGGGTTTAACTCATCTTTGGCTATGCAAAGCTTACACACAGGTTTTCAGGTGGCCATGATGACTCAGGCAATCCTCTGCTCCTCCTAAACCCCATCCTCCACTGATCATTTGTGTGGTCACACAGTGAAGTAGACCAGCACACTGACCTTGCTGAAAACTGAGTAGGGAAAAAAAAAGTTGCTGTCTGTTCTGGCTCAAATGACCATACAAACAACCATGTTTGAAAAATGGAAGAAATATCAGAAAAGCAGCATTAGGGCTAGAGACTGCTTCCAGACAGCCTCCATTATATGCCTTTTCTTTCTGTCATCCATTTTTCTTGAGTCAACATTAAAATCCTTATCAAGGCTTCACCATCTTGCCTGGATCCCTGTAGTTTTCAACTCATCACCAACACTGCTCTTCCTGCCCTGTCCATCCAGCAAAATCAATCCTTAGGGTGGTCTTCCTCACCCTATTCCCTCTTTAAACAATCCACTTACTTTGGGGGAAACAGAAAATGGCTGCAGAAGAACCAAGGACTCTTTGTCAGTCCTACAGCACAGACAGATGTTTGTTGGCACAGTCCATCATTTCCTGAGACTGAAGATTCACAACTTGTTCTTCACTTGTGATGATGTAATTACTGTCTCTGCTCTCACTTTGGCCGTTTTGGTCTGTTCTCCTGTTGTCCTTCGGCATCCAGAGCAAGCTCATGGTTCACAACCAAGTATGAAAGCAAAAATGAGGGACTGAGCAGTGGCTGGGAGGAAAGAGGAGAATGGGAACTCCTTAAACAGACATGCTGGCTGCAGAAAACACACTGCCCAGCTCCGAGGGTCCAGGGGTTAAAGGAGAAAACTGCTCTGCACATGGAAGCTTGTATTGGTTAGGGAAATTATTTCTTTTTGGGCAACCAGTCCGAGGCTTAACATCAAACTGGCCCTTGACATTGCCTGCTGAAATGGTGTACAGAGCAAAACTTGGCACTTGCTTGACCTAGAAAGAAATTAGCATTTTAGTTCAAATCTAGACTGCACTTTCAAAGTGCCCTAGTTGTCTGCACTCGCTGGGCATTGGTTCCCTTGGTTCACATCACACCTTGGCATGAATCAGTTGTATTCCTGTTGGGTGAACCGAACACAGAGGTCATTCTCCAGAAGTGATCATCCAGTGCTTCCACTGCTTAAAGGCATTCAGTCCCTGGGCTTGTGCTGCAGCTAGTCCAGGTTCACCCTCTCTGAAATGCACAGGGGGTGGCTACGAGGTCCTCAGGAGCAACTGTTTTACCCTCTCAGTCTGCTCCTACTGCTCCAAAGTATTTTGCCAGCAGAGATGTACCCTATCTATTATCCAATGTGATAAAACGAATTTCTCTCTATTTCATATTTACCCTCCTCCCAAGACCTTCAAACAAAGTCATAAGCCAGTTGCCACTTTGCAAAATGAAAATGAAATCAGAAGCAGCCTTTGAGGCAGATGACCAAGACCCACTAACAAGTTTTATCTTGGTGGTCCTGATATAGTCCCTGTCAAAAATCAGGAGGTTTTCCCCTGGCTGTTTGCAGTCTTAGACTGTACTCCTAGTGATTGATTTCTAGTGCCTTATCCATAAAATGTACATCCATTATACATCACTTTTATGCCTGCATATAACAGTTTATAGATATGAAGTCCTACACATATACACTACTCTCTACTGATTTCTGACTTCCTCTTTTCTTACCAGTCTCTTTTTACCTCCTGGAATTGCAAGGCCTATATCAGGGAAACGAAGTCAGAAATTTTCATAATTTTTAAGTGTATTCGTACAGGCAGGGAATAATCTGTTCTTCATGTCCCTGGTAGATAGGGCAAAAATTGATGAGTTTAAATTTCTGCAAAGGGGATTTAGGATAGTCATTAGGAAAAACTTTCTTGTTAAACCTTGCAATAGATTGCCTAGGGAGGATGAAGGATCTCTTTCACTGGTGTTTTTTCAAGAACAGGTTAGACAAGTGTCTGTCAGGATGTCATAGGTATAGTTTATATTGCCTGGAGGAGGGGGAGGGAGTAGATGACCTCTCAAAACCCCTTCCAGCCTCTTTTTCCTGTGATCTTCCAAGGCATTCTGAATGTTTTATTTCTCTATATCAGTTCATCTCAGTATTTCTAATGCAATGTTTATCCAGGACAAGATTTGAAAGTTCCTGATCCTCTAAGACTACAGATGACTCAGAAGTTTGTGTCTTGTTATCCATGGATGCTTGACACTAGTGCAGACACTGGTAGGAAACTACTGGCTTTGGCTGGTCCATCACATTCTCTCTTACTCCCAGTTCTCCTAATAAAGTGCCATCTGACATATTGTTGAACCTGGATGTCAAATGTTAGTCAAGATGAAAAACCTGTTGATAACACTATTGAGACCAGCTAGGTTATTTATACCACCAAGTTTCAAAATCTTCCTTTTGATCAATAGAAATACTTTTTCAGCCAGTGGATCTCTAAAACTAACAGACTTGAAATACAAAAACATATTTTCCTATTAAATACTTAAATGTACTGAGTGACATGACACTTTTACATCCAAGAAAATCCTACAGACATTGCACTGCAGACAGAATGATGCTCATTAGCAACACAAATGCCTGAAACACTATACAAACCAAAATGTGTTTGGTTTGGTACATGAATATTGTACCATGATACAGTGGTCTCCTCAGATCCATTTCTATGTGTTGATGCAACAGGGTACTTCCTGCTTATTTCTACCTCCTTCCTATTTCCTTCCTGGTTACTATTCCCTGACTGACTGTTTGGTCATGCCTTCAGTAAGACATGAGTTCATGCCCATGAACTCGACAGCAGTTTGGTTTGGGACACAACAAAAGCTGTCCAAAGCTGCCTGTTGAAAGTGCAGCCCTGTGCTGGAGCCACAGAGCTACATGGCACTTGAGAGCTTCTGTCCCACACAGCACTAATGGAGCAGTTAGCCAAAAAACACCATCCTCATTTTGTGTCCATCTCTGACACCTTACTGAATTCAAGGGTTGCTCCTGAGCCAAAAACTTCTGGTTATGCTATGCTGTGTGATAGGATAGGACTCAACGAGGAGAGCTGCACTCCACATCTGTGAGAGATATCTGCTATCTTGTTTGAAAGCTGATATACCCTCCAACTTTGCTGAAGCTATTTTAGTTAAGCTATAACAACTCAATTGGCTAAATCCTTACTAGTGATATGTAGTTAGATATCTCCCAGAGCTGATACTGGGCCTGTGGATCTTGTCCTTAAGAAACTTTAAGGTCTTCTTTATTTTCTCAGAAATGTCAATGGAAAACATGATAATAGCAAAGGATGGGCAGGGACAGATTTATCAGCAGTGGCATCAATTCAAAGGTGCACCAAAATACAGTGGCCTGACAGAGATGAATGACAAAAAATCCCCAGTTCTCCCACAAAAACTTACATTCTTGCTATACAACAGGCAATTATTTTGCTTAATCAAATTTTCAACTAAGCTGCCTACAGTGTCAGGAAGCCACAAAGTCATTTAACAGACAGCAGTTTGAATGGGTTGGAGAGGAAATATTTAAGCTGAACTGTTGCTGATGAGATTTCTCAAGCTTAAGAAATTCTCACATAAAGGACATTATGGGAAGGAAATGAGCTGGCTTTAGAAGGACCAAATTTGCAATTTTTTTTTTCCTAGATTTGAGATCTTGAGCTGATATCACATGGTATTGGTTGTTTTTGCCATGAATACATTGCACGTATTTACAAATGCACTGAGCTTCAGTAATTGCTGTGTATAAAGGGATTTCCATTATTATATTATGGTACACATCTGAGGAGCTACTCAGATTCTAATTTTCTCAGAAATGTTGCTCTGTGTTGGACAGAAAGGAAAAGAGGTATCCATGACAGGATAAAGTAAAGGGTACCTTAATTATACACATTTTGGAAGTGTAGATGTGAAAGCAAATGAACCACCTCACAAAATACCTGCTTCTAAAATCCTGACCTGCAGGAGGTCTTCAGTCCATGAACAATCATTCAGAGAGCAATTCAGGTTTTTAAACACAAAACCATGTTCGGTGCCCTGGGTATACTGCCCAGCCTCCAGCTGCTGTGGTCCTGCCTGCAATCTGCCAGCCCCACGCAGATGTTTTGGATACCTTCAGAGGTTTACAGTGGCAATTGATGCTTACATTTAGGCTTGTGAATTGCACCCTTGATTTTCATGTGCTCCAGTTTCCTGTCTACAAAATTACAAAATAAGCCTTGCTTCTTCCCAGCTTCAGCCTGCGCCAGTGTTTGCGGAGCTGTCACAAGTATTGACAATTCTGAGAATGCCAAAGGCATTTCCACTGCAAAAACCTCATGGATTAGGTTTAAGTCCACGCACAAAACTTGTCATGAGATCTTTACAGGCAGCAACCTTCCACCTGACTGCTTTTTGTGGGCAGCTAATTCTTTCCCCTGAAGCAACTTCCATAGGCTGATCACGGGCCACATGGTTTGGTCCTGCACCTTGGCAATCCATCACGACATCTCATCCAGAGTAGCTGCAAACCATCCTTTTGGAGGGCTTTTCCCTGTTCCATGTATGCACAGGGATGCCTGTAGCATGGCCTGTCATTCTGGAGCAGGACTAAATTCTACCACTTTCCATTCATTAATTGAACATTGAAGATATTTCTGTAGAATAGCACAATTTAACAGTAAAATAAAGCTATCCTTTAGCTGACATCCAAACAAAAATTCTGCTAATAGTCTGTTTTCTTGCTCTGTAAAGAATTTCAGTACGGTATCTGTCATTTTAAAAAGTCAATCTTCTCCTTATTTAAAGGTATTAAGCAGTCCTTCAGTCTGGTGGCTGCTTTTCAGATGCTTCAGGCTTTCTGATCATCAGAATATCACCAACTGTCCTTTGGAACTGGGATTTGTGACAGCCCATGGTAAATGGCCTGGAACAGGAAAACATTCAGCAGATAATTTAACTGAACCAAATTATTGTGGAAAGAGGACTCTGCACTTCAGTGATACATGTATTGATTTGATATAAAGTATTAATTTTCTGGTTGTATTATTTTGTCATGTTAGCTGCCTATTGAATTTTACTTTTCCTGTCCCAGGGAATTTGTTCTCAAAACAAATGTATTTGGTACTCAAATTGAAAGGGTTTTGTTGAATGTCTGATTGTGTTTTCCCCTCCAGCTGACTTCCATTTAATCCTTTTGATTTAAATATTTCCCTATGTAGGAGTTGGCAGCTAGGAAGGACTATAACATCAGGATACCTTTCACTCCATCCATTTTTAAACATTGTTCCTGAGTAATTAGTTCAACCACTGGAGGACCCTGTCAAGAAAACTCTTGTGCCTCCAGACTTGATTCCTTGCCATTATGGGTATTTCTCATTTCTTGTGCTAGCTGGGATCAAGGGGGCCAAAAGCAAATGTAACTATCATGACATTTCAAACCCTCTGCCTCATGCTTACTAGTAAAACATGAAGGAATTTTCTAAGTGGTTTGGTTTCTTTAATACTTTGTCTTTAGAGAGATCTCCAAGCCCAAAGTATGAGAAATTTGAGGTACTGCAGAAAAAGGCATCAGCCACTCATCCCCTTACAGCAGGCACTGAGTCTTGGACCTCACCTGAAGTTGCTGAAGCCAATAATATGACTCAGATATACCTGTATGTGTTTCAATCACATCTCTAATTACAAAGTAGAGAATCTCTGTTAGTATTCTCTAGGGGAAAGTTCATTTACCTGCCAATCGGTTTGTAGATTAACCTTACAGCTCTGTCATGAACTTACCTTGAGGAATGCCTCTGCCACTCTATGACCTGAAAATGTTTTATGTTCACAACATCATTGTCAAGTGAACCTCCCCACTCTGCAGTCAATGTATTGCAGTAGGGACACATGGTAGTTTTATTAATATATTACATTTATCTCTCGCTCTGGATGTACATCTTCTCCACTTCCCATCACTGTAGTCCTAGTACATGTGCTGTGTGTACAGAGCAGCCCAGGTTACATCTTTTCCTTCTGCAGACGTAGTCATAACAACTGATCTGTGAATAGGCTCCAGCTGGGGGCATTAGGGGTGAGACAGTCTCCAGGACTTTCTCACATGCAGGTCTGGATGGAGAAGCAAGTCTTGAACCATGTGCTTGGTCAACTTGGATGCAGCTTGAGTATCCATCTTGCTTTTTACTGAAGTCAGACATGTCCACAGTTCTGCAGTACATTACCTGATCTTTTAAATATGTGTGTAGATGTTACCAAGCAAAACCTACTTAGTCATAAATCTTAAGCTAATTAGGAATTACTATACGAGAAGTCTCCAGACATTGAACATATAAATGCATTTATTTACCTAAATAGTAAGAATTTTTAAAAGATCTTTTGTGTCATCACTGCTTTCAGATGAGCTGTGCAGAGTGCAAGATGAGACAGATAAATAAGCAGCTGAAATATGAAACTAAAATGTAGACATGAATTTGCATGGATGAACAGAAGGAAAATCTCTCATTCAACTTCAGCACCAGGCTTTGTGAGCAAATAGTCCTGAATGAGGAGTTTGTTCAAAATCAGAACCTCTGAATGTTTCAGAGTCCTTCCCGATTTATTCAATGGAATCAAGAATTTCCTTAAAGGGACCAGGTACATTCTGGTGATTAATTAAAAATTGATGCGGTGCTAGAACACATAGAGTGTTTACAGAAATTATGACATTTACAGCATAGAGTGTATGTAGAATTTGAACTGTGTTTGTGCAGCTAATTAGGAGGACAGAATGGGAAGAATCTGCACAGATATGACCTGATATAGGAGATGGGAATTTAGAGATGATGGAGAACCCTCATATCAAAACCAGCACACTCAGTAATCCTAAGAATTATACTCTCTCAGATACACATTCACACATCCACATTCACACATCCACGTTTAGATTCTACTGCCAAAACGTACTATTAGATCATAAAATTTGATCTGCAGTATGTTAGACCTATTACTTCATCACCCAATTAAATCTGTACACAGCCCAATAATTTCCGTTTGATGAAAGGATAATTTGTGTTTGACTAATGCATAACTTCTACAGAATATCTAGTCTTGATCTCACAATAGCAGGAGACAGAAAATCTATTGCATGGTACTTAGTTTGAATGGTTAATCCCACTCACTGCTAAAAAAATAGGTATCTAACTTCTGTCCTGGATTGACTTAGCTTCCAATTCCAACCACAATTTCATTCTCTACTAAATTCAAGATCACTCCAGTGCTCAATGTTTTCTCTCAGGAAAGGGATTTATATACTCTAATCAAAACGCTTCTCAATTTTCTTTCTGGTAAGATTTTAAAAAGAGGGTTTCCAATTCTTAAACCACTTACTGCATTTTTTCAGCACTTTCTCCACCTTTTCAATGGTTTTCGATAAAGTAGTAGAACTGTACCCCTATTCTAGCTGTTGTCTTGGCAGAACAACATCTGCAAGTGCTGCCACCCTTCTACTGCCATTCATTACTTGAATGTTTGTACAGCCAGGTTGTGTCCCTCATGGCATAGCATTGCACTGGGAGGGGCTGTTGAGTTGCTACTTTGCAAACACCACACTTTGTAGGACGCTATCCATTGGGGGGGTTTTGTTTGGCAAAGCACAAGAAGCAGCTCCTTATCCTGAGTCGCTTGCTTTCTTGTTCCGAGCATTCTGCTTCCGCCGTCTCCCAGCAGCCTACAGGGTGTCATGGAACGTCTTAAACCCACACTGTCCTGCACTGCCACTCAACACAGCTGGTTGGGTTTTCCTCATTTATGCCATTTCCAAGTACCACAGAACCTTACCTTGGAGAACTCCCCACTTCCCAGGCTTGGCTGTTTCTCCTGGAGGCACCCTGACTCTATGTCATGTGAGCCTGTGCACATACCAACACCTTTCTACTGCCATCCCTCTGGTTTCTATGCGAGGAGCTCAGCTGTCCTGGCTGGAACAGTCCTGCAAGCATCTAAGCTGAATCTGTGCCAGACCATGATCCCAGAGAGCAAGCTGTGCACATCAGAAGGCAAAGCCAGCTGTTGTCTGTCTAGGTTGTCCCAGCACATCTAAGTTAGAAAGCAGTAAGATTCAAGATGAGATGTCCACTACATAATAAGCCTTTTTAAAGAAAACAATAAAACCAATACCCAGTCTTGGAAGTCACAGTGGGGAGAGAGAGGATGCAAGAGTAAAATGAAAGAGCGAATATGGCATTGAACTATCTGAGGCTTACAAGTCGGCAAAGAGAAAATGCCTGAAGTAGATGTTGGCAGCTGAAAACTGTACTAGGAGTAACAACCTATTGACAAGCCAGAGAGAAGAATTGTATGAGGAGCAGAGGTCACTGTCAGCCAAGGGGAGACATGAGAGATGCTAAAGGGAATAATTATATTTGTTCTGAAGAGGGGGAACATAGACAATCGAACACACGAAGACTGCCAGCAGTAGAGGCTGGGAACAGAGACGACAGCCTGGCTGTACGGATTGTTCCCACTGTTCTCAGCTTACGGCAGTGAATCCTTAGGGAGAAAGTTTATACTTCCCACAATGCAGACAAGTCTACGTCTACCTATTGTTCAGATAGTAAATCTGCTCTAATATCAAGCCTAAGATCCACAAAAAAAAAAGTAGCAGCCACGTCAAGGCATTTTTCATTGAGAAGTTGTTTTAATTGGTAGCTGATGCCGGTCAGAGCTGTACTCACCCCTCACATAATTCTATACTAAGTGTTAAGGAGAACTGGAGGCAGATGGGAGAGGTTCACCAAGGAAATACCATATTTGACAGCTAAATTTTTTTTTCAACTAATCACTGGGGTTCCTTAGAAGAATGGGTACGGTATTGCTTATGTAGCCTTTAGCCAGAGAAAAAGTCAATATTTTACTCCTGCGCTGTTCAGTGTAGGCAAGCAATTAAGTTACAGCACTGAGAGTGAAAGATAGTAAAAGCCAAAAATCACTGTCAAAGACAGTAGGTCCCCGAGATAAGAGAATCTTATTCAACAAAGTGGTAACATTTATAAGTTCACGAAATCTTGCAATATTGGTGTAATGCCAGGAATCAGATGTTAAGCAGATTACAGAATGGACTGGCTCATCAGCTGCAAGTTGAATGAATGTAGAAAGTTTCATTTTAGATCAATGATCTCCAAAGCAGGCTAAAGCCTGCTGGAGAAAGAGCACATATAACCCAGCTTGTGTTTGTTGTGCCAGGAGGGCACCACAAGCTGCTGATACTCAGCCCTGGCAGAGGAAAAGAAAGTTCCCTGGCTTCTTGAGGAACAGAACTTTTTGTTGTTTTGTTTTCTGAAAGCCCACAGTGTAACAGTGTCCCCAAACTACCAGATAATTATCAAAAGTTTAAGATACATGCAATTTGTCTCCTTGGACTACTTCACAATATTAGCTCTAGGTTTCAGAGTGTTGAGTGTTAAATTACTCATCACAAACAAAAGTTCTGCTGCAGGATAGGTGTTGATAATAATGCCTGATAGCTGTGCACAATGTTTCGTTTGGCAGAAGGTAGTCTGACTACTACAGGAAGCAATTGGCCAGAGGATCTTGTTGAGGCACAAATAGTCAAAAAACAAAAAAGTGTACATGAGTGAAAAATTTGCACAGAGAAATGTGGAGCTCTGTCTAATAATTCCCTACCAAATAAAAAAGAGCCTTTCCCTTACTGGTAGATTTGTCTCCTGTGCCATGCAAAGAGGAAAAGGAGAGACTGAATGGAGTCACTGAAGACAGACTCTGACAGAGATGGATATTTTCATGCAAAAGAGTTGTGCTTTAAGAAATTTTGCCCTGTGGTCATCAGAAGGCAAGTGGAAACATATGTGGGTGAACAACTTCTCATTGAGGTAAAATGTGAAATATACTGTGAATACAGGACAGAGTGGGAGAGAGAGAAATCAGAAAAACACTCAAGGAAATATATCAAATACTAAAATGAAAAAAAAGCCCATGATGTCCTCAGTCTGATCATGAAGGCACCAACACAATATGATTAGAGGGACAAGGGACCAAGAAAACAAATATTTCATGGAAAGTTTTTTCCAGCAGGCATAGAAGTTTCCATCAGAGGCCAAGGTGAGAAAGACCCTTTGTTCAGTTCCTGGTCTGAAGTTCCCATTTCCTTAAAACACAGACCAAAGGAAGACATGGATATTCTTTTCTCTTTGGGAATTGGTGGCTATAGAAGAAAATATAAGAGACACTTTGCTACACAGGCAGCCAAGAGAATTAAAGAAATATGCATAACGTGGCTGTTTCCTACTGTCAGCAAAGAGGGAAACTCTGTGAGAGATGGCTGATGCCAAGCATTTTTCAACACTCAATATGTCAGCAAGGTTCTGGCAGGTGTCCTTAGGAAAACAGAGCACTCGTCTGAGCATGTTCAACATCCCCTTGGGAAACGCTGTTTTGTCAGACTGTGTGAAGCACACGGTGCATTTTTACTAGAAAATAAGACTTTTTTCAAAGCAGATAAACCCCTGAGATTTACCCATTGAAGGTCCTGATGTAAAAAAAAAGTAAAAAAGAGGGAATACAACTTTGGTACGCTGAGAAGCTTTAGAGAAAATCAGCTCTTCTGCGCTAAACTTCAGCAAAACATTGACTCTGTGGAAGGGAAATTACTCCTGCAGGTGGTCAGACTATGGCACAGGCTGTCCCATCGCCTCTGACAGGAGGGAGGGGCACAAGGACTGGACTGTGAAGGGAGCAGTCCTTCCCAGGGCTGTTGGTGTTGGGTGTGGGTGCATCACTGGCATCCTAGGAACAACAGTGTGCAAAGATGGGCAAGGGACATAGAATCCAAACTGTGGTAAAGAGAAGCTGAGAAAGTTAAATGAATCCATGTTCTGAAGTAAAGAAAGGTGAGCTTAAATTAAGTGGTGTCCAGATGCTTTCAGGAAGGTCCAGGCACAGATCTCCTACACCATCATAGCCAAGATTGGGTTTTACGCATCCCACTTGCTAACAAGTGGAGTGTTAATGTACTCAAGAAGAGCAGGACGAGAATTAGAGTGTGGGTGTTAAAGAGTTTAATGTCAAGGTTAGCCTAAATTACCATAAACCACTTTTTGCCGCTGCCAAAAAGGAACTGTCAATTTTCCCATTTTCACGCATTAGAGCAGGGATTATTTTTCCAGGTACAAGTGTATCATTTGCAAATTAAATATGAATGGGGAGATATTTGATTGTTCAGCCATAATCTTTGTCATCTGACAAAAACATAGGAAAGGGAAGTCTATGTTACATTAAGTGCTTGAAAACTTAAACATTTACAGCAGATACACCTGAATGTTTTTCTTTTCATTGAAAGTTAACTAATTAATCTTAATTAATTACATTAATTAAGACCAGACACAGCCCTTATTATCAGCTTAAGAATGATCTCTAAGAACTGTCAAAACTCATTGATCATGACTACGAGTAATTTCCAGGGACGTTCAGGTTTAGACATGCAACTGCTAGTACCCCCTGTCCCAAACATGACAAACACCTAGCAGCAGCACATCTCATTAAAGAATTAAAATCATGCTCTGATCATACTCTGATCATCATTTTGGACTGTTAGGCACCAGGACAGCATCAATAAAAGATATGGCTGTCTTCTGGAAACACTCCAAGTTAGTAGAAAACTAAAAATAAAGCATGAGCATGTTTAGAACATTAGAGTACACATCTGACTGCTTATATAGAAGGAGAAAAATGAAACAACACAGTCAGTCAAGTTCATGGTCCTGGGACTCTTTATGAGAATGACAGTGGAATTATTTATGCCCAAACATATTATGCTGAGCCCTGAGGTGAAATCAGGTATCTCAGTGGTGGCAGAATGCAGAGACATTGTGGGATGCTGAATTTTCCTCAGACAGGTCTAAAACTGAAAACAGCTGAACCATTTTGAGATTTGTGATTCCTAAACATTTGGGACAGATGACCTTTCCACTGTCCTGTAGCACAGGGAAGTCTCCACACAAGAATGTCAAAAAACTCACATTATGAGCTATTTAATAGACTTGTCATAAGTATTTCAGATTCTGATGTTTATTGCTAATTTTTGATGGCCATATGCTTAACTGTGAAAGGAAGATGAGCAAACTTTATCTCCAGGAAGGTGGAGTAGGAACTAGTAAAGCTAGGTGTTATGTTCTTCAGTGCCTCACATTTTGTAATGTTGACCAAACTAAAACTCAGACATCAAGTGGAGCAGGTCTCTGCCTGGTTCTTTAGCTCAGCTATTGCTAAGAAAAAGCACATACTCCTCCTACAGCAAACCTAAGATTACTGTTTTCTCTCACTTTAACATTGTCTGGATCATCTGTCCAAGATAGGTTCTTTGCCCCTTTGAAGAACTTTGCTGCAGAGCACACAAATGGGTTTTTCAGCAGACACAGCACCTTCTTTTCTCTGTTACGTTTGTTTTATATTGAGAGATAGTTCTTCCAAATCTTACTGTTGCAGTTTTCTCTCAACAAAAAAACTTCTCATAGACTTCTTAGGGATTTTCCTTTAATTTTCTTTACACTTACCTCCATTTAGATGGAACTTATTCTGGTTATATTCCCTCTCCTCTCATTCTACTTCTAGATTAGATTTGAAAGCTCAGATATTGCTAATTACCAAAGCTGGTTGCTTTATTGTAGTATTCCATTAATTATTCAAAAATTCAAAAATGGTCTTCAAAAATTGTAATGGCTCTTTTTGTCTCTAGAATAATACCAGTTTGGACTTCACAATTTCCTTTCTTCTCCTTTTGCATCTTGGCTAAGGTTGATTCCTTCAAAAATCTCTCGTTCAGTGACAATCAACCCTCATCCTAAGTGAAGCCCCAAAAGTTAGTCCCAGTCTAGTCTGCACACCACATCCTTGAGAGTAATTAATAATGGTGCTGCCAGCTGCTGCCCTGGACATTATGTTCTGATATTGAAAGTGCTCACTCCAAAACAAGTCTGGGTACAGTGGAGGTGCAGTCCAGCTCTCCTGTATTATGGGCAAGTGCTCCAACCCGTGGTCTGCATGGCAAAGGAAAAGGGACACTGCACATCCTCTCACAAGAACTGGCCCAGCACTGCACAAATACATAGCACCCACATATTCTCTGGTTGAAAACAGAGAATGAAGTCTGAAACACAATGGTAGAATTATGAAATTAAATATTGAAGAAATTAAGTCTTTTTTCTAAAGAAATATTTGTGTGGCATATCAGAAACATTTGATTTCACCCTGAATTGAAACAATAACAAATTCTCAGATGCCAGCACTTCTTACAAAAATGATATTCCATATCTCAGCTGGTCTTGTCTAACAGGATTTTCTCATTAACCTCCCTAAAAGATAGCATTAATACCTCCATGAAGACTTTTATTTTTCTCTCTTCATTACATTTCTTTAACATGTTGGTGTACGCATATTGACTTAATAATTACCATTATTATGCTAAATATAATGAAACAACCAACGATGTCTTATTGGAGAATCTGATTCACCCTCTCTTCCTTTTGTTTTGTATTAAAGCATCATTACAAAGTTACAAAGTCATCTGGTCCATCCAGGCCTGCTCAAATCATGGCTAACTTCAAAGTTAGATACTGAGTTGCTCAGGGCATTGCCAAGCAGTTTTGAACATCTCTAAATCACCTAGGCCTGTATGACGTGAAAACTTGTAGAGGGCTTGTAGTAAGGATCTGTATCTCCTATTTACAGCACCAGTACCTGCATAGTGCTGCGAGTCATTTTGATGTGTGAAGCACACAAGAATAAGTAGCCTTTCTGTAAGACAAAAGTGCTTCCTTTACCTACTTGCACATGGCTGACATACAAAAACGATTTACATTAATGTACGAAAGGTACAAACACATAAAAATTTTCAACCACTGGGCTGGTTATTAGACACAGAAAAGAGGAAAGAAATCTGAAACAGCTCTGCTCACCAAATCAACATGGGTTTTCTCTTGTTCACTCTTTTTATTCCCTAACTTTGAATTCCATAGGACAGCCACATTTTTCTGGACCTGCCTCTTAGACTGCAAGAATTTAGGGCTCACATGTAGCTTTCTGCATCCTGCAGGGTTGATAAATAACAGCTAACTAAAAATGAATATAATTGAAGAATTAGTATCAATATCTCAATAGACACTGCAATTAGCAACACACCATTTGCATGCCAAAAGTTTTTACTTTAAGTAAAATTTAAAGAACAAAGTGATTGTCTCTGTTATTACATTTCCCTCCCATTTCCTGATGTATTCTCTAATAAAATCCTAAACATGGTGCAGGCATGCACTAGTCTGTCATGCTACTTGTTATGTTGCCAAACAGGTAGCACAAATTTCCCTCAGCAAGCTATAAAAAGTGCAGAAGTCAATGAAGCAGGTTTTATGGTTAGAGAAAGAGATTACAGAATGAGACTTAAGCACATGCTTAACTGCTTTGCTGAGCTAAGGCATATATGGGGACACTGATAACTTTAACACTTGCAAAATCCTTCATGATAGCAAACCACCATTAACCCTAAAATGGTTATATCAAATGACATCATGCCAGCAGCTTATTAACAGGGCTTTTATTTTTAATGGAAGTTGAACTGCTTTGCTACTGTATCCTATTTCTGGGTTTCTATCATGTTGTTGCATAGATAATTTAGACTGATATCAATTTTTGTCATGACAACTCAGTTCTGCAAGATAGTATTGTACTTTTATTCTTAAAGGATAGATCCTAAACTCTAAATAATGTAGAATAAAAATATATGAAAGGGTTGAAATTGTTGTCTTTTTGAGGACAATGGATGAAATATGAAAAGGAATATGTTTGATTAGTAATTCTTCTCAGGAAATGGTACATGTGTTTATTTTAGAACAGATCATAGATGCAGTGTAGAAGCAGGTTTTTAAAACAGCTGGTTACAGTTATTATTATAAAGTAAATTTAGTGGGAAAGTGGTATAATTATATGCATGGCTTTGCAACCCTAGGTTAGTGATTCTTGTCCAGGTCAGATAACTAATAGCAGGAATTTATTTTCAGGAATTATAACTGATTTTGGTACTGTTTGAGACACTTAAATAATAAAAAAGGTGACAGCATAATGTTTATTCAATACTTTACCATTGTGAATTATTGTATATTCTGTAGCTTCAGAACAAATCTATCCTCTCAGAATTTGATCTGAGATAACCTGTGATCAGAAAGTCTCTCACTCTTTAACATGATTATTTTAAATACATATGGCCTGACAGTCTCTTGCATCAAGATTGTCACACACACAGTGTCTTTGACCCTCCCTAATCCTTGAGCTGTTCCTCAAGATGGTCTAGTCCTTATGGAGCTGTCTATGGATCTGCAAGGTATCAGATCCCAACAGTGACTGGCAACTGGACTCCAGCCTGCTGTGTTTGTAGTAATTTCTCTCCTAAAGCCCACAGATTTAGGCTGGAAGTCTTCACCTCCCTAGCCGGGGTCTCCCAGCTACCTGTTCTGGGAAACAGATCCGTTGACCTTGCATGTAATGAAGATCTAGTCATAAAATACTGCCCTTAAAAAAAAAGAAATTATGTCACAAACATAGAACTGCTATTGATTTACTGGTGCAGTTTATGTTGTCTGGATATTTAACTACTCAATCAAAGCTACTGGCATTCCTTGCTTGAGACATATGAGA
This sequence comes from Monarcha castaneiventris obscurior, assembly GCA_026261815.1. Lineage (NCBI taxonomy): Eukaryota > Metazoa > Chordata > Aves > Passeriformes > Monarchidae > Monarcha > Monarcha castaneiventris. The sequence continues at coordinate 8,430,574 of JAMPIT010000566.1, read as the reverse complement.
CCCATAGATTCCCCTGGGTATCTCCTCCATTTATTTCAAATTTCTTGTTGATTCTGGCAGGTAATGTACATAAAATCTGCACTATATATATACACTTCTCTTCTGAAAGAGCACAATTTGATCAAAGCACCATTTCATCTTCCTCCCTTTCTATCTGGTCAGCCTTTTTTCCAATGTGAAGGACAAAGACAAGCAAGAAGATGTATGAGAGAACCACAGTACAAGTGAGGTGGGAAGGCACCTTTGGAGATTGTCTAATCCAACTCTCCTGATTATATAGAGTCACTTAAAGCAAATTGTGCAGGACACTATTTAGATGGGGCTTAAGTATCTCCAAAGTTAGAGACCAAACCTCTCTGGGAAACCTTTTCCACTATCTAACCATCTTCACAGGGCAAAAGTTTTTTTCTTATTTTGCAATACCATTTCCCTTTTAGAATATGCCCATTGACCCTTGTCCTCTCACCTGACACCCCTGAGAAGAGCCTGGCTCCACCCACTTTGCAACCTTCCTTCAGGTATTTATGTACATTTATAAGATTTCCTCTGAGACTTTCTTCAGCAGGCTGAACAGTCCCAGCTCTCTCAACCTTTGCTCATAGGATGGATGCTCCATCATATCCTTAATCAGGCTCTTAATCATCCTTGTGGCCCTTTGCTGGACTCTTCAATACATCAGTGTCTCTCTTGCACTGGGGAGCCCAGAACAGGATGCAGAACTGCAGATGTGTCTCACCTATGCTGAATATAGGAAGGATCACCTCCTTCAACCTGCTGCTGGTGAATTCCTGCTGGGATCATCTTGCTGGATGATCCTGCTTGAGATACTGGTGGTCTTCTTTGTCTCAAGGGCACGTTTCTGGTTGACAATCCCCTTAGTGACCGCCAGGGCTCCCAGGTCTTTTCCTGCAAAGCTGCTTTCTAGCTGGTCAGCCTTCCAGCCTGTCCCTGGTGCATGGGGCTCTTCCTTCCCATATGCAGGACTTCGCACCTCTTCTTGTTGAATGCCATGAAGCATCTGATCATTCTGTGAAAAGTGAGTCTTCTTCCAGTTTTCTGAAGAAAGCGCCTCATCTATTTCTCCTTCCTGTTCGGGTGGTCTGCAGCCATCACAGTGAAACTAATCTTTGTCTGCTATCTAGTCATCACTAGATAAGTCAAACTCCCAGCTGGCTCACCATCAATCCCCAGGCAAAGCTCTGTGCGCTCCTGCTGCTCTCTCAAATAATGGATAACTTCCTCTGCTTGCTTTCTTGTCCTGTTTTCCCAAAGAGCACATATCCATTCATTGCCTCACTACATTCGTGTGAACTATCCCACCATGTCTCTCTGTGACTCCAATCAGGTCATAGCCCTGCAACTGCACACAGACCTCTAATTGCTCCTTTTTGTTCCCCATGCTGCACAAGCACTTGAGAGAGGCACCCTGACACAGTGATTTCCCAGGAAGAGTATCGGAGCTTCTTGCTTTCATTATCTCAGATTCTGCCCAGATTGCTGATCTCCTGCAGCTCCTTGGTGGCACAGACAAGTGGTGGCACAGATCCTCCACCAGTGCCCACCTCTCTGAAGGAAGGGAGGGAGTTCACCTCCTGCTGCCCCAGCCTCAGTGAGGAGCCCAGGCATCCTGTCAGCCCCAGACCCAGACAGCTGAGTCCTCCTTCGGGTGCTCAATCTGTGTTAAGGTCCCTGACAAACCAAGATGGTGTTGGGGACCATGCCCTGGGGTACCACTACTGCCAGGCATCATTTCTGGTCCTGTTTCCTGCAGCCTTCTACACAAGGGAGTGCCCAAAGTGCAATGCTTGTTGGCTGCTTCTGTCAGCTGCCCTGTCAAGTAGGGAGAATGAAGGATTCTTGAAGAAGATAAAACTGTCTGGAGCTTTCCATAGGACCAATGTGGATTGCACTGCAGGAACAATACTCATGCCATTGGATTTAAAGCAAAGTAACTGCACTAAGACACACTATGAGACCTGTGAACTTGCAGTCAAGTGGAAGTAAGTTCATCAAAGCAAGAAAAAAAAAAAAGAACATACAGGGTGAAAGGAAACGACAAGTGGACGGTCAAGAAGCAGCAATTTGAAGGTGAGGTTTGGAAGAGGTTAATTACTATGTTTCAAAGAGACAGCAAGGCAGTTGCAAGCCCCAATTTTGGTCGAGAATAAAGCTCCTGTATAAATAAACAAGTGCTGACATTAGTGAATGAAGACAGTGATTGTAAATAAAAAAAAAAAACAAAACCAAAAAAAACCCCAAAACACAAAACCAAAAGCAAAGCAAACAAACCCTGAAACAAATTCCTAACAGCATCATTCTCACTAGGAATGGGGCTTCTCTTTCTCTCTCAAGGCACTCCTGTACAACATCTGGACAAGCAATCACATCTACCCTTAATGATAATCCAAAGACTGGCACAAAAGCAGCAAGAAAAGAGGAGTCATAAATGGCAGATCTGAAAGATGCTTTCAGCATCCAACGGAGTAGTTTTCCCCACAAACCACTTGCCAACATCCTGACACACAAACACCTCTATATTTATACAGTATGTGATTTATATCTTGCCAATTGCAATATACGTCTCTTTAGGGATGGCTCCTATCCATACTGGCACCAGCAAAGAGCTCACAATATTTCTGCTTTTCAGAGATTAAAAAGAAAATAACTATGTGGTGTGTCAAAGACAGGTAACAGAAGCTGGATATATATCAACAAAAGCCTTTCAGCACTAAAATACTAACAAGGTACCTGATATGCAGATTGTTCTGAAATTCATCACTTTTGAAGATAAAACATGCAATTAGAAGGTTTTTCTTCTCTTTATGTGATGATTTATAACATTACTATCTCTAAGAAGACATTGTGCAAATGCCTTTTTTCTTGTAGGATTTTACAGCTTAAACACCATGCAACCAATGCCTAATGGGCACCAGTGAACACACCTGTCTCCTGCACCAGGTTGCTGAACCAACTGCAGAATGGCACATCCTGTGTGACAAGGCAGAGGCAGTTTGTGCCCACCATTATGTCATTGCAGTGTCATGAGGACAGAGCCTCACACACGTGTTAAAAGAGGAAATTTTCTCATCAGAAATGGTCAGGATTTTTCTTGCTTTTGTTGGAAAATTCCAGCTCATGAAAATTGAGCCTATTTTAAGGAAGTGTCTTTGAGAGTGTCCTGATTTGGGGCAGATGTTGAAAGTGCTGGAAGAAATAATTTTAATTGATTAAATTAAATCTCACCATCTCTTTGTGAACCATAATCCAAAAGAACACACATGTAGAAAGTTAAGTTGCTCAGTAATGCATGCTGTGCTTGACTCCAATGCTATTTAGAGTAACATGCCCCACATTATTTAAGTGCAGTCCTTCCTTTTGAAGCTGGGCCACTCTCCAGCAGGAATACAAGTGTCACGGTAGTGGGTGGGAATACCAGCAAGTAGACTAACAGCTCTTGCTCTCAGTGCTCTGGATATGTGTTCAGCTTTCTAAAGATACTCTCTACAGCTATGGTCTATTCTGATAGTTTGCAAAAACTGTGGGCTAGTTTCACACTTTCCTTCTCCTAGAAAACAACCAGCACCAAGAACATGACAAGATTCATGCAAAGAAACCCCAAACACAGTATCCCCCTGTGGCTTTGTGGTTATGAGCCTTATGATGGAGGCTGATGGATTTTTGCCTGTTTATTAATAATTCCTTACAAAACTAGATGAATACTCTTTATCATCAGAGTTTATGGTAAGGAAACTAGGCAGAGAGATCTAAGCAGTGTTTGTTGCTGAAGAGAAGACAGTCTTAGAGCAAAGATTGCACTTCAAGAAAGCTTAGGGCTCGATGGACAGTTTGGGGTTTAGCAATGGTGCCAGCAGTTAGCCCATCCTTCTGCCTGTGATTTCATCTACCAAGCGGACACTGAAAACAACAATGTCAACTTCAACTTGACCTAGCATGATGAATATCCACCAGTCAGACTTTATCTTAAAACACCAGTCTGAAAACTGCCACAGGTGAGAAGCTGACATGTTCCCTTCAGCCATCCCTGTTCCATATGAGCTAACTCCTAGCAAAGGAAGAGAGTAAGGTTGGAAGGGATGTTACTGGTTTCAATGCCTCAACAAGAAATCTGTTGCCAGTGTCCTTGTCTGTCAAACCCCATTTCCTTATCTCTACACAATCAAGGACTACTTTACCTTTTCCAGGACTGCTGAGCCAAAAAAACCCAAAGCAAAAAGCAAAACTAATTTCACCACTTACAAAATGGAATGATGTAAATCAAAGCCAAGAAATGCCCTTTCAAAACTCAGTTTCCTGAAGTTTGCAAAAAAAAAAAAAAAAAAAAGCCAGATATCCTGAACAGAGCAAAATAAATCAGAGGTACTAAAAAATTTTCCCAAGCACAGAAGACATCAGGTAAAACTTTGTGAGCTGCCCCTGATCTGCACTATGTTTCTGGCACAGGTAGATACAATGAAGAATCTCAAACTTCCACTTTTGTGGGCCCTCAGGAGACAAAAGGACTTTCCCAAATATTGCACAAGTGAGTGTATGTGTGTGTGTCTCCTATTTGGCACTATTAATCCATCATTCCTTAATATAACTTATAAGGTCCATTTTCCAAGACCTCTCTAAAGATCTTCTGGATAACAAAGGTCTGTATTATTTCTGTTATGTTACTAGATTAATCTAATCTGCTGATTGCCGTCAAGAGAAAATATATTCCACAGCCAACACATGTATGTCAAAATTAGCAGAAAGGATTCTCCCCTCACATATTAGAAAATGTTTTCTTGACAGTTAACAAAAAAATGTGGTTTGAACCAAATGTTTTCTGCACCTGTATTCAGTAACATTTGTGTTTGATGGATTTGAATGGAAGAAAAAGGTCTTATATGTTCTCGTAAAATATATTCAGGGATACCAAGTTCCATGTAATAAGAACTAGAAATATGTTCTGTACCCTTGTCCAATAATATCATAGCCAGAATGTGAAGACACTAAGAGTTCAAATGTAAAAATAATGTGGATGAGAAAAATAAAAATCATATGCATTATAAAAACTATTAATAAATAGATAACTGCTGATTATGCACATACTGAAAACCTACACTCTCAATTTCAGACATCTGTGTTAAAATAAACATTTTATCTAGTATCCCTTTTCATACAGTGCTTGCATTCCATATATACATTTACATATGTAAATAGTCTGATTGTCAGCTGTGTGTCACAAATTTTGTTTAATGTTGCCCTCTAACATAAATCCATTTGATATATTTGTGACAGAATGAAGAAACAATGTCATTGTACATATATAATTACATATATATAATTCACTTTCTATTCTTATTCCTCTTTCCTGCTGAACTTGTTTGGATGCTCATCTGGCAGTGCTGATCTGCACTGTACACATTGACAAAGAAACTGCAGATGCTGTAAACAGACCGTGGGATTGTTCTAGACTTCAGCTCTACAAATATTTGGATTCAGGAGTGTAGAATCACAAACACAGCATACAAGTAATAAAAATGGAGCACTTTATCAAAGGTCACAAGCAATTTGGTGAGAGCATCTTGTCCTAACCTATGCTCAAGGTACCAACTCTGCCAGCTCTGCAGCAACAGAGACAAAAATGGGAGAAGATTCCTACTTCCAGTGGCCTTTTCTGGATGAGGTGGGTTGGTATGATGCTCCTGGAGTTAGTTATTTTCTTGAGTGTGGCTTGGAGCACTGCACACATGTGAGTCCCATACCATTCTGTGTACAGTGCGGCTGCCAAATTTAGATCTTCCCTAAGCTGCAGAACAAGAACATCTTCTTCCTATTTCTACACTTCTGGCCTGGTTGAAGTAGAAGGATTTCACATTCAAGTTGTGCTATGTTCACACCCCAACCTGTAATCAAAAGTCTGAACACTGTAAAAAGTGCACAGGACAAAAGCCCTCCACAACTGCCAAATTCATAAACACAAGAGCTGTTCCAACAAAGTAATTTTTTAAACATTTCATAAAATTAAATTAAGAAAATGTTATTCGTTACCCCCTGGAGTAAGATTTCACGGCGTGTTATTATATTCTGAAGTAGTTACCACTTTGTTACTGATCCGGGTTGGTGAAACAGCACTCCAGCCTTGATTCCCTGGGCTTAGGTAACCGAGCAGTGAGTGGAAACCTGCGAGTCCTCTATTCAGTTTGGTAAACACGGTCTTGTCTGTCACTTCTCATTGTTCCTCTTCAAAGTACAGTCGCCACCTTATCTGGCAACAGCTTTCTTGAAGAGTGCTGCTCATGTGAAATAATCTTTCACCACCGAGGCCAGCATTTCCCTAACACAAGAAGAAACATTTATCTTGCTGTTAATGGTTAATTAATTTTGAAAATGTATATTACAACACAATAAAAAAAAAAGAAAAAAAAGCCAGGCCGGACAATGGAGCAAAATGTCTCTTCCTCAAATTGACTCCTATTTAGTTCTTCCAATGTCATCCAAAACACAGATAACTTTTCTTTCATGAATTGTTCTCCTGAATGATTTATACATGTTGTGTTATCTGAAGCCCTTTCCAGATCCCCTGTGGTTTCAGCCAGCCATCAGCTGCATAATTGTTAATTTTAACACTATAAAAGGTTCTGATGCCGAGGAGATAAAGCGTCAGAGGAAGAATTAATTGAAATGTATTTTCCAATCACACTGGTTCCCTACTTCCAGTTCCACAAAAATTATACATTGGATTTGAGGTTAAAATAAATTTACATTTGTGCTACCCATAAAGCTTTTGGACTAGTAGAAAATAGATAAGTTAATTGTTTCTAAAACCCATAAAGGGTTTATCCTGAGAATAATTCAGGGCAGTCTCCTGTTCATAGCCCACAGCACCGTGAGCAGCCGGATAGAGGATTCTTCCCAAGCTACTGCAGACATAATTGGTCAGGAGACATGTGACAGGAGTCTTTTACAACAGCAGGTGATAGACTGACAGAGAAGGAGCTCAAGCTCCACCAATATTTAATCTGGATATTAAACACTCTATGCTTCCCAGAGCTACTAATACTTTTTTTTTCTCCAATGTTTACTCTGCCTGTACGCTTCAAGTGAAGTATTATAAAGTAAAGCTACCAGGTTTAGATTCTTTCATTTACATTTTTATCATAAATATATAGAAAATGTACAAAATTAGTTTGAAAGGTGATTTGGAGGAATATAGTTGGGGCACATGAATTCAAAGATCATGGGATTTATATTTAATTTACAGTTAGATGACTGCAAAAGGCCATCCTCTTTTAAATGAGGGCCCCAAAATAGGCTGTATCTCTGTTGAGCCTTTGTTTAAACATTATCACTATTATCAAATGTCTTTTGCCAGACTCATTAGAAATGGGCTGAAATGTATATTTTCTGGGTGCAGAGGAGAGTAAAAAGCAGCAAATAAGGTCTGATGCTTTGCTTCTTCACCCTCTGTTCAGCTATATCAGAGCACCAGCTTCCCAGCTGTAAAAACCCCAGTTCAGACCCAGCACAGGGGGAAAAAAAATGAGAAGGTTTCATCTCAAAATTCAGCAAATATTTGTCCACACAATAAAAACACTGCATTTCTGCCGTAAGGAGGTACAGAGTAAAACAGCAACAAATTGAGACAAAGTGGGACTCAGAGAAGCTGAGAGGGAAACCTTGTACAGCACCTGCCCACGCTATACTTGGATTTAGTCCACTTCTTGAGTCCTACTTTCACAAATACCAAATTCAACAAATACAGTGTAAGAAATGACCCATATTAGAAATTGCTTTATGCTAAGATGTATTATCACTTAAAGAATATTTTATTGCTGACTAAATACTCAGCATTTTCCCTCACAGGAAATAACAGCATGTTAGTTATTTCAAGACACAGAGCAAATGCAAGGATTATACATTTTATATTTTAGGACACAAAGACACAGCGCTCCAAAGCGCACAAAGATGCCAGCTGAGCTGAGAACATATTTAGATATTACACAGCATATTGTACTAAGAACATATGAGTGTCATCAAAAGCTCTCCTCAGCAAAGCTCAGATATGGCAAACAGGGCCAGAAATGGGCAAACTTTCGTCATTATGAATCATGGAAAATAATTCCCGTTTCTCAGCAATCCATGTCTCTAATTGCATTTTCTGTATAAGCTGAAAGTAGGTAGGTAGAACAGTAGGCAGAATTATAATGCAGCAACAGAACACCAATGATTTTCTAAGTCTGGGATACTGGGTATTTAATTTTGCTTTTAAATCCCTACTGTGGTGAGTACTTATGCACACAATAGAAAAGGAGACATGTCCCAATCAGTTTATAAGATAGTATGAAGAAAATGTGTAATAGAGCAACCAGATAGGTACAAATAGAATAACACAAAGAAATCTAATCTACCGCAAAGCTATAATTCAATCCTTCTGCAACACAAGTGCAAAGCTAAACAGGCTTATGAATAGCACAAAAATCCATATAGCCAAAATTGTATAGCCTATGTCATCAAATCAAAAACCTTGAATTATTGCTTATCACCACTATTTCATTTTAATAAAGGAAAAAAATCTAATGACTATGTCAAGAAATAAGCATTATTAAATTATAATTTTGTACTGAGCACATATGAGGAACGATAAAAGATTTACATGCTCGCTTTCTACTCTCCCTTTCTCCTCCCTTCTTATCCAGTCTATTTTTTTCTCCATATGGGAAAAATGAATATTGAACATGGGAGACAAATTCCAGTCTGGCTTATATCTTGTGCAATTCTCCTGATTTCAGTAGGGATTTGTCTCATATCTTTTGACCTGAACACTTAATTTAAGTTCAGAGTTTTGTGATTTTTCTTTCCTTTAGAAAGAGAAATTTCAAATGGAATCAGATCTCTCTGATAAGTCCTATTTACTTACAAAGACTTTATGAAGTCCCAGTCCCCTGAGCTCAGGAAGATTCAAGTATTCAGCTCAAAGAACTCCTTTCTTCTTTTTTTTCTAATGGCCACAGTCTTATTATTTCATATAGGCTCTACCTCATTTTTCTGCATTTATTCTTGTAGGGTTTTTCTTTCCCTCTTCCATACACACAGAGACATGCAGACACATCCCATTCCATTAAAAAAAACAGTCAGCCAAACCCCTCTGCTACACCAGTCAACCTGAGCAGCCCCTGAATGTACCATGGATTTGAACAGTGACATATGCTTTTGTTTGGGGAGGAGGTCGCTCTTATTTCATAAAGCAGATTAACTGTTCCTTACAGCTGCATTAAAGGAAGGCAGTGGTTACACCCATAGCTTCAATGACATTTCACCCAACCCACAACACAAGGAATGTAACTCAGAATAGGGTATAGTCTAAGATGCAAGAGACAAGAGATTGCCACCAGAGATGTAGAACAAGTATTTTTACATAATTGACATAGTATATGACAGTTTGGAGAACTAAACATTATTCAACATAAATAAAGGCCATCATCTGCAAATGAGACTGGAGAGATCATTGAAAGAAATGTTCCTGACCGTGCTCTGTCTCTCTGGAGTGGCTGATCAGGTGCCTTACCTCAGGCCCTTGCAGCAGCCATTGCTCCATGGCTGGTGCAAGAAACAGGCCCTGAGACAATTACTGTGTTGAGCCTCACCTGTGAGAGCTGGGAAGGACAGCTGTAACTCCAGTCAGGGGTAAATAGCAGAGCTTGGTCTAACTGGGGACAGTTGAGAAAAGCATCTTGAATTATATGAGGCTGTAAGATGAATGCACATAAACTACTTTGCATTAACTCCTCACGTGGACACTCTCTTTCATTTTCTAGAAGCAACTCTTGTGGAGTTTCACATTGAAGGTGAAGGATTAAACATCAGTGAAATCAAGTGATTACACTTGAACACCTGTGTGCAAGTTTCAAAAATCTCAAATTTGTTCCTTTGTTTATATAATCTTAATGTCCTATATGAATAAATAGCCTTTTTTCCCCTATTTTCCTAATTCTTTTGAAGGCTGTATTCAAGATCAAAGTGATTTCTTCATGGACACAAATATGCATTATTGACAGGTTTATCTTGTTGAAGTGGAGAACCTATTTTAATAGTCTGTCCTTGACAACTAATGGTTCCAGTTCAGTTTTGGGTGTCACTGATAAAGATTGTAGTGCAGCTTACATATCTGTGCTTCTTAAATTTGTTGTCATTTTTATTGAGGCAAATGATCTTGGCGCACTATTTGTGGTTTCATCAATGACAGAGACAATGAGACAAATTGTCGACAAAGATAAACAAATGTGGTGCCAGGGATTTCTCCACAGAAATTTGCCAGCTCAGCTGGGATCTGGTCGAATTCGTTGGACACATAGGATATTAATGAAACTCAGTCATAAAGATATATGGAGCTATAGCAATTTTCCTGCAACAGGTTTCAATTCTGTGGATGTGTTCCTCTCTGCTGTGCTTTTTAATCCTGGAAAGTGTCTAGGAGAGTCAAGAGGAGCCAGAAGCTCAGAAGTGCTCTTGGGTCAGATGACTTTGAAGAGCCTTGAGGAGCTCATGGGGAGAGAGGTGTAGTAAGCTGCATGTCACGAGTTTGGGTGTGACTACAATGTGACCTGGAGCTTTGGAGATGTGTTTGTGAGGAAGGTGAAGAATCACATCAGGGGATCTTCATTTCCCATGCTCCCAGCTGTTCCTGAATATCTAGTCTCAAAACCAACCAGCCAGAGCCTTGTGAGCTAGCAAGTGCGAGCAGTGAGGGAAAGGAGTCTCCCGGGACCTGTTACCTGTGCTACCACTGCCTCTGCTGGCTAGTGATCCTACTGCAGTGGAACTTCTCCTGCCAGTCTGCTGGGCGAGAGAACTCTGGCTAGGACTGGGATGGATGAAGAAGTCATACATGGATTTTCCTTCTTTGTTTCCAGAGGTAAAAGGAAAGCTTTAGGCTTCATTCATACCTTGTTGATGCTCCAGGCTAGATCCCACTGACTGACAAAGCCTGTTACAGGCTTCTCTGTAATGGCCTTAGACATTGATAATTACTGATAAATCAGCTTCAAACATCTTTCTCCGATACTTCATTGTCATAAGTAAACATTGTATACAAACAAACTGCCAGTAAAGACAGAGCTGTGCCAAGTCCTCCTGATTTTGAAATAGTATTTGTTGGCTGCAGAGCAAAAGAAGAAGGTCTCCCTTCCTCCCACCGTGGCAGCTGCGAGCTGTGATCAGCAGGGCTGCTGAGGGTGGCAAGCAGCTCCAAGAGCTGGTGGCAGTGATGTTTCTATCTCAAAGGAGAACTTAGCTTCATGGTAATTTTTATTTCAGCCCAGAATTACCCTCTCTAAGAGAGTAAATGTGGTGCCTTCCTTGTATGAATTTCAGCAACTGGCACATAGGATGAGGTTTCACAAGCAGATTATGCTGTTGCTGATATGGGAGGCCCCGCGTTTCTCTCTGCATTCACCATTCCACTGCCACTCATTCATCAGTGTTAACAATCAAATGTGTGTTTGTGTGACTGGTGAAAATTAGTGTTTTTGTTCTTTTTGGGATAGTAGTTTTTCAGCTGGATCAGTCAACCAATCTGACCACAGCTTTCAGTGCTGGTGTAGAGGAGGAGAGGGGCTCTGGAAGGAAGGCTTCAGGAGTATGTGTCTTCAAACTATAGGATGGCTATCCTTCTGGGATATATTAGATCCTTTTCCAGCAATGGTTCTTGTTTTAAAACAGGGCTTCCAGTTTCAGTCTTGGTGCTGCTCTCTCTAGATGCTGATCTTCGTTTTGGAAGGAGGCTGGAAACACTTGCAGTGACATTGCATGGCATTGCAGTGTGTCTTGTATGCACTATCCTTACATTCCATCAGAAACCTCACTGGTGCAGATTTTTGCTCTCCAATTCAATAAGGGGCTTGTGCAGAGGGCTTATGTTCAGATCACTATTGGACTCAGTTCTAGGCCCCAGTAGGAAATACTAATTTTAGCAGATGTGTTGGATGCAATTGTTCCTGGTTAATTCAGGGACAGCTGCTCTCTTTGAACCTAAGAGCCCAGAGAGATACTGTCTAAAATTTCTATGGGTAGGTTGGAGGCAGGCCCATTCAGTGAGGCATTCCTGCTGATATCACTTTGAAAATAACTTTGTTATTTACCTCCTCTCCTATCTGCCAGGACTGAGATTTGTTGGCCCCTGCATAACTCAGCAAGGCTTGTTTTTGCAGGTTTTTTCTGGATGAAAAGAAGGAGCAATAGCAGAGCACCATGGAAAAGTCCTGGCTGTGAGGTTCAAGATGAGACAGGGAAATAGGAATAACTCCTGCCTCAAAGTTTTGTCTAACCTGTGAGTTTTGTCCAGCCAGCCATAGACTAGGACCAACTCCGTATTTGAATTCAACCAATTTAAATAAATAATCATTAAAAGGTCAACAATCACCTGAGCTCTGATTCCCAACCAATGTAGAAATGAGTTTGTTATCTACACAGAACTATCTGGTTGGGTTGTTTGTGTCAGCTGAATATAACACCTAGCAAGTTCACACCCAGCTATTTACATCTCTATGTTAGGATCCAGGAGCATGTAAACTAGAGAGAAATCATGTTTAAATTAACTGTGCTTAGATTCCTCACCAGAGAAAACACGGGGTAAGATACACGGATAAGAAAAGTGAAATTTTCTTTTATAATTTTATCTCTCAATACCCCTAGAAATCAAGCACCCACTGAATTATTTCTGATTTGTTGTCAGAATAATCACATGTGCACGAATACACTAAGAATAAACTTTGAGTGTGTTTTTTCATTGTTAGACTTCTCATATCCCAAATTCCCCATCATGTTCAGTCCTGTGTAGATAGTTACAGTAATGATCTTTTATTAACTTGGCTGAAATAACTGCCATGACTCTCAATGATGACATTAGTGCTTAGGTATTTGTATGTCTAAGCACTTACATAAATAATCATATCACAATGTCAAATTATTGTACTTATTATTTTGCAAATGCTACAACTGCCACCTCCTGTTAAACACAAAAAGAAAAAGAGAAAAAGAAAAAGGAAAATATCAGTGCCTGAAGGATTCCTCCCAGTTTTTATTGTTTTGTTTTAAATTCTCTGTGCTGTGAGCCAAAATAAACTCATTGCATCTACACTTTGAGGTGAAACTCTCCTGTTGAACTCATCTCTGCCTATATGAAAACCAAAACATCCATAAGCATAGCTGTGTTTGAAGGAATCGTACTAACACATACAGCAGGCAGAGAGAAAGGGTTACACTTTTCTGAAGGAAAAGGATATTATACTTTCAGTCTTTCCAGCAATGGTAGGAACTGAAAGTTCAACAGTCTCCTTACCATTAAGATAACCAGTCATGCCCTTATACAGGGAGAGAGGAAAAGGGGCTGGCAACAAAGCAGTTTCATGAACTGGCTTTTTACCTGGGAAGGCTTGAACTTAACAGTGAAGTCATGAAAGGCTTAGTCTGGGCAATTTGCTGCCTGCCTCCAGTGAACCTGGGAGTAAGTTTGGGAGAGCCCATGTACTTCAGCAGGCTTCGAGTGAAGTCTCTAGAGAAGAAAGTATAATTGCTCTATTTATTATGTCCAAGATTGCTGGTGTTTTTTATGGCAAACAGGTAAACTATTTCCTGTTTTCTGTCTACCTATCACACACATAACACTTGGGGAAAAAAATTGTAATAATCTTATTCTAGAAAATCCCAATATTAATGCTGATGGATTGTATGAACATGTTTTATGGTTTACCTGTCCATATGATGACCAGGAGAAGAAAAAGACAGCAGTTTCACTTTTTCCATGAGACAACAGGAACAGTTCTTTTTAGCCGGCTGGGGTCATACCTTGTGTTTGTGATTTCATGAACTATGTTTTAAAGTATGGCTCCTCTAAAATATAGCAGCTTTATTGTCATTTTTAACAGGGTCACTGTTTCAAAGGAAGCAAGAGAAAGCCCATTCTGTTTTGTTGATCAAATACAAGTACTGATATTGCTTTGTTGTACAGCAATATTATTAAATCTAATAGGTACACCTGCAACATTTTTATAGGATTACAGCAAAAAAGGATTATTCATTAATGCTGTTTTTGTTTTTCCTGGCATTTAACAACTTTTTAAAATTACTTTGCAGAAGGGCTTAACACATGCTTTAAGAAAAGTTCTTTAGGTGAAAAGAAGAGGTAGAATATCTTGTGGTTAGGATCTTGAACTATAGAATGCTTTGGGTTGGAAGGGGCCTTAAAGCTAATTTAGTTCCAATTGCACTGCCATGGGCAAGAATGCCAGCCACTAGATCAGGACCCAAAAGACGTGCTTCTGGTGTCACTGTGATATGACAAAAGAAAGATATGGCACCCCTGACTCCTAATGCAGCAAAAGACCATGGCTAGACCATCCACAGGATCTCATTTCAGGTCTCATCATCTCCAGCTGGTTTTGTTACACAAAGGCTCTATGGACAGGAGCAAGTCATTGAGAGACAAGATACACCATAGCACACCATCCACACTATTGGAACTGCCAATCATCCCATATTCTTACAGCTGTTTGTGGCTTGTGAGGTGGTTTGTACATTTTTTTCCCTCTGAAGGATATTTTCCAGTTTTCTTCCTTCCTTTACCCCAAGGTCGCCATGAACATAGGCACTTAGCGTTGGGGAGCTACATGGTCATGTTCACATACCAGCTCACTTCATGGGAACTCGTTCAGGTAACTCCGAGTGCAGCAGGACTGGGCTTCCTTTGGAAAATGGAGTAAAGACCCAGATGAATCCCAGAAAATTGAACTTTATATAGTCTTTGTTCTAACCATTGTTTAACCATCCTACTTGGAAAACAGTTGAAGCATTAAAAAACTGGAGGGGGTGAACAAGAAACAATACAACAATCTGTTTCTATCATAAGGAATAAATGTGCTTTGGGCTGATTCCATTCAGAGTGTACAGATATTTTCAAGGAATTTAGGGCATAAAATCCCATTGAATCTCCTTGAGGGAATTAAAATCAATGGAAATTAGGCACCCTCTACTTTGAAAGATCTGCACTTAATTCTTCTTGTGTCCTTTAGAAGTTCCAAGTCTGAATTATTTACTTTCTGGGCAAATGAGTACTTTTTGGCATGACCTTCTTCGTACTCTCTAAACAACATCTGATAATATGTAAGGGAAAGTTGACAAGAGAATTGAAAACCAAAAGAACTTCTTCTGGAAGTTTTGATTTTATTTTACCCACTGAAATGAAAAGACATCTCCAGGAATGCTGCAAAACTTCTTGCTCTTTTATAAGTCTATTGCTTCTTGTATGTTCTGCTCTCTCATTCTTTCTACAGAATCAGTAATAAAAGTCAGATTTTCAATAACACTAACAAAAACCACCTTTCTCTTTTATATCACTGATAATGAGCATCCACGCATGGGAGAATATTATGGAAGAAATTAAAATGTCTGTAAAGGATTACAAACTTCCCTACATATTAGCAGCAAAGATATTCTAAACAAATTTTATACACCAAGAGTCAAATTTGTCACTGATTTGGTACACCATTGACAACTTTTTGCCAATGCTATCTATCAGTGATGACCTTTCCTTTTTTCATGCAATTCAAATAACTTGTACTGACATTTCATATAAATGATAATACAATAAATTATAAAATTATTATAAAATATTCTAATTATTAATCCAGAGAATGCAGTTGGAAGGGAAACTCATACAGACATGATGAAGAAAATATACTTTCAGCAGAGATTTAAAACACAATAGAAAGGTGATAAAGTGGCGGGGGGGGGGGGGGAATAGCAAAGCCATGTCAGAAACAGGACTTTCCACTGAAAGTGATAAAATTGTGCTAAGAAGAAAGAGGCCAGAACCAACTAAACCAGATAGTAAAACAGAACATTTCTTCAGCATGTCAGTGGGAGACATGCTCAAATATGATCATTTTGGCAACGCTCATATAGGGGAGGAGCAGTGGTGCTGATCACACGTGTGGGTAGGGGAGGAACAGCGAGTTTGCAGGCTGTGAACCAGCAGGATGTGTGGGCTCTGAACAGTGGAAAGGACTGCATGAAGAACTAAGTTAAAACTGATTCTTCACATGTCACATATCCATACAAAGAGAGGCAGAAGAAAACTCCTGTCCTAGGGCTTTGTCACTCTTGACAAGTTAGTCTCACCTGTTTTTAACATCCCTCATCCTTCTCCAGGCAGAGGAAGGCTCTACATATCTATACTCACTATTTGAAGCTTGTTTTTTCCCAGGATTTAACTGGAATTCACATCTTAAGCTCATTACCTCTTGTTTATCCCCACAAACACAATTTAATCCTCTCATCTTTGCATTTAGCTTTTAAACCCTTAAGGACCAGTTCCTTCTCCTCTCCAGCTTAAGTAACAACACTGCTTTCAATCTTCACTTATATATCTGTGTATGCAGCACATTTTTATACCTTTGATCAGTCTTGCTGCATTCTGTCCACTGACTCAACATTTTTCCTGAAGTCTAGTACTGTACAATATACTCCATCAGAAGCCTTCATGATGCTGACAAAGTAAACGATCTCAGTCTTTCAGAACTATCTGTAGTAGTAGTGTGTTTGCTTAGTAGGAGATGATTATACACACCTGACGAGTGCTTATAGAGGCAAGTTATTCAAAATAATAGATTACTCTTTAAAATTAGAGGAAAATCTAAATTTGGAGATGAAAAAAATAGTCTAGCAATTATCATTATTATTGAACCTGCACACTTGAGTGAAGAAAATTAAAAAAAAAAAAATCAAGGCAATGTTTACCACAATAAGATTTAACTATTCAACTGACTTCAGAAAAAATTAGAATAGTTTCCATTCATTGTCCATGCCAAGGGAAGCCATTATGTATCCTACTGTGGATAAGGAGAAGTTTATTGTGAGGATGATGTAAGGCCTAGCAAAATCCCAAAAGCTGTATCAATGATGCAGGCCAGGCAACCATGAACTCACTGGTCCCTGGGTTTTGACTACCTATGCCAAAGGTCACAGAACACCCACAAAGTAGAGCTACTCCTTACCAGTGGAACACTCATGCAGAGGCAGAAGCACTTTTTCTATCCTTTGCCAGAAAAGATCATTCTGAAGCACCTAAAGTAAGTGTATGCAAAAAGTGGAATGGTCAATGGTCATCTGTCTGAATCAAGAACACTAAATATAATCCATTTTATGCTATTGGGGTCTAGCTGATGTAGGCTGAGCTAGAGTCTTTGCAGACCACACTCCTGAGAGCAGATGAAGAGCATCTGGTGATTTCGTCTCATCTGAAACTGCTCCTCAATGGAAACCAAAGCCTGGTGAGTGAGCACTGTGGAGAGATTTGCTTGGAAAGATGTGGCACCATTGATCTGAGCTAAAAATGCAGGTGCAGGTACTAATGTAGGTGTGGTGTGTAGGGGTAGGCACCCTCTGTGTTTAACTCATCTGATCACTAGAATTGGCTCGTGACCATTAACTTTGAACTTTCCTGAGTGACATTTTGATTCCTCCTAACAAATGGAATGCAGAACCTGCCCATTCTTACAAACAGGATACTGACCATAAAGAAGTAAAGGCTGTGAGTTTAAATCCAAAGAGATATAGATCCTTCCATTATAGGCCTCCATTCTCTAGTTGTTTGTACTCAATCAAAAAGTCATTATAATCAGAAGGCAATCAGCAGATTTATGCTTAACTGTTCTTCAGAGGGGAATGGACCAAATCCTGATCTTCTTTCTAGCCTCCTTGGGTACACTTACAAATCCTGAAATACACCTACAAATCCTGAAATGCCTGTCAGAGGTTTCCAAACCACAGTCTTATCCAGAGACATCTAAGACCTTGTCTTCAAAATTGCATAGATGTTTTTGGGACCTGTCTAGCACCCATGACTAGCAAAACAACCTTTTGTGTTTTACAGTTATGAATCAGCCTTGAACAAAACTAGACTGGTCATTGAAATGTATTAATTCCAGGGGAAAAAAATCCTCTATGACTGCTGGACAACCGTAAGAAGTGAAACAAGATGATTGTTGTCACTGTGAAATTTTGATTGAATTTAAATATAAAAATCTCCAGAGATTATATATATAAAGAAGCTTGTAGTAGAAGACACCAAAAAGCAAGGCTCACCTCTCCTAACAGGGAACTATAAAATTAAACTGTACTTCCATAAAAGGCAGTGACAGCACAATGATAAAGTGCATTTCTTTGGAAAAAGGAAGCATGAGCACTGCTCGGCCTTTGAAGAAAAGTTATAGGCAACTGCCTAAACAGGGAAACCTGGACTCTAGAGACAGCATTCTCCATCCATATGAGCTCTGATTTCATCATGTGAGGCAGGGGAAGCTTACACATCTGTATTCCTTGATGAGCTTCCAATACTTCCTTGTGTTGGAAAGGTATTTAGCTGCCCTTTCTGGAACATCTAAGCCTGTCCAGAAACTCTGCCGGGAGACTAATTCTCACCTTCAGTTTCCCCAGACAGGGACTAGCATGTAACCATAAAACATCATCTTTTTTCTGTTCTAAGACTTCCTTGGCTGCAGTTCTGATCATTCTTCCCAGGCAGCTAACAGGATTAAGAAGCAGCAAAAAATTGACTCAATAAAGTACATGAAAATAGCTTGCCTTACAAATGGAGTGCATGCAGATTAGATAAACATTACCTAGTCTCTTAGCAAGTTTTAACAGGCTGAATTTTAAAATTCCCTTTACTTCTAAAAGTAGTAAGGACCCTGTGATCACCTTCTGATCAATGGTTGTGTGAGATCTAGGTCTGTGTTCCTGCAAGAGCAACCCCAGTGCCCTGAAGCACATAGATTTGGGCTTTGCTTTTTAAATAATACACATTAAGTCACAGAACATATTCGACCCTTACCAAAATCGTAACATTGAATTTTCAAAAATGTACAGGACTTCTCTAAGCCTCCCAAACTAGTAAAAACTTTGTTAATTCTCTTCTAACTTAAAATAGCAAACCCAATGAACCAATGTTTTTATAACAAAAAGTTTACTCTCCAGCTGAGCATTTGAGTGCCAAGTTCCATCCAGAATCACACTTTCACAGCCAAATTAGAAACTATAAACTTAGAAACCAGTGTTTTATGATAGAATTCTTTGCCAGGCACTTCACTAGAGCTTGGGCTACCAGCTGCTCTAATAATAAGCAAATGTTATTGAAAAATAATAATACCGAGCATTTGGAAGCACTCTGTAAAAGCAAGTGAATGAGTTTAGCGTATTATGCACAATAAAGAGCTCACGGGGTAAAACTCCCTTTCTCACTACAGGTGTACTGGACTTCACAAGAGGAAAAAGACTTAGGAGTGCTCACAAACCTGCCAAGCTCCATACAAGCAGAACGATCAGCCTGCCAACCTGTTGGTGTGCTTAAGATTCCAGCCTGCCCAGCAACTTCGGACAGCTGAAAGTGACGTGGAATCGGTGACTGATACCCTACACGAAGAAAAAATGTCAGCTTTCAAAGTTGGCGGATGGAAACGCTTCAGAGCACAAAGGGAGCCGTGAAAACGCGATCTGGCTCTGCCAATGCAGGGGAGCGCTGGGGCTGCCGAGCCCGTGAATCAGCTTTTCAATCGGGAGGCACGGCGAGGCGGACATCGCTATCAGGATAACCACTGTTCTTCAGCTTCTTTTTATCTCTTTGATTCGCCACCTGATTGTTAGGCTCAGATAAAAATTAGGAGGAAATGAGCTTGCTTCCTCGAAACTCACTGTAAACTCGGCTTTAAAAAACACGAGAGATTAGATGTTTGTTCAGAATATGAGAAATCGGACAGTATTTGGAGTGGGGTGTAGTTACATCTACTCTAGGCAAGCTGGCAGAATTAACATACGGTTATCGAGAAGATAGTCTAGCCCCCCCTTTAATATTTTTTAAAGCTCTGATCTTGCCTGATGGAATACAGCACTGCATTCTGGAAAGTCTTGTTTAGCCTCCGTGTGATAATGTATCTGCTCGGGTTTTTGTTCCCCCCCCACAATCACCCCTCCCTCCACCCCCCTCTGGTAGCAGAAGGAAAGATCGCGCCCTTGAATTTGCATGCGTCAGGAATTGACAGGTCAAAGGCAAGTAAATCACATTATACACGACTGTATTGTTATTGTATCGATAACAACACATTATCAGAACAATTAACACACTGGCACAACTACGCGGAGATCACAGCAGCGGTTTAACAAAAATCCAGATAAGTAACTAAACTCCGATAAAGCCTTCCCTTTTTGTGTTTGGGGATTTGAAGGCTCTCCGAGAGAGTGTCTGTGCCTCTGCGTGTGTGTGTGTGTGTGTGTGCGTGAGGGCTGTGCAGGCAGCCGCTCCGCTCCGCGCTGCACCGCGGCCGCGGAAATTCCCGCGGGGAAAGAGCAGCCTCCTCCCAACGCGCCGTGGCTTCCTCAAACCGAGGGAGACCTGGGACCCTCCGGTCATTCCTAACACGAGACCAGCCTTGCTCCAAGCGGAACTGATAAGAGCTTCCATCACTTGGAACTGTCTTGAAAGCAGATTACTGGGGAAAGGCAGACCCCCTGTAACTACCAGCATCGCAGAAATAACCACGGGTGGTTATTTTAGTAGTCAGTGGTTGCCGCAAACCTCAGGTGAGGGGAGGGGGAAAGCTCTTTGAAAAGGAGACCTTCGAATTAAGTATTTCATTTGCGACTAGAAAAATAGACTTGAGCCAGTACTGAGCCGTTCATAGATTTCAGCCTGTGAGAGAGTCGTATACAGTATTTTATGACCAATAAATTCTATTACTGTTTTCACTATTTGGTGGACTGAACGTAATCAGGAACATGCGCAGATGAAGTCATGAGTTTGCAAATGGAAGACAGTCCTTAAGTTGAGGCATCTTCACCGCTGGAAGTTATGCAAATGCTTCTTTTTAAGACCAGTTTACCTGTACTCGACTCTGTGGGGACCTGCGAGTTGGTGGCTGTGCTGTTCTCAGACAGATGGTGACCACTGACCCTAGGCAGCTCCCCGAGCCCCTGCCGACACCCGTGGCCCTTTCCCACGCGGTTTCCGTGGCACGGGTGCCCGCTTTGCCTGCACTCTGCTGTGCCATTGGCGCAGACCGAGGGCAGCAGCCCGGCGGCAGCACCCACGGACAGGCCCACGGGCAGGGGTCGTGGCGGGGGCACTGACCCGTGTGGGAGCTGTCAGAGGGGGGCTTGCCCATGTGCCCGCCCTGAGTGCTTCACGCGGCTCTGTCGCGACAGCGGACTATGGCCATCCTCTACATCGCACCCTGCTCTCGCTCCAACGGGCTCGGGGTCACAAGGACAGGCAGCGGGGTCGTGAGGGAGCAGCATGGAAGGGAAGAGCGGGGAAAGAACCTCGCTGGAACCGAGCCCACTGGGCGGTGAGCCCCCACTCTGCTCTCCGGGGGCGCTTCGGGAGCCGGGGGTGCCACTGGTGGTGGCATCAGTGAGTCGCTGCTGCTTGTCCCTCCCCGCTCTCCCTCTCCGCCCCGATCACACTCCAGAGGTTACTGATTCTCACCCTGCTCATGGCTGCGGCAGGGAACGTATGAACCATGCTCTTGCCTTCCCCTGAGCTGACTTAATCCGGGCGCTATCCCGCTGGCACGGTGCGAAGGGAAGTCGATCAAGCCGGCATCCGATCTGTGCGGAGAGAGAGAGGGGATGAGTCCTTAAATGTCAAACACAGTAACGCTACATGTGATCGAGAGATACAGGAAAGAGTTTCCCTAGACAAATGGAGGGGGGGGGGAGCGGGTTACGCGGTTGAAAATACTGGCTGTTCATCCCAAAAGGGGAGTGGGCTGGCCGATGGGGTGATAACCTGATCTCCAGGGCAGAGTTACCTGCGCTGGGATTAGCCCCTCTTGGTGGGGGCCCACCTTCGAGAAACCCCATTTCCCCGCCGACCCTGTACCCCAGCCAGAGCAGGCAGATATCTTAATCTCTCCCTTCTGACAACCGACGGGTACTTTTTTTTTCACGGCTGACTGGATTGTGAGAGGTCAAGCGTTGACAAGGTGGCTTCGGAGACTTGAGAGAATTACGTTTAAGTAGTAGTATATGGGTTGTAAAACACGAAACGGGAGAAGATGCGGTTTACAGAGGAGCTGGTCGGTGTTTTACAGGGCACTCTGGCCGTGACAGGCTGCCGCTGGACCCGGCAGGTCTCACCGTCGGGGAGAGTGCCGGGGACCACCCTCCGGTGGAAGGCCGGCGCTCGGATTCTCTCCAAACATCCCGCCAGCGAAGCAGCTGCGGGTGGTGGTGGCGGGCAGAGGTGCAGCGCGGAGGCAAGGAAGGTGCGAAGCCCAGCGGCTGGAGCGCGGCTGGAGCAGGGAACCGACACTGGCCGGAGGATGGAGCGGACTCCGCGGAGAGGAACCCGGACGAGACGGCAGCGGGCGGCGTGGCAAAGGAGTCCCTGAGGGGAGCAGACACCATGGTCTCCCCCCCAACCCCGAGCGATGTCCCAGCCCACCGCCGGACCGTGAGGCGCGCCCGGCAGGGGCTCGGTGATGCTCCCGGAGGGGCTGCGACCCCACGCGTGGATCGCACCCGGGAAGCCCGGTTCCGGCTTTTCCTTAGAAGGGCGCCGGAGCCGTCCCGGGCAAAGCCGAGCCTGATGCCAGCACGGGAAAGAGTTAATGGTTTATTGGAGTCGGCGCTTCCACATACCACAGGGGTAAGTCAAAACCGACCCGCCGAAGCACAAACAAGGCGAGCAAGTTCACCCTGACTGACAGGCGGCCGGTGAGGAGCACGGGCGGACAGCTCGGGCTGGGGGCACCGGGAAGCGGCCTCCCGAGCGGCCAGGACAGCACGCGCGGATGTTTTTGGGGGTGTCCGCTTCCCGCACCCAGGGATGCTCTCCATGCCGGCAATCCCACCCCGCCGGCGGCACCGGCCCTGCGCAGGGAAAGCCCCGAACCTCCCAAATCCCTCCGCATGCGCGGGGCCCGGCCCCTCCCGCTGCCGAGTCCGCCAAGGGGGCGTGGCGAATCCTGACCCCGCCCCCCCGCCGGGGGCCCCGCCCCCGCCCCGCCGGCCGCGCGCAGGCCGCGTGTGCCCATATAGGGCGGCGCGCGGCCAGGCGGGGCGCGCGCGTTACCTGCGGCCGCGCCGACGGGGCGAGGGGAGGGGAGGGGGCGGCCTGCGAGCCCCTGCCAGACCCCGCCTTGGAGCCCCTGCGGGCCCCCGCCAGCCCCTGCGAGCCCCCGCCGCCCGCCTCGCAGCCCGGCCCGCGGCCCGCCGGGCGCGCACCGCCGAGGATTTTAATTAGGTGTGTCCCCCCCCCCTCCCCGCCTCCGCCGCCGCCTCCTCCTCCTCCCTCCGCCCCCCGCCGCTCCCGCCCGCCCCGCCGCCCCTCCGTGTCGGCGGCCAAGAAAACCCAGAGAGACCTGGCGGCTGCCGGAGAAGGGGGAGCCGCGCGGCAGGCGGAGCGCCCGTATCCCGCCGAAACTTGGCGAAGTTTGTCCGGCGGCGCAAACCAGGAGGCCCGCGGCGCCCGGCGGCCGCTCGCGAACGGCGCCCGGCGAGTATGTGCGAGGAGCGGGCTGCTCGGCGCGCCCCCCCGGGGCTGTGAGCGGGGCGGCCCGCGCCCCCTGGGGCCCGAGCCGCAGCGCCCGAGCCGCCGCGGACCCCGTCCCGCCCGGCCCCGCGACGCGCCGCGGCGGGCTGCCCTCCGAGCTCCGCGGGCGGCGATGGCACCGGGCGGGCTCTGACCGCCGCCCCGTCCAGGGCTTGCCGCCGCACCGGAGACCGCCGAGGAGCATCGCGTCCGCAGCGAAGCGAGGACTCTCACGCCCCGCGCCGCTCGCCTGCCGCCGGATCCCGCCCTCGCCGTCGAGACTTCCCTGCGGTCCCGTCTGGACTCCGGCTGTTGTCGCCTGCGGGGTGTTCCGAGGAAGAACCCTGGACCGGAGATCGGCGGAGCGGACAGAGGCTCCGAGGCCCAGGCGGGGAACGGAGGCCGTCCCGCCCGAGCCGCCCGCCGCAGCGCCCTGACGGGGAGGCGCCGCCGCCGCTCGGCAGCGCCCCGCGCCCGGAGCGGGGCCACCGGGTACCGCCGCCCCGCACCCGCAGGAGTCGGTGCCGCCGCGCCCGGGCACCCGCCGAGATTGCTTTTGGAGGAGCGGACCGCGGCGGGGGCGAGGAGGAGGAGGAGGCGGGAGACGATCCCGGAGGAGGCAGCCGCCAGTGCGGGGCGGGCGGCGGCTCGCCGGGGCGGCGGGGGGACACCATGTCCAAGCCGGTGGATCACGTCAAGAGGCCGATGAACGCCTTTATGGTGTGGTCGCGGGCGCAGCGACGGAAGATGGCCCAGGAGAACCCTAAGATGCACAACTCGGAGATCAGCAAGCGCCTCGGCGCCGAGTGGAAGCTGCTGACCGAGTCGGAGAAGCGGCCCTTCATCGACGAGGCCAAGCGGCTGCGGGCCATGCACATGAAGGAGCACCCCGACTACAAGTACCGGCCGCGGCGGAAGCCCAAGACGCTGCTCAAGAAGGACAAGTTCGCCTTCCCCGTGCCCTACGGGCTGGGCGGCGTGGCGGACCACGAGCACCCGCACGGGCTGAAGGCGGGCGGGCTGCACGCCGGCGCGGCCGGCGGGCTGGTGCCCGAGTCGCTCCTGGCTAACCCCGAGAAGGCGGCAGCCGCCGCTGCCGCCGCCGCCGCCCGCGTCTTCTTCCCCCAGTCGGCCGCCGCCGCTGCCGCAGCCGCCGCCGCCGCGGCCGCCAGCAGCCCCTACTCCCTGCTGGACCTGGGCTCCAAAATGGCCGAGATCTCATCCTCCTCCTCTTCCTCGGGCTCCGGGTTGCCCTACGCCTCCTCGTTGGGCTACCCCGGCGCCGGCGGGGCGGGTGCCTTCCACGGGGCCGCCGCTGCCGCCGCCGCCGCCGCAGCCGCCGCCGGGGGGCACACGCACTCGCACCCGTCGCCCGGTAACCCGGGCTACATGATCCCCTGCAACTGCAGCGCCTGGCCCGGCCCGGGGCTGCAGCCGCCGCTGGCCTACATCCTCCTGCCGGGCATGGGCAAGCCCCAGCTGGACCCTTATCCCGCAGCCTACGCCGCGGCCCTATGACCCGTGGCCGGGGGATGCCCGCGCAGAGCTCCGGCGCCCGCCTGGATGGGTGCCGGCGCATCCGTGCGCACGGGGAGCGGGGCGAGCCGCCGCCGGGGCCGTGGAGGGTGACCGGGGCAGGCGATGGGGGAGCGCCGGGACGGTGGCCGACCTGTTGCGCGTCCCCCGCCCGCTGCCCCGGGTAGAGCTTGTGTGTGTTGCATGCGGTCTGTGCAGATAGCCCAGCTGAAACAGAAGAGAAAAAAAGAGGAAAGAAAAAAAAAAAAAGGAAGAAAAAAAAATAACCCATCCGTCCTGCCCCCTGAAGTGTGTGTTCGGGACAGACACGGCGGGTAATGCCCGTCCGCCGGCTCCGGCTTTCCCCTCCCTCGCACCCCGCGCGGTGCTGGACTCAGAACAGCCCCGCTGCAGCACCCCCGCCACCGAGAGGAGACGCGGGGGTGGCTGGGGATAGTGAGGCCCCGGCTCGGCACGGCAGGGCCAG